>CM035839.1:144007990-145207990 GCA_020510985.1 Pholidichthys leucotaenia | reverse complement strand
GCCGCCAGGATCAGGTTCCACCTCCTGCGCCTTCCGGATCTTGCTTTCAATGTCCCAAGAGATGGCTCCCACGACGCACGACCTGGGCAGGATAGTGTGGGGCATCTCCTCAGCCTCCACGGGGGTGAACTGCCTAGAGAGGGCGTCAGGCAGGCCATTCTTGGAGCCCGGCCTGAAGGTGATTGAGAAGCGGAACCTGGCAAAGAACAAAGACCAGCGCGCCTGGCGGGCATTCAGGCGCTTGGCAGATCGTAAGTATTCTAAGTTCTTGTGGTCCGTCAGGACCACAAACGGCAGGTCCGCCCCCTCTAGCCAGTGGCGCCACTCCTGTAAGGCGAGTTTAATGGCCAGGAGCTCTCTGTCCCCCACATCGTAGTTCCTCTCCGCCGGGGACAGGCGCCGGGAGAAGAAGGCGCAAGGTCGTTTGGCGCCATCGTCAGGTGACCGCTGGGATAATACTGCTCCCACTCCCGTGTCCGATGCGTCCACCTCCACAATGCACTGCAGCGCGGGGTCGACCTGGCGAAGGACCCGGGAGGAGGAGAACTCCGCCTTCAGCGCCTTAAAGGCAGCAGCAACCTCTTCGGTCCACCGGAACGGGACCTTCGGGGACGTGAGGCGGGTCAGTGGTCCGACGATTGAGCTGAAATTTGGGACAAAGCGGCGGTAAAAATTGGCGAAGCCAACAAACTGTTGCACCTGCTTCCGGGATGCGGGAGTAGGCCACTCCACCACCGCCTTCACCTTCTCTGGGTCTGGGAGCACCTGGTCTTGAGCGATGATGAATCCCAGGAAGGATGTGGTCCTAGCGTAGAATTCGCATTTTTCAGCCTTCACGTAGAGCCGATTCTCCAGCAGTCTTTGGAGAACCCGCCTCACATGGACCTGGTGCTCGTCCCTGGACTTGGAGAAGATAAGGATGTCGTCCAGGTAGACGAACACGAAGAGGCCGATGAAATCCCGGAGGACGTCATTAATGAGGCGCTGAAAGACGGCAGGAGCGTTGGTCAACCCGAACGGCATGACTAGGTATTCAAAGTGGCCGTTCGGGGTACGGAAGGCTGTTTTCCATTCATCTCCCTCCCGGATCCGGACGAGGTGGTAAGCGCTGCGTAGATCCAGCTTGGTAAACCAGGTCGCCCCCTGGAGGGAGTGGAAGGCAGTGTCCATGAGGGGCAGGGTGTAACGGTCCCTCTCAGTGATGTCATTTAGCGCTCGGTAGTCTATGCAGGGGCGGAGGGATCCGTCCTTTTTTCCAACGAAGAAAAACCCTGCCCCCACGGGTGACGACGATGGGCGAATAATCCCAGCGCTCAGTGATTCCTTCAGGTAAGTATTCATTGTCTCCTTCTCCGGCGCCGACAGGCTGTAGAGCCGACCAGAAGGTAGGGGAGCCCCCTGGCGGAGGTTGATAGCACAGTCATAGGGTCGATGCGGGGGAAGAGACATAGCTTTCGATTTGCTAAATACCATACCCAGGTCGTGAAATTCTGGAGGCACCAGCGACAGGTCCGGAGGTGCTGTGTCCGCTATAGGAGGAGCAGCGGATGGGGAGCAGGCAGCGGACTGAAGGCAGGTGCCCATGCAAAAGGTACTCCACGCCGATACCCCAGCTGACCTCCAGTCCAGGACAGGGTTGTGGAGGCGTAGCCAGGGATACCCCAGGATGACGGGCGACACAGAGTTGGGCAGGACGTAAAAAACCATCTCCTCCCGGTGGTTCCCTGAGATGATGACTGGGACAGGAATGGTTTGATGAGAAACTCTCCCAAGGGAGGCACGGGAGAGATGGACCAGGGAGATGGGGTGTTTTAATGCCTGACAGCGGATGCCCAATCGGGTTGCCAGGCCTTGTGAAATGAAGCTGCCCTCTGCGCCCGAATCCACCAGTGCGTGGGTGAGGTGCCCAGTGGGATTGTGGCAGAAACGGATGGGCAGCTTTAATTGGGTGAGGGTGTCTAACCGGTTGAGATCCGCGAGGCTCCCTACAGCGATTCGCGGACCCCGCCGACTGGCTTTCCGCGGGCAACGCTCCACAGTGTGTTGGTCACCTCCGCAATACATGCAGAGACCCAACTCACGGCGGCGTTGTCTCTCCGCAGGGGAAAGCTTGGTCCAGCCCGTCACCATCGGCTCCGACTCCTCGGGGCACGATGCTGGCGGCGCCGCCAGGGGGCGAGCTTGGAACAGGTGCGGCGAGACTCCACGAGGGCGAGAAGAAGAAAACTTCTGCCCCGAGGAGCGCTCGCGCAGCCTGTTATCCAAACTTACCGCTAAGGATGTCAGCTCCGCTAGCGTCCCAGGGATATCCCGTCCAGCCAGTTCATCCCTCAGATCATCATTGAGGCTGCGGAGGAACAGGCCACAGAGGGAGCGTTCCTCCCAGCCCAATTCCTCCGCCGCTACCCGGAAGTCGACCGAGTAGTCCGCTGCCGACCGGCCTCCCTGCTGGAGAGCGAGAAGCCGATCGACCTGGACCGTCTCGGTTTGAGAATGGTCAAAGACCTCCAGAAAGCGCCTCACGAACTGGTCATAGGTGAGGGTGGCATAACTGGGCCTCGCCATTACGGCGTAGGTCCAAGTTAACGCACGCCCCTCCAGAAGATTCCCTATGTAACCAATCCGGCTGTGATCCGAGGGAAAATCTCCGGGCACACGGTGGAACACGGACTCACACTGCATAATGAACCCCCGCGCTCCGCCGAGCTTACCGCTAAAGCGGGCGGGGGTCGGAATCGGTGTGAGCCGAACCGGTGCCACAGGAGCCGGCTGGACGGCCGCTGGAACAGCAGGAGCCGCACCACCCTGACGAGCCGGGGGGAACGGCTGTTGAGGATCCAAGCAGCCCAACCGGTTAGTTAAGTTTAATAATTGATTTAGGATAACCTGCTGTTGATAAGCAATTTGATCCACTCTAGCCTCGAGAGTGGTAAGCCGGTGTGCGAGCCCGCCGTCCGCCGAGCCGCTCTGCTGAAGCCGTACTGACATAACGCACGGCTCAGGAGACGCACGCACACAGGCTTAGAGTAGTTCAAAAAGTTTATCAACAGCAGGCGTGAATGAGTGCGTGTCTGCGGGATGTAAATGTGTTGGTGGCGGCGTCTGTTTCAGGCACAGAGGCAGGTGACCGTACAGCCGGGCAACCCTATGGAGAGAGCACAGGGAGAGGGTGACGGGCACACACCAACACAGGAGAGATTATGGCAAGAGAAGGACTTACTTGGATTGTCAGGACAGCTGGCACAGCAAGGGGGCGAAGTCCGGAAGACAGCCACCTGGAGAGCTCCGTGCAGCAGCGAGGAATGGGCGTTGGAGAGGAGACGTCCGCCGCCGGGGAATCCACCTGTGCACAGGGGAGCAGACTGGAAAAAGGAGGTAAGGGTTCTTACCCAAATAATTATGCTGAAGAGAGAAGTGGCTCACAACGGTGAGGGACGAAGTCTGACGGCTTCAGGCCGAGCCTCCGGGCGAGACGGCCTTTATCCCTCGCCGCTGATGATGATCAGGTGCATGAGCAGGTGGCACCGCTGATGAATGGCGCGGCGTGACATAAATATGCTTTTCAGAGGTCTTAAATACACCGCAGATATGGTAAAAAGAATTATGTTTTCTTGTGCTGATTGGTGAAATCCTCATTTTCCGTTTTGCAAATTTGTAGCTGCTTCTTTTCATTTTAGCATAATGAAATTTATCTTTTTTCTTGTAAATATGCAACTTTTTTCTCATAAATTTGCAACCACTTTTAGCTCATTCCAGCGAACCCGAAAGGGTTCTCCTAAGCAATTGCCTCGATGACTACCAAACTCACTCACAATGATTATCAGGTGGGTCTTCATCCAGGTTGTGCCCAAGGTCAATGTTCAGGAGATCTGGGCACTTACAGTTGAAACCAGAAGTTTACATACACTGTATAAAAAGACACTTTACCTTTTTTTCTCACTGTCTGACATTAAATCAGACTAAACGTTTCCTCTTTTAGGTTAGTTAGGATTAAGTTAGGATTTACTAAATAATTTATTAGAGATTTTTTATTGCTTTCTTCAAAGTCAAAAGTTTACATACATTTCCTTAATATTTGGTAGCATTTCCTTTACACTGTATGACTTGGGTCAGACGTCTTGGGTATCCTTCCACAAGCGTCTCACAATAATTTGCTGTAATTTTGGCCCATTCCTCCTGACAGAACTGGTGTAACTGAGTCAGGTTTGTAGGCCGCCTTGCTCGCACACGTCTTTTCAGCTCTGCCCACAAATTCTCTATGGGACTGAGATCAGGGCTTTGTGATGGCCATTCCAAAACATTGACTTTGTTGTCCTTAAGCCACTTTTGTAAAAACTTAATTTGGTGCTATGTTTAGGGCCATTGTCCATTTGGAGCACTCATTTGAGCCCAAGCTTTAACTTCCTGGCTGATGTCATGAGATGTTGCTTCAGTTTTTCCATATAATGTCCTTTCCTCATGATGCCATCTATTTTGTGAAGTGCACCAGTCCCTCCTGCAGCAAAACAACCCCACAACATGATGCTGATAACCCCATACTTCACAGTTGGGATGGTGTTATCAGGCTTGCATGCTTCCCCCTTTTTCCTCCAAATGTAATGATGGTCATGATGGCCAAACAGTTCAATTTCAGTTTCATTAGACCACAGAATATATCTCCAAAAATCTTTGTTCCTGTGTGCATTTGCAAACTGTAATCTGGATTTTTTTTATGTTGCTTTTGGAGTAATGACTTCTTCTTCACTGAGTGACCTTTCACCCCATGCCAGTACAGGACTCATTCACTGTGGATAACAACTCTCTTTTACCAGCTTCAGCCAGCATCTTCACAAGGTCTTAGCTTTTGTTCTGGAGTTGATACACACATTTCACACCAAAACATGTTCATCTCTGGGACACGGAACCTGTCTCCTTGCTGAGCGGTATGATGGCTGGACATTCCCATGGTGTTAATATTTGTGTATAATTGTTTGAACAGATGAATGTGGCACCTTCAGGCATCTGGAAACTGTACCAAAGTATGAACTAGACTTGTGGAGGTCCACAATTCTCTTCCTGATATTAGTGTATGTAAACTTCTGACTTTAAAGAAAGCAATAAAAAAAATTCTCAAATAATTATTTTGTAAATAGAAATAATTTTGGTAATCCTAACTGACCTAAAACAAGAAAAGTTTAGTCTGATTTAATGTTAAGACAGTGAGAAAAAAAAGAAGTCATGTGTCTTTCTATCCGGTGTATGTAAACTTCTGGTTTCAATTGTATTTGCAACCTCTTTCTTGTAACTTAGCTACTTTTTTCCTCCAACTTTTGGTTGTAGGGGTAGGGCTAGCGTCAGATACTTCTCTTGACTAACGTACTGTAATTATCTAGTGGCAGCATCAATCCTGGAGAAGTACAATGTGAGCTGGATATATGACCCACAATTTGCAGTAATTTCAATTCTGGGAACAGGCTTTTTACACGAAGGTCTTAATTTTGATCAAGTGGCTATAAGAAGGTCTTAACAAGTAGCTTCCTTATTGCTGCAGATAACCCTGATCATGTGACTGATTCATGTGACAGTTTAGGCAGCTGTTGTTCAGTTGTTTCAGGTGCTACATGTTAGACCAACCATGAGAAAATATTCCTGCCTGAATCTCCTAAAATTGTCTAATTTGCTCTTGTGTGATTTTTTTTTTAAAGTTGTCCTTATTTTATTAATTGCCTCACACTCTTACATTCCATTTTTATAACTATACAGAAATAGTTACTTCATAGTTGTAATTGATGAATGTCCCTTTCATTTCTGAACTCAAACTTGGTGCAGATTTATGGATTACTGAATTTAAATAACAGATTTCCTCCCGTTTCACCAGCTCGAGTGTTTCACTTCTCCCCTCAGTTGGGAGTGACCCTGGTGACCCATGAACTCCTGCAGCGTTGGTTCTACATCGACTCTGGCAGACAGTACATTTCTTCCCTCACACTTGCTCCTATAACCTCAGCTCCACTGATCTGCCATTGAAACTATAACAAAAAGAGCAAACAGATTACTGCAGCTTGTTCAACTTGTTATCAGGCACGTCTGTCCTGAACAATAGGCATAATTTCAGTGAACAGCCTCATATTGCGCCTACCTGAACGAAGGAAATGCCATGACCAGAAATAATCCAGCTACACAATCTTGCATCCCACTCAAAAGCTCTGAATGTGGCACTGAGAGTTTTGTCACACCATGATCATCCAAAATGCATAAACTTTCCACACTTCTTTCTCTGTCAGGAATAAGTCACTGAGGTTAGGAGAGTGTGTTTGCCTTTTCAGCGGACAGCTCAGACGACGATTGTGCGTGCATGTGTCCGCTGGATGGATCACTTTTACATGTCGCACCCTCTCTCCCGCAGGCCGACAGAAACATTAAAATCAGCTGCAGATTTGATGAATATTCAGTGCGGTTTGGCACGAGTCGAGCCTGTCTGTGTTGGCAGGGAATCATAGGGCTCGGTGTGAAATCTTTGAGGGTTTTTGATTTAGTTCTGCTCTGAGAGAGAAATGTTTAACTGCTCCACTATTGATTTTGTATTATGGTGTTTATTTGTGTGGTGAGAGTGTTTCATATCATGATAAAATTTAATAATGGCGATAATAAATCCCCTGCCTGTTTCCACTCCTCCTTTTATCACCTTTTTCCTCTCCACGTTTCACTCCTCTCTCTCTCTTTCTTTCTCTCTCTCTCTCCCCACAGAAAGCCGGCTGGCTCGGAGCCCACCCCAAAGTCTTGGATCAGCCTGCAGGCGCCCAACCCCGACCACATCGGAGGCTTCAGGTTGGCCGTGGCCAAATTCACTGGAATCAAGACCAAGTTAGGACTCCATCTCCCACGCTACACGGCAGCGACGGCAGCAGCAGCCCCCTCAGATGCAGGCACCCCCTGAACCTTCATGGGTGGAGGGTGTTGGCTCAGCCAAGTGTTTTTCACACCTACATCCATTTTGATTTTATAGGATACATTATTTTCTGAGTTGCTGATTTTTACATAAGCGTCTGCATATAAGCAGCTATATGGCTTATAGTGGGGTGATTCTGTACAGAACTCAAGTTGTATTTTGTAGTTTTGTGGCATTCCGACCGCATAATGATATGCACAGAGCAATAAAAGGGCTTGCAGCAATACACTTGAACTTTTTTCTGATAAGACTCATCAGTAGTGTCTTTCTTTTCCAGCATTTTGTTTAAATCCAGTGTCTTCCTTCTGTTGCTCTCTACTCAAGAGTGGACTCTTCAAAAAGATCATAAATGTAGATACGCTCCTGATCAAAATCTTAAGGCCGGGGGGGAGAAATTGCAAATATTCACATTTCGTGCTGTTGGATTGCAACCAAGTTGTAAGTAAAGCTTGAAAATACAAAAAGAAGAAACAGGAGCAAGAGACAAAAAAATAGTAGGCTATTTATTGAAAACTGCATTTCAATTCAAACAGGCTCTTCATCAGCTGATCAAGTTTAAGACCAGAGCCCAAAAACCCCAAAAAACAAAATTAGATGTGTCAAAAAAGAACTCTGTTACCATTCTCAAAAAATTTGTTTAAGCAATAGGCGTGTTTGATGGGAGTGTTTCCAGGAGGTTGGTGGTCCATGTGGTGAAGACATGCAGCCCAATAACAATAAGATGGCATCTACAAAAGGACTTCAAGAACAAAAAACGTCTTCAAAGGCCACATCTTCTCCCACACCACAAACTTGCCCGTTTGGACTTTGCAAGGGCGCACCAAACATGGGACACTGAAAGTTAGAGGAAAGTTTTATTCTCTAACAAGAAAAACTTTAACCTGGGCAGTTTTTATGGTTTCCAATGTAACTGGCATGACAAGGAGAGCCCACTGGAGCTGTTTTCTATGCAGCACAGTGGAGGAGGCTCCATCATGATGAGGGACGCCTTTTCCTTCAATGGGACAATGGTGCTGCAGGTTGTGAAGGGACGTCAAACGGTGACTGGCTATGGGGAGATGTTGCAGCAGGCATCCTTCTTGACTGAGGATCCTTGTCTGTGCAGTAACAACTGGGTCTTTTACCAGGACAACACTGCAGTTCACAACGGCCGCCTGATGAAGGACTTCTTCCAGGAGAATGACGTTGCTCTTTTGAACCATCCTGCATGATCAAAATCCTACTGAGAACGTTTGGGGATGGATGTCAAGGGAAGTTTACAAAAACGGATGTCAGTTCCAGACCGTGGATGCCCTTTGTGATGCCTTCTTCACCAGCACCAGATGGAGCAACGATCCTGCCAGGCTCCTGGAAACACTCGCATCAGATATGACTAAATGAATTTTTGAAGTGATCAACAAGAACAGTGGGGCCACTGAGTCCTTTTTGACACTTTTAGTTCTGTTTTGGGTTTTCTGGAGGGGCTCTGGTCTTAAACCTTTGATCAGCTGATGAACAGCCAGTTTGAATTTAAATGCAGTTTTCAATAAATTACCTACTCTATTTTTGTCTCTTGCTCTTTTCTTCTTTTTTGATTTTGAAGCTCTACTTAAAGCCTGGTTATGATCCACTAGTGTAAAATACAGATACTTATAATTTTTCCCCCGGGTCTTAAGATTTTCATTAGGAGTGTATGAAAAATGCAATTACATATTTTCATACCTACATACATTAGCATGCAACCCATGGTAAACATTATGGAATCGTCACTCTTGGAGGACGTTCATTCAGTTGTTTAATTTTGTTTAAAAAAACACAATCAGACATGTCACAAAACTATTTTTATTCAAAATGCCAACCTTGTGGCTTTAAGAAACATTTTTTTTTTAAAAAGGATGGAAGAAAATTGCTATTGTCAACTGCATTTTTTTATTAGAGCAAACAGAGAAAAAAAAATAAAGGATCACTCATTTCTGAGGAAAATATTATGGAATCACAAAAAAACACTGCTCGGTGGCAGCACAGCAAGAAGGTCGTGGGTTTGATCCCACCCCTGACCATCGGTGACCCTCCTGTGTGGAGTTTGCATGTTCAAATCAAATCAAATCAAACTTTATTGTCATATTGCTGTACATACAACTGTAGTGCAGGCAAGATGAAATTGCGTTTCTCTCGGCATCCATATAAGAAGCAGCATGATTAAGACACACTCCCATATAGCTCCCACCCCCCCATCCATTCACACATTCCATTCCATTCACGACTGCTGAACACTAAGTGACTTATTGACTCTCGTGCACCATGTACAGCAGCTCAACCAGACTCATGTCAATCATCACTGTTTTCTTCCTGCATTACCGACTGCACTATATAGTTCTCCACAGTATCTGCTGCTGGCTAATATATATTTTAACTGTTGACCAGTATCACTTAATCTTATCCTACACTTTATTACATGTATAGTTTATTTCTCTTATCTTATCATGTTTAATGTTGCAGCATTGCACCGAGACAAATTCCTAGTTTGTGTACTACATGAACAATGGCAATAAACCTGATTCTGATTCTGATTCTGATTCTGATCCCTGAGACATACTTGGGGAAAAAGAATAACTAACTATAATATACAAAATGTCCATAGGTGCAGTAGTGTGTATGTGAGATTCCGGGTCAGCTGTTCAGCATCCTGACAGCTTGTGGGAGGAAGCTGTTGATCAGTCTGGTGGTTCTGCCTCTGATGCGCCGGAATCGTTTACCAGATGGAAGAAGTTCAAAGTGTTTATGCAGAGGGTGAGAACAGTCCTTGACAATGTTCAGTGCCCTGCTCCTACAACGGTTCTGAAAAAGTTCTTGGACAGAGGGGAGGGAGACTCCAATTACCCTCTCCGCCCCCTTGACTATCCTCTGCAGGGCTTTTTTGTCTGACATACTGCAGCTGGAGTACCATGTAGCAATGCAGTACGTCAGAACACTCTCCACCACACCTCTGTAGAAGGTCCTGAGGATGCAGATGGGGAGAGAGGCCTGTTTGAGTTTCCTCAAGAAGTGTAGTCTCTGCTGAGCTCGCTTCCTGATCTCCAAGGAATTCTTGCTCCAGGTCAGGTCCTGCGAGATCTGCACTCCGAGGAACTTGATGTTCTCTACTCTCTCCACTAAACGGCCGCCGATGCTGAGGGGGACGTGCTCAGGCTGTGACCGCCGGAAGTCGATAATCATCTCCTTTGTTTTGTCCACGTTGAGCACCAGATTGTTCTCCCTGCACCAGCCCTCCAGGTCTCTCACTTCTTCCCTGTACATTGATTCCTCATCCCTCTGAATAAGTCCCACCACCGTGGTGTCATCTGCAAACTTAATAATCTGGTTCTCCTCGTGTTTGGATACACAGTCATGTGTTAGAAGTGTAAACAACAGTGGACTGAGTACACAGCCTTGAGGGGTTCCGGTACTCAGCGTGACAGAGTTGGAGATGTTGTTTCCAACCCGGACAGACTGAGGTCTCTCAGTCAGGAAATCCAGGATCCAGAGACATGTGGCGGTGTTCAGACCGAGAAGGAGTAATTTCTCTATCAGTCTCTGGGGAATAATGGTGTTGAATGCTGAACTGAAATCAGTGTACAGGAGTCTGGCGTAGGTGTCTTTCTGGTCCAGGTGGGTGATGACAGAGTGTAGGGTGGTGACTATAGCATCCTCCGTGGAGCGGTTTGAACGATATGCAAACTGGAGCGGGTCGTGTGATGCAGGGAGGCAGGCTGTGATGTGTGGTTTGACAAGCCGTTCAAAACACTTCATCACAATTGGTGTAAGTGCAACAGGACGATAGTCATTCAAACATGACACCACTGGTTTCTTTGCCACCGGTACAATGATAGAGGTCTTGAAGCATCTGGGAACGATGGCCTGACTCAGGGAGATGTTATAAATGTCATTCAGGACATCCGCCAACTCGCTCGCGCAGTCTCGGAGCACACGTCCCGGAATGTTGTCTGGACCTGCAGCTTTGCGTGGGTTGATTCTGGATAGGGTCCTCCGTGTGTCCGCTGTGTTAATGGTAAAAGCTGGTCCGACCGATGGTGGGAGTGGGCCGGCCCCCCCTCTGATTGTCGAGTTTGATGCTTCAAAACGTGCAAAGAAGTCGTTAAGCCTGTCTGGAAGCGAAGCGTCGTCATCATCGACCCCCTGCCTAGACTTAAAGCCCGTCAGTGTCCGAACTCCCTGCCACATCTGCTTGGTGTTCCTAGTGTCACAGAGGTGTCCCTGGATTTTCTCCGCATAGGCGCGCTTTGCCATCTTAATTCCCTTTGAAAGCGCAGACCTGGCTGAGCGGAGGGCAATCCTGTCCTTCGCTCTGAACGCTGCATCTCTGGCTTTAAGCAGCGAGCGCACCTCTGCAGTCATCCAGGGCTTATGATTACCCTGCATAGTGATGGTCTTCACTGTAGTGACATCCTCTGTGCACTTCGCGATGTAGCTGGTGACCGAATCAGCATACTCCTCCACATCTGTCCTGTCTTCCTGGGAGGCTGCTATTTTGAAGATCCTCCAGTCTGTGTGATGAAAACAGTCTTGCAGTGCAGAGGTTGCACTCTCTGGCAAAATCCTGATTTGTTTCACTGCTGGCCTGCTGCGCTTCAATAAAGGTTTGTAGGCAGGAACCAGCATCACGGACATGTGATCAGAACGGCCGAGATGGGGGCGGGGTAACGCTTTATATGCATCTGTGTTTGTGTACACTAAGTCCAACATATTCTCTCCTCTGGTCTTAAAGTCTACACATTGTTTAAACTTGGGGAGCACAGTCTTTAAGCTGGTGTGGTTAGAATCCCCCGCAACAACCACAAAAAAAAATGTTCTCCCCGTGTTTGCATGGGTTTCCTCCGGGTACTTCGGTTTCCTCCCACAGGCCAAAGACGTGCAGGTTAGGTTAATTGGCATCAACTGAAGATTCTAAATTGTCTATAGGTATGAATGTGAGAGTGAATGGTTGTCTGTCTGTGGTGGCCCTACGATGGACTGACAATCTGTCCAGGGTGTACCCTGCCTTTTGCCCAAAGATGCTGGGATAGGCTCTAACCCTATCCCAGCCCGTCAGTCAGGGAAAAAGGTTTAAGTGGTTGAAGATGAATGAATGAAAAAACACTACACCAGGGGTGTCCAACCATGTGCCATGGAGAGCCAAGACCCTGCAGGTTTTCTCTTCTACCCAGTCTCTTCAGCAGGTGTTTTCACTTATCAGCAATCAGTGGGAAGAAGTTCACAGAAATCTGCTGTTGAAGACACTGGTTGGAGGTAAAACCTGCAGGGTCTTGGCTCTCCATGGCACATGGTTGGACACCCCTGCACTACACCACCAGTACTTCATTACAGCACCTCTGGCTTTTATCACAGCTTGAATTCTCTGAGGCATGGACTTAACTATTGACAAAGAGTATTGCTCATCAATCCAGCTCCAACTTTCTCTTATTGCTGTTGCCAAATCAGCTTTGCAGGTTGGAGCCTTGCCAGTTTCCACCATAGATTTTCAATGGGATTGAGGTCTGGACTGTTTGTAGGCCATGCCATTATGTCTTTGTTAAAGGATAGTGTTAGGTATGAGGAAGGAGTCGGAGTCTCTATTGTCATGCAGGGAACCAACAACCAACCACACTTTATTACAGAACACAGAAGTATATATACAATGGGCCGTGCCCGCCTGACGTCACGCCAGGGGAGGGTATGGCAGCACACACACACACTACCACACTCACTACACCACAGATAGCTCTCATGCTTTTTGCCCTGTGGCAAGATGATGTCATCATCAACACTCTTTCAAATGGAATTTCTAAAAACAAAGTGTCCAGAATTTCAGTGTAAACGTGTGCACTTATTGATGATCTAATGACTGCCATCTCCCCCATGTTTACCTGAAATACAGCCTCATATCATCAATGACTGGAAATTTGCACATTTTCTTCAGTCAGTCATATTCATAAATTTCATTAAAACAGCAGCAAACAAAAGTTCCATCATCATCATCTTGCCCAATAGAGTTTTGAGTCTTCACTGAATAGCACTTTCATCCAGTCGTCTGCAGTTCATGACTGCTTTTCTTTAGCCCACTGCAACCTTATTGTTAATCTGTTTAAGTGTTAATGATGGCTTTCATGTGGCATTTCTGTATGTAAATCCCATTTCCTTTAGGTGATTTTTTACATTTCAGTCACAGAAATTAACTGCAGTTTCCACCTATTTGCTCCTCACTTGTTTTGTTGAGAATTTTCTGTTTTCAAGACATATTGCTTTAAGTATTCTATCTTGACACTTTGATGTCATCCTTGATCTACCAGTTTGCTTCCCTTTTACAACCTTCCCATTTTGCATGTACTTGATCCAGATGGTCCAACATCTTTTGCTACATTCCGTGATGATTTACCTTCTTGACAAAGTTTTATAATCTTCTCCTTTCTTTCTACTGATATTTCTAATATTGGAGCCATGATTTACATTTATCGGCTTGGTGCAATAGCTCACCAAGATGTGAAAGCACTCCTTAACTAATAAGTAGATTTAATTTGACGTACGTACTTGTTTTAGGACTGCAAATTAAAGGGTGATTCCACAATATTTTCCTCACAATTGAGTGATTCCATATTTTTCTTCTGCCTGATGTAACAAAAAATTTGCAATTCACTACAACTTTGTTTCATTCTTTTTAAAAATGTTTCTTAAAGCCAGAAGGTTAGCATTTTAAATAAAAATAATTCTATAGTGTGACATGTCAGTGATTATTTTATTTTAAACAAAATTGAATAATTGAGTGAACATCCTCCAGGGAGTGATTGCATTAATTTTTCCAGGGGTTGTACATTGTGTGTTGACTTGACTGAATGTATTTACACAAGAATGTGAACAAATATTACTTGAATGTAAAGTAGGGTGTAGCATTGTGAATTTACATAATGTTTAATTGTGCTGGAGGTCTAAATATATGTGCACGTGTAAATATTTAAAGGGAGCAGCTGACTCAGACTGCATTTCTGAGGTTATGTCACAGCGGAATATTTAATGTGCCCATATTGTGCAAAATGATGCTTTCATGGGTTTTAACGTCTTACAGAAACAAGGGGATTACGCTTCCTGGGGTTTGAGACGCCACAAACAAACAAGTCCTTCCTTCAGTTCTCCTCCAGTCACACTGGCTGTTAAACTCTTTAACTGCCCTAGATGCCATGTAGCGCCTGGGGAAATACAAGGCAACTCAAGCCCCCCCCCTCCCCCAGTGGTCAAGCGTGGTAAAAAATTTGTCAATAAAATAGTTCTGATTTCCAAGGCTATAACTTGAAAGTTACAAGAGATAATGGCTTACTGTCAATTAGAAAGATGTAGAATATGATCCAATGTTTCAGATAGGAATAAATTTACGCATCTAACTTTCATAATGTCGCAGCAGCTATATAAATTACATAACTCAGTCAATAAGTTGACACATGCAGTTGCAGCACTGTGCCACTGGGGGCACGCGGCCCGTCCATTTAATCTGGGCAGTTAAAGGGTTAAACTCTTCCTCTACTCTAGGGCATGTCTCATTGCTTGTGATTGGCTTACAGCACCTCAATCATAAAAACATTTCACCAGTCAGATAAGGAGCTCATTAATATTAGTGAAGCAACTAAACGGTTTCAGACAGAGCTTTACAGACAGCCTTTTAGAGGAGCAGTATAACAACATGGAAATAGTTTTTTAATCTTTAAAACTACAAATATATGTAATTGGGGATAAGAATTAATGCCTGAAAATGCACACTATGGGACCTTTAAATTTATCCAGTACAGAGAATGTAGTAGCTCCATGTTTTATGTAATATTGTGTCTTACTGAATGTTTGGCAGTGACATGCACTGACAATAAAGATAAACTTATATTAGTAAACTCAGGGAGTTTTGGTGGTATCTTTGTGTTTAGTTTCATTTTCTGGTGAAAGGAAAAAAAAGCCAGCAAGAGATTGGCTATGTTTTAATAGCAAACACAGCAGGCTGGACAGCGACAATTCTGGATTAGAATATACCTCTTGTTAGCTGTTAAACTTCAATTGATAATATACAGCTGAAGTTCTCATTCAGTACACAAAGCAAAAAATGGCACACTTGGGGCCTCATGCATAAACAATGTGCATGCACAAAAACACGACATATGCTGATTTTCACACACAGTGGGATGTATAAAAACAAATGTGACGTGAGAATCTGTGGGCTGAACCGCAAAGTTTCCACCTGCGGTGAGAAGTTGTGGATGTCCACAAAATTCTGTTTGTCTATATCAGGTGGGTCTGCCAAACTACAAAACAACTGAAACTCACAGAATATGTTAAAATAACGTTTCCACTTCAGTTAAAATGCTTTGTCTATGAATTAGTCTGTGAAAAACATGATTATTATTACTATGATTTAGCTCCATAACTCGGTTTATCGAGCGCAGTGAAACCCTGATGAATAATAATTAATTTCCCTCAGATAACTTGCCTCACTCATGGACCACAGCCAGCAACGCTGTTAACTGGATCCCGTTTCTGTAAATGTGATATTTAAGATAATATAATTTGCCAGAGACTATACAGTTGACTCACGAGGCAACGGGCGCAGATCCATCTCTTGTGGGAGGCATCCTCGTCAACAAAATGCACTATCAAATTAATCAAGCCCTGGCTCCAGCGCAATATGTGGTGTGAGGCAAAGGACAAGTGGATCCCGGCAGGTGGACCCCAGTCGCTGCAGTGGACACATTTGCGTACGTGCAGCTGTCTCAGAGTGAGGAGATGTTTCCATGGTCTAAAATATCTCCGTTTGGAGATTACAATCTGGAAATAAAAGGCTTTTATATTGTGCAGCTCCGTGTTCCGCCTGGTTATCTTGTGTAAATTGGATTCTGACACTGACAGATTTGGTTTGTAACTAGTCTAAATTCAGCTGTGAGATTAGAGTGGTTTTCAATTGTGTTTTACTTTACTTATTTTGCTTACTAATATCACATCTGTCTGTCCCTCATGTGTGGATTACAGAGGGCTTTCTTTCACAGTATTTTCTTTTTTTTCAAGTGTCAGCACCGGCTCCCCCCAGTCACCCCAGCAATACTCTGGGCCCTATTTTGACAGTCATCAGTGGACTTTTCCGCCAGACTTTCCGCCGTACGCCAGTGTTTTTGTTAGTTCCTGTCAGCGCACTGTCTATTTTTTACGTTTTGCATCACGTCATTTAATTACCAGTAGAGAGTGTGCCCGCTTTGCGCTTGAAGGTGAAAGCTCATTTCAAAGAGGCGTGGCTGTGTGCAATCTTATGCGCATCACTATTATGGGGGATTTCATGACAATACGCTTTTGATCAGGCAAAGGGAAGTCTGTCGTCAGAAGCGCATTATTTAATGCTATTTCAGTGATGTGTTTTATACAAAGTTTTTAAAAAAAATTCTGCCCTCTACCTCCATTATCAACACCTCAGTATCACATTCCATCCGTTATTTTTTATGTTGTGCTCTCCCACAGGATTGATGATCATTGTTTGGCAGAAGTGACAAAAGGTGCATTTTTAGTCATTTACATAGTCATTAATGGGAGAAACTGAGGTAAAGAGATTGTGCACATGCGCTGATTTTCACAGTGAAGTGGGATGTATAAAGAAAACGAGTGGAGAATCTGGCATGTGAACAGTTTTATACATCTGAAAATTTCTGTGCACATGTGCTTTTCAGATTTTGTGAGTGCCATCTTTCAGTATGAAAGCTGCACAATCCTTTATACATGAGGCCCTTGGTTCTTACGCAACGACTGAACTGACACAACGCAGTGATAACGTCCATGTTTCTGCAGCTGAAATATTTAAGGAATGTGTCGCATGCAAGCGTTGATACAGAGAAAAAAAGCACAATGTAACGTGGCTTTTTGTAAATGATACATGACTAGGCTATGGACCCTGCATTATTTTTACAGTAGTGCAAAGCATTGTTACAGTACACATATCTTCATAAGGCTACAAGACGGCCACTCATTATATACTGTGGGCTCACCGGCCGCAACAGACACGTCACCTGAACTCGTCAAAGAAACAAATAAAAGTTGACAAATCAGTAGAAGTCAACAGTTTACCCACTTATAGACAGTCTGCACTGCACTCATGGGAGAGTAAATGCTTCAGATAAACAATACAAAGAAAGGCCTTGTTTGGACCAGACAGAAATGTACAAAAACGTAGAGAACTGAAAGAAAACCAAGTGAGGAGCACATGCTACAGCAACACCAATAAAAGCACAAACAGGTTTCTGGTTCCTTCCACTTTTTTGAGTCCTCTTCTATGAAGCCAGCTCCATAGGTCCCTCCTCCTCACCGTCAGCCCGATTAGCGCGGATCTCCATCAGAGTACGAGCGAAGCGTGCCCAGTCATCTGTGTGCACCGCTGACAGCTGGAAGATTCATCACAGACACATGGGTACAGTACATGGGGTTAGACCATAAAGTAAGATAAGACCAGACCATCAATGATGGAGTAGCTCATTTGAGCCTGATGAAATCACCCCCAGCGTACTCAGACCTCCAGACTGCTGATCTTGACTTTGAGCAAAATCTAGATGCAGACCCACTTGAGGATCATCGTGTATGTTTGCTGAACACTGGGGCAATTGCCTAGGAGTAGTGACAATTTTTGTGAAATCATAAATGTCCAGATCTCCTGACCTTTGACAATGACCTTGATATTGAGCTGACCTGAGGGTCATTCTGAGTGAGTTTAGCAAGTATCAATGCAACTACCTAGAAGTAGGGATTGTCATAATTTGGTGTTTAAGGAGGCTTCAGTGCAGGGCAACCACTTCAGAAGAACATTTGGACGCAGATGAAAAGTTACACCACTTTAATGAAAAACCCAAAACCCCATACACAACACGCTACTTTAAGGAATAAATACACACACCACAATTAATGAAACCCGCAACCAAGATGCCACACTATACAAAGGAAAACAGCTGCACGCTGGAGCCACATGCGGCCTAGAAGAAAAGAGCGGAGAGGAATGATTAGAGATGAGGATAGCACACAGGGGAATGACAACTGAGGTAATGGGTCTTACGATACTGGCAGAGAGCCCAGCAGTGAACCCCAGTGTAGGAAAGGTGAAGGGGTCTGGAGGCTGCAGGGAAGGAGGAGGAAGGGCTGAAGAGCCTGGGTGGAGAAGCCGTTGTCTAGGAGGAGAGATGATTCAGGCGAGTGTACAAACACAGCTCCGGAGACGCACCACTGGAGGCAGCAGCAAACCTGAGTGGAGGAAAGGAGAAGGTAAGACAACTTGGAGCAAATCATTTAAATTACCACACAACAAGAACTATTGTTGTGAGGCGGCATAAACCCAACGATCCAGCGGAAAGCTCTTTACACTCTGGCCCTTAAATAAGCTGGTGAATCAGAGGCAGCAGGTGTGTAATCACGCAGGTGTGCTGATGAGCTCCGGAGCCGGGAAAATAGAAGCAGGAAGAGAGGGGGAAGGCATGCTCGCCTGATCAGGACAGTGCCCCCCCCCCCAAGGAACGCCTCCTGGTGGACACCCGAGTTTCTGTGGATGGGCAAGGTGGAATGCCCAAACCATGCCCTTGTCGTGGAAGTATGATGACGGAATCCAAGATCTCTCCTCCGGACCATAACCCTTCCAGTGCACCAGATACTGCAGCCCCCGACCTCGACGGCGCACGTCCAGAATCCGCTGGACGGTGTAGGTAGTATGTCCATCGATGATCCGGGGGGGGGGGGGGTCTGGAGGAGGGTACAAGGGGCTGACGGAGAGGGGTTTGATCTGAGAAATGTGGAAAGTAGGATGGAGAGATAGGGGCAACTTCAGCCGGATGGTGACGTCATTGATGATACGGGCAATCAGGAACGGGCCCAAAAAGTGAGGGGACAGCTTCTAAGATTCCCCCTTCACCGGTACCTTCAAGTGGATAACCATACCTTCTGGCCCATGGAGTACTTAGGCGCTGCCGCACGCCTATGGTTGGCATACAGGCGATTCCACTCAGACGATTGCTGAAGAGCCACCTGAGTGGACCTCCAGAGGCGGCAACAGCGACGGGCATGGACCTTCACAGAAGGTACCGTGATCTCCCTCTCCATCATGGGTAGAAGTGGTCGCGTGTACCCCATGGCGGCTTCGAATGGTGTCAGCCCCGTAGCGGAGGAGACGGCAGAGTTCAGTGCATACTCCACCCAGGTCAGGTGGGAGCTCCAGTTTGCTGGGTTGCAGGAAGCTACACACCTCAGGGTGGCCTCCAAGGACTGGTTTGCACGCTTGGCCTGACCGTTGCTCTCGGGATGATATCCAGATGTGAGGCTGATGGAGGTACCCAGGGATCGTCAGAACACTCTCCAGACCCGTGACATAAACTGTGGTCCTTGATATAAAACAATGTCAATGGGGATGCCGTGAAGCCAGATGACATGGATGGATAGAAGGTTGGCCATCTTGGCAGCAGAGGGGAGACCAGGAAGGGGAATCAAGTGAACAGACTTAGAAAAGCGATCAGTAATGGTGAAAATGACAGTGTTACCTTGAGATGGAGGGAGGTCCGAGACAAAGTCAAGGCGATATGAGACCAGGGATGGGAAGGGATGGAGAAGACTAGCAGGTGGGGAAGAGTCTGATTTATTGGCGACACATGTGGCAGGCCTTCACATAGTCTTTCACATCCTTCCTGAGGGAAGGCCACCAAAACACACGCTGAATAAGTTCTGTAGTTCGGGTGATGCCGGGATGACAAGCAAAAAAACTTGTGTGCCCCCACTGGATGACGTCACTGCATAGGGGGGAGGGCACATACAGCCTGTTGGGTGGGCCTCCCTCTGGGACAGTTTCCACCGACTGGGCCTGTCGGACCCTCTGCTCGATGTCCCAAGTGAGGGCACCCAAAATACAGGAGGGCAGGTTGGTGTCTGGGAGGGAGGCAGCAGCTGCAGGAGAAGAAGTGGAGGAGGAGTCAGAGGAAAACTGGCATGAGAGAGCATCAGGTTTAACATTGCAAGACCCTGGGCGATATGTGATGGAGAGACTGAATCTAAGAAAAAACAGGGCCCACCGAGCCTGCCGGGCATTCAAACGTCTGGCCGATTTGAGATATTCTAAATTTTTGTGATCAGTCCAGACCATCACCGGCTGACTGGCTCCCTCCAACCAGTGCCTCCACTCCTCCAGCGCCAATTTAATGGCCAGCAGTTCGCGGTCACCTACGTCGTAATTTCTCTCAGTTGGGGTCAGCCGTCGAGAGAAAAACGCGCACAGGTGGAGCTTCTGGTTCTGGCTGGAGCCGGAATGCTGTGAGAGCACAGCGCCCACCCCCGAATCAGAAACATCCATCTTGACCATGAACTGGGCTTGGGGGTCTACCTGCGCCAAAATAGGTGCGGTGGTAAATTTCTCTTTGAGTGTAGCAAAAGCCTGCTCAGCAGCCTCGGACCACTTGAATGGGCTCTTGGTTGACGTGAGCTGGGTAAGGGGCAGAGCGATTTTGCTATAATCACGGATAAACCGGCGGTAGAAATTGGCAAAACCCGGGAAGCGTTGGAGCTCCTTCCTGGTTTTTGGAGTAGGCCAGTCTACTACTGCCTGAATCTTTTCTGGGTCGGCCTTTAACCTGCTCCCGCCCATGGTAAACCCCAAGAAAGAAGTGAAGCAGGTGGAAAACTCACACTTCTCAGCTTTCACAAAAAGCTGATTCTCAAGCAGCTGCTGCAGGACTGTCCGGACATGGACCACATGTTCCTCCAGCGTGCAAGAAAAAGTCAGAATGTCATCTAAGTAAACAAAAATGAAATTGTTCGCCATGTCCCGGAGGATGTCATTGATTAATCGCTGGAAGACGGCAGGGGCGTTGGTCAGGCTAAAGGGCATGACCAGATATTCAAAATGACCCAAGTGCGTTTTAAACGCCGTCTTCCATTCATCCCCCTCGCGGAAAAGGACCAAATGATATGCATTCCGGAGATCGAGCTTAGTATATACCCACGTCTGTTGGAGGAGTTCAAAGGCCGAATTAATGAGTGGCAACGGGTATTTATCCTTAACAGTGATGGAATTTAGCTCACGATAATCAATGTAAGGCAGCTAAGACCCATCCTTCTTGCCTACAAAAAAGAACCCAGCGCCAAGAGGAGCGGACGACAGGCAAATAAGACCGGCGCTAAGGGAGTCTTTAATGTAGCTCTCCATCGCTTCCCTCTGCAGCCCAGATAAACTGTAGAGCCGAGAAAGATAGGGCCCTTGACTTGCTAAAGACCTCCCTTAAGTCATGGTAGACCTTGGACACGCAGCTGAGATTTGTCGGCTCAGCCGAAGGGGAGGAGATTGGGAGAGAGGGTGAGCAAGCAGTGGAACGGAGACACGACGACAAACAGAATGAGCTCCAGGAGGAGATAGAACCCTGGACCCAGTTAATTTTTGGATTATGTATGTGAAGCCATGGATACCCCAAAATCATGGAGGCGGAAGATTGTGGCAACACAAAAAAACTGAATTGTCTCGAGATGGTTACTGGACAAAATGACCGAAATAGGCTCAGTTTGCCGGGTGACCACCGCGAGATTACGGCCAGATAAGGCGGAAACATTGACAAGTGTCGGGAGGTTCCTGGTGGGAATCTGAAACTTTTCAACCAATTCCAGGTGAATGAAGATTTGCTCCGTTCCAGAATCCACCAGAGTGGAGGTTTTATACTCGGCTCCCGGTAACTGGACTAGAGCCGAAGTGTAAAACAGCTGGGGAGATTTCAAGAAGCCCCCCCCCCCCCCAGACGGTTACTGACGGGCCGGTTCTTTTGGCCAAATTGGACATTTAGAGATGGTATAATCAGTGGCCACGCAATACATGCACGCCCCCTCCTTTTCCTGGTGTCGGCGCTCCTCTGGGGTCAGATGAGTCCTTGCCAGGACCATCGGTTCCGGAGGCGGTGTCGTGGAGGCGGCGTCGTGGAGGCGACGTCGTGGAGGCGACGTCGTGGATGCGGCGCAAGGGGGCGGGGGAATGAGCTGCAGGGCAGGCGAGGAACCAGCAATCCTCTGCTCCCTAGCACGCTCCTGGAACCGGTTACCTAAGGCCACAGCCTGAGTGATCAATTCATCCAAAGAGGAGGGATTCACCCAAATAGCCAGTTCATCGAGGTAATAAAGTTATACAAAGAACGCAGAGAGAATGGGGGGGGGGGCTTCTAGGCTTCTACAGACACACAGCCCCAGCGTCCACGCTGGGGTCCATAGGCTGTACATATGTTAGAGGGTCAATAAAGAATCTTTGTCGACCTACGCTCATGCTTCACCTCCACATCCTTCCCTTTTACCCTCTACAACACCACAATTAATGAAACCCGCAACCAAGATGCCACACTATATACAGGAAAACAGTTGCACGCTGGAGCCACATGCGGCCTATGAGAAAAGAGAGGAGAGGAATGATTAGAGATGAGGATAGCACACAGGGGAATGACAACTGAGGTAATGGGTCTTACGATACTGGCAGAGAGCCCAGCAGTGAACTCCAGTGTAGGAAAGGTGAAGGGGTCTGGAGGCTGCAGGGAAGGAGGAGGAAGGGCTGAAGAGCCTGGGTGGAGAAGCCGTTGTCTAGGAGGAGAGATGATTCAGGCGAGCGTACAAACACAGCTCCGGAGACGCACCACTGGAGGCAGCAGCAAACCTGAGTGAAGGAAAGGAGAAGGTAAGACAACTTGGAGCAAATCATTTAAATTACCACACAACAAGAATTATCATTGTGAGGCGGCACAAACCCATTGATCCAGTGGGGAGCTCTTCACACTCTGGCCTTTAAATAAGCTGGAGAATCAGAAGGCAGCAGGTGTGTAATCACGCAGGTGCGCTGATGAGCTGCAGAGCTGGGAAAACAGAAGCAGGAAGGGAGGGGGGAGGCACGCTCGCCTGATCATGACAGGGATTCTTCTGAAATCATGCAAGTGCCCAGATCTCCTGCCCTTTGACCTTGACCTTGAGCTCAACCTGGCCGCAGACCCACCTAAGTTTGATGACCATCAGGGCAAATGCCTAGGAGGAGTAGTGATTCCCATAAAATGTAGCTGGACAAACACACGGACACCACATCATCGCATTAGCTCCTTCCAGCTAGCTAATAAGATTACACTTCACTTTCGGCCCAAGCTCTGATATTTCACTACATTAAAAATCTGCATATGGACCAAATGATGGCTCAGAGTACCCACCCTTTTTGGAGTCTCTGACTGGGGTGCTGGAAAGACTCCATTGTCCTGCTGGGGGACTTCAATATGCACGTGGGAAACAACAGTGAAACCTGGAGGGGTGTGATTGGGAAGAACGGCCTGCCCCACCTGAACCTGAGTGGTGTTCAGTTATTGGACTTCTGTGCCAACCAGTCTATCCAAAACAAACACCATGTTCAAGCATAAGGGTGTACATATGTGCACCTGGCGCCAGGACATCCTAGGTTGTAGGTCGACGATCAGTTTTGTTATCGTGTCATCAGACCTGCAACCATATTTCTTGGACACTCAGGTAATGAGAGGTGCAGAGTTGTCAACTGATCACCACCTGGCGGTGAGTTGGATCCGATGGCGGGGGTAGACGCCATTCAGTCCATGTTCTTTAGCTGGAAAAGGGTGGTTTTCTGTTGTTTTAGATTAAGTGAGAAGTATGGTCACTTTCTTGTACTATCAGATGTCTTTTTGCAATCAGAGAAATCAGCCCCTGCTGGTCGTTTAAAAGAATGCAGATTTGTAACAAAACGGCTTTATTTTCTGTCCTGGAGCCTCTATTCATGTTTTATTTACTGTATATTTATATATATATTTCAATAGAAGGCTAGCAGGCTAATGGTATTCTAATTACCACAGATGGTTAATTTAACATTTGAAGCACTAAACACTAAACAGCTAAGGTTAGCACAGTTTTTGGAGGTACAGTATATAATGCAGACTCTTTAGTTCAAGCCAGAATGTTACATAAACACTTTCATTTATCATCCACATCGTTTAATTTCAGAAGAATCCATCACAGTGCTCACAGAAAGATCTAAATTTAAATAATCTAAATAATTAAATCAGCTGTCCAGCACTGTGATCCTCAGATCCACACTCATAAAACTCTCATTCACCTCAGAGACCATGAGGCTAAATGCTGCAGTTCATATTAAATACAGTGTCTCGCTACAGTTGTGCAGTGAGTGGGACAGAAGCCGCCACCCAAGATGACTGCAACCACTTTGTGTGGCCAGGCTGTAATTAATCAGGAAAAAGGAAGAAAGAGGCAGCCATTTTGAACCCCCGCCCGCCCAATGGGCTGGTCACGCCACAACAGGGGGCTCTGCCAGAACATCTGTACGGAGCCTGAATGAGCGGCAAAATAAGAGAGGTCTGAATGTCACAGAAACACTGCTGGAGGAGGTTAGGTTTCAAAAAGCAGTAAATTCTGCATATCCTTTTGGCACATAATAGCTTTAGATTACCAACCTTGAACTGAATTTTGTCCCCTGATTTAATTCCTGATTGAGAAAATCCCAAAATAATTTCAATAAGCAGAAACTTATCCGCCTTCTTGTGGTTTCCTACAAAAGAGCAGCTGTTAGGGCCAGTGGGGAATAAAAAACATATCTGTGAAAGAAACTGCTGATTTTATTGTTGGTCTTACTTTTCTATATAGTTACTTTTTATATAAGTTTAAATGAAGCAAACCCACACACAGAGCATAGTGGAGTTTAAAAACCTTTCAGCCATGCTCACGTTTTGCCAATGACTCAACATTCAGCTCAGCCCAGCCTCTCTCCAGCATGCCACACTACAAAATGATGCTAAAGTTAGCACAGTGGCTAACGAACGCTCACACAGGGATCCTAACCAGAGCCCTCCGAGCATGAGAGAGCAGGCGCAGGCTGGGTGGTTGGCCACTTTGTGGTGACACGGAGACCATTTTACAGTTACAGAAACTGTTTTTCTCAGCCAGTTTACAGAGTTGGAACTCTTTGGAGGACCTCCAGCTCCTCCTTATGGATGATGTTTTACCTAAGTTTGGAAATATATGACCACAGTGTTTGAAGCAGTTTTCTGCCCATGTTCCTTCAGTGAGATAGCTAATAAAATCTATAGTTACCTCCGCCAGGAGGTAATGTTTTTGCCGGGGTTTGTCTGTCTGTCTGTCTGTCTGTCTGTCTGTCTGCTTGTCTGTTGGTTAGCAAGATAACTCAAAAAGTTTTGGATGGATTTCGATGAAACTTTCAGGCGTTGTTGGAAATGGTACAAGGAAGAACTGATTAAATTTTGGGGATGATCCGGATCACCGTCCAGAAGAAAACCGCCATTACAGAAAATGCCATTTTCCTGAATAACTACTGAACCACTAATCCTATCATTGTCAATCCAATTGCTAGTCATATGTTTTCATGGTCAAGGAATCTGAAAACGTACACACAAACACTGTATGGGGGGAACTGTGGCGCTTGGCGGAGGTCTGCGCTCTCCGAGTGCTTTTCTAGTTTAAGTTTTAAACCTGCTTAGTTATCATAATGATGCATAAATGATGCTTTAGCACAAACATTTACAGCAGTACCCCCTCCTCTACACTATAGTGTCACCTGTTTCTGCAGTTACATACTGTATATTGCCCTTGTTTTTGTACATTCTTTTGCAGATGCGCCATCTACTGGAATCGAGTGGCATGCTTAAAAAATGATGCTTCATATCATTTTATTGTCAAACTGCCCATAAAATCAGCTTTATCTTAAGATAAGAAATGGAACAATTCAGGACCACATCCTGCAGAGATTTACCTGTGGATTTATGGTGGCATTGTTTGTCGTCTATTATGTAACATGAAAGTATTAAGCCTGCTTATTTTTTCAGTGGGGTGAAATTTGAATGTTTTTCAGTAAAAATGTGCTAAACTGTAACATGCTAGTAAACATGATTAAGTTGCATTAACACATAATTTCAAAGTTGATTTTAACTCAAACAGACCAAGGCGTTACTGATTGGCTAAAGCTGTCTATGAGGCAATATAATGTCTCGATGTAGCACATACCATTTACAACACTGAAGTAAATTCTGGTCACTAGTTCACTCAGGCTTTTGGCACCAAGGGTGTAATTAAATCTTGACTGTTCGAAAAAGAAACCCATGAGAACTGCTAGCTGAGTGCATCACAGCACTCAATCCGACAAGAGTTTTTTTTTTCTTTTTGTATTAGAGCAATCTGCCAAAATATTAACATCGTATGAGAAACGCCATGGGGCAACACTGCTTAAAATGTCAAGGTTAACATGCTGAAATCATGAGTCTGTTTTAGTTTGCACCAGATATTGTTAAATGTTAAATATGGCGTACCTCTCCCGTATCGTAGATCCAAACTCGACCCTCGGAGTCGCCTACAGCCACCTCTTTGCCTCCTGAGGACCAGCGGACTCTGTTGAGAGCCGACGCGCCCTCAATGGTTACACTGGCCGTTGGTACCTGGTAGCAAAAGAAACCCGAAGAACAGTAAAACTATTATATTTGTCAAAGATTTATAACATCTAGATACAGACTGAGATGAAATGTACTGAGATTATACATCAAGCATAACCAACTAGTTGTTAATGCCATTTTTTTGGTTGACATCTAAGTTTTTTAAACAGAATGCAACACCAGAGATGAGTAGATGTGACATCTGTCAGCGCTGAGGCCCACTTTAAAGCACAGCCTTTATCATCATTCTATTTTATAGTTTACCCTTTTTTCATGTGTTCTTCAAAGTGACTGGTTTCAGTGCATGTCAGCATCAGCTGATTAGCCAGGACCTGTAGTGAACGCAGCCTGAGCTAACTAATGTAAAGCTGAATGAATGTGAGAATGTAAAAGCCCAAACAAGACATTCTCGAGGACAGGGGTGTCCTTGAATGTGTGACAGCATATGACAGGTTGCTGGGGTGTAATTAGCACTGAAACACTCGTGAATGAGTGAATGGCTAACTCTGCTAATGGCAGCTAACTGCTACTGGTACCATCACAGCCAAAGTATATTAAATTATAGTAAAGTATAGTATAGTAGTGGCCTGATTTACTGGGCTATGCTGGCCAGTGGAATGCCTAGTGGGGTAAAAATCTGGCATGAACACTGACAGCAGTCGACCAGCTAAGCTGATGCTATTGGCCTGATCTGCTCAGCTATCATGGCCAAAATATAACAAAATAAGCCAGAATGACACAATACATGAGCCAATTGGGAACATGGATGTCTAGTTGGATGAGAGAGTAGCCATAAAAACTGTGGCCACTAAGCCAGGGGTGTCTAATCATGTGGGGGCGGCCGTGGCGCAGGTGTAGTATGACCGACTACTGATCGGAGGGTCATGGGTTCGATTCCCACTGTCTGCAGTCTGCATGTCGAAGTGTCCTTGAGCAAGACACTGAACCCCCAGTTGCTCCTGGTGGCCAGGCTAGCGCCTGTGTGTGTATGGCAGCTCTGCCGCCATCAGTGTGTGAATGTGTGCGTGAATGGTTGGATAGCAGGATCTGTAAAGCGCTTTGGTCATCCAGAGATGAGAAAAAGCGCTATATAAGTGAACGCCATATATAAGTGAACGCCATGGAGGGCCAAGACCCTGCAGGTTCTCTCTTCTACCCAGTCTCTTCAGCAGGTGTTTTCACTGATCAGCAATCAGTGGGAAGAAATTCAGTGGAATCTGCTGTTGAAGACACTGGTTGGACGTAAAGCCTGCAGGGTCCTGGCCCTCCATGGCACATGATTGGATACCCCTGCACTAAGCTAACTCCATAGTACCACTGTCAATGTGTGGATTTAGATGCTAGGGGGATCCTCCCAACATCATTAAAATGGGTGGATATGTATCTGGGAGGGTGGTATCTTTCCGCTGAGCTCCGACACTCTCTCACATTGTACGGACAGACAAATGAAAACTCATTTCTGTTTTAAAGTGATTTTAAAGGAACAGAAACACCTCTTGTCTGCCAATATTTGTTTGTATGGGTTTAAAAGTCTTTAAAATTTCATATATATTTTCTAACTATTACGTAAGGCTTGGTAATATTATGCGATTTTTTTAAAGTTAAAACATATGTCTCATTAGTTCATATTTATTCCTCTTTAATAACCATAACTGCTGCTGCTTTTCTTCTTAATGTTCCTGGTAAATAGGAGCCTAAAGGAGTTACAGTTTATTAACATACAGTGCATACTGGAGGTTAAAACCTGTGCAGACACACAGACGGTTACTTATAACTATTCATACATGCAAGCGTAGTGCCTATGTCGCAACTTTAAAAACTAAGAACCATCTGTAGTGTCTCCATGAGCTGTTCCTGACATCCAACAAGCGAGTCTGACATATGTCATCAGTGGCGACAGAGGCCTCGGCTTCACGTCGCCTCACACACCGGGCTTCTGAGTATTTAAAACATCGCTAACCACAGGCTGACTGCCATTAGCCCACTAGCTTCTACTGCTCCGCACGAGTGGATCTGAACTGAACGCTGTAAATTGGCTGTATTTGTCTTATGTCTGTCTGTGTGTGTGTGTGTGTGTGTGTGTGTGGTGGAAATGAGAACCAGGCACGCCGCACTGCTCTGTTAATGTCATTAGGAGTGTGTGTTTTTAATATGATGGTAACAATGGAAGCCTGTTGCTATTAGACTGTGTGAGTGGATGTGGTTGTGTGTGTATGATACATCTGTTTGTGTGTGTGTGTGTATGTGTGCAAATGTTTCTCATAAAGGATATTGTTAGCCAAGTTAGGCCACCGATAATGAACTCTTCCTCTGTCTGTGAAAAGGCTGCTGTTGAGGGAAGCATGGGAAACTTGTCATCTGTGAAGCAGAGGGAGGACTCGACGTCACTGATGGAATCAGAGATTGCGAGAGATGGGTTTAAAATGAGGAGAAGAACCAAGATGTGATATGAAATCCCGTAAAAAGGAGATGTGAAGTTTATTTACGTGTACAGACTGAAGAAAATAAGAATATTACAAGAGAAGATGAGACTAGCTTCAGGGATGCAGACTTGCGTTAGGCTCAGAGTCTCTGTGGGTGTTGTCTCCATGGAAACCAGGAGGAAAGATGAACGGACACTCTTTTCATCTTGACTTTTATCTGACTGATCAAAGGAATGCTGCCAGAGTTGTAACTTTAACTTTAACTTTAAAACTGTAATTTTATAAATCACGGTTGAGTTAACTTTTCGCTGTCACTTGAGTTTGATAAAAAAGAACCACAGCATTTACACCTATCTACTGAATAAGATGCTACTGCTGAGCGACAGCTAGCCTAGCTTACCGCTGAGGGAACAAGCTTCTACAAAGATAACAAAAGTATTTTTCATTTTTGTGTTTTTGAAACAGAATCTAAAGTTCTTTTGTTTCCATTAAACACAACCATTCATTATGCTGAACCCACAGACTGTAATGACTGGACCACAGAGCTGTATATGGGCCTCATTAAAACACGAAAAACAGGACATGCGCATGTCCCCCCCAGCGTATTCAGCCTGGGACTGTTACTGAATGTAGGCTGCCATCTGTTGGCCATGTTGTGAACTGGCAGCTGTAAGCTGTAGGAAAAAAAAATTAATGCTGCCTCAGCCGCTACCATCGGTGAGTTTTATTTATTTATTTTTTTTGTCAGAAAGGCCGACGGCAGCCAACCACTTGACTATTGGCCATTTTCAGCCACTATACTGTATCTGTGCAGTGGGGCAAAAAAAGTATTTAGTAAATAAATTAATTTATTAAACTATTTAATAATTAAACACTAAAGGTGTAATTTTTTAAAGGTAATAACTTCACTAAGAAAGCCATAACAACCTTCAGAATATTTTATATTAGGTGATCTGAAAGAATACCCTACTCTGGCCTCTTTACATGCACGTTCATAAAAGTACAAAAAAGAGATGCTGCTATCCTAGCACTGCAAACAACTACCTACACTTCCAAGAATGCCACAAAAAAGGGGAAAAATGAAGATTGATGAACAAATTCTATGTCAATGTGACAAAATCATTTCAGATCCAGAAAGAACTTCATGATTCTAACAATTTCATTTTTATATTCTGATAAGAAGAACTAAAAGTTTATGGATCTCACTGTGTACAATATGTCCTCATGTGCTTCTAGTGATGTGTTGCCATGATTGAAGTACAACCACAATTCCAAAAAGGTTAGCTCATCTTGAATTTGATGGCAGAAACATATCTCAAAAGAACTGTGGCAGGGGCAATAAAAGCAGGAAAAGTAACAGGTACCAAAAAGAAAGAGCTTGAGGAACATGTTGCAACTAAATAAGTTAATAAGCAACAAGACCGTAACATGAATGGATGTAAAAAGAGACCCTTAGAGAGTAAGAGTTTCTCAGAAGTAAAGATGGGCAGAATTTCAGCAATGTGCAAAAAAATGCATCTACAAATTTTAGAGCAATTTCAGAATAATGTTCTGCAACCTAAAAAAGTACTTTGAATATTCCATCATCTACAGTACATCTTAAAACAAAAGAGACCTGGAGATCTGGAGACATCTCTGTGCAAAAGGACAGGGCCAAAAATCAATACTGGATGCCTGTGATCTTTGGGTTCTCATGCGGCACTAAATTAACAACTGGAATGATTCTGTCATGAAAATCACTCCAACGGCTCCGAAACACTTCCAGAAATAACTTTGTGTACACAGTTACCAATGCCATCCACAAATTAAGTTAAAGTTCTATCATGCAAAGAAGAAATACATAAATATGATCCAGAAACACTGTGGCTTTCTCTGGGCCAAAGTTTATTCAGAATGGACTGAGACACAGAGGAAAACTTGTGTTCAGACTAATTAAAATTTGAAATTCTTTTTAGAAATCATGAATGTCACATCCTCCTGTCTAAAGAGGACAGGGACCATTTGACTTGTTAATTTAAAAAGCCTACCTTTCTGATGGTATGAGGATACATTAGTGTTTATGGAACTGGCAACTTGCATTTCTGAAAAGGAATCATCAGTGCTGAATGGTACAGTATATACAGGTTCTGAGCAAGATATACTCTCATCCAGGTGATGTCTTTTTCAGGCAAGGCCTTGCATATTTCAGCAAGACAATGCTAAGCCACATACTGTATCCATCTCAACACCATGGCTTTGTAGTAGAATCCAGGTACCTGACTGGCCTACCTATCCTCCAGACCTTTCATCAATTAAAACATTAGGCATGCCATGATCCTGGGTTCGATCCCAGCCCCCGACCAACAGTGATCTGTGTGGAGTTTGCATGTTCTCCCCGTGTCTGCGTGGGTTTACTCCGGGATTTCTCTGGTTTCCTCCTACATGCCAAAAACATGCAAGTTAGGTTAACTGGCACCAAAACTGGGGATTCTAAATTGTCCTTAGGTATGACTGTGAGAGTGAATGGTTGTCTGTCTCTCTGTGTTAGCCCTGCAATGGACTGGCAATCTGTCCAGGATATACCCTGCCTCTCGCCTAAAGATGCTGGGATAGGCTCCAGCCCCGCTGCGAAAATGGATGGATGGATGGATGGATGGATGGCATGCCATGAAAAGCAAAACAGGACAAAGGAGACCAAGGATTGCTGAGAAACAATAATTCTATTGTTCGAGTAGCTGACGACATGGCCTGGACAACCGGAGACGACACATAGACGACCAACCTAGACAAGAATGGGACAACATTTCTCTTACAAAGATCTGGTCTCCTCGGTTCCCAGACATTAATGGGATGTTTTGGGGTTTTTTTATAAAAAGATGGGATGCTACATGTGATAAACATGGTTTTGTCCCAACTCTTTTAAAGCTGGGTTCACACTATAATGTTTGGACCAACTTTTACTGACGTTTTGAAAAATCAGAGAAATCAGTCCAAACATTGGTGAAATTACGTTGGTGAGCACACACCAACTTTTGCGAAGGTTTACAAACTTCTACAAACTTTTGCTAGCCTTTGCCAGTGTTACATTCAGTGTTGTCAAACTTTTGCCAACTTAGGCTTGCGTATTCAATTCAATTCAACTTTATTTATATAGCGCTATTTAACAACAACAGTCATCTCATAGCACTTTCAACTGTAGGGGGGACCCCCACAGTTGCAGAAAGACCCCAAGCAATCAGGCGATCCCCTGTGAGCAAGCACTTGGCGACGGTGGAGAGGAAAAACTCCCTTTTAACAGGAAGAAACCTCCAGCAGAACCAGGCTCAGGGAGGGGCAGTCATCTGCTGCGACTGGCTGGGGGGTGAGGGGATAGAGAAGATGAAAAGAACAGACATGTAGAGAGCAAACAGCACGATGGGGACTCAATCTATGGGAGAGAACAAACAGATGTTAATGACCAGCAAAAAAAAAAAAATAATTTCATTGAGAGTGAAGAAAGGAGTGAGGCCCAGTGCATTATTGGAGGTCCCCCGGCTGACTAAACCTATTAGCAGCATAACTAAGGGAGGGTTCAGAAACACATGATCCCTCCCTAATTGTAGGCTATATCAAAAAGGTAGGTTTTAGCCTTATTCTTAAAAACAGAGATCGAGTCTGACTCCCGAGTCCAGATTGGCAGCTGGTTCCACAGGAGAGGAGCTTGATAACTGAAGGCTCTGCCTCCCATTGTACTTTTGGAAATTCTAGGTATTACAAGTAGTCCTGCATTTTGGGAGCGTAGTGCTCTGTTAGGATAATACGGTAGTATCAGATCTTTTAAATAAAAAGGAGCCTGATTGTTTAGCGCTGACATAATGTCCGGCTCAGGAAACACGCACGCAGGCTCAGGGTAGATTTAACAGCTTTATTCAACAAGCAGGTGTGTCTGGATGGATGCGTGAGATATGTGTATGTGATGAGGGTGAACGCCGATGCACAGGAAGCAGAGCAGTGCGCCGTACAGCCGGACAACCCTATGGAGAGAGCAAAGGACAGGGGTAAAGGGCACCACACCTGAACAGGATTAATGAGCTGTGTGATGCTTACTTGTGGGTGGCAGGTGGCTGGCGTTGGCCAAGGGAGAAGCCCGGAAGACAGCGTCCTGCAGAGCCTGTGATGATGGTGAGGATTGGGTGGCGATGACGGGGTATCTGCCGCCAGGGAATCCACCTGTGCACAGGGGAGAAGACTTGGAAAAGGTAAGGGATGCTTACGATGAAGCGTAGACTCGCTGATGATCAGGATGTGATCCAACTAACTAACTAACTAACTAACCTGCACTTATATAGCGCTTTTCTAGTCACAAGCGCGAAGAAGTGCCGATGCGAACAGACGGCTCCAGACCGCTGCACAGGGCTGAGTGGGCTAAATAGCCCGCGGCTGACGAGGCGCAGGTGTGTGCGCAGCTGAGGCAGATGATGAGCGGCGAGTCGTGACAGTACCCCCCCCCAGCACCGCCTCCTGGCGCTGGTTTGTCCGGGTGCGCCCGATGGAACTTCGTGATGAGACTTCTGTCCAACACCAAGGAAGAGTGCACCCAGGACCTCCATTCAGGGCCGAATCCCTCCCAGTCCACCAAGTACTGCAGCCCGCGACCTCGGCGCCGGGAGTCCATGATGGAAGTGACTCTCCAGGCCGGGTGGCCATCAATCATCAAAGGCGCGGGCGGCGCCACAGGCGGGGGACAGAGGGGATTGGAGACCACGGGCTTGATTTTGGACACGTGGAAGGTGGGACATATGCGGAGGGAGGGGGGAGGGCCAGACGGACAGCCACCGGGTTAATAATTTTTGAAATGGTGAAGGGACCAATGAAGCGTGGGGCCAACTTCCTCTTCTCAGCCTTGAGGTGAATGTCCTGAGAGGCCAACCAGATTCGTTGGCCCACCTGGTAGGCAGGGGCCGGTCTCCTGTGGCGATTCGCCGTGGTGCTGTTGCGCGTTGCCGTGCGTAACAAGACTCCGACAACGTCTCAGGTGCGCCTGGATGGATGGAATGGCCAGCTCACCGTCCTGCTCCGGGAACAACGGTGGATCATATCCCAAGGACGCCTTGAAGGGGGACATCCTTGTGGCAGAAGACCGTGCAGTGTTGTGGGCGTACTCTACCCAGGCCAGGTGCGTGCTCCAGGAAGACGGGTTGGAGGAAGTGACGCAGCGGAGGGCAGCTTCCAGCTCCTGGTTGGCCCGTTCGCACTGCCCATTGGATTGCAGGTGGTGGCCGGAGGAGAGGCTTACTGTGGCCCCCAAGGCGTTGCAGAAACACTTCCATACCTCGGAGACAAACTGGGGTCCCCAATCCGAGACAACGTCCACCGGTATCCCGTGCAGCCTGACCACGTGTTGAACCAGAAGGTCTGCTGTCTCCCGTGCCGTTGGGAGACCCCAAAGTGGCACGAAGTGGGCAGCCTTGGAGAAACGATCCACGATGGTCAGCACAGCGTCATAGGTGTTAGAGGTCGGGAGACCGGTGACGAAGTCAAGGGCTATGTGGGACCAGGGCCTGCCTGGGATCGGCAGGGGCTGGAGCAGGCCCGTGAGGGAAGAATTACCTGACTTGCCGGTGGCACACACAGGGCACGCCCGGACGTAGTTGGTGGCGTCCCTCTGAAGACCTGGCCACCAGAAGGAACGCTGGAGGAGATCCACTAGCCGGGAAACACCAGGGTGACAGGCGAGTTTGGAGGTGTGAACCCAATGGATGACCTCCCCCCGGACTGTAGATGGAACAAACAGCCTTCCCTCCGGTCCGCCGCCAGGGTCCGGTTCGGTCTCCTGCGCCCTCCGGATCTTGTCCCTGATAGACCAGGAAATTGCCCCTACCACACATGAGCTGGGCAGGATGGTATAACCCGGCTCCTCTGACGTCTCGGGGGCAAACTGCCTGGACAGGGCATCGGGCAGGCCGTTCTTAGAGCCAGGGCGGTAGGTGATGGTGAAGCAGAACCGGGCAAAGAACAAGGACCAGCGCGCCTGGTGGGCATTCAGACGTCTGGCAGATCTAAGATATTCTAGGTTCTTGTGGTCCGTCAGCACCACGAACAGCAACGCAGCCCCCTCCAGCCAGTGGTGCCACTCCTGCAGGGCGAGCTTGATGGCGAGAAGCTCCTTGTCCCCGACGTCGTAGTTCTGCTCGGCCGGAGACAGACGCCGTGAGAAGAAGGCGCAGGGTCGCTTGACCCCGTCGGTGGGTGATCGCTGGGATAGCACTGCCCCCACTCCCGTATCAGACGCGTCGACTTCCACCAAACACTGCAGCGCGGGGTCAACCTGGGTCAAGACTCAGGAGGAGGAGAACTCCGTCTTCAACACCTGGAACGCAGCTGCGACCTCTTCGGTCCACCGGAAGGGGTTCTTGGGGGAAGTGAGACGGGTCAACGGGGCAATGATGGCACCGAAATTGGGTACAAAACGGCGGTAGAAGTTGGCGAACCCAATAAACTGTTGGACCTGCTTCCTGGAGGTCGGCGTGGGCCACTCAACCACCGCTTTGACCTTCGCGGGGTCAGGCAGGACCTGGTTGTGTGAGATTACGAATCCTAAAAAGGAGGTGGTCTTGGCGTAAAACTCACACTTTTCGGCCTTGACGTACAGCCTGTTTTCCAGCAGCCACTGTAAGACCCGCCTCACGTGAACATGGTGTTCCTCCCGTGACCTGGAGAAGATGAGGATGTCATCCAGGTACACGAACACGAAGAGGCCAAGGAAATCATGCAGGACGTCGTTGATTAGGCGTTGAAATACAGTGGGGGCGTTGGTCAGTCCAAACGGCATCACCAGATACTCGAAGTGACCAGTAGGTGTTCGAAAGGCCGCCTTCCACTCATCCCCCTCCCGGATCCGGACGAGGTGGTATGCACTGCGGAGATCCAACTTGGTGAACCAGGTCGCCCCCTGGAGGGAATGGAAGGCAGTGTCCATTAAGGGCAGGGTATAACGGTCCTTTTCTGTGATGTCATTCAGGGCCCGAAAATCGATACAGGGGCGGAGTGACCCATCCTTCTTGGACACGAAGAAGAACCCTGTGCTGAGCGGAGACGAGGAGGGACGGATGATACCCGCGTTGAGAGACTCCTTGATGTAACTATCCATCACCTCTCGCTCCGGCGCTGACAGGCTGTAGAGGCATCCGGATGGCAAGGGCGCCCCCGGGCGGATGTTGATGGCGCAGTCGTAGGGCCGGTGAGGAGGAAGAGACATCACCCTGGACTTACTAAAAACTAGACCCAGGTCATGGAACTCCGAGGGCACCAGAGAGAGATCCGGAGGCGCGGCGTCCTTGGCCGGAGGGGGAGAGGACGGGGCGCAGGCTGCGGACTGTAGGCAGGTACCCATATAGAAGGAACTCCAGGCGGCGATTCTTCCTGTCTGCCAATCCAGCACAGGGTTGTGCAGACGCAACCAGGGGTATCCTAGGATGACAGGCGACACAGAGGAGGACAGAACGTACAGGGTGAGATCCTCCCGGTGGTTACCTGAGATAATAACAGGGACCGGCAGGGTGCGATGAGTCACTCGTCCAAGGGGCGCACGGGTGAGGGTGACCAGGCTGAGAGGAGTGGCCAGAGGGTGGCAGGGGATGCCCAATAGGGTTGCCAGGCTCTTTGAAATAAAGCTCTGCTCTGCTCCTGAGTCCACCAGTGCGTGTGTGAGGTGCCCCGTGGCATTGTGACAAAATCGAATGGGCAGTGATAGGCTAGTGAGGGGATTTGACCGGTTAGAGTCCGCGAGGCTCCCTCCAGTGACTCGCGGACCTCCCCGTTTGGCTTCTCCGGGCAATGCTCCACGGTATGTTGATTGCCTCCGGAATACATGCAGAGGCCCAACTCCCAGCGGCACTGTTTCTCCGCTAGGGGGAGCTTTGACCGACCAACCACCATCGCCTCCGATTCCTCGGAAGACTCCGGAGGAGGTAACGCCAGGGGGCGGCCTTGAGGCATGCGGACGGAACCTCCACGCGAGCGGCTGATTAACTTCCGCTCGGTGGACCGTTCACGCAGCCTATTATCCAAACTAATAGTTACGGAGATTAGCTCCGAGAGCGTCTCCGGAAGGTCTCGACCGGCCAGCTCATCCCTCAGACCCGAGCTGAGGCTGTGGAGGAAGATGCCACAAAGTGACGCCTCATGCCAGCCTACCTCCTCTGCTGCGACCCAGAAGTCGATAGCGTAGTCCGCCGCTGACCGGCTTCCCTGTTGGAGGCCAAGGAGGCGGTCAGTGAGGACACTATCACGCCGGGAATGGTCGAACACCTCGAGAAAGCTCTGCACGAACTGGCTGTAGGAGAGGTTCGCGTAACTGGGCTTCGCCATAACGGTGTAAGCCCAAGTTAACGCTCGCCCCTCCAGAAGATTACCAATATAGCCAATTCGGCTGTGGTCTGAGGGAAAATCCCCGGGAACGTGCAAAAACACCGACTCACACTGCATGATGAACCCCCGCGCTCCGCCAAGCTTCCCGCTGAAGCGGGCGGGGGTTGGGACAGGTGTGAGTCGGGTTGGCGTTCCCGCGGCAGACTGGCCGGCCACCGGAGCAGCGGGAGCTACCCCTCCCTGACGAGCCGAGGGGAACGCCTGCTGGGGGTCCAAGCGGTCTATCTAACCAGTGAGTGATATTTACCAACTGGTTCAAGATCACCTGCTGTTGATGGGCTATTAAATCCACCCAAGCCTCGAGGGTGGAAAGACGGCGTGCGAGCCCGCTGTCTGCTGAGCCGCTCTGCTGGAGCCGTACTGACATAATGTCCGGCTCAGGAAACACGCACGCAGGCTCAGGGTAGATTTAACAGCTTTATTCAACAAGCAGGTGTGTCTGGATGGATGCGTGAGATATGTGTATGTGATGAGGGTGAACGCCGATGCACAGGAAGCAGAGCAGTGCGCCGTACAGCCAGACAACCCTATGGAGAGAGCAAAGGACAGGGGTAAAGGGCACCACACCTGAACAGGATTAATGAGCTGTGTGATGCTTACTTGTGGGTGGCAGGTGGCTGGCGTTGGCCAAGGGAGAAGCCCGGAAGACAGCGTCCTGCAGAGCCTGTGACGATGGTGAGGATTGGGTGGCAATGACGGGGTATCCGCCGCCAGGGAATCCACCTGTGCACAGGGGAGAAGACTTGGAAAAGGAAAGGGATGCTTACGATGAAGCGTAGACTCGCTGATGGTCAGGATGTGATCCAAGCGCGAAGAAGTGCCGATGCAAACAGACGGCTCCAGACCGCTGCACAGGGCTGAGTGGGCTAAATAGCCCGCGGCTGATGAGGCGCAGGTGTGTGCGCAGCTGAGGCAGATGATGAGCGGCGAGTCGTGACAAGCGCTTTGTAAGTAAGAAGAAGGATTTTAAACTTAATTCTAAACTCTATGGGAAGCCAATGAAGGGAGGCCAGAACCGGAGAGATATGATCTCTCTTTCTAGTACCTGTTAAAACTCTTTCAGCAGCATTTTGTATCAGCTGAAGACTTTTTAAAGATGTTTTAGGACAACCTGATAATAAAGAATTACAATAATCTAATCTTGAGCTAACAAAAGCGTGGATCAGTTTCTCAGCATCACTCTGAGACAAGATGCTCCTAATCTTGGCAATATTACGCAAATGATAGAAGGCAGTCTTAGAAACAAATTTAATATGTGAATTGAAGGACAGATCTTGATCAAAAATAATTCCAAGGTTCCTCACAGAGCTATTAAGAGAAAGAGTAACCGCATCCAAACTGAAAGTTTGATTTGGAAAGGTATTTCTAAGGGTTTTTTGGACCAACAAGAATGACTTCAGTCTTATCTGAATTTAATAGTAGGAAATTACAAATCATCCAAGCTTTGATTTCCTTAAGACAGGCTTCCAACTTGGCTAATTGATTACTATCATCTGGCTTCATTGACAGGTATAATTGTGTATATTCTGCATAACAATGAAAATGTATAAAGTGCTTTCTAATAATGTTGCCTAACGGAAGCATATATAAACTAAAAAGAGTAGGGCCTAGCACAGATCCCTGTAGAACTCCATGACTAAGCTTTGAGTTGAAAGAAAACTCATTATTGACATGAACAAACTGGAACCTATCAGATAAATAAGATCTAAACCACTGCAACGAAGTTCCATTAAGTCCAACATAGTGTTCTAATCTATCAAGTAGAATATTATGATCGATAGTATCAAAAGCTGCACTAAGGTCTAAAAGGACAAGTACAGAAACCAGTCCATTATCAGATGCAATGAGGAGGTCGTTAGTGACCTTCGCTAAGGCTGTTTCAGTACTATGATGGATTCTAAACCCAGATTGAAACTCTTCAAGTAAACCATTTCCCTGCAGGTGGTCAAATAATTGCGTAGCAACAACTCTTTCTAAGATTTTTGAAATGAAAGGGAGATTAGAGATTGGTCTATAGTTAGCTAAAGCTCCTGGATCTAGCGTTGGCTTTTTGAGTAAGGGTTTAATTACAGCCATTTTAAAAGCCTGCGGTACATGGCCTAAAGTTAATGAATAATTGATTATATGAAGAACAAAGCTACCAATAAGTGGGAAGATTTCTTTAAATAACCTGGTAGGAATAGGGTCTAAAAGACAAGTTGAAGGTTTGGATGAGGAAACTATTTTGTCTAACTCACAAAGGTTGATTGGAGTAAACTCATTAAGACAGACATCAGTTGAAGGAGTTGTAGTAGTTACTGTATCTAAGTTAACTGTGGGAAGAATCTGATTGATTTTATCTCTGATGGATGAAATTTTATTATTGAAAAAGTTCATAAAGTCCTGACTAGTAAGCTCTAAGGGAATGCTAAGATTGACAGAGTCCTGACTCTTTGTAAACCTGGCTACAGTGCTATAAAGAAACCTGGGATTATTCTTGTTCTCTTCTATTAATGCAGAATAATAACTCGTTCTAGCTTTTCTAAGAGATTTTTTATAAATTAAAAGATGATTTCTCCAAGCTAAATAGATTTCATCTACATTAGTGGAGCAGTATGTGTGTGTATGTGTAGCAGTTCCCAATTTAGGTTAACTTAAGCAAAGGAATATTCAGCGCAGTTCAGCTGACATCAGCGTCAGGCAATGCTCATATAAAGATCAGCATTTGTGGAGCCTTCCTGCCATCCTGGACCTGCTTTTTTGGGTGGAGTCACACCACAATGTTTGGACCAACTTTTACTCATGTTTTGGCAAACGTCTGGCTCTGCTGACAAAAGTTGATAAAAGTTGGTGTTTGTTGGCAAGTGCTGGTGAAAGTTGTATTCACTGAGAATTTTCAGCATGCTGAAAATTTGCTGCATTTGGAAATAAACGTTGGTGAAAGTTGTGCTCAATTTGTAATAGTTCCTGAGCGCTGAGCTAAGTTATGCAGAATTTACCCAAGTCAGCCTAAGTTAAGCTCCTTTGGCAAACTGAAATGCTGGTGAAAACACATTTTTAGATCAAAACTCAGTTCAGACATGTAGGAATGAAAGAGAAATAGAGAGAAGGGGGAGTTGAAAAAAAAAAAAAGAAAATACATATGTAAGAGGACAATGTAGAGTATTTGTTTGGTGATAACATGGTGTGTATGACATGTTTTTAATTTTTTTTAAATGTATGTTTATTACAGACATTTGTGAGTTTGTTTGCAGGTGATGGGTGTGGTTTGGTGGATGGTTTCATGTCTTTACAGTGTTATTTTTCTACCACCAGGCTGTGCTGTTGCACAAATGTGTCTTTTGCCACTTTTTTTTTGCTGTCTCAAAAAACATCCGTGGAATAAAGGTTTATTGTGAAATTTTCAGTCAGAATCTGTCTACTCTCTGCCTACTACATATATATATATATATATATATAATCTCCCAAAAATGTGACAAACCAAAAGAAAAAAAAAATCTCATTGAAAAATTTACTGTTCTTAATTTTCTGCTCCATGTGTAATCATTCTCCAGGATTTATTGGTTCACTTCCATTGTGGAAATCAAACAGCGCTGATGTGGTGTCAAAAAGTAAATGACATTTAATGGGATTTTATGTTATTTTAATGGAGAGAGGTGTAACAGTCAAAATATAATCACCCGTCATTTTATTTATATGATGATTCATTAATAGTTTTTTAAAATTCCATCCACATTCACATTTTAATTGCGGACTTAGTGTTGGAGTCTATAGCATTATTTTATTATTTTTTTAGATGAATGAATGAATGAATGGATGAACAGGGGAAAAGGGTATGCAGAAGTAACTACACAGGAATATCAAATGAAAATAAATACTGAAACATATGCCCAAGGGAGATGTGTTCACTTCAGAAGCAGGTCCAGAATGGCAGGAAGCCTCCACAAACACTGATCTTTATATGAGCGTCACCTGATGCTGATGTCAGTTGACCTATGCTGAGTATTTCTGATTTTTCAAAACATCTGTAAAAGTCGGTCCAAACGCTATAGAGTGAACCCAGCTTTAACTTAGGCTGACTTAGGTAAACTTTGCATAACTTAGCTCAGCACTCCAGAACTTTTACAAAATGACGTTCACCAACTTGTATTTCCAAACGGTAAATTTTCAGCAGGCTGAAAATTTTCAAAGAACACAACTTTCGCTAGCGTTTGCCAACAAAAACTAGCAATCATTAACTTTTGCCAGCAGAGCCAGACGTTTGCCAAAACGTCAGTAAAAGTCAGTCCAAACGTTGCAGTGTGAATCCACCTTAAGATATGTTGCTGCCATCAAAAATCAAGATCAGCTGATTTAGTATTACAGTATGTCTGTGAATATTTAATGTGGTGAGGGATTAGTCATAATTTTAGACTCATGAGTTTTTATTAGAATAATCAGATGTGACATTTTATCCTGTAGCAGCTTTTAATGTTTTGCCTTATATGTTAAGAAAAGTGTGCTGAAATTAACAAAATCTGTGTATAATGATCTAAAAGCCAATAAAGCATTTCTTTCCCATGAATACTAGTGTTTGTGCATTATTTAAGAAGAAGCCAACTTTGTCATTCAATCCATACAGCCAATTATGTACAGTAGAACCGAATTATGTTTCTCCTATCTACAATGTTAATCACATCTAGAATCAGAGGGACTGCTGCCATGCAGGGCGCCGCCACAAACAACTTTTCCTTCCCCCATTCTATTATGCTGACCGCCAAGCTAGAAGGCAGGACATATCATTTTTTATATAGTCTTTGGTATGACCCGGCCAGGGCTTGAACCCACGACCTCCTGGTTGTGCGGCGGATGCTCTATCAACTAGGTCACCACTCCAGTACCTCCTATAATTATATAGTGTTACTTAAGTAGAATCCATAAAATGTATGCTTCATCTGCCAAAAATTCATTAAGGCTCCCTATTTGGACTGAAACATTTTATCTTCCAAAAAATTACTTGATTTGGTTCTTCAGGGTTGAATTGTGAAGATTATAATATAACATGTTCTGTCCCACTTGTGAATTGTCTCAAAGGGCTGTTATACACACGTGGACAAAATTGTTGGTACCCCTCTGTTAATGAAAGAAAAACCCACAATGGTCACAGAAATAACTTGAATCTGACAAAAGTGGTAATAAATAAAAATTCTATGAAAATTAACCAATGAAAATCAGACAATGCTTTTGAATTGTGGTTCAACAGAATTATTTTAAAAAACAAACTCATGAAACGGGCCTGGACAAAAATGATGGTACCCTTAACTTAATATTTTGTTGCACAACCTTTTGAGGCAATCACTGCAATCAAACGATTTCTGTAACTGTGAATGAGACTTCTGCACCTCTCAGCAGGTATTTTGGCCCACTCCTCATGAGCAAACTGCTCCAGTTGTCTCAGGTTTGAAGAGTGCCTTCTCCAGACGGCATGTTTCAGTTCCTTCCACAGATGTTCAATAGCATTTAGATCAGGGCTCATAGAAGGCCACTTTAGAATAGTCCAATGTTTTGCTCTTAGCCATTCTTGGGTGTTTTTAGCTGTGTGTTTTGGGTCATTATCCTGTTGCAAGACCTATGACCTGCGACTGAGACCAAGCTGTCCGACACTGGGCAGCACATTTCTCTCTAGAATACCTTGATAGTCTTGAGATTTCATTGTACCATGCACGGATTCAAGACACCCTGTGCCAGATGCAGCAAAGCAGCCCCAGAACATAACAGATCCTCCTCCATGTTCCACAGTAGGGACAGTGTTCTTTGCTTGGTATGCTTCATTTTTGCATCTGTGAACACAGAGCTGATGCGCCTCTCCAAAAAGTTCCAGTTTTGTCTCATCTGTGCATAGGACATTCTCCCAGAAGCTTTGTGGCTTGTCAACATGCAGTTTGGCAAATTCCAGTCTGGCTTTTTTATAATTTGTTTTCAACAGTGGTGCCCTCCTTGGTCGTCTCCCATAAAGTCCATGGAGTCCCCATGAAGGCTCAAACAACGACGGATGGTACGAACTGACACTGATGTACCTTGACCTTGGAGTTCACCATGAATGTGTTTTGAGGTTGTTCTGGGCTTTTTTGTTACCATTCATATTATCCATCTCCTCCTGCGGCCACGTCCAGGGAGGTTGGCTACAGTCCCGTGGATCTTAAATTTCTGAATAATATGTGCAACTGTAGTCACAGGAACATCAAGCTGCTTGGAGATGGTCTTATAGCCTTTACCTTTAACATGCTTGTCTATAATTTTCTTTCTAATCTCCTGAGACAACTCTCTCCTTTGCTTCCTCTGGTCCATGTTTAGTGTGGTACACACCATGTCACCAAACAGCACAGTGACTACTTGTCACCTTTTAAATAGGCCGACTGACTGATTACAAGTTTGTAGACACCTGTGATGTTAATTAGAGGACACATCTTGGTTGAACATGTCCCTATGGTCACATTATTTTCAATCTTTTCTAGGGGTACCATCATTTTTGTCCAGGCCTGTTTCATGAGTTTGTTTTTTAAAGTCATTCTGTTGAACCACAATTCGAAAGCATTGTCTGATTTTCATTGGTTAATTTTCATAGAATTTTTATTTATTACCACTTTTGTCAGATTCAAGTTATTTCTGTGACTATTGTGGGTTTTTCTTTCATTAACAGAGGGCTACCAACAATTCTGTCCATGGCTGTAGCTTATAAATGTTAGTTCACCTGCCTAAAATTGATTAAGGGACTTAATGTTGATTGAAACAGTTTTCATGCTTTAAGAATGATTTGATTTGGTTGTTAAGAATTAAATTGTGAGTATAATACTTTAACATGCTCTGTCTAACCTCTGGAACAGTCTTAAAGGACAGTTATAACTTATAAATATATTATTTAACCTGCCAAAAATTGATTAAAGATCTCAATGTTGATTGAAACAGTTTTCATGCTTTAAAAATTACTTGATTTACTTGTTCAGTGTTAAATTGTGAATATAATACTGTATCTTACTCTCTCACACTTGTGAAATAGTCTCAAATGGCTCTTAGCTTATAAATATGTTATTTCTGGTCTTGATGAGGTCTTGACAAGGTTTCGACTACAACACTAGTCAGTGGAATTTTTTCACCAGGCCTGGGGCTGAAGTTAGCTCTGGGTGGGAATGGCTAATGCAGTTCCTCACACTCGTCCTGCTGTTGAGCTGTCTTTTATGGGGTTCCTTTTGTGGGCAGTATACGTCTTGTCCAGTTCATGCTCCCCACAGAATTCATAAAATCCAAAATGCACCCAAACATCTGCTTTCAAAATGCTAGGTGCATTTTTATCATCTGATGCTGTCCTCCTCCTCCGTTTACTATGATGCAATAAACAGGCAATTAAGCCCACGACCCCACGCGACAGGAGATTTGAACACTGCAACATAACTTTACAACCTTACTGACAAGCAGAGGCCAGACAATGGCAATAAAAATCGATGCCTCGGGTTTTTGCACAGGTGGCAAGATCCCAATCATTAACATTCTACATCGATGCGGAGGTCTATATTGTGATGCATCCAAGAATTGAGAAGTTTCCACACCTCTATTTGGCATAAAGCTGGATTCATGCTGTACCTCCGCTGTCTGCATCTGCTTGACCGCGAGGATTGTGTGATGAGAATTACATCATCGTCACCAGTCCGCAGATGTCCACAGACCCCTTCTGTGGATGTCCATGTGCAGCTCAAATTTTGTGACCGCATTGCCTGGGTGCATTGACTACGCATGCACAAGATTAAACCTCCCATTCACGAGGTAGCGCTACGGACACAGCATACAAAGTCAAAGTAGACGAAGAATAGGAAGAGGAAAACGAGAATGAACATACATGAATCACTTTGCAGCAGCAGCAGCTTGAGTAGAAAAGAGCATTGAAAAATGGTCATACCTCCTTTTCCTCAAAACAATGCCATTGTTGTTGCTACAAAAAAAATGTGCGTCGATCTTGTGTTTCTTCACTTTTATGTATATAACCAGTGAACAAACTGGTGTGTTAGTGCATTTGTGCTACCTGTAGGACTGGGGTGAAAATACAAATGAGCCCATGCATCAACAGTTTGGCCTGGAAGATGACAAAAATGAAGTATATATACAACCACGTGCACGCTGGCCTAGTCCAAAGGGGACACACATCTCAGCAGACCAGAGTGGAAAAGTAGCATGAATCCAGCTTTATAGTAAAATGTCTCACAATATTTGATATGTTTTCTATGTTCTATTGTGAATAAAATAGCAGTTTATGTTCAGGAAAAACACAGTGGTATGTATGGCATAAAAGGTAAGACTGATCAGCAGCTACTGAAAGCATTTGTTGGAGGTCATTGTTGCCAAAGGAGATTTGACCAGTTATTAAATCCAAGGGTTCACTTAAGCTGGAGTCATGCTGCACCTCCGCTGTCCGCATACGTGCAACCGGAAACTTCGTTTGACGATATTTACGTCATTGTCTCCTGTCCGCTAGTGTCTATGGGGCTCTTGTGCAGACGAATGTGTGCAGTCCAAATTATATGACCGCAGGGCCTGCCCATGATCTGAACGTGTTGACAGCACATGCGCAAGACTTAACGTCCCATTCACAAGGTGGTGCTACCAACACAGCATACAAAGACAAAGTAGACGAGGATGTGGAAGATGAGAATAAACATACATGAATCCTTTTGCAGCAGCAGCAGCTTGAACGGAGAAGTGCACCGGAAAACAGTAATTCCTCCTTTTCCTTGAAACAATGCCATTGTTGTTGCCACAAAAAAAATGTGCGTCGCTCTCGTGTTTGTAGCCAGTGAAAAAACTGGCGTGTTAGCGCATTTGCCCTACCCATAGGGCTGGGGTGAAAGTACAAATAACAGTTGTGCGCATGCATCAACCACTTGGCCTGGTAGACGAAAAAAAGTGAGCATGTATAATGCTGTGTGCGTGTAGGGCTCGTCCAGAGTGGACCAGAGGGGAATTGCAACATGAATAAGGCTTTACTTCTTCCATAGCACTGTGATGTGTCCAATAAAGACATGAAATATTATAACTGTTTGTTTGTGTGGTGTTAGGTTACACACATTATGATTGTCTATACTTGGACCTTAGATGTACATTAGATGTACATTTTTCATGTGAAAAAAATTTGGACACCCCTTTAAATATCCAGTTCTTTATTAAGAAATGTTCACATATCTATGTCTAACCTTGTTTTTGTTTTTATTTGCATTTTTTAAAATTTATTTTAGTCATTGTAAGTGGGAATGAATGTGGGGGTGCCCTAAAGAGATGGGGGTGTCCTAATTTATTCCTCACTATTTGTTTAGAATTACATTTTACAGAAAATTTGAAAAAAGTCTTTAATTCATTTTTAATTGTTTAGTTGTATTACATGAATCTCCGGGTATTTTTAACACTGATATTAAATATCCATATGTCCAAATATGTTAAAAAACACACAGGCTTATACCGGGTGTCCTAATTTTTTCACATGACTCTAGATCAGGTAACATTTTATTACCAATTAATGCAGAAAACCAGGTAATTCCAAAGGGTTCACACACTTTTTCTTGACACTGTAATTAAACTGAAAAACTAAATTCCATTTTCCTTTAGTGGCCTTAAATGCACCCAACTTAAAATAACTCCTCTGCTTTGTGAAACTCAATCCCTAGTATAATTTTTTTTTTTTTTTAATGGAACAGTGGGCTGAGGGCTGGGGTTCTCTGCTTGTGGTCTCCTGCACATCTGTGTACTCCTCCAATGGGAAACAGTGTGGGAGGAAGACAGGACGGAGTGGTGGGGTCCTGAGGTTGAAAAGGGGTTGTAGAAATGTTAGTAGGATAGCTGGGAGGAAGCATGGATGTGGAGATGGCACAGAATTTGATTTAAAGCAAAGGCTGTGTGAAACACCCACGGGGGAATTGTTAAACATGTTTGTGTGTGTGTGTGCTCAAATGTAGACGGATGAGGAGTGATTGGCAGTGTGGTGGGTTGATGGGAGAGGGAAATCTTGGATGTCTGGTTGTGCAGTTCATGCTGAACCTAAGTAACAAGCCCAGAGGACACTAAACACACATGCACATCATCACGTAAAAACAAAAAGATGACACAATAACCAGTAGTATGACGACCACTCTGTATGAACACACCTCAGTGTCATTGTTGAGGTTCCACAGGTCGAGGCGACCCATGCCATCCACAGCAGCAAACATCGCAGGGTGCACAGGCGACCACATGACGTCATACACGTAGTCGGCGTTGTCCTCGAATGAGTACAGAGGCTTGTTGTGCTGCAGGGGAAGAAACGAGGGCATCTGTGTCAGAGTGTTTGGCTGACATGGAGTAGGGAAAAAATACAGGAAAGAAAAAGAGTGAGAGATTACAGTGGATGACACACCACAGATAGAGAGAAAAGAGAGACAGAGGGAGGGAGAAGAGGAATAGTGAGAGGGCGTGAGTGAGCTTCAGACAGAGTGGCGCTGCCTCAGCCTTGGGGCCTGTCTGGGTGTAGAGCCTAATTAAAAAGCCTAGCACATTCACACAGTGCCATAAAACCGCTGGGATAGATGAAAGGGAAGGCCCCTCCACAAGGTGTACAGTAACCTCAGCACAACAGCTGTCTGAGGGAAAGACAGAGATGGTAGGAAATGAGAAGAAGATGAGAGCTAGACAATGGATGGAGAGGAGTTTAAGTGGAAAAATAATTGTGTTTGTGTGTACAAAATGAAAATGACTGATGGCAGAAAAATATACTATCACCAAATTTTGTTGCAGATTTTTGCATTATAAACACTCCCTGTACACTGTTGGACACAACACATACTGCATGCAGTAATTTTCTGTAACTTCTGTCTGAATGAAGAATATCTGAAATGTCAGTTTCCATCACTTCCATTAAGTGAATTATCTAAGACAACTATGCCTTCTGTAATGCTGCATAGCTTTCTACATAATCAAATTTCAACAGCAAAATGCTATCTACAGTAATGAAAAGTGTAAATTAAATCATTTACAGTATATTAAACTTCATTTCATCTATATAGCTTGGCCTACTCTGGAGTTGCCCCGGGTGAGAGGCGACGAGCAGGGGTGGTTATTCTTCTATCCCCCCACCTTGCTGCCTCCATACTGGAGTTTTCCCCCGTGGATGAAAGGGTTATTTCCCTCCACCTTTGGGTTGGGAAATGGGTCCTGACCATCATTTGTGCCTATGCACCAAATGATGGTTCAGAGTACCCACCTTTTTTGGACTCTCTGACTGGGGTGCTGGAGAGTGCTCCTCTTGGAGACTCCATTGTCCTACTGGGGGACTTCAATGTGCACGTGGGAAATGACAGTGAAACCTGGAGGGGGTGATTGGGAGGAACGGCCTGCCCCATCTGAACCCGAGTGGTGCTCAGTTATTGGACTTCTGTGCTAACCACAGTTTGTCCATAACGCACACCATGTTCAAGCATAAGGGTGTCCATATGTGCACCTGGCACCAGGACACCCTAGGTCGCAAGTCAATGATTGATTTTGTTATCATGTCATCAGACCTGAGACCATATGTCTTGGACACTCGGGTAAAGAGAGGTGCAGAGTTGTCAACTGATCACCACCTGGTGGTGAGCTGGATCCGATGGCAAGGGAGGATGCCATTCAGACCTGGTAGACCCAAACGGAGTAGTTATAGTGAGGGTGTGCTGGGAACGTCTAGCTGAGGCCCCTGTCCGGGAGGTCTTCAACTCCCACCTCCAGAAGAACTTCAACCACATTCCGAAGGAGTCTGGAGACATGGAGTCTGAATGGGCCATGTTCTCCATCTCCATTGTTGAAGCGGCTGCCCAGAGCTGCGGCCGCAAGATCGTTGGGGCATCTCGTGGTGGCAACCCCCGAACCAAGTGGTGGACACCAGTGGTGAGGAGGGCCATTAAGCTGAAGAAAGAGTCCTATCAAGCTTGGTTGGCTTGTTGGACTCCCGAAGCAGCTGAGGTGTACCGACAGGCCAAGTGGAGTGCAGCTCAGGTGGTTGCTAAAGCAAAAACTCAGGTGTGGGAGGAGTTCGGTGAGGCCATGGAACAAGACTTTCGGTTGGCCTCGAAAAGATTCTGGCAAACTGTCTGGAGGCTCAGGAGGGGGAAGCAGCTCCCTGTCCACACTGTGTATGGTGCGGATGGGGCACTGCTGACTTTGACTGGGGATATCGTCGGGCGGTGGAAGGAATACTTCGAGGATCTCCTCAATCCCACTGACACACCTTCCACAGAGGAAGCGGGGCTTGTGGACGAGGGGGACGACTTGCCTATCACAGGGGCTGAGGTCGCCAAGGTGGTTAAAAATCTGTTTGGTGGCCGGGCCCCAGGGGTGGACGAGATTCGCCCTGAGTACCTCAAGGCCCTGGATGTTGTAGGGTTGTCATGGTTGACACACCTATGCAACATTGCATGGAGGTCGGGGGCAGTGCCTTTGGCATGGCAAACTGGGATGGTGGTTCCTCTTTTCAGAAAAGGGGACCGGAGGGTGTGCTCCAGCTTTAGAGGGATCACACTCCTCAGCTTCCCTGGGAAGGTCTATGCTAAGGTACTGGAGAGGAGAGTCTGGCCGTTGGTTGAACCTTGGATTCAGGAGGAGCAATGTGGTTTTCATCCTGGCCGTGGCACATCAGACCAGCTCTTTACCCTCTCGAGAATCCTCAAGGGCTTGTGGGAGTTTGCCCAACCAGTTTGCATGTGTTTTGTGGACTTGGAGAAGGCATTTGACCACATTTTTTTGCGGGGGGGTGCTTCGGGAGTATGGGGTATCGGGCTTGTTGTTACGAGCTATTCAGTCTCCGACCATGTACGACCGTTGTGAGAGTTTGGTTCGTATTGCCAACACTCGGGTGGACTCATTCCCGGTGAGAGTTGGACTCCGCCAGGGCTGCCCTTTGTCACCAATCCTGTTCATCATTTTTATGGACAGGATTTCTAGGTGCAGCCAGGGAACAGAGGATGTCATGCTTGGTGACCACAGGATCTCATCTCTGTTGTTTGCAGATGATGTTGTCCTGCTGGCTTCATCCAGCAATGACCTACAGGTCTTATTGGGACGGTTTTCCGCTGAGCGTGAAGCAGCTGGGATGAGAATCAGTACTTCCAAGTCCAAGTCCATGACCCTCAGCTGGAAAAAGGTGGATTGTCTTCTCCGGGTTGGGGACAAGCTCCTGCCCCAAGTGGAGGAGTTTAAGTATCTTGGGGTCTTATTCACGAGTGAGGGGAGAATGGAGTGAGAGATTGACAGATGGATCACAGTAGCATCTGCAATGATGCAGACACTGTACCGGTCTGTTGTGGTGAAGAGGGAGCTAAGCTCTAAGGCAAAGCTGTCGATTTACCAGTCAATCTACGTTCCTACCCTATGGTCATGAGCTTTGGATAATGACCGAAAGAACGAGATCATGGATACAAGCGGCTGAAATGAACTTTCTTCGTAGGATTGCTGGACTCACCCTCAGAGATAGGGTGAGGAGTTCAGTCATCTGGGAGAGGCTCAGAGTAGCACTGCTGCTCCTCCACATTGAAAGGAGCCAGTTGAGGTGGTATGGGCATCTGATCAGGATGCCTCCTGGACGCCTCCCACTTGAGTTGTTTTGGGCACGTCCCTCTGGGAGGAGACCCCGGGGCAGACCCAGGACTCGCTGGAGAGACTATGTCTCCCAGCTGGTCTGGGAACACCTTGGTATCCTCTCTGAAGAGCTGGAGCAGGTGGTTGGGGAGAGGGAAGTCTGAGCTTCTCTGCTTGAACTGCTGCCTCCGCGACCCGGATCTCTGGAAAAGCGGTAAAAAGGGATGGATGGATTCATGTATATAGTGCCAACACATCTACCCAGGGAACTTAAAGATGTAAGGCAAAGACCTCCCCAGCCTCACCCCCCAACCCCCCAATAAAAGAACACCAACAATTAAGTAACTCCATATGAGCAAGTAACTGTCAACGGCGAGGGAGAAAGCCCCCTTACAAGGAACCTCCATCAGAACTAGAGTTACACAGGTGCTACCCATCTGCACTACACAGAAATGAAATTTAAAAATGTGAGACGTTAAACAACAAATAGAATAAACGTATGGTGACGGAACAATACTAGATGTCATTTATGTTTTTTATTATAAATCAGGGAAGAGTTTCTTTTTTTTTTGGTCAAACTGCACACACCACAGTATCTCTTCAGAAGCCATGTTTGTTGTGTGGGAGCAGAAACATGTCACACAGCCGCATCCTTTCTATCACTTTATTTCAGTTTATCTTAAGAAAATCAACTGTTGTTCCAAGGCATACATTCTTAACAGAAAGTTTGAAATTGACTGGATATCCACGTGTTTCTATTCAAGAATTCATTTGAAAATATTCCAAACTTTCATAACTACAGTTGGATTGGAACAAACTAACAGCTCCGAGTTGTCTCAACTTGGTGTTGTACACAAGCTGATAATAAGTTACAATATCTTTTGGTGTTATATTGATTTTACTGTATGTCCTCATAAGCTGGGCATTAAGAACTTTCTCATCAGAGAAACCAGCATGTCATCAGTAAAGATGCTAATTCATCTGTCACTGTATACTCTGCTGTGTTTTCCCTTGTGTGGTATGCACTGACTGTAGTATCACAGCAGCATAGAACAACACAGACTGGCTGTAATGCTAAAAGGTTAATTCATAGGGGGTGGAGTTACATTGGAAAGTAGGGGAAAAATATAATGTAGGCTATATTGCAAGTCCCCATATCCTTATATCCACACAATCATGTGAACACTAGTAATAAATAAGAGTGTATTTCCAACTTTAGATAAATGGGTCTTCATGCAAATATAAAAGTGTGTGTGTGTGTGTGTGTGTGTGTGTATGCACGTGCATGCGAGATCCAAATTTCTCCGAGTGACTGCTGGGATTCCAGACAACATTCCTGACAAGAGAAGGTAGGGTGGAGGAAAGGAGACAGGTTGGCTGGAAGAGTAAATGAAAGAGTGTAATGTGTGCCTCTGTTTTATTCTTTCTCCCTTTTTCCCTCCATTACCTTTACTCCTTCCCTTCACAGTTGCTCTGCAAAATCACTCCCACAGAAACACACAAACGGAAGCAAACAGAGCCGAATCAGTTTCGGGCCTCGACTGAACCTGTTTTCAAGCTGCATACTGACGGAAGAGGTAATTTTTTCCTCCTCACAGCTTCAGCATTTGATCAAACCCTGTTTGTATTGTCTCTCATTCTTCTTTACTGCATAGTATTTCCTATCACCTGGTTACACTAGAATCATCTTTTTATTTCAATATTCTATTTCAAGATAATTTCTTTAAATCTGTCCTTCATTTAATCTGGCTATGAAATACAATTCACACATACCCTCAAAGATGAAAAGTAAAGTCCTCCTTATAATATACTGACTACTCCAAGAGTAAACTTCTATTTTGTCCATATCTAGCAATTTTAAAGAATGTGATTTGGGTAAATAAGTCTTAAAACTAATCTTAAAATGAAGCTTAATCCTTGTGGCGCCGCACATGAAGTAACCAGCCGCCATTATCATTCCTGTGCAGAAAAGCTGGGGAGCTTCAAGCAGGTCTGAGCTGGAAAACTAGAAAGTGGTAGTTAAAGTCACAGTGATGCAATGGCAGTTTATTGACAGTGGAGGTCAGATGGATGGATCAATGCAAGTTAAGCAATACATTTTTTTAAGAAAACATTCACCTGTCTGTCTGACAAGCTCAGCATTACTGATGAAAACCCAAATTTACTGCCTCAGGTTTCACAGAGAAAGGGCACTTACTGTTTTACAGGAAGCCCCTTAACACTCAGCCCAAACTTCCATCATAGCTGCACTTGTACCTCAAAATTAGGACAGATGCATAAATTCACGCTATATTTCTGACACATTTCAAAATGGTTAGTGAAGCATGTGTGATGCCTTGACCCTAAGGATCATAGTCAACAAAATGACAATTATTTTTGAATCATTTACAGTGCATCCGGAAAGTATTCACGGCGCTTCACTTTTTTCCACATTTTGTTATGTTACAGCCTTATTCCAAAAGGGATTAAGTTAATTTGTTTCCTCAAAATTCTACACACAATACCCCATAATGACAATGTGAATTTTTTTTTTTTTTGAGATTTTTGCAAATTTATTAAAAATAAAAAGCTAAGAAATCACATGTACATGAGTATTCACAGCCTTTGCCATGAAGCTCAAAATTGAGCTCAGGTGCATCCTGTTTCCACTGATCATCCTTGAGATGTTTCTACAGCTTAACTGGAGTCCACCTGTGGTAAATTCAGCTGATTGGACATGATTTGGAAAGGCACACACCTATCTATGTAAGATCCCACAGTTGACAGTGCATGTCAGAGCACAAACCAAGCATGAAGTCAAAGGAATTGACTATAAACCTCCAAGGCAGGATTGTCTCGAGGCACGCATGTGGGGAAGGGTACAGAAAAATTTCTGCTGCTTTGAAGGTCCCAATGAGCACAGTGGCCTCCATCATCTGTAAATGGAAGGAGTTCTGAACCACCAGGACTCTTCCTAGAGCTGGCCGGCCGTCTAAACTGAGTGATCGGGGGAGAAGGGCCTTAGGCTACGGTCACACTGCAGGTTTTAATGCTTAATTCCAATTTTTTTGCACAAATGTGACCCATATTTGATTTTTTCACACCAGAACCAGGCCACTTTCATATGTGGTACTAATTCGGATATGTATCTGATATTTTTCAAAGCGACCTCAGTCTGAACTGTCATGTCACATTTCATTCGACTTTTTCCTCATTGAAGTGAGACAGATGCTACAGTTCTGCTGTGGAGGATGCAGCAAGCACAGCAGACACAGCTGATTTGTGCTCTCTTTAATCAATCTTCTTCTCTTTATCACTGGACTGTAATTTTGTCAGCTCCAACTACACAATAACTTCAAAATTTCAGGGGGGGGGGGCTGAAACTGCGAGACCTTCCAGAAGGACAACCATCTCTGCAGCAATCCACCAATCAGGCCTGTATGGTAGAGTGGCCAGACAGAAGCCACTCCTCAGTAAAAGGCACATGGCAGCCTGCCTGGAGTTTGTCAAAAGGCACCTGAAGGACTCTAAGACCATGAGAAACAAAATTCTCTGGTCTGATGAGACAAAGATTGAACTCTTTGGCGTGAATGCCAGGCGTCATGTTTGGAGGAAACCAGGCACCGCTCATAACCATACCAATGGTGGTGGCAGCATCACACTGTGGGGATGATTTCAGCAGCAGAATCTGGGAGACTAGTCAGGATAGAGGGAAAGATGAATGCAGCAATGTACAGAGACATCCTGGATAAAAACCTGTTCCACAGCGCTCTTGACCTCAGACTGGGGAGACAGTTCATCTTTCAGCAGGACAACAACCCTAAGCACACAGCCAAGCTATCGAAGGAGTGGCTTCAGGACAACTCTGTGAATGTCCTTGAGTGGCCCAGCCAGAGCCCAGACTTGAATCCAACTGAACATCTCTGAAGAGATCTGAAAATAGCTGTGCACTGACGCTTCCCATCCAACTTTATGGAGCCTGAGAGGTGCTGCAAAGAGGAATGGGTGAAACTTCCCAAAGATAGGTGTGCCAAGCTTGTGGCATCATATTCAAAAAGCCTTGAGGCTGTAATTGCTGCGAAAGGTGCATCAACAAAGTATTGAGCAAAGGCTGTGAATACTTATGTACATGTGATTTCTTAGCTTTTTATTGTTAATAAATTTGCAACAATATCAAAAAAACTTTTTTCACGTTGTCATTGTAAGGGTGCAGTTATAAGGGGGTAGTGGGCAACTTTAATAGCTCCAACCTTAAATACTTGCAGACATACCACGGAAAGGAGTAAGCTGAATTTATTCAGGCCTCAAGCGCCGTATCTTATGCATGTATGCTGCGTACATACATGCATCCAACAATAATGTAATGTTGGTTATTTGGGGACAAGGATGGGACCTCAACTACTGTTGGTTGTGGACAAGGACTACATAGTTGTGTTCTTTCTGCAAAGTACTTGAAACTTTTCAGGAGAACTACTGACAGAGGAACTATTTCAGGAGCTGTGTTCTTTTGGTGGCTTTTTTTGTTGTCACACTTATACTGAGACAAAGAGCTCTTTGATAACATAGTCACGCAAGGACAGCTGCGTGATACAGACTGCAAGTGGTCTTAGCAAGAGGGAAGACATGTTGCATGTGGTCAGGGTTCACCAGTAATAGAATAATTAAAAAAAAATAAATGCCACCTCTTACTTTCATTGTAGAAAAGTGAAGCTGTACTTTTTGGATTTAGGGAACTGCCATTTTGGACATTTGGAGCTACTCAGCTCAGTAGCAATCCTGAAGTAGAATTAAAGTCTATGTAGCAGTCAGTAGGGAGCTCTGTCAATACTGATCAACTGTAACCATGCTCTATCATCACTAGAGCCCTATCTTTATAACATCAAACAACTAATTAAAACCAAACAACAAAAAAATCTTTTGGAAAAATGTATAAAAGTATTTCTAGTATTCAGGTTGGTAAAATAATGGGTTTTCTAGTGGGAACATCCAATTTTTTAAGAAGCAGAAAATTTACTGCAGACCAGTGTTAATTTCATCAACTAATAATTTCTGTCATAGTCTTTGTCAACGACAGTTTTCTGACGAAAATGAGACAATAAATAAAAAATGATTTATGAAGCAAAAATTCTGACTAAATGTATTGACACTTTAAGTCAACAAATAAAAATGAAACAAAAATGTTCCAGAGACAAGATCCAATCAGAATCGTGATTTTTAAAAAAAAATAGAAAAAAGAAAAGAAAAAAGCTGGATATATCCAGAGCAGAGATTGTGCTCTGTTGTTTATCACCCGCCACACATTTCACACCAGGCTGCAGTGTGAAGAACTGGGACAGGTTGTGAGACCCACCAGCGGTGGAGACCATCCACACTTCCTCCTGTACTAGGCCCACAGCGGAGCCCAACTCCATCCATGGCAGGTTCATTTTACAGCTGGTCTCTGAAGGAGGAGTCGGTGACAGAGAAAGAACAAGCTCTATGGGGCGACAAACTGACAGGCAGCTGGCAGCACACACCGGCTCTTGCTCTCAGCGATGGGATCACTGATTCGTCGGCCTCCGTCGATCTATGATGACCATGGAAGAGAATCCTAAACGTCTACTCTGCTGGAACAGCACCGCCTGTGGCTGAACAGGCCGATGCGCACCGGTGTTCTACCTTCCAGCGTTGGGCGTTGGTAGGATTCAAGCCTGGGCAGGAAGATATGGAGGACAAGATGCTACCCATGCAGCATGCCCCCCCTCTCCACGTCACTGATGAATCCAAAGGAACAGCAGGGCTGCTATAGTTTGGCACCAGCGCTGTCGCAGGAGCTGCCAGAATGATGTTGAGCACAACAGAGAACTGCCTTAGGGGCTCCGACTCCGGATTTTTCCTCAGGGTTGACTCCCGAAGTCTTTCCTGTAACCGGGTGTGCCGCAAGGCAGCGGAGGTTTGAAATCAGGGCTTACCTTCCCCTAGATGGGCTACCTTCCCAGGTTGACGAGCCACCATCTACTCGAAGCATCTGGTTTTAAGGTGCCAGAGATCCGTCCTCGCCCCTTCTATTAGTAAAAGCAGTTCCGCCGGGCTTAGAGACTAAACCACACGGGCAGGCTAGGAGTTGGACTTAGTTGTCAGAGGCTTTTCGAGACGCACGCCGTAAGGAGCATTTTATGAGCACTGGGAGCTTAATCCCAGTGCTGCTCCTGATGGGATCACTGGACCAATACTGTCCACAGTTGCACAAATGTGAGTTTTCTTGCAACAGATATAAAAGTGACCTGACTGGTTAGTTATATATTGCTGTGAAGATCAAATGAAGCTTCTTCTGAGGTAAACTAAACCCTCTAAATATGAATTTTTATGGTTTAGTCCAGTGGTATCAAACATACAGCCTGTGGGCCAAAACTGGCCCTTTAGTTTGTTTGGTGTGCTAAGTCTGTTCAGGTGGTTAGGATTGATTAAAGGCCTGTCACACCTACACGATTTAGGCAGCGTTTGCCAAACGTATGAAAAATTTGGAGAATACGCTGGCACATGTGGAATAAGTTATGAGTAAGTTTTGTATAAGTTAAGAGCACACTGAAGAACGCTGATGCACGCTGGTATACGGATTTGTACGGTGAGCGCCTCTTAAAATTTTTATACATTTGCCAAATGCTGCCTAAATCATCAAGGTGTGACAGGGCCTTGATTGATGATTGATGTGGAATGTACGTATGTAAATTTAAAATAATTTCTAAATATTGACAAGTTGTTTTTATCATAAAGTGAAATGCTGTATTTTTGAGTTCCAGACACTAGTATGTTAATGTTTGGTGCCTTTGTAGATCCACTATGATGTAAGTTGTAATGCACATAATGATCCATGAGGGTCAAGGTGTAGGGGTAGATGAAGGGGTAGGGGTACAAATGAGAATGGAGACAGACCCTAAAAATGCTGTCATGATCCTGGGGCATGGGTGGGCGCCGTGCCCAGCTTCCTGTCTAGTTTAGTGTTTTTCTGTCTGCTTGTTTCCTTGTTATCATGTCTGCTGTATTTGGTTCCTGTTTAATTCTTGTCATTTTGTATCTGTAATGTTATTATGTACATTCTGGGATTCTGTTGTGCTTGTATCTTTATGGTTTCTGGTTATGTTTTATTTTGATAGCACTGTGCAGCTTCCAGCTGTCAAACTGGTCGGAGCTGCACACCTGTTATTCATTCTGTTATTTTCTCTACTCATGCATCCACACCTGTGACTGATTATGCACTGCATATAAGGGCACTATATATGTATGTATAGTATTGTGGAGTGTGTCAAATAAGAGGCAGATCCATGGACAGACGGTTTATTACACACTTCACATCTCACAAGCACAGAACAGAATGAATGATCTCAACAAGCTCTCTTCTCTTCACTCAAATCACTCTTCACACGTTTCATGGCAATTTCTCATCACACAGCATGACATTTACATTCCACTGCATTCAACCCCCTATGTCCCTGACTACTTCCAGCTATCTCGCCAGGAACTCCCTGGGCATTGTTCTCCCATGCTTATTCACTGTCTCTGTCTGAGGTGCTAAATAATCTGACTTCCCCCAGGTCCTATAGTATATACGTATATATATACATGTGTATATATACACGTATACTAACATGTGTACCCGTCCTCAGGAGCTGTTCCCTGAGTGTTTTGGGTCCCGCTGTCGAGGAGAGTTGGAGAGCTCCATCCAGGTATGTTTCCCCCCTATTTCCAGCCAGGAGCCCCGCTGCCTTCAGGAGAGCTCCGGCTGGATTCTGCCCTTGGCCAGGGGTCCCCTGGCTCCCGTCCCCCTGGACTTTGAGCCTCGCTCTCCTCCAGCGTCTACCACATCTGTACTTATTTGTTATGCCTTGCACTTCATTATTTAGTTTTTGTATGTTAATGTTCTTGTCTGTTTTTATGTTAATAAATGTGCGAACTCAGAGAGCATTTGGTGTCCTACTTTGGCCCGTTTCACGGGCGATTCATGACAAATGCATTAAACTTTATACCGTCGGGAGGTCCACCAGTGGGGGGCGCCAAGCCTGGAGGTTGTCTGGCTGCATCAATCATCATGCCTGCTGCTGGGTTCGTCGCAGCAGAGTCGCTGGAGTCCTGGGCGGCAGTGGAGCTTGAGTCCAGGCAAGTACTCTGTTCTGTTCAAACATCCACAGATCTAGAGAACTCTTGTATGGCTCGTGGTGAAGAGAACCAGCTGCAGATGTCCTCTGCTTCTTGATTCTCCTCGCCGAGCTCCACCACTGCCGGCAACTTTGTTCCAGTGTTTTTCCTTTCCTCCCCGTCTGAGGTGGTCATGTCCGGAGTGGACGTCCAGACAGAGAGGACCAAGATGCCCCCCCGTCCGAGGTGGCCGTGCCGGGTGTGGATGCCCAGGAGGGGAGAGTCGAGATGTCCCAGCAAGGATCGCCGGAGTCCTGGACGGCGGTGGAGCTCAAGCTCAGGCAAGTCCTCTTTCTTGTTTTCACTTTTTCTGTCCTAGACAGGTCTTGCGTGGCTCTTGGTGGGAAGATCCAGGTGCAGCCGTCAGCTGCACCTGAGCTCTCCTCGCCGGGCTCCACTGCTGCTGGTGACTCTGACCCGGTGGTTGTCTGTGTTTTGTCCGAGACGTCTCCTGAGATCTCTGTGGGTGCTGCTCTCCCTCCATACGAGTGCTGTTCCCCCTCCGTTCGAGGCCTCCGTGGGTGCTGCACCCCCTCCGTTCGGTGCCCCAGTCCGGGGCCTCCACGGGTGCAGCTACGCCCCAGTCCGGGGCCTCCATGGGTGCAGCCATACGTCAGTCCGGGGCCACCGCGGGTGCAGTACCTCAGTCTGGGGCCCTGTTGTTTGACCGCCTCCTTGGCCTGGTGCTCTTGAGGGCCAGCCTGGCCGTCATGGGTACCATGCTCCGGTCCAGGGTCACTGTGGGTGCTACACCCCAGCCCGGGGCCGCTGTGAGTACTACACTCCAACCTGAGGCCGCCGTGGGTGCTATGCCCCAGCTGGGGGCCACCGTGGGTGCTCCGCCTCAGTCCAGGGCCGCTGTGGGTGCTGCGCCGAAGCCCGAGGTCGTAAGGGACTCCCTGTCCTCACCGGAGGCCCCCACAGCTCAACCTCTTCCCTTGTCCGGCCTCCTCGCTGGTCGACCACCACCATCGTCAGGCCCCACTGTTGGCCAGCAGTTATTGTTGAGGGACAATCTGCCGCAGCGCCGGTCCTGCCTTCCCCATGCTGGTTACCAGGCGAGTTGCTGGGAGCATGGGCTCCAGCTGCCGCCGCCTGGGAAGGGCATGTTATGCTCGGAGGACGGGTGGCTCATGCCCTCTGGGAGGCCACCTGATGGGTTTTGCCATTCGGTCAGGTGGTTCTGGTGCTCTGGGCGGCCATCGGACGCATTCTGCCTTATGCTCCGGTGGTTTTGGGACTCTGGTAGGCCGGCCAAACTGCCTTAGTCTCCGTCCGAGGTCTCTGGAGTCTGGGCCACCGTAGTGTTCAGGTTGTGGATCATGAGTGTTTTCTTCTGGGGTTTTTTGAGGTGTTGTTTATTTTGTCTTGGTCCCTCTGTGCCTGGGTTCCCCTCCTCCCCCCCGGGGTGGGTTGTTTTTCTTGTTTGGAGGGTTTGTCTGTGTGTGTGTGTGTGTGTGGGGGGTCTTTTTTCTTGTGATTTTTCCCTAGGGTGTCTGGTTCCACCCCTTGGGGGGGGCACTGTCATGATCCTGGGGCACGGGCGGGTGCTGTGCCCAGTTTCCTGTCTAGTTTAGTGTTTTTCTGTCTGCTTGTTTCCTTGTTATCATATCTGCTGTATTTACTTCCTGTTTAATTCTTGTCATTTTGTATCTGTAATATTATTATGTACAATTTGGGATTCTGCTGTGCTTGTATCTTTATGGTTTCCGGTTATGTTTTATTTTGACAGCGCTGTGCAGCTTCCAGCTGTCAAACTGGTCGGTGCTGCACACCTGTTATTCATTCTGTCATTTTCTCCACTCATGCGTCCACACCTGTGACTGATTATGTACTGCATATAAGGGCATGACAAACCTCTGGGGTTTGTCGTGTCCTTCTATCATGTGTACCCATCCTCAGGAGCTGTTGCCTGAGTGTTTTGGGTACCGCTGTTGAGGAGAGCTGGAGAGCTCCGTCCAGGTACGTTTCCCCCCTATTTCCAGCCCGGAGCCCTGCTGTCTTTGGGAGAGCTCCAGCTGGATTCTGCATTTGGCCAGGGGTCCCCTGGCTTCCGTCCCCCTGGACGCTGAGCCTCGCTCTCCTCCAGCATCTACCACGTTTGTACTTGTTTGTTATGCCTTGCACTTCATTATTTAGTTTTTGTATGTTAATATTCTTGAATGTTTTTATGTTAATAAATGTGCAAACTCACAGAGAGTGTTTCATGTCGTACTTTCGCCCATGAAACGAGCGATTCATGACAAATGCATTAAACTTTATATCAGATTTGACTAAATACTTATGATATTTAGGGGCAGATTTACTAACATGTTGCGCCTTCGCAAAACCCTGTTTTGGTGTTAAAAAACTACTGTTGAGATATACTAAAGGGTGCAGGGCAAAATTAGCAGTGGAAAGGTGTGGACTATGCTAACTTTGCACCTGGCCTCATTGCATATGTATTTGTGAGAGTAGTCATGTCAACGTGCAAATTTAAGGAAGGGGAGTATTTAAATGACTGGCGCAAGGTGAATTATTAAGGTTTGCAGTTGTCAGTATCCTGCTAAATGCACCAGGATTTAACGCCCCAAAAAAGCTTGTCTTAATTAATCTGCACCTGATGACAGCGATCATTGGTGCCAGGAGACACCAGCGAGAACCGAGGGTGCATGGTCGAAGAGAGAGAAGCTTCTCCCTGCACGTGACTTGATTTGGCATGACAGAACAGATTAATATGAACAGAAATGGTCTCACAAAGACTGCCATTATGCTGAACTGGAGATCAGCCAGCAGAGGATTTTTTTAAAAATTTCATTTGTTTATACGTATATAACCTAATAATAATTTATTTCATTTATAACACACTTTACATCTCGGGGCAAAATCTCTCCACAAATAGGATTAAGAACAAGAATAAAAGCAAACATTAAGTACATACGATGACACACTAGGACATCCCTGGTGAGAATTGCTCTCAAATATTTTACCTGGTAAAATAAAGGTCAAATAAATAAAATGAAAAAGCTTTCTTAAACAATGAATTTGTATCCATAAAATAGTACAGCCCTTCCTACCTGGATTGGACAGAAGGGGCACAGATCCATATACGCCCCCCGACATTGCAACATCGTAGTAACTCAATGACAGCAGTCTCTGCTGTGGCTGTCCGAGGAATAAGTGAAATTGTGTGTGTTTAATTTTATTATGTTCCAGACTTCAGACAAGATAAAATGCACATACAGTATTTATGAAAAGTCATGGACTGGGAGACCTGTAGATTTTGTTAAAACAAAGTTATTTACATAATAAAACCTCAGAGTCTCCATCAGAGTATCTTGATGGTTCTTGTGTTAATAAAATAAACACGGTGGTCATTAATCAATTTATTCATGAGTAGTACTTAATTTATACATATTAAACAAAGGAGTCTGCCATGTGAAATGAAAATCAAAACTGTGATATAGATGTACAAAAATAAACTATTTTATTGGGGTTTGCACTTAAATAAAAGCTTAGAAAAATATATTATGCTCCTCCGAACTGGCTGTACCTGTGTTGATGACCCGTTTCCTCATCAGCTGTGCCTGTGTGCAATTTTGCGGTGTTCTTGGTGGATGGGTGGTCATTATTGAAATGAAGTGACTGCGTCTGTGTTCATAATTTTGCGTGTTGTTAGTAGATCCCTGGTAAAAATTGGCCACTCCCTTAGGCGCTCTGTCTAATTTGCACTGCCTTAGTAAACCTGCCCTAGTTGACTAAAACTAGACTAAAACTAAAATGGTTTAGATAATTAAATTATGACTAAAAATAAATGACATTTTAGTCAAAAAACTATGACTAAAACTATACATGAAAAAACTGCTGTCAAAATTAACACTGCTGTAGACGGTCTCTGGTGCTTGAAAGCTTCCTGCAGTGGGAATATGGTTCATGGACTTTTTGTAAGATCTGACTACTTTTCACCAAAGGAGTCAATCCTTGCTTAGTCAGTCATTGCCCTCATTTTAATCAACCAGCAGGTTATAGATATACTGAATGTCTCTGATAAACACAGACTGCAGGGACTGAGACTCTGCCTTCATATCAGAAATTCTTTAAATCCTTTATGTGTGATCTGTATGAGTTTTCTAGTTTCCTTTTTTTTTTTATCACAAATATCTCTACAGACCTTCATCTGAATTACTAACAGCTCTCACAAACAATCACCTGAACTGATAGAGACACTGGCCTTTCACAAACTTCTCAAGAGAGTAAAAGATGTATGATTATGCTCCATCCAGTCTCTTAGCAGATCCTGGTTTTGGGATCAAGAAAGATACATAGTTGAAGTTATGCACAATCACAAACCCACTCTTAGCTGTCGCGACATCTTCACCCTCTGGCCAACTCAAAACAGTTTCACTAACCACAATATTTGCACCACGGAGTGTAAAAACATCAGCAGACATCTGTGCAGCGGCCTTTTTGAACTGCAAAGGCAAATGTGTGTGAATCCAAAGAGAATTCTCGTGTATGTTATAACACTTTGTGATGGTTATGATTGGAGGTCTGAAGACAAACCTCAAGGGGATTTAAGGCAAGCAAAGGTAGCTTGCTTAAAGTGTGCATGAGGCATGTGTGGTGTGTCTGTGTTTACACATGCACATATATTCAGGTAGTCAGCCTGCCCACACACAAATATGGGTTATGTGGGATAAGAGACAGACACTCATTCCTGCGGTGCCCCTCAAAGGAAAGGGAATTCCCAAATCCTGAAAAATAACAGTCTTCTGATGAAAATCAACAGAAATGTTTTAATATGTGTCACGGGACCTGTTGCCAAAGAATTAGGAACTAGCTGCATGCAAACATCAGATGAGTGTCCCATCACAACAAACTATGAAAACTGTAACTGAATCTTACATGAAGCTCATATGCATTATGCATCTTTATTATACTGAAAGGGTGTCTCTTTGATTGTGGGTGGAATCTGCTGAATGTCATCCTGATTAAGTCATTCAAACATTCTTCCATTAACTATTAATTAATGTTTTTTTTTCAACTCATGTCTCTTTCAACCATTTTTGTGTTGCACTCTTTTCAATCCTTCCTTCCCTCCTGTGGATGCCTCAACCACATTACTATTTCTGATTCTGGTGAATAAGAAAGTTTTTATCCCATCCTACTTTTTCATTCCAAATTCCTTTAATGCCCCTTTTTTCATTTTCTATTGGAATCCTCAATGCTTTCCAATGTTCTTGACAACTTTCAACTTGCTATTTGCTCCCAGCAATTTCATTCAATTTGCTACTTATCACAAATAGGTAAACCGTTTTGACTTTCTACATAGTTATTTCAACTCTACATCCACTACCTAAACTACTTTTAGGTAGTTTACCATTTGTCATTAACTGAAAAAAGGTGTGTTTATAGGCTTTGTCAAGGTGTGGCCTCTCCAGGGCGTAAGGTTAGAACCCAAACGCTGGACTCAAGTTCAATATACAGTGGTGTGAAAAAGTGTTTGCCCCCTTCCTGATTTCTCATTTTTTTGTATATTTGTCACACTTAAATGTTTCAGATCATCAAACAAATTTAAATATTAGACAAAGATAACACAAATAAACACAAAATGCAGTTTTTAAATGAAGGTGTTTATTATTAAGGGAAAAAAATCCAAACCTACATGGTCCTGTGTGAAAAAGTGATTGCCTCCTAAACCTACTGGTTGGGTCACCCTTAGCAGCAACAAATGCAATCAAGCCTTTGTGATAACTGGCAATGAGTCTTTTAAAGTGCTGTGGAGGAATTCTCGCCCACTCATCTTTGCAGAATTGTTGTAATTTAGCCACATTGGAGGGTTTTCGAACATGAACCGCCTTTTTAAGGTTATGCCACAGCATCTCAATTGGATTCAGGTCAGGACTTTGACTAGGTCACTACAAAGTCTTCATTTTGTTTTTCTTAAGTCATTCAGAGGTGGACTTGCTGGTGTGTTTTGGATCATTGGCCTGCTGCAGAACCCAAGTGCTCTTCAGCTTGAGGTCACGAACAGATGGCCGGACTATTCTCCTTCAGGATTTTTTTGGTAGACAGATTTTTTTGGTGGTTCCATTTATCACAGCAAGTCTTCCAGGTCCTGAAGCAACAAAACAGCCCCAGACTATCACACTACCACCACCATATTTTACTGTTGGTATAATGTTCCTTTTCTGAAATGCCGTGTTACCTTTACGCCAGATGTAATGGGACACACACCTTCAAAAAAGTTCAACTTTTGTCTCGTCAGTCCACAGAGTATTTTCTCAAAAGGCTTGGGGATCATCAAGCTGTTTTCTGGTAAAACTGAGACGAGCCTTTATGTTCTTTTTGCTCAGCAGTGGTTTTTGTCTTGGAACTCTGCCATGCAGGCCATTTTTGGCCCAGTCTCCTACTTATGGTGGAGTCATGAACACTGACCTTATCTGAAGAAAGTGAGGCCTGCAGTTCTTTCGATGTTGTTGTGGGGTCTTTTGTGACCTTTTGGATGAGTCGTCGTTGCGCTCTTGGGGCAATTTTGGTCGGCTGGCCACTCCTGGGAAGGTTCACCACTGTTCCATGTTTTCACCATTTGTGGATAATGGTTCTCACTGTGGTTCACTGGAGTCCCAAAGCTTTAGAAATGGCTTTATAACCTTTTCCACTGATAGATCTCAATTACTTTGTTTCTCATTTGTTCCTGAATTTCTTTGGATCGTAGCATGATGTCTAACTTTTGAGGATCTTTTGTTCTACTTCACTTTGTCAGGTACTGTAGGTCCTATTTAAGTGATTGCTTGATTGAGAACAGGTGTGGCAGTAATCAGGCCTGGGTGTGGCTAGAGAAATTGAACTCAGGTTTCCAAAGATGTGATATCACAGTTAATTTATATTTTAACGGGGGCAGTCACTAATACTTAAATTTGTTTGACAATCTTAAACATTTAAGTGTGACAAACATACAAACAATGAGAAATCAGGAAGGGGCAAACACTTTTTCACACCACTGTAGGTTTATTTGGACTTTAACATTCTCACAACTGTCCTTTGAGTTACTACTAGAAATATTAGTCACCTATTACAACTAGCAAGTATGCAAAGTTCATTTATATAGCACCTTTCAAAGATAACACAAAGAGCTTTACAATAAAACAGAAACAATTAGCATCACAGAAATCTCTTGAGGTCCACTTAATTCTTTTGTCAATCACTGATTTCATTTTTTTTCTTTCTTTGGCCTTACATTTCTGTTGGACTCTGGATATACTTAGAATCCCTGCTATACTCAGTAATCTGTGCCATATGTCAAATGTACTTTAGCTAACCCTCTTTCTCACCACAAGTGTCCTTTCCATGTATTAGCTAACTTTTCTCTTATCCAACCTTACTTTGACAGAAACTGTGACTGCTTTTTTACACTGTTACAGAAATGCTGGCAAATGGAATTCATAACACTGGTTTGAAAGGAGAACAACAGACGTGAGTGGACGAGGTCACTTAAAACCAGCGAGAGGAGGAGCGCCTACCTCTAAAGTGTGTCTGCTCGCTGAGTGCACCCGCAGGTAGCAGCCAGCACTATCCCATCAGTGCATTTGTGTTTACCACTGATAGTTGAGTGGGAGGAAAAAACAAACACACACACAGGCACAAAAGGTCATGCAGTGACTTTCACATATACACTAAGATTTAATAAAGAAAGCGCAAGTTTCTACCTATTTAATGGATGAGGTGCAACAAACCTTATAAAGAAATAAGGAGTGACGAGAACTATCACAGTTTGCAAAATTAGCTCTATGCACAACACAAGGGAATAAAAGTTAGCACTGTTGCATCATAGCTAGAAGGCTCCTGGTTTGAACCCTAACCCAGGATTTCCATTAACTCTGGATGCAGTCCATTACGGCTGCGATCCAGTCTCCACAGCAAATAGTTCCCATTCTAATTAATGTTCTACTCCCCACCTGATCCGGACCACTGCGGAACGAATTCAGCTCGTCGGATTCGGAGCACTAAAAATACACAAGGACTCTATTTTTGACAAATCCAGTCCGGAAGGAAAAGGCTTGGGGCCTCATGTATAAAGGATTGTGCATCTTTCATACTGAAAGATGGCATATTCACAAAATTTGACAAGGATGTGTGCACAGAAATTTTCAGATGTATATAAAACTGTGCGCACGTTTGATTCTCCGCTCCTTTTCTTTATACATCCCACCTCACCGTGAAAACCAGCGCATGTGCACAATCTCTTTACTCCACCCGGTTCTTCCCACAAATAACTATGTAAATCAGGGATGGGCAACTTTGGTGGTAGTGAGGGCCACAAAATTTTTTCCTCAATTCCTGAGGGCCACATTTACATGTAAACCTTCGGGGCGGGGGGGGGGGGGTGCTTATTTCCTGCAAAGTTAAAAGTTTCACAATTACAACTGAAAATGAAAATAAAAGCTACTCAGTGTTTTATCTTATTAGAATGAAAATTACTGCTAAAATTATATCTGCCCTGCAATGGACTGGTGATCTGTCCAGGGTGTACCCGGCCTCTCACCCAAAGATGCTGGGATAGGCTCCAAACATTAGAAAGAAATGTCAAAACTTTGAAACTTTTTCTGCACAATTAGAAGGAAAGAAAGCCTTCGAGCTCCATGAGGCTTCACCTGCCAAACAAGAATAAATGCTACAGCTCCTCAGCTGTAGCATTTATTCTTGTTTAAAAGCAGCCTACTTTGTACATTTACCGCTGTTTAGTCTATTAATGCGGTCTTAGCATCTAATACATACCTTACAAGCATGGTCTCTGGCACACTGCTCCCTCTTATATCTCTGTAGCTACCTCACTCTTGCTCTCTCGCTCAACCACTGGCACAGAGCGGCACCTAGGTTTCAATTAGAGCTCCCTCTGCAGGTGGAATCTATAATTACATTTAAGAATGTGGTTCCAAACATGATATAAATAAATAATTGATTTTTTGAAATGGACTGGTGGGCCACAGTGGATGAGGGGGCAGACTGCATGCGTCCCACCAGCTGCCCATCCCTAATGTAAATGAATGAAAACGCCCCTGTTATGATCCCTCATGCGCCTTTACGCAGCGCACGGAGGGAGGAATAAAAACCCACTTGCAGGATATAATTGTGTGTATTTTAATGACAGTTAGTGAATAAACAGTCCAGAAAAACAGATGAATAAACGGGATGAGATACAATGGTTAAATATGGCAGGAGATAGGCGCAGGAGACAAAGGGACGTCCTCCAGGACGCTCTACTGAACAGGTGAGATGACTAGGGGAAAATGTTCCATAGCAGACAGAACTACAGCGGAAGAACGATAACAGTCAGTACTCACATTGGCAGGAGCAGTCCGAGTAAGTCCCAATGAAAATCCAAATGCACACAAACAACCAATTACAAATAAGCATGCCAGCCAGTGCGAAGCGGTGCCGAGAAGAGCAGGCAGGGCTTCTAGACACGAGTGGCGGCTATCATAGACTGAGGGGAACAGCGACAGTGTAGATCCACAATGATCTGGTAATCTCTCGCCATAGATACAGGGCTTAAGTAATGCCAATACTAATGAGGAACGAGACTGCTGATGTGAGTAATGAAAGGGAGAGTACAGGTGCGCGTGAGCCAGGGAAAACCAATAACAAGACACAGCTGATAGCACTGACAGGAGGAGGAGGCGTGGCTGAGCTGTCAGGGAGCCGAGCGGACCCAAGAGGCTCCCTGAGAGCGCCTATGTTATGCCCTGAGTGTCGATTCTGTCCGCGCTCGGGTTGTCCAGTATTTTCCCAGTTCTTATCTGTTGTGGCCGTCCAGGGCCTTTATTGTGACAGCGTCATGGCGGGACTTCCAGTTGTCAGAGCCAGCTGCACCGTGACAGCTGATTCACATTCCCTTTGATTACTTGCTCATTGTCTGATTACTCCTTAGCCCTATTTAAGGGAGCAGCTGAGGTTACTCCGGGCTACGACCCCACATGTGTTACGTTGGTCTCCCCAACGTTCGACTGGAGTCCCTATTCCCTGACTCCAGTCATCCTCTTGTTCTCCATATTATCCGTAAGTTTACTCCTGAACCTGTATGTGTCGCTACCGTGCCTTAGTTGTACCTCTTGTTTGTGCTTTAGCCCCACGTGGCTCATTATTTTGTAATCATTTGTCTTTCATTAATAAATATGCAAACTCATCGGCTGCCTAAAGCATCTCATCAGTGGTCCGCGAAGGCCACCCATGACAGTAGGTCGCAGCCAAGCGAGACGCCAGTCACCGTGAGTTTGCATTGTTAGGGCTTGAAGTTTTTTTCCTTTTCTGCATACCAGTGTGCTGAGAGATAGCATCGCCATGCAAGGGCTACGCTATGAGCTTGGGCTACGAGTTAGTGATGGCCCTCATTGAGATAGATGATTTCCTTTCACAAGCTCGTACCGACCCCATTCCCAGCAACTCACGCTGGTACCTGGACCTCGCAGAGACAGTAATTAATCGCCATCCTCGCTACTCCGACCACCCTGAAATTACGACGAGGATGGCAGAGATCTCAGCACTCCTGGAGAAGATCCGCGGACTGGAGGGAAATTCTGGCAGGAACCCGAAGATGAGACATCCCCGCTCCTCGCCTCGGAATCCAGTTCCTGTCACCCAGCCAGCCCAGGAATCTTCACCACCCAAGTGCTGTTCCCAGCGGAGGAGGACGTCAGCCGGGATTCCCCTGGAGGAGACTCAGTGGACAGCTGTGATCCTCCAGGACCGTGTGGCTGAGGCTCGTTCTGCCTCCCATCCTACCAAAGTTATGAAGCATGTGACGACAGCAGTCCAACTGGTGGAGATCAGTCTCGAGCTCCATGATTACCCTGAGTACGCTGAACTGCTCGCCTCTGTCTCCACGCAGGAGCAGTGTTCCCCTGGCCTTACCTTCGCCTCACCCTCAGCAGGTAAACAGTGTCACCATGCTCATAATGGGCCTCAGCGAGATCCCCGTCCAGATCCAGTTCCAGGTGGGCGTAAGAAGTCTGCTTCCCAGCCAGCTGTTGCCTTTGCATCATGTCAGAGGGGTAAGACTGCAGCCTCTGTCTCCGGGTCTTCCGTTCCTGCTGTTCCGTCAGCTCCTCGTCCCTGGACTGTCTCGGCTGTTCCTCCCTCAACCTCGATGCTTTCCCCAGCTGCTGTGAGCTCCATGAGACCGACTCTGGCTGTCCCCGCTGCTGATCCTGTGCGAGCGGCTCCTCCTCGTCTTCTCGGGGGGCCCTCCGACACCATCCAAAGGAAGAAGGAGAAAGCCAAGCCCACTGCAGCAGTTTCCATCGACCCTCAGTGGAGCAGGCAAGTGGAAGAAGGAAGAAGGAGCTTGCAGCCCTGGAGAACCTGGTTCCAGCCCCGCAGCCATGTCACGGGCAGAGGAGGAGAGCAGACTGCCGTTCAGAGCCTGCGCCGACGATCAAGCGTCCCCGGGTCTCCGTGGAGGGGCAGTTCGACCCAGCAGGTCATGGATCCCCTGCCACCACGCCGTGCAGGCCTTCGGCGTGGACTTCAGCTCCAGGGAATCCCCAGATTGTGACGACCATCATGCTGGCTGCGGAGCCTGCCGCAGTCGAGTGGGAACCAGGAGTGGACCTTCATATCGTTGAACTTGGATCGTCGAAGTCCTGGACGGTGGTGGAGCCCGAGATCAGGCAAGTGCTCTATTTTGTTTTTCTCTTTTCCATTCTTGAGCATTATTGCCTGTCTCTCGGGGAAACGAGCCGGGTACAGCCGATCGCTACGTCCGAGCTTGTCTCACCGGGCTCTGCCGCTGCCTGTGATCCTGATCCTGGTTTTCTTTCTTCTCCTGAGCCTTCTCCCAGGGTCACCGGTAACGAGTCGGTTCCGGTCGCTGTCCTGGAGGTTCCGGGTTTGTGTCTGGAGGTCATTCCTGGTGCTGTGCCGGCCCAGTTGGGGTCCGTTGTAGGTAATGTTCCGGCCCAGTCGGGGTCCATCGTGGGTGCTACGCTGACCCAATCGGGGCCCATCGAGGGTGCTACGCCGGTCCAATCGGGGCCCGTCAAGGACGCTGCGCTGGTCCAATCGGGGCCCACTGTGGGTGCTGCGCTGGCCCAATCGGGGTCCATCAAGGGTGCAGCGCGGTCCTGCTTGGGATCTAGCAGGAGCGCAGCGCCAGTCCGAGTGGAGTTCGGAGAAGGAGCTGCAGACGCTTCGCAGTTCGACGCAGGACTGGCCCCTCATCTTTTCCCTGTTCCTTTTCTTCCTCCACCTGGTGCCGCTGGGATTCCCTGTATTCGGCTCGGCTTCCCCTCGCTATCCCTCTTGGTAGGGAGGCCGCCTCCGAGTTCTCCCCTTCGGTCCTGGTGGCCTAATGACGCGGGTCGGCCGCCTGGGAAACTGCTTCACTGGTTTGGCGTCCTGGGTTGGCCATCCGACGGACTGCTTTCTCTGTTTGGTGACCTGGTCCGGCCGCCAGAGGTACTGTTTCTCCAGGCCTGGGACTGGGGTAAACCGCCCGAACTAATTCTATTTTCCCTGCCAGCAATCTGGAAGCCAGATGCGGGCAGACCTCCCAAACTATTTTTTCTTTGTTCTATTGTACTCTGCCTGCTGACATCCCTGTGGTGTTTTTTTTTTTTTTTTCCCTCTCTGTAAGGTTAGGGATGCGCTTGTGTTTATTTTTTTTGTCTATAGACTACAGTATATTGAACTGACTGTTTATCGCCGCTCTGTAGTGTGTTGAATTATTTTTTCTGTTTTTTGCTCCATTGTACTCTGCCTGCTGAGATCCCTGTAGTAGGTTTTTTTTCCTCCTCTGTAATGTTAGGGATGCTCTTGTGTTTGTTTTTTGTCTATAGACTATATTGGTCTGATTGTATATCGCCGCTCTGTAGCGGGTTGTATTTTTTTTTTCCTAGTATTATGGGGTACTCTGTACTTTGCTTTAAGATAAGATAAGATAAGCCTTTATTAGTCCCACAATGGGGAAATTCCAGGATTGCAACAGCACAGGGATAGCAACACTCAGAGCAACAATCAGAAGGCAAGAAAAAACAAGAACAGCTAGTATACATATGTACATATTACTATATATATATATACGTATATATATACAGTATATATATATATATATATATATATATATATATATATATATATATATATATGGGCACACAGTGTGGAGCATTGTGGTTGGTGAATGTGCAGCAGAAAGCTGAAGCTCTCTCTCCGCGGATGCGGCGGGCCAGCTGGATGTCTTTGGGCATGATGGTGACCCTCTTGGCGTGGATGGCGCACAGGTTGGTGTCCATGAAGAGACCCACCAGGTAGGCCTCGCTGGCCTCCTGCAGAGCCATGACGGCGGAGCTCTGGAAGCGCAGGTCGGTCTTGAAGTCCTGAGTGATCTCCCTCACCAGGCGCTGGAAGGGCAGCTTACGGATGAGCAGCTCCGTGGATTTCTGGTAGCGACGGATCTCTCTCAGAACCACGGTACCGGGCCTGTAACGGTGAGGCTTCTTCACTCCGCCCGTGGCCGGAGCAGTTTTTCCGAGCAGCCTTGGTGGCTAGCTGCTTCCTGGGGGGCTTTTTCCTCCAGTAGATTTACGGGCGGTCTGCTTGGTTCTTGCCATCGCTCTTTATTATTCTGTCTTATATTCCTTGCATGCTGCCTAAACTCCAGCCCGGCACCCGCGTCGTTTTTGCTACAGTTCCTTGGTATGTCGAGTTTCTCCGTTAGCACCGGGTGGCGGTTGAGTGCTAGCTAGCTTTTCCCTGCTGTATTGTCTCCTGCTGTAAACAGAGGTTCCGCCTGCCGGCTCGAGAGACCTTTGGGGTGATCTGTGTGTCCGTGATATATATATAGAGTGAAAGGTGTAGAAAGAAGAAGGAAGATAAAAAAAAAAAGGCATTTGCAAAAGGCAGCCAACTCGTGTGGCGCCGCCAGTCCGGCGGAACCGGAACCGGAAAAAAACCCCCAAAAAAAAACCACATCACATCTGCCTGTGCAGATTACCAAAGGCTTTCTTTCACAGCATTTTGTGCCTGTATTTCAGTTGTTCTGGTTCCCTCTGTATTTTGAGAGATGCTCTTTTGTTTTTCTTGTACTCCTGACCCGTTACATTTATTAGACTGTATACTTGGTGTGCTGCGCTGCTTGTAGCGGGCTGAGTTTTTTTTTATTCTCCTGGTATTTTGTGGGTGCAGTGCGGATGTACCTGGATTTATTCTTTTTTTGTGTACTCTAGGCTCTGGGTTAATAGTAGCCTGTCATTTTTTTTTTGTTTTTTTTTTCCCCATGTCTGAGCCTCTTCATTTTTGTATCATTCTTGCCCTCCTGGCCTGCTTCCCCCTCCACCCTCCCTGGGGTGGCCCCAGGGGCCTTCGGGGGGGGGGGCATGGATGTTACGTTTGTGCCTGGAATGCGCCTTGTGAACGGGGGATACTGTTATGGCCTGAGCGCCGATTCTGTCCGTGCTCGGGTTGTCCAGTATTTTCCCCGTTCTTATCTGTTGTGGCCATCCAGGGCTTTTATTGTGACAGCGTCACGGCGGGACTTCCGGCTGTCAGAGCCAGCTGCGCCGTGACAGCTGATTCCCATTTCCTTTGATTACTTTGTAGCGCCCATATTCATAACTGTATGTAACTGTACGTAGCTCACATATTTGCATGCTTAGGTCTAAACACAGAAGGACTGTGGGCTTGCAATGTGGATTGACCTCATGCCTCAAATGGACAATGTCAGGAGACGAGCGCTCTGACCCGGATTCACCGGGGACCGTCCGTACGAGTGCAGTCTCACTCAAGCTCCCCGAGTTCTGGCAAGAAGACCCGCACTCATGGTTCCAGCACGCGGAATCGCGGTTTGTGCTCGGGGGAGTTACAGCGGATGACACCAGATTTCACCATGTCATCGCAAGACTCGACAGCCGCGCGGCTCAGTGCGTGCGGAGCTTGGTGCAGCAGCCGCCCGCTGCTGGCAAATACGAAGCACTGAAAGCCGCCCTCATTTCGAGTTTCATGCCCTCAGCCGAGGTGAGGGCCAGGAGGCTCCTAGACCTGCGAGACCGTGGAGGACGCAGGCCGGCCGAGCTGATGGAGGACATGCTGCAGCTGCTCGGGACGGAAGACGACAAGTTCTTGTTTAAGCACATTTTCTTGAGGACCCTCCCGGCGCACATGAGAGGTACCCTGTCCAGCATGAAATGTGTGAACCACCAGGACTTCCGCACGCTGGCCGCAGAAGCGCAGTGGCACCTAGATGCCTGCGGCGAGCAGGCGATGTCCGCGGCGGCAGCAGACCTCGGCGCAGTGGCCGGGGGCAGGGAGGAGCCGGAGGCAGCAGAAGCCACCCCAGTGACGATGGCAGCAGCGCGGTCCCGAAGCAGAGGAGGGGACGGCCTCTGTTTCTACCATCGACGCTTCGCGGAGAGGGCGTACAGATGCATCCCGCCGTGCAGCTTCAAGAAGCAGGGAAACGCCAAAGCCGGGGGTCGTTAGCAGCTTCGACTCTCGGCGAGCAGAATAAGCTGCTTTACCTAACAGATGCGAGCTCTGGGCGGCATTTCCTCATGGACACCAGAGCCCTGAGGAGCTTCATCACTGCGACCTATGCGGACCGCTTGGCTGGACCCAGCGGGGACGGGGCAATGGTGGTGAACGGCTCGTCCATCAAGACGTTCGGAGAAAGGACTCTGCAACTGTCCCTACACGGCCGCAACTATGAATGGACCTTCATTGTAGCGGCGGTGAGTTTCAACATGTTAGGCGCTGATTTTTTGTGCTCACATGGCTTGTTGGTAGATCTGAGGAATAAACGCCTGGTTAATGCACTCTCTTTTTATTCTATTCCTTGTGCAGCTCGAGTGTCCCCGCCACCAGTACAGACTAACGTCGCCACAGCAGGCGGTAAGTTTCACACTCTCCTCACCCAGTTCCCAGCACTCACAGTTCCCACTTTTTCAGCTAAGGTTGCGAAACACGGGGTGGAACACTTCATCACCACAGTTGGCGCGCCTGTTTTTGCGAAGGCTCGGCGCTTGGATGCAGCTAAGCTCTCCATTGCGCGCAAGGAGTTCGCCAACCTAGAAAGGTTGGGCATAATTCGCCGCTTGAAGAGCCCCTGGTCTTCCACACTCCATATGGTCCCTAAGGCTGATGGCTCGTGGAGACCGTGTGGTGATTACCGCAGGCTGAACAATGCCACGGCGCATGACCGCTACCCAATTCCGCACATCCAGGATTTTTCGGTGCACTTAGCGAAGGCACGCATTTTTTCTAAAATAGACCTGGTTTGCGGCTATCACCAAGTCCCGGTCCGTGCAGAGGACATCCCCAAAACAGCGGTAATAACCCCGTTCGGACTTTTCGAATTTTTACGCATGACTTTTGGCCTTAAAGGCGCCGCGCAAACCTTCCAACGAATGATGGATGCCCTGTTGCACGAGCTCCCTTTTGTTTTTGTCTACCTGGACGATATTTTAGTCGCCAGTGCCTCCGAGGAGGAACATGAAAAATACCTCACGACCGTTTTTCAGAGGTTGGAGGAGCACGGGTTGATAATTAACCCAGCCAAGTGCCATTTTGGTGTGGTGCAAATCGATTTTTTGGGACACCGCGTCTCCCCAGAGGGGGCAGTCCCTCTACCGGCCAAGGTACGCGCAGTGGCAGAGTTCCCTCGGCCACAAACGGTTAAAGTGTTGCAAGAATTTTTAGGAATGGTAAATTTTTATAACCGTTTCATACCCCACGCAGCGCAGCTCATGCAGCCGTTATACGCCGCTCTTAAAAAGCAGAAGCCCTCCAATGTGATCGAGTGGTCCCCGGAGCGGGAACGCGCGTTCACGGAGGTTAAAACAGCACTGGCGGACGCGGCACTGCTGGCACACCCAGACCCATCAGCCCGCATAGCGCTAATCACCGACGCGTCAGATGTGGCCATCGGGGCCGTGGTGGAGCAGCAGGTCGCCGGGGTCTGGCAGCTGCTCGCTTTTTTCAGCAGATCCTTGCACGATGCCGAGTGGAAATACAGCGCGTTTGACAGGGAGCTGCTGGCGCTCCACCTGGCCATTCACCATTTCCAGTTCTGGCTGGAAGGGCGGCGTTTCACCGCGTTTGTCGACCACAAACCGTTTACAGTCTGGACCAACAGGGTTAAAGCTGGAGAGCAGGATTCTACAAGCCGGTTTGCCCCCCTCCTCATCTGTGACGTATCCACCGGGCGGCTGCGCCCGGTGGTACCGGCCGCTTGGCGCCGCCGAGTTTTTGACGCGGTTCACTCCCTGGCGCACCCAGGGGTACGCGCTTCTGTAAAAATGGTAGCAGAGAAGTTTGTTTGGCCGAGCCTGCGCAAGCACGTGAAAGAGTGGGCGGCAGCCTGCATGGCTTGCCGGCGGGCCAAAATCCACAGGCACATGAAAGCCCCCTTAGAGCCTTTTCACATCCCGGCTAAGAAGTTCGATCATGTGCATGTGGACCTCGTGGGCCTGCTACCGCCGTCACAAGGGTTCACGCACCTCTTGACAATGGTGGACCGAACCACACGTTGGCCAGAAGTGGTCCCGCTAACAACGACCACAGTGGCAGAGGTGGCTCGCGTTTTTTTAACGGCCTGGGTAGCTCGTTTCAGGGTCCCGTCGGACATTACGTCCGATAGGGGACCTCAATTTGTGTCGGAACTGTGGTCAGCGATGGCCAGCAGCTTAGGGGCGACAATCCACCGCACTACCGTGTATCATCCCCAGGCTAACGGGTTATGCGAGCGTTTTCACAGGTCTTTGAAGGCAGCCCTGAGAGCGTCGCTCACGGATGCAGATTGGGTAAACAGGCTACCTTGGGTTTTATTGGGGTTGCGTTCAGCACCCAAAGAGGATTTAAACGCCTCACCCGCGGAATTAGTTTTTGCTCAACCTCTCAGGCTGCCCGGTGAGTTCTTATCGAGCCATGCGGCGCCAGGGCGCCCCCCAGCACAGGCACCTCTGAGTGGCGTGGGGGCAGAGACGCTCCCCGGCCCCGCGCATCACACTTTTCCGCGTGTTTTTGTTCCCAAAGCTCTACAAAACGCCAAATTTGTTTTTGTTAGGCACGATGCTCAGCGACACAGTCTCCACCCACCATATGATGGTCCATTTCGAGTGCTGGAAACCGGGGACAAATATTTTGTGCTTGATTTGGGAGGCAGGAAAGAAACAATCAGTATTGATAGATTAAAGCCTGCCTTTGTGTTGCATGACGAGTCTGTATGACTGGCGCAGGCACCTCGATGTGGCAGGCCCCCCAGGGAGCGGCCCCAGGCGCCCCCGCAAGGATCAAATAACCTTTCTCCCCCTCACTCCACAGATTCGAGCAGGACGGCGCCACACGGATTGTGAAGCCTGCTTACAGCAGGTTCGGGAGGAGGTTGAAACCTAGGCTACGTGTGGGGTGATGTGTGATTTGATCAGACTGTGCTGTAGTTTCTGCAGGTGGGGGGTGACATACGCTGTATTACCCATTGAGAGAATGTGGTTGTCTTGTCCATTCTTGGGCGTTTTGGGGGGGGGTGATGTAGCGCCCATATTCATAACTGTATGTAACTGTATGTAGCTCACATATGTGCATGCTTAGGTCTAAACACAGAAGGACTGTGGGCTTGCAATGTGGATTGACCTCACGCCTCAAATGGACAATGAGTCTGGGCCACCTGCGGACTTAGAAGAAGGACAGAGGCTCAGGGACGAGAGCCTGAAGGAACTTCGGATTAAGCGTGAATGGAAGGATGTAACATGGACGTGTGACCTTGCCTTTGATGTACGTTATGAATAGAAAGATTTGATGTAACGTGAATGTGTGACTTTTGGTGTGAGGGATGAATAGAGGGATTTGACTTGAGTGGGTGACTCTGTCTGTGGGGGTGCATGATATATATATGTGTGGGTTTATTGCAGGACTTCCTCTTTGTTTCTGTCTGAGAGAGAGAGAAGGTTGGAGATGTCAGATGCAATAAACTGGAACTAAAAAGCAACCAGTCTCATCATTTCGTGATCTCCACAACTTGCTCATTGTCTGATTACTCCTTAGCCCTATTTAAGCGAACAGCTGAGGTTACTCTGGGCTACGACCCCACACGTGTAACGTTGGTCTCCCCAACGTTCGGCTGGAGTCCCTATTCCCCGGCTCCAGTCATCCTCTTGTTCTCCATATTATCCGTAAGTTTACTCCTGAACCTGTATGTGTTGCTACCGTGCCTTAGTCGTGCCTCTTGTTTGTGCTTTTGCCCCACGTGGCTCATTATTTTGTAATCATTTGTCTTTCATTAATAAATATGCAAACTCATCAGCTGCCTAAAGCGTCTCATTAGTGGTCCGCGAAGGCCACCCATGACAGCCTGATAGAAAATAGGGCATACAAATACACAACAGAGTCAAAATGGCCACAGCGTCATAGAACTGAGTTTGCGACCATCAAACCCAAGTTCATGACAGCCCTTTATGTCACTCTTCTGTCAAGCAATGATCGTCAATCCTGTGGTAAAGCGCAACATAAAAAAAAAAAACTTCATGAGTGTGACACTGAGGTGTTGATAACGGAGGTGGTGGTCAGAAAAAATACTTTATTTTGTTCTGACCCTCTGGAATCAACAATAAACCTAAGTTTACCGAGTGGACCATGTTACAGTGACTGTTTATGCAGGCGATTCAGACTGAAGTAAAATAAAATAAAATGGTCTGGCATTAAAGTCAATGGACGGATCACTACTCAATGACAGTGTTGCTGGGGTGAGGGGGGGGGGTTCTGTCACACAAAAAAAAAAAATGCTGTGATAGAAAGCCTTTGGTAATCTGCACAGGCAGATGTGATGTTACTAAGTAAAGTAAGTAAATAAAATAAAGTAAATAAAGACCACTGAACACCCCTCCAATCTTACAGCTGAATTTATACTAGTCATAAACCAAATCTGTGTCAGAATCCAAATTATGCACAATAACCAGGCGGAACACACAGAGCTGCACAATATAAAAGCCTTTTATTTGCAGATTGTAATCTCCAAACAGAGATATTTTAGACTATGGAAACATCTCTTCACTCTGATACAGCTGCAAATGTCACAGCTGCAGCTACCGGGGTTCACCTGCAGGGATCCGCAATCCAGCTGCCTCGGCACGTATTGCACTAGAACTGGGGCTCGATTAGAGTGCATTTTGCCAAACGGAATTCCTCCCAGGAGAGATGGATCTGTGCGCGTTGCCTCGTGAGTCAACTGTATATTCTCTGGTAAATTTTAGTATCTCTATGTCACATTTACAGAAATGGGATCCAGTTTACAGTGGCGTTGGTTTTGGACCATGAATGAGGCAGGTTATAGCTGAGGGAAATTAGTGATTATTTATTGGGTTTTTATTGCACTCAATAAGCCGAGTTATGGAGATAAATCACACAATAATAATAATCATGTTTTTCAACCACTAATTCGTAGACAAATCATTTTAACTGAAGTAGAAACATTATTTTAACACATTCTGTGAGTTTCAGCTGTTTTGTAGTTTAACAGACCCACCTGATAAAGCCAAACAGAATTTTGCGGACAGCCGCAACTTCTCATGGCAGGTCCAAACTTTGCAGCTGAGCCTGCAGATTCTCACGTCACATTTGTTTTTATACATCCTACTGTGTAAGTGAAAATCAGGGTACACTGTGTTTTTGTGCGTGCACATTATTTATACATGAAGCTCCTGGTATCTACTGTATTTAATAAGTGTTTGTTTATTAAAAACTATTTAAGGATTGTTCATTATTTTTTGAGGTCTAGTCCTCCACCACTGTGTCAGAGAAGGTAGAAACTTTGAAATAAAATGCAAACCCTAAATAGAATTAAAATTAATGGGTTACTTGCATATTATTAGAGCACAAAAATCTAGGTGGAGAGCCAGTACATCATGCTTCCTTGTTGTTATCATGTGATTGCAATTGGTCCTCCTCGGTCTCCATTGGGTCTTTCTCAAGGTCTTGTGTTATTTTAAATAATTCTCAGGCAATTTTGTATTTTGAACCCTGTTCTTTAAATCACAAACAGAGCTGGTAGGGTTGGACACAAGGCTCCCTCCACACTGCATCTGCACCAGACTGCATCTGGAGTCAGTGTAAATCCTGTGTACGGCAGACAGGGGTAGGGTGCTTTCTGCATGGAGTGAGCTTCTCTCCATGGTTGCATGAGTATTCTACAGGTGTTCTGGTTTCCTCCCACAATCTAGTTAACATGCATGTTTCGTTAATTTGTGATTCTAAACTGGGCACTGGTACTTGTCTCTCATAAGTCCACAGAATAAAAAGGTAATGTAGTAACTAAGTGCTTTGAGTGGTTATTGAGATTAAAAAAAGTGCTACATACCATAAATATAGGATTTTTTCTTATACAATTTGTACATTTCCAACAAAACTAAAGGCTAATAATAAATTCAAATGACTGTTCTATTTTTAATTTGATATTATGTGATCAAGTAAATGTTAAAAGGTAAATAATATTTCCATAGTCACTAGGAATTCTTTATATGATTATTAGAAAGCTAATATAGATAAGCAATATTGGGAACTAAAGTTCACTTACAATAAAATTTAAACATTTGAGTCAATTTTTAGAATAACACAAGACAAGGTTCATATTAATTAAACATTTAACATTATCAACATGCTAGTGGAAGTGATCTTAATAATTAAAAAAAACCTAAGTACTGTACTTGATTACTGAGGACTACTATAGCTGAATATATTTATACTGGCATAAATATCTGGGATTATATATGGTGTCTTTTTAAAGAATTTTAAAACAAGATCAGCCTGCAGGGGACTATAGATGAAAATAACAACACAACTGTTCTTTACTTTTTATAAGACAAAAACTTTTCTCATAGTAATAAATGAGGCTGGAAAATTTGGGTTATTGTGTACTCAGATATATGCAGTAACATATTATTTGACTGCCTCACACGCATACACACAAGAGGTAACAAAAAGACTTTTTTTTTTTTTTTTTTACAAAGTAGCTCACCTACTTTACTCAACTCCCCCTCTTAACAACTTCATTTTCTCTCTCACTGAAACCTCTGCGGAGCCACAATCAACCCCCCACAAATCCATGCTCTCTGCTCCCCTCACACACACCTCACACATCGTACCTTGGTACTCCAGAGTTTGACGGTCCAGTCGAAGGAGGATGTGATGAAAAGGTGGGAAAAATCGACTGTGCCAACAGCGCTGTGGCAGCTGATGCCTGTCACAGGTCCCTGGTGGCCCTCAAACATCTCACAGATACCTGCCTTACTGAAGATGGAAAAAATGGATGCAGCATTTAAAACTGGGTAGGGGTTGGCGATAGGGCCCAAAAATGATATCACAAGATTTATGTAATTTTTTGCTTTAATATTATTGATCATATTTTTGAAAAAAAAAAAAAAAAACCTTTAGTTTTCCTTTTTTATTTGTTTAAAGATCAGTTTCAGGGGCCAGTATAGCATTATTTGCCTTTAACATATTCAGTAAAGACAAAAAAATTCTTATTTCTCTAGTTCATAAACAGTAGTTCAGACTGAGCTTAAGACTCTGTATCAAATATATGAGTAGAAGTGTTAAAAGTCTGACGTTGCTGACTCCTCCCTTCTGGCTTTTTAGCTCTTTTCATATTGAGCGATGTGTTTGTTCTTCAGATACCTGAATAAATTCAACCTGAAACTACAGAAGCTAAACTAAAAAGATCCATACACTGGAAACTTCGCACTGGAGTAATGTGAACAGCTGATGTGCCAAAAGATCTGTGGGTGGATTTTTCCATACTGCCTTACTTCATTTTTACATCCCAGCTGTTTAAAACAGCCTTATAAGCAAAAAAGTCACACTACGATCCTCTTTAAGGTAACTCCAGCAGTAAAGCAGCTGCCATCTTCCATGTTCATTGATAACTTGTGTCCGCAGCACAATGGCGTGATATCATTACATAGCCAAATCAGAATGTTGTTCAGTGAATATATTCACTTTTACGCTAAGATTATCATAAATGGTACAATACACCAAACCCTTAGAATTGGGATATTAAGCATTGGAGCATTTAAATGGCTTAACAAAATGTTTTACTGCTAAAAATTATTTTAATTGAACAAAACTGTTTCCGTATTCTTCTTGAAACCACTCATTTTCAGGCAAACACCATATTTATCTAATCAAGAAAAAATATTAACACTTGACAAATTCATTATAACATTGGAATGTTTGATCTCTGAATTACGTAAGAGATAAAAGGGAACACTACTGACGATGCAGCCACTGACCTGCCATGTCTGGATGCAGCGTACACAGTTCCCTCTTCGCTTCCAACCACATAGTTGTTAACGTCTCCCGTGGGAAAGGCCATGCCTGTCACCGCCACAGGTTTGGACTTATTGTACACCAGCTCCATGGTCTCCTACAGACACACACTCGCACAGGGTTTTTAAAGGTTTGCATTAAAATTCAGTATTTTGTGTGAGGTGATTAGGCTTTTGTGTACCTGTGGCTGGGAGAGCATGTCCAGACTCCAGGAGCACATCCTGCCATCTGTAGACACAGTGATTAAGTTGTTGGCATTCTGGGTGCCGACTACGTTCACGCAGTACACAGGGTGCTGCAGAAAGATGCACAGATGCACAAAAAGGCTGAGAAGGGTTAAGAAACACCGTTACATCGTGAAACAGATGAAATGGCATGTCTTTGATAGCCCTGAGACAAAATCTGTTGTATGACTGACTACATTACCTCTGCTGAAACACAGGTTGTCAAGGCTATTAAATATTTCAATAATTTGATAAAGTTTATTAATTAATTTACCGGTACTTCTCTCTACCCCTTGGCACATGACATCACTTAATACTTTGAAGACCAGGTCATGCAGCAGCCCGCAAACAGCTGACATGCCAGTGTGCAGTCATCCTTAGAACACACTCCGGGTTTGAGCTGTGTGTCGCTGTTCAAATCCACAAGAGTGTGAAGCCATTATATCATTACCAGGCAGTAAATGATTTATATACTGGACCACACAAAACATCCCTTCAGCAATCAGCACCAAACTAACATGGTGTTCTCACTCCCTGGTGTCTACAGCGCCTTTAAAGGGACGGTATGGACAGCATGTAACAGCACATAAGTCCTGCTGTCGATGTAATTATAAATGGGCCCATGCCTTAATACACTGCTAATGGATTTTTGATAATAATTTATACAGTGTCATTTAGTGCACTAAAGGTGAAATCATCTGTCATTTTGTCAGTGTGGGTACAGAGGGACACATAATGTAATTGCTGTGTAAAATGTAATTGTTTTTGGTGTGGTCAACATCTTTTAAGCATAATTTCTGACAGCGTTCAGTCACAGTTCTAAATCAAATCGACTTGCAATTTTAAATTTCATGTAATGGGTTTCAATTTTCATACTAATTGTCATCTCCGGCCTTACAGTGTGTGCAGCAGCAGATAGAGGAGTCCTCTGGACCGGGGTCCGGCGGTGACTGCGATTGTCCCAAAGGACAATCTGTCCCGAGTAAGTCCCCCCTACCACCAAGTTTGGATGAAACCTGGCAAAGCCCACAGACACTACCGGAGACTGAGTGGAGAGAAAAACAGAGAGAGAGACGATAATGTAAGGTTAGCTGATGGGAGACTTTTAATAGACCTTATTGTGACTTGCAGGATGAAACGAAGAGATAAAACTAACGGTGAGAAAAGTGTGTGAACAGTGATGCTCGACCAGGTTCTAGTGATCAAGGAATCGTGATGGGTGGCAGACATGGGGACACAGACGGAGAGGGAGATGACGGTTCAGCCACTGTGAGGGTCTACCGAGGAGACGAAAGAGGGGTGACGCTGGGGTGGATAGCAGACAAAGAGGGGAATTGTGATCCTCTTTCCCCCAGCCGTTTCACATTACCGCATCAAAACCCCAGCAGCCACTGGAGCGCTCACTGTAGCCTCCATCATGACAAGCGCACCCTTGAACCATCTCCCCCCTTCAATGCCGTGTTTATTGAGTTTTGGTTCCTCTTCATTGCTCGTCCCAAATGAGCCCAACAGCTAGCTTCTCCTGACCCAAAGTCACCGAACCATCTGCGCTTTTATTTTATGAGAAAATGTTTCGGTCTTGTGCAGCAGAGTTCCATGAAGAAGGATAAACAGCGGGCTAGCAAATTCATCAGATCCAACAAAATAATAATGGGGCCATGAGAGAGTTAAACACGAGGCTCATGAACACAAATCCCAATTAAGACAAGTGAAACAAGGAAAACTGCAGGGTGAATTTCACAAAACAACTCTTGCCTAATAAGTGAATTTGTGAGAAAGGGTGTCTTTGAGAGCTTTAGTGTTTCTGAAAACTGTTTTTGAAACACCAGCTCTAACAATTGTGCTTAGAATGGAATCTTATTATTGTCAATAACTAATAATAATCAATAATCAATAATGCAATGTAAGTTTAGGTGCGAAAGAATACTAGAATCCCATCTCTTTCTAAAAATATGGCTACAATACTAAAAAAGTAAACAACATTATTTACAGAGTAGCCATGTACTCTATATACAGTGGTGTGAAAAAGTGTTTGCCCCTTCCTGATTTCTCATTTTTTTTGTATGTTTGTCACACCTAAATGTTTCAGATCATCAAATTTAAATATTAGACAAAGATAACACAAGTAAACACAAAATGCAGCTTTTAAATGAAGGTGTTTATTATTAAGGGTAAAAAAAAAAAAATCCAAGCCTCCATGGCCCTGTGTGAAAAAGTGACACCCCCCCACCCCGTTAAAAGATAAATTAACTGTGGTTTATCACATCTTTGGAAAGCTGAGTTCAATTTTCTCTAGCCACACCCAGGCCTGATTACTGCCCAACACCTGTTCTCAGTCAAGAAATCACTTCAAGAGTGTCATGTCCGCTGCATAATCTGCAGCGAACATATGAATGAATGCAAGCCCAGCGTGCAGTAATGTATCGTGTTTATGAATGAAAGGGAAAATGTACACAACATCCATATAACTGTCACCAGTAGAAGAACAGACAACCGGCTTCTAGCTTAGTTGGCGGGGGAAGAAAAGCCAAGCGTGCTCCAGACAGAACAGGAGCGGAGGGAAAGGCAATAATAAAAGGACATACATACGCGTAGGAGCGGAAGGGCTCTGGAGTAAACTACACGGTTCAGTCCAGGGGAAAACCAACAGTCTGCAAGCCAGGATGTCCAATGTTGACTGAAGCTACCACACAGACTGCGCACACTGCCTCCCTAAAAGTACACAATATACTAACGAAGGCAAGTGGGCACAGCCGTGTGGTAAGCAGGTGCGTAGTTAACTGGATGGATGTGTGTATGTGTGTGTGAGTGTGTATGCATATGTGAGTGTGTGTATGTGTGAATGTGTGTAAGTGTCTGGTAAGAGGAGGAAGGCGTGACTGTAGGACTGGCAGAGAGCAAGGCTCAATCTGCCAGCTGGAATTAATGAGAAGCAATCAAAACCTACAGCCACAGGTCATGGATGGGGTGAATGACCCTGCACATGACAGTGCCCCCCCAAGGGGTGCAAACCAGACACCCACTGTAAGATTGAAACAGAAAACAAAACCTGCCCCCCCTCCTCCCCACCCAAAGGCCAACACAACAAACCAGGGTGGAAGGTGGGGGAAACAGGTTAGGAGGGATCGATCAGGACAAGAACACCACAAAACAACACAATGACATTTCCCAACCCCAAACTAACTAACCCACCCCACCCCCAAGAGTCCCACAGTTCAGGGTGCCGACCAGAATCCAAAGCCCAGTGGGCAGCCCGCAGAGTAGTGTCAGGTGGCCTGCCAGGGAAAACGGGCCACCTGGCAAGGGAATTCAGTCTTTTGGGCGGCCTGCCCACGTGGTTAAGCCACCAGGACCGGAAGGGCAGGTGAGGTGGCGGCCTATCCACTGGGAGACTGAGAGGTGAATGGCCAGACAGGGGAAGTGGAGCCCCTGCGGTCACTGGTGGTGGAGGGAAAAGCACCCCAATGGTGCCCAGCAGAAAGCGGAGGAACACCCACAGGGCCTCCAAAAGGAAAAGGACGACCTCTGTGTCCCCAAACTGTCCTGTGGCATCCTTGGTGGTCCCGACATGAGACTGGAACCCTGTCGTACCCGCAGTGGACCCGGACTGGGCCATGGCTGCATCCGCGGTGGTCCCAGCCTGAGACAATGTTGCACCCACGGTGGACCCCGACCGAGCTGACCCCAACACCACCTTGGCCATGGGTCAGCCGACCCGTATGAGCACTCAAGGGAGGAGGCGATCGATCACGTGCACCCTGGACTGGTACTGGGTGCCCCCGACAACCACCTCAGCCGGAACCTCGGTGACCTCCGGTTGCGAGCCTGGATCCACGGACTCGTCCGGCGATGGTGGACTCTCTCCGGAGACTCTGGAAAAGGACTCAGAAAGAGAGGAGGAAGGGTCAGAGTTGCCAGCAGTGGCAGAGCCCAACGAGGCGAGCTCAGGTGCAGCGTTTGGCTGCAGCTGGCTCTCCCCACCTAAAGCTAGGCAGAAATGCTCTATCATAGAAAAGAGAAAGACAAAAGAGAGCACTTGCCTTAGCTCAAGCTTTACCGCCGTCCAGGACTCCGGCAATATGGGCGATGTCTTCCCAGGTTGGGCCTCCAAGAGGTTCTGCTCGGGTGCTAACTCTGCTCTCCAGCGTGGTGGCTGGGACCTGGTTCACCACTGTTTTGGAAGGACAATCCTCCCGGACCTCTGGCTCCTCCTGGTCCTGACCGCTCAGCTCCAGTTCCGGCAGGCAAACAAAGGAGAGTGGAGAGAGGGCTGGTGAACAGTTTTTAACAGCAGCAGGTGGGGAGAGCTCAGGGGACTGCTTTCCCTGAGCCTCCCTACTGGGAATCAGGCAAGACATTTCATTATTAATGTGAGTCAAATGAAAAATAACTTGCCTGTTTTCCTGGATTATGATGTTGGTTGCTGCTGCTTGGACACCATCACCCGTCCGTCCGGGAAAGGCGGTGCTAGGCTCCTCTGCAGAACATATGGGAGCCGCCCCTCTCGCCACAGGAATGGGAGACCCCCGTGAGGAAAGCAAGCACCCCTCTGCTGCCTGCGGATTCATCGAGGAACGAGACCTCGCAGCGGATATGGAGGGAGATTCTGCAGACGTGATTGCTTGGGACTGGAGATGAGAATCTGCTGCAGGGGTAACAGGGCTCGGTGTAGGAGCAGGAGCAGTTAGCGGGGCTGAATTGTTCTTCCGGGATTCCAGGTGACATTGACGTTGCCGACCTGGTCGCGGCCATCTTGGAGCAGAAGATGGAGCGTAGGGGAAGATGGCCGCCAGAGGAGAAGAGCATTTCTGTTTAGGCTTGGTGCGGAAAGCCCTTCTCCTCAGGTCAGGAAAAGCCTGTTCGAGCACGCAGATGGAGGACAATAATTCGGCGTACTGGGGATAATTCCAGAGGCCCGGGTGAGCTGTCAGAATATCCTGAGCCTCATTGAGGCAGTCCCACTTTTCTCCGGGGCCGCAGGCGTCATTGGCGACGTACAGGAACCCTCAGATAGACGCGGCTGCCCATTCCTCCCCCACGCTGCGATGTCCCGCTGCCCGTCCACTTCTGCCGGTGTGGAAATGGATCATCGAGGACATCATGCTCCGAACACGTTAGTGAAAAAAACACAAAAAATGAGTAACACGCTACTTACTGCTTGGGCTCTTTTGGTGGCAGCTTACTGTCATGTCCGCTGCATAATCTGCAGCGAACATATGAATAAATGCGAGCCCAATGTGCAGTAATGTAACGTGTTTATTAATGAAAAGGAAAATGTACACAACATCCATGTAACTGTCACCAGTAGAAGAACAGACAACCAGCTTCTAGCTTAGTTGGTGGGGGAAGAAAAGCCAAGCGCACTCCAGACGGAACAGGAGTGGAGTGAAAGGCAATAATAAAAGGACACACATACGCGTAGGAGCGGAAGGGCTCTGGAGTAACTACACGGTTCAGTCCAGGGGAAAACCAACAGTCTGCAAGCCAGGATGTCCAATGTTGACTGAAGCTACCACACTGACTGCACACACAGGCTCCCTAAAAGTACACAATATACCAATGAAGGCAAGTGGGCACAGCCGTGTGGTAAGCAGGTGCGTAGTTAATTGGATGGATGTGTGTATGCGTGTGTGAGTGTGTGCATGTATGAGTGTGTGTATGTGTGAGTGTGTGCATGTGTGAATGTGTGCATGTGGTGATCCCACACAGCTGGTGAGTGTCTGGTAAGAGAAGGAAGGCGTGACTGTAGGACTGGCAGAGAGCAAGGCTCTATCTGCCAGCTGGAATTAATAAGAAGTAATCAAAACCTACAGCCACAGGTCATGGACGGGGTGAACGACCCCGCACATGACAAATAGGACCTGCCTGACAAAATGAAGTAGACCAAAAGATCCTCAAAAGCTAGACATCATTCTGCGATCCAAAGAAATTCAGGAACAAATGAGAAACAAAGTAACTGAGATCTAGCAGTCTGGAAAAAGTTATACAGCCATTTCTGAAGCTTTGGGACGCCAGCAAACCATAGTGAGAGCCATTATCCACAAATGGCGAAAACACAGAACAGTAGTGAACCTTCCCAGGAGTGGCCAGCCGACCAAAGTTACCCCAAGAGCGCAGTGATGACTCATCCAAGAGGTCACAAAAGACCCCACAACAACATCCAAAGAACTGCAGGCCTCACTTGCCTCAGTTAAGGTCAGTGTTCATGACTCCACCATAAGAAAGAGACTGGGTAAAAATGGCCTGCATGGCAGAGTTCCAAGACGAAAACCACTGCTGAGCAAAAAGAACATAAAGGCTCGTCTCAGTTTTGCCAGAAAACATCTTGATGACCTCCAAGACTTTTAGGAAATTACTCTGTGGACTGACAAGACAAAAGTTGAACTTTTTGGAAGGTGTGTGTCCTATTACATCTGGCATAAAAGTAACACAGCATCTCAGAAAAGGAACATCATACCAACAGTAAAATATGGTGGTGGTAGTGTGATGGTCTGGGGCTGTTTTGTTGCTTCAGGACCTGGAAGACTTGCTGCGGTAAATGGAACCATGAATTCTGCTGTCTAACAGAAAATCCTGAAGGATAATGTCCAGCCATCTGTTTGTGACCTCAAGCTGAAGCGCATGGGTTGTGCAGCACGCCAATGATCCTAAACACACCAGCAAGTCCACATCTGAATGGCTTAAGACAAACAAAATGAAGACTTTGGAGTGGCCTAGTCAAAGTCCTGACCTGAATCTGATTAAGATGCTGTGGTATGACCTTAAAAAAGGCGGTTCATGCTCGAAAACCCTCCAAAGTGGCTGTATTACAATAATTCTGCAAAGATGAGTGGGACAAAATTCCTCCACAGTGCTGTAAAAGAGTCATTGCCAGTTATCGCAAATGCTTGATTGCAGTTGTTGCTGCTAAGGGTGGCCCAACCAGTTATTAAGTTTAAGGGGCAATCACTTTTTCACACAGGGCCATATAGGTTTGGATTTTTTTTTTCCCTTAATAATAAACACCTTCATTTAAAAACTGCATTTTGTGTTTACTTGTGTTATCTTTGACTAATATTGAAATTTGTTTGATGATCTGAAACATTTAAGTGTGACAAATATACAAAAAAATGAGAAATCAGGAAGGGGGCAAACACTTTTTCACACCACTGTACCTAAGAATATATAGTCTTTTATTATATATTTGTCTTTACACTTTCTACTTTTCAGTTTACTTTCTTTTCTCCCCCCTTGCTCCCTCTCTCTCTCACCGACTGTGCTGCCACACCATGTGCAAAGCAGCCAACTCCAAACCCCAGTTCATTTTAAAAGGAGACTGGAAAACAAACCAGACGGAAAGAAAACACTTTGCCCTCTTTATTTCTCTTTTTTGCCTCTTCTGAGGAGTCACGGTTTTCAGAGGATTGGCTTGAGAGTCGCTTCAGATGTCAGGACTCAAAATAAACTAAGCTTCAAGGGTAAAAATACAGTCGCACGTCATCTGGCAAATAAGGCTCTTTGTGAAATGTTTGCTTACACAGGCAGGCATAAAGGGACAAAAATGCCAGACTTATTAGCACGTGTTACTGAACAGGAATTGATTGGCCTGAGCAAGCAATGACAGGTCACTGGCTGCTAAACAGAAAATGTAAATATTATATAAAACATCAGTATAGGCCAATATTCACCTTGCTGACTAGTATTGGCCTGCAAATTTGCTACGAATTTAGAAAACATTTGGGACTGAACCATTGCATTGCATTGCAACCACTGAACCATAAAGTATTTAAGTTGATTGTTTTATGTAGTAGTGCATGTTTCTTTTTCTCCCGACAACAGATGAAAACAAAAACAAAAGAAACAATCAGTATCAGCTATATAACCAATTACTTTAAAAAATCTCAAAGGAATAAGACACAACTCTCTTCTGAATAATTACTCTTAAATACACACAGATGTCTTGACTGGGACCACTTTAATGCCTCTTGAGTTCTAGCGTGACCTTGACCTCTGTGGTTGTCTGTGAAGCTGTCCTCTGTTCCCTTCCATCTGACTCCATCCGTAGGCTAATAAACCCATGTCCTGGATCACATGTCATTATAAGACAAGTACACACGCTCACTTTTACACACACACACACACACACACACACACACACACACACACACACACACACACACACACACACACACAAAAAAAAAAAACCCTCCAAGAACCCTTTGAATTTCTGATATCTCTAAAACACAGAAAACATGATCAATGTTTATTTGGTCAAGACAACCTGTTACAGATTCTGATCTGAATGTTATGTCCAATGTATAGCATTACTATCTAAAATGAAACAACATTAGTGAGCAAGCTTACATAACCCTACACATCTATGTATCAGGGATCCCTAATGAGAAATGTGATCAACATAAAATTGACTGAAAAAGTGCAAGTCCTCTTGCCCACCAAAATGGAAACCCTTAACAGGTGTGTCTGAAAATCAAACTCATCCAAGGTATTGACAAGTTAAAACATCAGTATAAATTTGAAGTCAATGTGATCAGAAATGTAGAAGCTATAGTGGCAAAATCCTAAAAGGACCCCCCCCCCCCAAAAAAAAATGGAACCCCTCGTTAGATGTGTCTGAAAATAGAACCGACAGGTGAAAAAAGTAATGAAAATTCATTCATTCATCTTCTTCCGCTTAATCCTTTTCGGGTCACGGGGGCGCTGGAGCCTATCCCAGCATCTTTGGGAGAGAGGCAGAGTACACCCTGGACAGATCGCCAGTCCATCACAGGGCCAACACAGAGAGACAGACAACCATTCACTCTCACAGTCATACCTAAGGACAATTTAGAATCCCCAATTTTGATGCCAATTAACCTAACTTGCATGTTTTTGGCATGTGGGAGGAAACCGGAGAAATCCCGGAGTAAACCCACGCAGACACGGGGAGAACATGCAAACTCCCCACAGACCACTGTTGGTCGGGGGCTGGGCTCGAACCCAGGATCCCCCAGCCAAGGGTGAGTTGCTGTGCTGCCGCAGTGCTAACCACTGCTCCACCGCGCCGCCCAGTAATGAAAATGTAATTGCTAAATAAACAATGAAAATGTAATTGCTAAATAAACATGTCAGTGGGGATTAGAGGTATGTATAGTGGATATAAAAAGTCTACACACCCCTGTTCAAATGCCAGGCTTTTGTGATGTAAAAAAAAAAAAAACGAGACCAAGATAAATCATTTCAAAACTTTTTCTACCATTAATGTGACCTATAACCTGTACAACCCAATTGAAAAACAAACTGAAATCCTTTAAGGGGAAAAAATAAATAAAAAAACTTACAATAACATGGTTGCATAAATATGCACACCCTTAAATTAATACTTTTTGCAGCACCTTTGGCTTTTATGACAGCATTCAGTCTTTTTGAGTAGGGGCCTATCAATGTGGCACATCTTGATGTGGCAATACTTGCCCTCTCTTCTTTGCAAAAACACTCCAAAGCTGTCAGATTGCGAGGGCATCTCCTGTGCACAGCCCTCTTCAGATCACCACACAGATGTTCGATTGGATTCAGGTCTGGACACTGGCTGGGCCATTCCGAAAGGGTATATGGTAAATGGAGTTCACTTATACAGCACATTTTCCTCATCTCAAGATGACCAAAGCACTTTACAGATCCTGCTATCCACCCATTCATAAACCCATTCACACACTGATGGCGACAGAGCTGCCATACACAGGCGCTGACCTGACCCACCAGGAGCAACTGGGGGTTCAGTGTCTTGCTCAAGGACACTTGGACATACAGACTGCAGACAGAGTGGAAATCAAACCGCTGACCCTTGTATCAGTCGTCGGCCACACTACACCTCCGCCACAGCTGCTCCCCAACCCTAATCTTCTTCTGGTGAAACCCTTCTTTTGTTGATTTGGATGTGTGCTTTGGGTCATTAAAGTGCTGAAAGATGAAGCTCCTCTTCATCTTCAGCTTTCTCACAGAAGCCTGAAGGTTTTGTGCCAACACTGACTGGTATTTGGAACCGTTCATAATTCCCTCCACCTTGACTAAGGCCCTAGTTCCAGCCAAAGAAAAACAGCCCCAAAGCATGATGCTGCCATCACCATGCTTCACTGTAGGTATGGTGTTCTTTTGGTGATGAGCAGTGTTGTGTTTGCGCCAAATATACCTTTTGGAATTATGGCCAAAAAGTTCAAACTTGGTTTTATCAGACCATAACACGTTTTCTCACGTGATTTATCTTGGTCTCATTTTTTTACATCACAAAAACCTGGTATTTGAACAGGGGTGTTTAGACTTTTTATATCCACTGTGTGTCACCAAAAATGCTCCGTCTCATCTCACCTTTTCTCAGGGGGTGGGGCTTATGTGAAACTTTACAGCAAAAAAACAGAGATATGAGACTTTTGAGTGATTTCATTCTTGATATGTGGTGTAAGTCATAAAAACATGTTACAGACATGTTAAGAAAAAAAACCCTTGATTTTTGGCAGTGTCACTTTAAAAAATAACTCAGTTGTTCACACATACTGTATATACAGTGGATATAAAAAGCCTACACACTCCTGTTCAAATGCCAGGTTTTTGTGATGTAAAAAATGAGACCAAGATGAATCATTTCATAACTTTTTCCACCATTAAAGTGACCTATAACCTGTACAACCCAACTGAAAAACAAAATGAAATCTTTTAAGGAGAAAAATAAAAAACAAAAAACTTACAATAACCTGTTTGCATAAATATGCACACCCTCTTATAACTGGGGATGTGGCTATGTTCAGAATTAACCAATCACATTCAAACTCATGTTAAATGGAAGTCAGCACACACCTGCCACCACTGAAAGTGCTTCTGATTAACCGCAAATAAAGTTCAGCTGTTCTAGTAGGCTTTTCCTGACATTTTTGTAGTCACATCTTACAGCACAAGCCATGGTCTGCAGAGAGCTTCCAAAGCATCAGAGGGATCTCTCTGTTCAAAGATATCAGTCAGGAGATGGGTACAAAAGAATTTCCAAGACATTTAATATACTATGGAACACAGTAAAGACAGTCATCATCAAGTGGAGAAAATGTGGAGAAAATGTGGCACAACAGTGACATGTCCCTCCAAAATTGATGAAAAGATGAAAAGAAACCTGGTCAGGGAGGCTGCCAAGAGGCCGACGGCAACACTGATGGAGCCGCAGTAATTTCTTTACTGGCTGTTTAGTACATGTGACAACAATCTCCCATCTTCGTCATATGTCTGGGCTATGGGGTAGGGTGGCAAGACAGAAGCCTTATCTTACGAAGAAAAACATTTAAGCCCGGCTACATTTTGCAAAAACAAGTTTGAAATCTCCCAAACGCATGTGAGAAAATGTGTTATGGTCCGATGAAACCAAGATTGAACTTTTTGATCATAATTCCAAAAGGTATATTTGGCACAAACACAACACTGCTCATCACCAAAAGAACACCATACCTACAGTGAAGCATGGTGGTTGCAGCATCATGCTTTGGGGCTGTTTTTCTTTGGTTGGAACTAGAGCCTTAGTCAAGGTGGAGGGGATTATGAACAGTTCCAAATACTAATCAGTGTTGGCACAAAACCTTCAGGCTTCTGTTAGAAAACTAAAGATGAAGAGGAACTTCATCTTTCAGCACGACAATGACCCAAAGCACACATCCAAATCAACAAAAAAATGGCTTCACCAGAAGAAGATTAAGGTTTTGGAATGCGCCCAGCCAGAGTTCAGACCTGAATCCGATCGAACATCTGTGGAGTGATCTGAAGAGGGCTGTGCACAGAAGATGCCCTTGCAATCTGACAGATTTGGAGTGTTTCTGCAAAGAAGAGGGGGCAAATGTTGCCATATCAAGGTGTGCCACGCGGACAGACTCCTACCCAAAAAGACTGAGTGCTGTAATAAAAGCCAAAGGTGCTGTAACGAAGTATTAGTTTAAGGGTGTGCATATTTATGCTAGCAGGTTACTGTAAGTTTTTTTTTCCCCTTAAAAGATTTCAGTTTATTTTTCAATTGGGTTATACAGATTATAGGTCACATTAATGGTAGAAAAAGTTTTTAAATGATTTATCTTGGTCTCATTTTTTTACATCACAAAAACCTGGCATTTGAACAGGGGTGTGTAGACTTTTTATATCCACTGTACTTTTGAAACACTAAAATGCTCACTTCACAAATAAATACATATTATGCTTATTTGGTTAACTCTTAAAGAAAACAAGTGTACTGCACTTCTTGGGTTTTATGAGTTCATAAAAACACAAGCCCAGCCTTCAGTTGTCCTCCAACCTGAATCCCATTAGCTGTTAAAACTCTGCCTCTGCTTTATGCCTTGTTATTTATGAGTAACTCAATGAAAACATGTACCAATCAGGGCGTGGGCATTGGGGCCATGTCCTCGCCTTGTGTTATAGTTGATATTCCTTGTCACCAGGACATGGTCTCCAGCCCACATGCTCGCTTTAAGTTTATATTCTGGGGTTTTCTGTATTTATTATTATTTATTAGAGTCACGGTTATGTTTTATTATTTTGCCTTAGTTCTCCATTGTTCTGTTTATTATTATCTCAGTCATGTTTGTGTCCTTTGTTTTGGTCTTGGGTTTGAGTTAATGTGTGTTATTTTCACCTTAGTTTAGCTTGGTTCTCCCTCTATTAATTTCCTGATCATTCACGGCTGTTTGTATTTTGGTTGATTTGGTCTGCTCTATTTAAGGGACACAGCCCCTCACCTTTGTGCTGTGTCACTGTCATTCTTTGGGTGTGATACCATGCTTCTGTCCACCATGCCTTGTAGACTGTAGTCTGTGAATTCTGCCTGCCTTGCCAAGTTGTTGTTTTTTCTTTTCCAGCCCACGAGTTGAGTTTAATTTGTGTTTAATAAAATACCAAACGCTCGTCTCAGATCGGAGTCCTGCTATCTGCCCAGCCCGGGCATAAACCATGACAGTATCTAGTCAAATAAGAGGCTTATTAATGTTGCTGCACAAACAACCGTTTTGAGCAGCTACAGTGGTGTGAAAAAGTGTTTGTCCCCTTCCTGATTTCTCATTTTTTTGTATGTTTGCCACACCTAAATGTTTCAAATCATCAAACAAATCTAAATATTAGACAAAGACAACACAAGTAAACACAAAATGCAGTTTTTAAATGAAGGTGTTTATTATTAAGGGTAAAAAAAATCCAAACCTACATGCCCCTCTTCCTGTTAAAACATAAATTAACTGTGGTTTATCACATCTTTGGAAAGCTGAGTTCAATTTCTCTAGCCACACCCAGGCCTGATTACTGCCACACCTGTTCTCAATCAAGAAATTACTTAAATAGGACCTATCTGACAAAGTGAAGTAGACCAAAAGAGCCTCAAAAGCTAGACATCATGCTGTGATCCAAAGAAATTCAGGAACAAATGAGAAACAAAGTAATTGAGATCTATTAGTCTGGAAAGGCCATTTCCAAAGCTTTGGGACTCCAGCAAACTACAATGAGAGCCATTATCCACAAATGGTGAAAACATGGAACAGTGGTGAACCTTCCCCGGAGTGGCTGGCTGACCAAAATTACCCCAAGAGTGCAGTAACAACTCATCCAAGAGGTCACAAAAGACCCCACAACAACATCCAAAGAACTGCAGGCTTCACTTGCCTCAGTTAAGGTCAGTGTTCATGACTCCACCATAAGAAAGAGACTGGGCAAAAATGGCTTGCAATGGCAGAGTTCCAAGACGAAAACCACTGCTGAGCAAAAAGAACATAAAGGCTCATCTCAGTTTTGCCAGAAAACATCTTGATGATCCCCAAGACTTTTGGGAAAATACTCTGTGGACTGACGAGACAAAAGTTGAACTTTTTGGAAGATGTGTGTCCCATTACATCCGGCATAAAAGAAACACAGCATTTCAAAAAAGGACTGGTTGCCAACTGCCAATCAAATCTAACTAACTAACTAACTAACTAACCTGCACTTATATAGCGCTTTTCTAGTCACAAAGACCACTCAAAGCGCTTTTCATTAATACTAACCCTCTATTCTAAGGGCCTATAGGAAACAGATATCTAGGGACAATTTAGAACAGCCAATTAACCTAACCTAACCTAAAAGAAGAAGAAGAAGGAACATCATACCAACAGTAAAATATGGTGGTGGTAGTGTGATGGGCTGGGGCTGTTTTGTTGCTTCAGGACCTGGAAGACTTGTGGTAAATGGAACAATGAATTCTGCTATCTACCAAAAAATCCTGAAGAAGAATGTCCGGCCATCAGTTCGTGACCTAAAGCTGAAGCGCACTTGGGTTCTGCAACAGGACAATGATCCAAAACACACCAGCAAGTCCACGTCTAAATGGCTTAAGAAAAACAAAATGAAGACTTTGGAGTGGCCTAGTCAGAGTCCTGAGCTGAATCGAATTGGGATGCTGTGGCATGACCTTAAAAAGGCGGTTCATGTTCAAAAACCCTCCAATGTGGCTGAATTACAACAATTCTGCAAAGATGAGTGTGCCAAAATTCCTCCACAGTGCTGTAAAAGACTCACTGCCAGTTATCACAAATGCTTGATTGCAGTTATTGCTGCTAAGAGTGGCCCAACCAGGTATTAGGTTTAGGGGGCAATCATTTTTTCACATAGGGCCATGTAGGTTTGGATTCTTTTCCCCTTAATAATAAACACCTTCATTTAAAAACTGCATTTTGTGTTTACTTGAATGAATGAATGAATGAATCTTTATTTTGGATAGATTAGATTAAAAGATTAAAAAGAAAGGAACAGAACAATATACAAGGGAAAAAAATCCAACAAGGTTGAATTAAAAAAATAACTCCTCGGATTATGCAGTTAGTAGTAGTAGTAGATTAGTTTATTTGACAGGGACAGTGCAATAAACATAGACAATTAATCAAAGACAATCAATCTGATGTGTTGCACATAGAGTGTATAGCTATTAGCTAATTTGCAACTCTTGTCCCTGGATGGGCTTTAGAAAAAAGAATCAAGATAAAAATATACACAATAACCACATACATCAATGCAGAAAAATTATAAATACACAATTATAAATATTATAAATATTATAAATACACAAATATAACAGCCTGACTCACCTTTAACATAAATATTATAAATACACAAATATAACAGCCTGACTCACATTTAACACATATAACATAACTCACATTTGCCTATTTCAGGCCTTCCTCCCTCCGTCACTCACTATAAACAAACACATTTATTCCTTCCCTTCATTCACTCTCACTTTGCAGACAAATAATTCATACATGAGTACATTCTTGTTTATTTTTCAGCCAGTTTTTAACATTTTTAGTGAATGTTTTAAAGTCCGTTATTATTTTAATTTCATTTGGCATTGTGTTCCAGATGTGACTGCCCTTTATAGAGAAAGCTGTTTGTCCAAATGTGGTTCTGCGGTGGAATATTTTACAGTTATTGTTAACAGAACTCCTGGTGGCTCTGCTGCTGTCCTGTCTTTGGACGAAACCAGCAAGTGGCTCGGGTGCTGATTTATGGAAACATTTGAACGTTAATTTCAGAAGACAGAGGTCAATGAAGCTCTCAAAACTCAATAGGTTGTATTTTTTTAAAACATTACAGTGATGCCACCTAATGGGCTTTTTGTCCAAGATTTTTAGGGTTTGATTATATAATGAACCTATATGTCTTATTGTGGAAGGGGCTGCTTGAGCCCAGACTGTCAAACAGTATGATATATGAGAAAAAACCATAGAATGCATATACAGTGCAGCTGCTTCGTAAGGTATGTAATATCTAATTAATTTAAAGCAGTTCAGATTTTTTTTTACTGTTTTTGAAATTTTCTTTATATGAAGATTAAATTTGAGTTGAGGATCTAGTACAATGCCAAGGTATTTGAATTCTGTAGCTAAACTGATGTCATGATCATGTATATTAACTTTAAAATGTTGCAGGTTACATTTTTTGATTGAAAAGCACATTGAGACTGTTTTCTGAAGGTTCAGCAATAGATGGTTCTTGAGGAGCCACTCTTGGACATCAACCATACTTGTAGACAGTACATCTGCAGCCTGTGCTGGAGTCTTGGCAGCTGTGTAAATAACTGCATCATCTGCATAAAGTTGGCATGTTGCAGCTGAGCAGTGTAACGGCAAGTCATTAATAAAAATGCTGAAAAGTAAAGGACCAAGAATGGACCCTTGTGGGATACCCATGCGGTTGTTTAAAAATGAGGATTTATCCTGGTGAACTTTTACACACTGTTCTCTATTCTGGAGATAAGATGCAAACCATTCTAATGTATTTGGGGAGAAGTTAAAAGATACCATTTTGGATAAAAGCAAACTGTGGTTTACAGTATCGAAAGCCTTTTTGAGATCTAGAAAAACAGCTCCTACCACATTACCCCTGTCCAAGGACTGTTTGACGTTTTCAATAAGGCAACAATTTGCTGTTTCTGTTGAGTATCCTGGTCTAAAACCAAATTGATGTGGATGAAGAAGTTGACTGTCTTGTAAGTAGTCTATCAGCTGTGTAGCTACAACTTTTTCAAGAACCTTAGATAGGACTGGTAAGATAGAGATTGGGCGGTAATTGCATATATCGTCTTTACTGCCTGATTTATGAACTGGTATGACGACAGCTTCAACATAAATTATCCAAAAAGGTTGATGGCTGAAGCTGCAGCTTATATTGCCTACCCATGTCCCATCTAAGAAGTCAAAAAAATAAAAATAATTGCAAAACTGCAAAACTTGTGTTATCTTTGTGTAATATTTAAATTTGTTTGATGATCTGAAACATTTAAGTGTGACAAACATACAAAAAAATGAGAAATCAGGAAGGGACAAACACTTTTTCACACCACTATATAAAGCAACACAGAAATGGTTTGTGCTTTTCAAAAATGATATAGAGATGTATGACCATGAGGATGTCAAATTTTAAAATGACTGCCTGAAAAATGTACAAATGGGACATTTAAGACTTCACCCCCAATTTTCACTGACTCTGGTTGTGGCTGTGATATGGTCACCAGAGTAAACAGTTCCCATTCTAGTCAACGTTCTACTCTCCACCCAATATGGGATGTTGTGGAACAGATCCGGCTCCCCGCAACGTAACAATGTCATGGTATAATAACTGTTTATTCATTAAAAATCTACAGTATTTAATATCATCCGTTATTTTCTGAGGTCTACTCCTCCACCACTGTGTCAAAGAAGTTAAAAACTTTGACATAACATACAAACACATCACAGAATTAACTTTAAAAGGCAATGAACACATTAGTAAAGCACATGAATCCAGATGAATGAACAGCCGGCATGGCTTGCTTTTTTGTTGTTATCACATGATTGCGAACATTGAGCTCTCACCTTAGTTAGTATAATTCTCATTTGATCTTGTCATGTAACCCTTGTTCTGATCTGTTAGTTAGTTAATTCTCTTCCACAGCATGTGGGACACCATGTGGTGTGTAGGGGTGGCACCTATCTCCAACCCTAGACCACACAACTACTGTAAGTAGTGAAAGCTACAGTGGGAGGTCAGTCCTCTGGTAGCTCTATGCAGTTCTTTCCTTTCCCCATTCTGTTATGCTGAGCACCAAACTAGAAGGTGGAAAGTACCATTTTTATATGGTCTTTGGTATGACCCAGCCTTGAACCAATGACCTCCCGCTCGTGGGTCGGGTGTTCTACCTCTCGGCCACCACTCCGGTTGTTCTGATCTGTGGCCCTTTAAAACACAAATGCAGCCAGTGGGGAGTGCTGCAAGGCTCAAATCGTATCGAGCGGTAATGGACCGCATCCACAGTCAGAGGAAATTGGGGGTAGGCCTTAATTTTTAAGAAGTATGCATGTTTTAATGCAACTTCAGAAAAAGCAATCCAAATGGGATGGTGCAAAATAATAAACAATATTATATTACAGTATAACAATTACTTTGTGCATTTTGTTATGTAAATTGTACAGTTGGGCAGCACAGTGGTGCAGTGGTTAGCACTGTGACAGCACAGCAAGAAGGTCACAGGATCGAGTCCACCCTTGACCATCGGGATTTGATACCACCCCCAGACCATAGGTGACCCTTCTGTGTGGAGTTTGCATGTCCTCCCCGTGTCTTGCTTCGTTTACTCCAGGTACTCCGGTTTCCTCCCACAGGCCAAAGACATGCAGGTTAGGTTAACTGGCATCAACTGGGGATTCTAAATTGTCTTTAGGTATGGATGTGAGAATGAATGGTTGTCTGTCCCTCTGTGTTGGCCCTGCGATGGACTGGCAATCTGTCCAGGGTGTACCCTGCCTCTCGCCCAAAGATGCTGGGATGGGCTCCAGCCCCCCCATGACCCAAAAAGGATTATGCAGTACAAGATGGATGGATGGAAATTGTACAGTTAATTTTACATAAAAGTTAAAATGCATATTGATGGTTATAGACAGATAGATTACTCAGATCATCCCAATAAGAGACCAACACGACTTTACCTTTACTTCCAGCACCATTAAAAATAAAAAAATGAGCAAAGAAAAAATCCATAAGAATATACAGATAAAAACCAAAAAGATTCATGCTCTTTATTTCCAGTCTAAATAAACACACGCTACCCCACATGAGTAATGACAAAAAGAAGCTAAAACAAATCAAGAAACCCCTCTATTTGCTCCATATGCTACTTTAAATCACAAGCCCTATCAGTGTTCCCATCTTAAGGGGAAAATTCCTGAATAAACTCTGAATCCCCCCTTTTAGAAACCACAGATTATGCCATCATTCCCCCGTGTACTGTGAGGCTTAGAGAATGAGCTACTGAAAATTTGCCTTGCTTTGTCTCAATAATGCACTGTAAGCCTCCATCATCATGGACTTGGCTTTAACATAAAAGTAATTCCCAGTAAATCTTGCTAATCGAATGCCACATTGGCACGTTTTTCAGTAATATCCCTCTTAAAAGTGCCGCATGTAATTAGACACTGAAATAGTGGTTTTCTGTGGATGTTCATCATTTATACTACAGTCAATGTGAATTAGAACATGAATTTCAAATTTCAATGTCATGTAAGAAATTAATGACTAAGTTGAAGGTTGAATTATGGAATGTGTGGCTGTTTAGACAGTCTTTGTACCAACTTTTTATTTGTTTATGGGTGTTTTCCATCAACAGCTCAACCATGTCTTTTATGTGTTAAATGGGATGTATGTCAAAATGTTTAAACATAATCATGTAAAACTCTGGATGTTATAGGAAATGTCTGACATCTGAATTAGGAGATCACAAAAATATGCATTCATGTTTGTGTCAGCTAAGCTAATCAGCTACTAGTGATAGCTCCTGTAGAGAGGACAGTCTTGCCAATCTCCTCACCTAACTCATGGTTAAAAAGCACAATATATATGCAATATTTTCCTTAAATCAAACACAGCTGCAGCTATCCCTTCCCCAGGTTCTTCCTTGTTTGCATAACCCCTGGTGTGAATGTATCTCCATATCAGGAGGCTGACTTGATTCCAAGGTTGGCATTTCATTTCTAAAAACAAAGTTGCTCTGTGGATAGCTTTCACTTCACATGCTGCGCAGGTCAGACACCTGCTAAGTCACGTCCTGAAAACCCAGACAGGGAGGATTTGGGAAGTGACAACCCCCAGAAGAGAAGGAAGTAGCAACAGTCACTTTAGGTTGGAAACACACTGTTGAAGATTTACCAGAAACACTGCTGAAGATTTACCAGAAAACAAGCACTCAGAGGAGTAGGTTTAAGTCCTATTCTTTGGCAAGGTCTCACAGTTGCATCTGCCTGTCACCTAGGGTATTTATACCGACTCTCAATGCAAAGTATTTCCAGGAGCCTTTACTATAACAACAATAAGTGTTCTGTATAGGGTAACACTAGAGTACTGTGAAAAAAATCTTGAGCCACCCATCACTTCTTTACATTTTGCTAGAAAAATAGGTGCAACGATTTATTGAAACATATGCAAAAACAAATGGAAATACAGATTATAAGGCAAAACAGAGTTCGTACATTTCTACTAGCTTCAAAGTCAATATTTGTAAGACCACATATTTTTCTCAACACAGCCTGAGCTCTTAGTCATTTTTCATTTTCTTATCATTTCTTGAAGTAGTTTTCAGGAAATTTTTTCCAGGTAAACGACATTCCAAAGCTCTTCTTTGGATGTTGGCTGCCTGTTTTTTTTTGGTTTTTTTTGTTTTTTTTTGTCAAGTCGATCACACGTTTCAAATTTTGTACTGATCACGCCATAAGACTTGTTGTCACTGATTTTTAATAAAGTTTTTGTGCAATTTAGCCTACCTCTGCCTTTTCTCCATTTCCTTTCCTTAAAAATGGTTCCTCGACAGCCATCCTTCCACTGAAACAATTTCTGACAAGGCTTTGGTGAACAGTAGATGGATCGACTAAGATCCAGCTGAATCTCTCAGGTCTTGTGTCAGGTCTTTGCTGGAATTCTCCTTATTTCTTAATGACATGCTATTCAGCTAGTTTTCATCTGGTATAGATAGTTTTTTAGGCATTACACTTTTTCTTTTGTTTTCCACTTCTCCAGTTTCCTCTGATTTTTTGAGGAACCCAAACAATGGTCAACCTGGACAAGGATTAGACTAAAAATGTCCAAAGGAAAACAGAGCCTAAGATAACTGTAAAGAAAATATAAGAAAGTTTTGCTTCATGGAAGCAGAATAAAAAGAAGCGAGGGGTGGTTCAACACTTCTGTGCAGCACTGACTGTACATGGTACGTGATGATGAAAGATTGCACCCAGGGAAGGATTAGGAATGTCTGAAGGAATGACAGAAAGGGAAAGAAAGCTAGAGAGTGGCAAACAGTCCCTTATTTGTTGCATCCTTTTGTATTCTTTCCTGGGGCAACAAACTGTTGCTGAATTCCATTTAGGGAGGCAGATTTGGAATTGAGTGCTATGTTGAGGAAAACAGGGGGCTTGATAAGGCACACTACACAGTATATTCTCCCCAGAAGATCCACTTTCCAATCTCTGCCACCCCCCAACTCCACCATCTGCCTCACCACACTCATCTGTTTTCCACTTTGATTTATCAGGACCAGATGGGTCCAACTGTCTCCTCTTTGCATCCCGACTTCGCAACCACCTTTCTCCTCCCTTTCTCCCCCTGGCTTCGCTCGTTTATGACACCCCACAGATTTTGTCACTCTGTGGTTCCTGGCAAAGGAGGGAGAAATACCAAGACAGAGTCTCCATTTCACCAAGTGAAGAATTGAGCGAAAGCATGAGGAGGAGGCTCTGGGAACACAAACAAGCCTTTCTTGTCCTCACAAAGCTCCTTTTCGTTTTGTTATTCATATCTTTTTTGTTTGCTCAGCTCATGTTTTCACTGTTGCTAGTTTGTGGCTTCAAATCTGTTCAATGCCTCTTTAATAGATTGGACATCTTTTAAATATTGTTGCCAATATTCAGTCAATGTATCCTTACCTAAGAAGTTTTTTTTTTTTCAGGAATAGTTTGACAAGATGGCAAGTAATGTGTGCTCTTCTGCAAACCCTAATAGTTGCTGGACACCAACAAAGAAAGACATAACAGTTAAAGACAAGTGGATGCAAATTCTGGCCAAAACAAAATGAAAAATGCTGAAAACTAGAAAAGCACTCGGAGAGCGCAGACCTCCGCTAAGTACCTCAGTTCCCCCTAATATTGGGATTTTCCCCAAATATAATAGTCCATCCATCCATCCATCTTCTACCGCTTTTCCGGAGGTCTGGGTTGCGGAGGCAGCAGTTCAAGCAGAGAAGCCCAGACTTCCCTCTCCCCAGCCACCTGCTCCAGCTCTTCAGAGAGGATACCAAGGCGTTCCCAGACCAGCTGGGAGACATAGTCTCTTCACCAAGTCCTGGATCTGCCCCGGGGTCTGCTCCCAGTGGGACATGCCTGAAACACCTCAAGTGGGAGGCGCCCAGGAGGCATCCTAATCAGATGCCCATACCACCTCAACTGACTCCTTTCAATGTGGAGGAGCAGCGGTTCTACTCTGAGCCTCTCCCGGATGACTGAGCTCCTCACCCTATCTCTGAGGGTGAGTCAAGCAATCCTATGGAGAAAGCTCATTTCAGCCGCTTGTATCCGCAATCTTGTTCTTTCGGTCATTACCCAAAGCTCGTGACCATAGGTGAGAGTAGGAAAGTAGATTGACTGGTAAATCGACAGCTTTGCCTTAGAACTAAGCTCCCTCTTCACCACAACAGACCGGTACAACGTCCGTATCACTGCAGATGCTGCTCTAATCCATCTGTCAATCTCTCGCTCCATTTTCCCCTCACTCGTGAACAAGACCCCAAGATACTTAAACTCCTCCACTTGGGGCAGGAGCCTGTCCCCAACCCAGAGAGGACAATCCACCTTTTTCAGGCTGAGGACCATGGACTCGGACTTGGAGGTGCTGATTCTCATCCCAGCCGCTTCACACTCAGCGGCAAACTGTCCCAGCAAGAGCTTGGTACGTGGAAAATATAATAGTGCTACATTTATTGTATCTATATTTTCAGATTCCTTGACCATCAAAACATACCTTTATCAATTGGATTGACATTGATATCTTTATTAGTTCAGTAGTTATTGACAAAAATCACTTTTTTGGTAATGGCGGTTTTCTTGTGGCTATAGCTGCATAGCTTTTGAAGATACAACAAATCCATTGGAACACTACTGATTCCTCAGTGTCTTAGCTATATTTTGGTGTTTGTTGTATGTTAATATCTTAATTTGTTACCTTACAGTGATGAAAATTCCAAAGATCCCCTATTATTTCCTGTTCTGGATCACAGTATCCAGATTTTTTTTTGCAGGATCCGGATCAGTCTTTGATTTTTCCTAGAACCTATTGGGATCTCATCCTGTATTTTTTTGGCAAGCGTCCTGACCATTTATTGTGGAGTTATATACACATACTGTATGCTAAAAATGGCCCTATCTCGCAATGATAAAGAATCCTTTAAAAAAATTCCTGGATCCAGACGGTGATCCGGATCACTCCCAAAATCTAATCATTTCTTCCTTGTCCCATTTCGGACTTGTCTTGAAAATTTCGTCAAAATCCGTTCATAACTTTTTGAGTTATGTTGGTAACAGACAGACAAGCAAACAAACAAACAGACAAACAAACCCAGGTAAAAACATAACCTCCTTGGCGGAGGTAAAAATGCATTTCCTCTCATGGCTACTTGAGTTTATCTTAAATTAACACAATCTCAGTAGACTTAAGTTTTGGCTAGGCAATAAAGACCAAAATTCATATCCTTAATAACAAATAATATATGTCTTTATAGTCTACAAAAACAAAGGAAGTGTTGCATAAAAATATTGGTTTAATTCTATGCAATATTTACAACTTTTTAATTTGGCTTTATTTGCCACTAGACAGCTAATGTGGAAGTCATCCTTAAAGAGTCTAGTTATCAAATCTTAAAAATGATGATTTCACCCACCTCCTAAAACATGCTGTTTGTTCATCTATTGCTGACCTTCAATGTTAAAACTCCAAAATTGGGACCAACATTACAAATGTTTGTATCCAGGGACAAAGGGTAAAACATTTATCAAATGTGTATTCAAAATTAATCATTGGCATCACAATGACTTCAAGTTGTACAGAACTGTTCTTCTTCTTCAAAAAAAAAATAATGTTAAATTTTGCCATGCAACACTTAAGCTCTTTAGAATCAGAAAACTTTTATAGTCCTCAAAGGTAAATTAATGTATAAAAATTGAAAATGCAATGCATTCTCAACCAATCCACTAAGCAAGGACAGGATTTCACTTTTTCAGCAGGTTTTTCTTCAGTACAAGTCAACACAGGTTCAAACAAACAAAGATCATGAATAATCCTGATGCACAGTTTCCACTTTTTTCTGTGCTCGCCATACCTTCCCACTTTCCGCTCCGCCTGCACCACTTACTCAACCTTTCTGCCCAAGTGCCAGAGACCCGAGGCAGCAAGACATTAATAAAAATATGACTGAGTCCAATGAGATATGACAGTAGCGGTGGGAGTTGCTACGGGAGTCCTGTGGTTTGAGGGGTTCAGCAGAGGTTTTAAGTCAAACGGGCCCTTTAATGTGGTGTGACTTTGCCCACTTGAGAGGCTGGTGTGTGAAGTTACGAGATTGGACCCAACTGGGAGTGGGCGATGATGGGTCCAACTGCTGAGATAGGCGTAGTGAAGGTAGGTATGCTGAAACTGGAATCCACAGTGGTAAAGCTTTTCCTGGCAGCCCAAAAAACAGATGGCTCAAACACTTCCTCCACTAAGCTATAGATCGATAGCACCTAGATGAGGTCATGAAACTACCAAGGTTCGCTGACATTATTTCTTGTTTCTCACATTTTTTTTTAACTTTGAAAAATGTTGCTAGGATTAAGTTGTATCAATGAAGATAAAGTTTTTAAAAAGCAAAGCCTTTCCAAGTCAGTGTTGATTTATTGTTTTCAGTTGAAGTAATTTGATAATTTGAAAATTGCTCCATTCTGACTACTGTTCAGAATCAGAATCAGAATCAGAATCAGGTTTATTGCCATTGTTCATGTAGTACACAAACTAGGAATTTGTCTCGGTACAATGCTGCAACATTAAACATGATAAGATAAGAGAAATAAACTATACATGTAATAAAGTGTAGGATAAGATTAAGTGATACTGGTCAACAGTTAAAATATATATTAGCCAGCAGCAGATACTGTGGAGAACTATATAGTGCAGTCGGTAATGCAGGAAGAAAACAGTGATGATTGACATGAGTCTGGTTGAGCTGCTGTACATGGTGCACGAGAGTCACTTAGTGTTCAGCAGTCTAATGGCAGAGGGGAAGAAGCTGCTACTGTTATTTCCCTAATTCCATGTTTTTTTTAAATATAAGAAAGGGGAAAAAGATCACAAAAATTTCTGACACAGATAATTTGAAAAAGTTAATTTAGTGCCAGTAATAAAAGAACAGTCAAATTGTTCAGAAATTAGAGCAAAAATCACTGTGCACTGTGCACAGATGTAAAAACAGCAAGGGAAAAAACACAAAATATATACCTAAGAGCCACAGTTGGGAAGAGCTGGGATAAACAAGAACACTCTGAGGAAAGTGCAATATTACCCACCTCTGTCATGTGTCTGGGGTGATTTGGCCACTCCAGACCCCAGACACAGACTATTAGTGTATTTTTCTTTCCTGTTTTGTCCACTTATTGCTTAGAGTTATTCAGTGTTCTGTTTTGCCTCCCCCTCTTCCTCCAGGCACTTCCCATTGGCTACTCAGCCTGCCGCTACAGTGTGCAGCCTGTAATCAGTACACCTGTCGCTGTCACACACCTGTATTCCCTCTGCACCATTAGCTGACTGTGTATTTATTTTCTGTCAGTTCATTCACTCACTGTCACGGCATTAGTCAAGCTTGCCTGCTCGCAGCTTGTGCCCTGTTCAGCTCATCTCCTGTGTTTGGACTATTTTTTTCCCTGGACTACATTTGGCATTGTTTTCAGAGCCCAGCTGTGCTCTGGACCCATTTATGTAGATTCCCTCCATTTTCCAGTTCATGTGTCTTGTTTTCCCTCTAGCGGTCAGTTTCTCCCTGGGGGCTGACATGAACTGCTTCTCCTCATAACCAAACCGGTCTCAGCTGAACATACTGTAGCTGCTGTGTTACTTGGTCGTTTGTTGGATATTTTATGTTGGACACTTGTTGCATATTAGACTCTTTATTTAATAAATTACACTCTTCACCTGCAAGTGGGCTTGTCTTTTCCATTTGTGCGTGCGTAAAGCGCACGCTCATGACAACCTCAGTCTTCTTTGAAGGTCCCAATATGTTACTGAAGGAGAGTAGTTTTCAACTTTTCCATATAATTCTGGGGTAGAACCACATTACCGTATGATAAGCCTATCATCCATGAATATACAGCAAAAATAATTTTATACAACCCATCGTTGCTGGTCAGGATCCCAAGGTGAACCTGTGTAGCAAGTTTGATGACCCTAAAGATTTTTGCTCATTCTATTGTAAGAGGGCATAGGGAATACTAACCTTGACCTTTAACCTTTTGACCCTAAACCCATAGTCAAAGGTCAGGATCCCAAGGTGAACATGTGTACCAAGTTTGGTGACCCTGTGGGACACATATGCACATATGTACATCATTTCATGCTTCATATGTATACCACTTTAGGCTTCACATCTTAGATTGAACAAAGGACCGGGTCTCTTTGGAGATAACAGGAGGATGTGAAAGTTTAGGCTTTGGTATGCAAAGAGACGGCCTGGGGGGACTTTCCTGGCCGCCAGAGGCTGAGGGTGGAGGTGTTAAGATCTGAAAGAAGATGCATTGTGACTTGGGATTAAATACAATGTGACTGTGTGCTTTGAAGCCTGAGGTATTTAAAGGACGAATGTCTGGGTTTCTTCCTCTTTCTGTTTTTGCTGATGTTGGAAGATGTGAATAAACCTGACTCGTGAGATAAACTCTGCCTCGTCATTTTCACATTTCCCACACTGGTGACCCTAAGACATATCATGAGTGAAAGAAATTCCCCCGAGCCAGCCGGGTCAGGAGCTCCCAGCCAAGCGTATGCCGCTACCGTCCAGCTACCGGACTTTTGGCGAGACAACCCGCGCTCCTGGTTCCACTTGGTCAAAGCACAGTTCGCCCTCCGGGGGATAACGGTAGATGACACGAAGTTCTACCATGTGATTGCCAAGCTCGACAACCGCACGGCTCGGCATGTGCAGAGCCTCGTGGAGCAGCCACCGGCCGACAACAAATACGGCGGGTTGAAGGCTGCGCTCATCCAGCGCTTCACTCTCTCAGTCCAGGAGAGAGCGGAGAGGCTCCTGGCTCTGAACGACTTGGGAGATGGCACGCCCGTTGACCTGATGGAGAACATGCTGAGCTTGAGGGGCTCAGACAACAACGACTTCATCTTCACCCACATTTTCCTGAGAACCCTACCTTCGGTCACGAGAGCGACCCTGGCCAGTTCGCCATTGTTGGCCCAGCGGGACTTCCGCGCGCTGGCCCAGGAGGCGCACCGGATTCTCAACGCCAGCAAACAGCGTGCGGCCACCGCGGCAGCGACGGAGTTCGGCGCGACGGCCGGAGATGGCGAGGGGCCAGAGACGGCGGTAGCAGACCCACCGACGACAGCGGCAGCGGGGGCCAAGGATCGCGGAGGAGACACCCTCTGTTTCTACCATCGCCGCTTTGCAGAGAAGGCACGCAAATGTATACCACCGTGCCAGTTCAAGCGCTCGGGAAATGCCAAGACCGGAGGTCGGTAGCAGCTGCGGCCCTCGGTGAAGAGAACAAGCTGCTCTACTTGACGGATGCGCATTCGGGGAGGCAATTCCTAGTGGACACAGGCTCCCAAGTGAGTTTCATCACGCCTACCTCCGCCGACCGGCTGGCGGGTCCCGGGGCGTCAGCAGCGAACGGCTCGGAGATTAAGACCTTTGGTGAGAGGAACCTGCTTCTGTCCCTACACGGCCGTACATTTGAGTGGACTTTTGTCATAGCTGCAGTGAGTTTCAATATGTTGGGGGCTGATTTTCTGTGCTCACATGGTTTGTTGGTTGATCTTGCTAACAGGCACCTGGTTAGTGCACTTTCCTTTTATTCTATTCCCTGTGCAGCCGGAGTGACCCTGCCCACAGCACAAGCCAACGTTGCAACGGCAAGCGGTAAGTTCCACACACTGCTCACTCAGTTCCCAGCACTCAACGGTTCCCACATTTCAGCAGCCGTCGCTAAACACGGAATGGGAATATTTTATTACTACCACCGGACCGCCCGTTTTTGCAAAAGCTCGGCGCTTGGATTCAGCTAAAACTGACCATGAGCGCGCGAGGAGTTCGCCAACCTGGAAAAGTTGGGTATCATCAGGCCATTCGAACAGCCCATGGGCTTCCCCGCTTCACATGGTCCCGAAAAGCTGATGGCTCGTGGCGACCTTGCGGAGATTTCCGCAGGTTGAACAACGCCACAGCGCACGACCGCTACCCAAGTCCCGCATGATCCAAGATTTTTTCGTTCATTTGGCGGGGGCGCCGCATTTTTTCTAAGATAGACTTGGTCCGCAGTTACCATCAAGTCCCACTGCGCGCTGAGGACATACCCAAAACAGCGGTAATAACTCCGTTGGCCTATTCGAGTTTTGCCGCATGCCGTTTGGGCTTAAGGGGCGCTGCACAGAACGTCCAACGCATGATGGACGCGTGTTGCGCGATCTCCCCTTCGTATTCGTCTACCTGGAACGACATCTTAGTAGGCCAGCGCGTCCGAAGACGAACCGAAAACCACCTCAAGGTCAGACCGGCAGTTTTCCGGAGGTGTTGGGAGAGCGACGGGTTAAGTATACAAGCCCCAGCGAAGTGTTCAGTTCGGGTGACGCAGATTGATTTTTTGGGGCAGTCGAGCGTCTCCCCAGAAGGATGCGGTTCCGCTGCCTGACAAAGAGTGCGCCGGGCGGTAACAAATTTTCCCACAGCCACAAACAGTCCAAGGCATTACAGGGAGTTTTGGGAATGGTGAATTTATTATAGAATCCATTATCCATCCCCCATGCAGCGTCAGCTCATGCAGACCATTGTATGCTGCACTAGAAAAAACAAAAAACCCAACAAATAACCATCGAATTGGTCTCCGGAGCGAGAGCGGCATTCTCTGAGTGTCAAAACAGCCCTGGGCAAACAATGCGTTGTTAGCACATTCAGACCCAACCGGCCCGCATAGCGCTCACGTACTTGAAACGCGTCAGAATGATGCCATAGGGGCGGTCGGTGAGCAGCAGGTTAGCCGTGGGCTTGGCAGCCGCTTCGCCTTTTTCAGCAGGACTTTGCGCGATAGTGAACGAAAATACAGCGCATTCGACAGGGAGTTGTTAGCTCTCCACTGGCCATTCGCCACTTCCAGTTCTGGCTGGAGGGACGCCATTTCACCGCGTTCGTTGACCACAAGCCGCTGACATTCGCGATGGCCAAGGTTTCAGAACCGTGGTCCAGCCAGCAGCAAAGACAGCTGGCTGCCATCTCAGAGTTTACTACCGATATTCAGCACGTGGCGGGTAAACTGAATGTAGTGGCAGACTGTCTCTCGCGCGCCGTGGCGGCCCCAGTCCGCATAGGGATAGATTATGCAGCCATGGCCGTGGATCAGGGTAGCGACACGGATGTGAGCGCGCTCCAGTCCGGACCAACAGGGTTAAGGCTGGAGAACAAGGTGCTGCAAGACGGTATGCCCCCCCAATCTGTGATGTCTCCACCGGGCGACCGTGTCCTGTGGCACCGGCCGCGTGGCGCCGCCGCGTTTTTGACTCGGTTCATTCGCTGGCGCACCCGGGAGTGCGCGCGTTGGTCAAAATGGTGGGAGAGAAATTTGTTTGGCCGAGCCTGCGCAAACAAGTTAGAGAGTGGGCGGCAGCCTGCATGGCTTGTCAACGCAAGGTACACAGACACACAAGAGCCCCCTTGGAGCTGTTCCACATCCCGGCTAAGAGGTTCGATCATGTTCACGTGGGCCTCGTAGGCCCCCCCCCCCGCCGTTACAGGGGTGCACACACCTTCTGACAATGGGTAGACCGCACCACGCGCTGGCCGGAAGTGGTTCCCACTTGAGTCAACCACAGCCCGAGGAGGTGGGCCGCAGCGCGTTTTTAACAGCATGGATAGCGCCGCTTTGGAGTCCCATCGGACATTACGTCCGATAGAGGTCCTCAATTTGTTTCCGAGCTTTGGTCAGCAATGGCCCGCAGCCTGGGAAGTAACGATCCCACCGCACAAACCGCGTACAATCCGCAGGCTAATGGGTTATGCAAACTTTTCATAGGGTCATTGAAAGCGGCTCTCAAAGCGTCGCTTACGATGCAAATTGGGGTAGACAGGCTTAGCCGTGGGTTTTTATTGGGGTTGCGTTCTGCACCTAAAGAGGATTTAGAAGCCTCCCCGGCTGAGCTAGTTTGCGCAGCCACTTCGGCTTGCCCGGGGAATTTCTCCCAGATAATCCTGCGCCAGAATGCTCCCCGGCCCAGCGGTTGCAGAGTGGCACGGAATCGGGCACGCTGCCTGGCCCCGTTCACCACAGTTTTCCCGCGCATTTTTTGTGGCCTAAGGCCTTAAAAAACGCAGAGTTTGTTTTGTCAGACACGATGCCCATCGCCCACCGTTGCGACCGACCTTATGATGGACCATTTAGAGTGCTGGAAACAGGGGATAAGCTTTTTTGCTAGATTGGGGGGCAGGAAAGAAAAGATTGGCATAAACAGGCTCAAACCCGCCTTTGTGTGGGCAGACGAGGATGTGCTTGTGGCCAGGGGCTCCTCGGCGCGGCAGACCCCCTAGGGGACATTCCCCAGAACACCCACAGGCGATTGACTAACAGTTCTCACCCTCAGACAGCAGCTCCCCAGCAGGATGGCGCCGCGGAAGTGGTAAAGCCCGCTTACAGCAGATACGGGAGGAGACTGAGTCCCAAGCAGCACGTGGACTGATGTGGTAACGGTTTATCATGACATGGCAGACTGTTATTCCGTTGTTCCATCTTAGATGGTTGGGGGGGGGGGGGGGGTCATGTGGACACACATGGCACATATGTACATCACTTCATGCGTCATATGTAGTACCACTTTAGATTCACATCTTAGATTGAAACATAGGACCGGGTCTCTTTGGAGATAACAGGAGGATTGAAAGTTTAGGCTTGTGGTATGCTAAAGAGACGGCCTGGGGGGGATTTTCCTGGCCGCCAGAGGCTGGGGTGGAGGTGTTTAAGATCTGAAAGAAGATGCATTGTGACTTGGGATTAAATACAATGTGACGTGTGTCTTTGAAGCCTGAGGTAGTTTAAAGGACGAATGTCTGGTTGTCTTCCTCTTTCTGTTTTGATGATGTTGGAAGATGTTGAATAAACCTGACTCGTGAGATAAACTCTGGCCTCGTCATTTTCACTTTTTCCACAACCCTAGCTTGCTTTGTTGTTGATAGTTTATTTGGTATTTTGACAGTGACCTTAGACCTTGTGATGCCAAAACCATAGTCACATTTAGGGTCACAGCGTGGAACCTATGCACTAAGTTTGGTGACTCTAGCTTTAAACTTGTTCTGTAGTAATACTGCAAATGGGAATATTACACTTTGACCTTTTGACCCCAAACCCATAGCCAGGGCCAGGGTGTAAGTCAGTCCAAGATTTGTCTACTGCTACTATGGCATGTATTTGAAAATCCTACATCATTTCTTTCAGTAGTCAATGTCTTTACAAGATTTAGGGGAAAAACTGACCTCTGACCTTGACCTCAAGGTCTACAATTCCTGCAAAAATAATCCAATCAGAATCAATAGCAATATGCGCATCACAAAACATTTGCAACAAAACTGTAGGAGGAGTTTATTTCACAAGACAGTTACCCTCTATGACTGAGATGAAATAGGACATCGTAAATCAGGGGCTGTAACTCCTGCAAACATTCATCCAATTGGAGCCAAATTGTAATATGCACATCATCAGTGTATATCAAACCTTGGTACCAAATTTAGAAACAATCGAATAAACTGTAGGAGTTGATTTCATAATAGTGGGGACAGAACCGGATAGATGGACAGAGACAGGTGACAAATGGACGGACGGACTGCCTCATACCATAATCCCCGATTATGGTATGGGATAACTGCAGAGGATTAAGAAAAAATAGAGAGAGTAAAATGAATCATTAAAATTCACAGCAAAACAGGAAAGGAAAAAATAAAACTCAATTTCTGCATTATCACTGTAATCCACGTGAATATTTATCAAATCATGGCCTAGTTCGAATTCAATATTACAGCATTGTTGTGCATTGACAAAAATATTTGTATACTACACCCGATTGTTCTTGCCCAAAGTGAAAGTGAGATTTCTCCTAAAATCAAGCTACCTTCCAAATACTTTTTAACCAAACCAACATGCCAAAGACAAAAAAGTGTAATATACATTATCAAGATGTTTACATGGTGTTATCAGCAGTATTTTATTTCATGTATGCACAACTGTATGCATAGTGAAAACTAAGTTTTCAAGCTGCATTGCAATGCATTTCAGAGATGTGTCTATTAAAGAGGCCGGTGAGGAGTGCAGCTTGACCTCATCAAAACCCCATCAGAAACGTGAAGTCTTCTATAAACCGTTGCCTTTTACAGTAATGTCCCTGCTGAATTCAACCTCAACCACAAACCACAACCCTTCAATACCAAACTGCATCGTCATTCTTTTGTATCCTCCACACACGCCGCAGCCTTTACACATGTGCACAGTAAACATACAAACGCATACTTACACAAACACGGTACAGTATTCAGCTACAGTTGACCTAGCCATCCATCTGAACCAGAGAAACTTCTGTGGGAAAGGCTGGAAAAACAAAAATTGGTCAAAGTGATGCAAAACACTGCCTGCAAAAGCAGCGGTGAGTGCCACCCAATGCTCAGTGTGTGCGTGCGTGCATTTCATATATAGATAATAAGGGACAAGGTCTGTGACTGGCCTCTCGGTTAACGCCAGCTCAGGATGGGAGGTGGAAGGTGAAAAGAAAAAAGCGAGCAGAGAAAGCAAGAGGAAGAAGCACTGTGCCCTGTGGTTGAGGAGGTTAAACAGCAGAACATGGTCGCACATTAAGAACAATCTGATCCGCAGCTAAGTAGAGGTACAATTCTGTTGCAACAAGCACTGACTGCAGAAAGAATGAAAACGAGAAAGGGATCACTGAATTCTTCTTCTTGCCATACCCATTCCTTCTATGGTTGATTTGAATAAAGCACTGACTGATTGTTAAATATGATAGTCCTTTATTTTACATTTCATCCTCTGCTTTTCTCTTTTCTATTTTGCAGTCAACACCATCTTTGTTTTTATGTTTTTATGTCATTCATTTTATGTTTCAGCCTTCATGACATTCATGCACAGCTTCCAGGTTAGACTAACCCAGGATTTACACTGACTCCAGATGCAGTCCCTTTTGCAAATGCAGCACGGACGGCCCGTTCATCCCTACCAGCTCCGTTTGTGTTTTCAGCGGCATGTATGAGAACAGAATTGAAATACAAGATTACATGAGAATTATACAAAATAACACAAGATCTTCGAGAAAGGCCGAGAGTGACCAAGATGAACCGATCGCAATCACATGATATACAGACAAGGAAGTGTGATGTAGTGCTCTCGCACCTGATTTCTGAGCTCTAAATAAAACATAAGTAGCCTGATAATTTTATTCTATCCACCTTATTCCTGGGGGTGCCGCTGTAGGAACGATTATGGGCGGAGCTTCCAGTTTCGGCTGGCGTTCTCCATTTTATAAACAGCAGCTCAGATTTTGTTTAAAATATTTTTTAGTTCTGTATCAAATATTACAATAATATAAACTGCTACATCAGGCCTATTCAATTAGTAGCCCAGAACCAACCTCTGAGTGGCCCAGGCCCAGTCTGTGGTCAAGCCAGAGAAACAAAAGCCAACACATTTCACAGAATTGCAGAAATCCATTAATTACTACAGACCATAAATGCAACACTCCGCGTAGCCTAGCAACCATCAACCCACTATGCAGCGCATTTGTTTTGAAGTGTGGGCTCTATTATGACTGTGGCTATAGGTGCTAGTGGTAAGATACTAAGCCTACACCAAACGTGAACGGGTGGCACGAATGCATACACAATCAATGGAATGAAGCCAGCACATGTGAAATCATGCATTCGCATCCGAGGGATAAGCCACTACTTTGAGATTCTGCCGTCATTGAGTAAAAAGTATCAACAAGTAAACTAGTTTGAAAATGAGACTGACACTCACTGGAGAAAGAATGACTGAGAGCTCTTCAGCTGAATCAGGATGCCATTGTTATTTCCCCACAGACTCCTGCCACGGACATGCTAAAAAGGCTAGTAGCTAGCAATGTAAACTGCTATCATCTGTGGAAAACGTTGGGGAGGAACAGCTTTTTCAGGTGAGCCCCCCGTCGGATAATGTAAACCTATGCATGACGTTATTTTGGGATTTCAGCAGCAGGTTGAACACAGCTGCAGAAGTTATAAAGGCAACTTTGCCTGTCTGTAACTCACTCAGATGAATTCCTGTCTATTCGCGTGTTTACATTGAGTTATAAAGGAATCGCAAAGCACAAAAAATTTGCCTGTTCACATCTGGTGTGAAGGCACCTTAAAACATGTCATTGTCAACTCTGAAGCGTAAAATTGATGATGAAAATCATCGGTTTAACCCTGCCTGGACTGATGTGTGTGTAATGGAATGTGAAGTTATAAAAAGAGGTTCCAACTCACACATGTGGTGATTTAAAACAAAACAAACCACAATAGTGGATGTGCAACATTTGTTAATGTAATCAATCTTTTCTTGGAGGGTTTGTGCACTTAAGTGTTTGACAGTTCATTTTTATTCAGCTAAATGAACTTTGCTTGGGATCAGTCCGCCAAGGTCTCCGCCTTTGGCCGCCACCTAATCCACATAGCACCGGACCCCCATGATCCCTCCTGCAGGTGGTCAGCCCACTGGAGGGCGGATTGCTGGACTCACCCTCAGAGATAGGGTGAGGAGTTCAGTCATCCGGGAGAGGCTCAGAGTAGAACCACTGCTCCTCCACATTGAAAGGAGTCAGTTGAGGTGGTATGGGCATCTGATTAGGATGCTTCCTGGACGCCTCCCACTTGAGGTGTTTCAGGCACTTCCCTCTGGGAGGAACCCCGTGGCAGACCCAGGACTCAGTGGAGAGACTATGTCTCCCAGCTGGTCTGGGAACGCCTTGGGTATCCTCTCTGAAGAGCTGGAGCAGGTGGCGGGGGGAGAGGGAAGTCTGGGCTTCTCTGCTTGAACTGCTGCCGCCGTGACCCGGACCTCCGAAAAGCTGTAGAAGATGGATGGGATGGATGGATGGATGGGATAAATGAACTTTGTTTATGTGCCAGGGTCAGTTATGACCAGGGATGTAGTAGTATATTTATTTCAAAAGGGAAACAAATTTAATGCTGACTAACATTGGACATTGAGTTTTATGCACTTTGAGATATGCCTAAGTAAGATGTGACCAAAATGGTTATTTACAGAATTTTATTTCTGTCATTCTATTCAATTATTGTTGTTCCAGAGGAAAAATATTTCTGCTACTTCAAGTTCTGCTCAACCCCAGCACTGTTACTGGTGTTTTATCACTTTTGATGTGCCTTTTGTCATGTGCCAAATGCACATTTAAAACCAAGACAATGATAACAAGTTGCATATTTTTTCATCATACTGATCTGTGTTGGTTTGAAATTTGTCATAATTCAACAGATTGCTGACGTGTGCACCCCAGTTACATGTCTTGATTCAAATTATGGTCACAGCTGATTTGTAATTGAACAGTCCTGCGTTACATCTTAACCTGCACACAAAGTCAGGTTTATGCGGAATCTGTCTATGTGGTGATCCTCGCCGGATCTACCCAAGAGACGCCACAGAGCTCACCAGGGAGTTTGGCTGAGATGTATATATTCCAGACGTGACAAAACACAACTATGACCCCTTAGGCAAAACACAGACATAACTAAGACTGGGCTCGTAGGGCTAACCCAGCCGCTACGAGCTAACGGTGACAAGACTATATACACGAACCTGACATGAAGGTCTCACGGCACTCTCAAACATGGCGAGGCGTAGACCCAGACTTGACAAGGACAAAACGAGACGAGACGTTGACAGAATGTAGACCTATAATCCTGCGTCTTACCGTCGTCAGTGCTGGGCTTAAAAGGGCGAAGCACTAACGACGGTAATGACAATCAGCTGACCGGCCGTTGACAGGCGGAAGCCCCACCGAGCACTTTCACAATAAGAGCCCGGCGAGGCCAGAATACAGCCCGCAGCTGTCATGGCCGGCAGCGAGAACAACTTAGCCCGAGCGCGATCAGAACCGGCGCTCGGGTCATAACAGTACCCTCCCTCCACGGGCGGACTCCGAACGCCCCAAGGAACCACCCTGCCCCCCCCCCGCCCCCCCCAGGGTGGGAGGTTGGGGGACAGGTGCGGAGGGAGCGAAACCAACCCATGAACAAGGCAAAAAAAAAACCCATACAAGACAATGCAAAGGCAAAAAAAAAACCATACAAGACAATGACAAGACTAAAAAACCATACAAGACAATGACAAGACTAAAAACCATACAAGACAATGACAAGGCTAAAAAACCATACAAGACAATGACAAGACAAACAAGAAAAAATGTACAAAGGAAAACAAAAACCAGAACTACAGGTTCAGATAAACTAGATACAAGAACACATTACCTGCTCATACCAGACTTAACATGAAAAAACAAAAAACAGAGCATTACCCGCTCATACCAGACTATGAAACAAAAACAGAGCATTACTCGCTCAAACCAAACTATACATGAAACAAAAAAAAAAAAAAAAAAAAAACAGAGCACTACACGCTCTACCCAGACTATACATAAACCAGCAGGGCTACTGCAAACACACATGAAGCAAACTAAAATTGCTTAACATAACTTTACTATGGCTAGGCTGTGGCTTTCAAAAACACAAGAGGCAATCTAAAATTGCTTTGACATAACATGACTGATTTGACTGTGGCTTTCAAAACAAAGGCATGAGCACAAGACACAACATAACCAGGACGAGGAAAAAAAAAAAAGCACAAATACAGAGACACACCCAGGGACCACTACCACCCCCCGACAGTTCATGTCGACCGATGGTCAACGGAGGCGGACCAGGCGGCTCACCAGAGTCCAAAGTCCCGCACGTCCGCTTCTCCGGTGGTCGAACTAGGTAGCCCCATGGCACACATAACAGGTCGGGTGGCCGAACCGAGGCGCCGAACCGGCGAAACAGTCCCTCCGGCGGCCGACCCGTGTCCCTCAGCCATCAGTCCAGGGCATCAACAACCCGCAGCGGCCTCCCTGACGAGAACAAAACTCAGGAGAACCGGGGCGAGCGAACAGGGACCCCCATGGCCCCCGGCGATGATGAAAAGGGGCAGTGATTCTGAGGGGATCGGTGAGCAGGACGAGCCAAGAATCCGCTCCGCGAAGAAGGATCTGCAGCTCCTCCTCCGCCAATGGACCATGCTCGCGCTGCATCACCGCTAGACCCAGATTGGGTCCCAGCTGCACCCACGTTGGGCCCCGATCGGGCCAGAGCCGCGCCCGCAGTGGACCCCGATTGGGCCTCCGACGAACCCATGTCGGACCCCGATTGGGCCGAAACCGCCCCTGCGGTGGGACCCGATTGGACCTCCGGTGCAGCTCCACTGACGAACTCCACCCCCGAACCTGGGACCTCCACCTCGGTGACACAGACCCGTTCCCCGCCGGCGACACTAAAACAAAGCTCGGGGACAGGAAAACCGGGATCAGCATCACCGGTAGCAACGGAAACCACCGAGACGAGCTCGGGTGCAGCAGACGGCTGCTCCTCACTCGTCTCCCCGAGAGGCAGGCAAAAATGCTCAACAAAAGAGGACAGAGACAAAAGAGGGAGCACTTGCCTGCACTCGGGTTCCGTTGCCACCCAGGACTCCCGACGATCCGGGTTCAGGGCGACTCTCGTCAGCTGACTCGGACTCAGCTGCGTCGGGCTCCGCAGCTGGCACGATGTCATCAGCAGCCTCAGGTTCCTCCCACGCTGTTGTCCACGCCGACGACCCGTATGGCGTGGAGGCAGGGAACCCTTGACCCACTGGTTCGGACCGCTCCGGCGAGGAGACCCGGGGACGCTTCTTCGTCGGCTCAGGCTCCGGGCCGCAGTCCGCTCCTCTCCTCCGTCCAAGACGTGACTACAGGGCCGGATGCAGGCTATCCAGCACTGCAGGGGCCCTCTTCGTCCGGCGACGCTGGCCTGGCGTCGTGGACCACTCGACGGGGAAGAACACAGAGGCAGCGGGTTTAATAATTTCATCCACAGCAGGTGGAGGGAGCTCGGGGGGCTGCGAACCCCGAACTCCATCCCCAGGAGTCAGACAAGGCAGAATAAAATCATGATGTGAGAAATTATCGTGCACTTGCCTTCCTACCGGGGCAGAGATGGTTCCTGCTGTGGGGGACGTCATTCCTCTTTCTCCCCGCTGGATGGTGACAGAGGGCCCCCCGGGAAGACGAGGTGGGGCCGCTCTCGGAGATTCGCTGACGGGATACGCCGGCAGCGAGTCCAGCCGGGGATTACGCTGAGGGTTGCCCGCGCCGTTACGCCGACGTCCTCGCCGGCCCCCAGACGGCGCGTACTCCTGGACCTGCTCCGGGACGGGACACCAACGCGGGGAGCGGGGAATCCTCCTCCCCTGCTTCCTGCAATTCTCTTCTAGCCCGCGAAGCAACTCGCGCTGAATGGCGAGTTCCTCCCACCTCGTTATCACCTCCAGGTGGTCGTAACTATCGAGGGGAAGGTTGTCCAAAAGCTCCTCAGCGTAGTCCAACTGCCTGCACACGTCGCTGGGAGCGTCCCACAGCGTAGCGGAGAATAACGTGCAGTCCACGTACTCCAGGACCTCCGCTAGCCTTCTGTCCAGGCGCCGACCGCGACCCCTGGATGACGGCATTCTCCCAGCAACAGGCATCCAGACAGGGAAGAACAAACAGTCCAATATGGCACAAACTCCCGGTGAAACGGCGTCTCAATGCGGCGCCCCCGTTTGGGCGACCTGGCAGGAGTATACTGTCATGTGGTGATCCTCGCGGATCACCAAGAGACGCCACAGAGCTCACCAGGGAGTTTGGTTGAGATGTTATTTATTTCCAGACGTGACAAAACACAACTATGAACCCCTTAGGGCAAACACAGACATAACTAAGACTTGGGCTCGTAGGGCTAACCCAGCCGCTACGAGCTAACTGTGACAAGACTATGATACACGAACCTGACATGAAGGTCTCACGGCACTCTCAAACATGGTGAGGCGTAGACCCAGACTTGACAAGGACAAAACGAGATGAGACGTTGACAGAATGTAGACCTATAATCCTGCGTCTTACCGTCGTCAGTGCTGGGCTTAAAAGGGCGAAGCACTAACGACGGTAATGACAATCAGCTGACCGGCCATTGACAGGCGGAAGCCCCACCGAGCACTTTCACAATAAGAGCCCGGCGAGGCCAGAATACAGCCCGCAGCTGTCACGGCCGGCAGCGAGAACAACTTAGCCCGAGCGCGATCAGAACCGGCGCTCGGGTCATAACAGAATCATTTTACCTGCATTACTCCCATTGCATGGACCTGTCCTGGGGCTTTTGGCTCTCGTTGCACTGAATGGATGTTTTTTTTCTCTCTCTTCGGGTGGTTGAATAAAATCAAGATGAAGCTGCTAAAATTTAAGTAAAAATCTACAGAACTGTACATTGTCCAACGTTAATACCATTCCAGCGGTGTTGCTGATGTGTGGAAAAAATGCAGGCAGATTATCCACACTGCTGCACCATTTTTTTTTAAACATGACAGCAGTCTGAAACAGAAAGTGAAACTTAAATATTTCCACTCAACTGGAGACAGTCTGACTTCAGAGTTGCAGTTTCCTGCGCCATGTTTGTTTTGCTGTTTCTATGCGGTGCAACATCATCATGCAGCAGGCCCCAAATATCGCAATATTCATTTTTACACCGATATCAAAATTTATACCGGCATTATCGTGAACGATGCGATATGGCACACCCCTAGTTCAAAGTCATGTTATTCCCCCACAGACACACACACACACCCTCCACATGTAGTCACACACTCACACACACACCCTGAAGACACCCCCACACACACTCCCACCGCACACGACGCTCACTTCATCGTGCTCGGGCCCCTGCAGGCACATTCATACTCTTCCTGAACTAAAGAAATGAGACTAGCACTGTGCTGCACTTTATTGTATTAGCATTTACACTTTCCTACTGATGTTATTTATGGTCCATATTGCTGCTTTTATCACCAACATTCTGCACTCATATTTTTGTTGCCATTGTTCATATCCATACTCCTTATCCATATTTTAAATGCCAAGGGAACAGGAACTGAAGAACTTTTTGTCCTGTGGTTTGTAGTTTAAACTGCTCAGGAATGTCCGTACCCCAGATAGTCATGTGGTGTGAAAGTGGCATCCTGTAGTAGGTCTCTTTTCACCCTGCCTGCCTGACCCGCTGACATGATGAGGGTGTGATCAGTCACAAAGACAGGGGCACAGACTCCTGCCCATCCCACAGGCAAATGGGAATATGCCCTATGACCACACAGCCACCAACCACCTGTCACCATATGTGCGCCATACATGTGAAAGTTGCAGATAGCAGCACTGCAGAGCTCCAGCATGGTGACAGGTCCATTATAACAACGATTAATTTGCGGGCACCACCTGCCCACTTGGTTGGTCAGGGTATTGGCCGTACAGGTGCGGTATACATTGTACACCCTTGCACACTGAGAAAGGGGTAAGTCGCCCAGAGGATTATTGCCACTTCCCCTCAAACAGAAAGAGGAGTTCTCTGATGAAACTAACCTCGCCCTTACAGAGTAAGGGGTGCCATAGTTTAGCTGATCAGTAGAGTGAGGAAAGGTCTTACACTAGTGATTTAGAACAATCTTTCTTGTGTAGTCCCTTTCCGTAGCCTTCTGTAAGAAGCAGAGAGCTTGTGATGGCTCCATTGTTCTAGCTGTAATAGAAGCCTGCCCAGTTGATAGTGGCACCAAGGAACAAACATAACAGTTGGAGCAATTAGCTGACCTAGCTGTGTAGTTAGCATACCTCCACCAAGTGTTGGCAGCATAATCATGATCCTGATGTCCTTGAAGTTCCAGCCAATCATGCTGGATGTGTGTAAGATCTCTAGCCCTACGTTGTATGGTTTGTGGAGTAGCTAAAAGAAACCAAGGCAAAAATGTCACCCCTAGGATAATGATGCTAAGGAAACGACAACAACCACACCATTTAATGATTGACCATCTTCCTCCTGCTTCTTGTCTCTCCATGCTAGACGAACACTTGCTTCGCTATCCCAAGCCGTTATTGGGCGCCCAATAAGGGGCATCGTCAGTCAACGCTTGTATAGAGAAATAATTAAACAGTCACTTAATGAAAGTCCTTAATGAGATAGAGTTTGTAGTGTTTATTGAGCAGTCTCTGGCTATGAGTTCTGAGTGGGGTAAATGAGACTGGACATCCTGGCAGATAAGCATATCTGTTGCAAGGTCTGTAGTGGACTTTTGCCAGTCGGTGCATCGTGACATGCACTACACAAAGAGCAGAGATAAACAAACCTATCATCCGGTCAGTCACTGCAACAGATACTGGAGTCAGTTTGTCTTGGCCTGTCCTTGCCACTGACAATACCTCTATCTGCCAAAAATGTGTCGCTAGTCCAGCAAAAACTAGCGGTACTCAAATACTTTGCAAGCAGTTTCATGAAATGGTCAGTCAGAGAGCAACTCATACCGGCTCGGACGTCGCCCGGGTTAACAAGGTCAGGAGTTCCTGACAGCGGAAGGCAAATTACAGAGCTGCATGGAGGAATTTGATTAGACCTAAATGAAACAGTCATTGTCGCCCCCGACAGCCTGCTATGATGATGATGATGATGAGTGTGAAATCAGTCAATAAGAGTGGAGTAGCAGGGGCATTTAAAATAGCATTTTTAAAAGTTTTTCAAATTTATTTTAATGTATAGTCCACATATGTGTTTTGCACTCAAGTGACAGCTAATTTCAGCTCTTCTAGTTTTTGTATTTTTTGAATGTTTTGGCATAGTTCTGGTACTTGTTGCTGGTGTTCGTGGTTGTGTCATAGACTGGATAAATGGAGGCTTCTCACCACAAGGCAACAGATGACATCCAAGCACGGTGTTGTAGCGTATGTCTGCTCTAAGGTAAATTTGATTATGTCCAACATATTTTAACAAAATGCAGCCGACTTTATTGCAGTGGAGACGTGCTGGAGACGTGCTGATCGGAATGCACACTGCGTCATTATGAGTGGTTCCAAGGTTGTCATAGCCAGGAGCGGCACTGGGGTTAAGCTCCCAGTGCTCATAAAATGCTCCTTACGGCGTGCGTCTCGAAAAGCCTCTGACAACCAAGTCCAACTCCTAGCCTGCCCGTGTGGTTTAGTCTCTAAGCCCGGCGGAACTGCTTTTACTAATAGGAGAAGGGGCGAGGGCGGATCTCTGGCGCCTTAAAACCAGATGCTTCGGGTAGATGGTGGCTCGTCAACCTGGGAAGGTAGCCCATCTAGGGGAAGGTAAACCCTGATTTCAAACCTCCGCTGCCTTGCGGCACACCCGGTCACGGGAAAGGCTTTGGGAGTCAACCCTGAGGAAAAATCCGGAGTCGGAGCCCCTAAGGCAGTTCTCTGTTGTGCTCAACATCGTTCTGGCAGCTCCTGCGATGGCGCTGGTGCCAAACTATAGCAGCCCTGCTGTTCCTTTGGATTCATCAGTGACGTGGAGAGGGGGGACATGCTGCATGGGTAACATCTTGTCCTCCATATCTTCCTGCCCAGGCTTGAATCCTACCAACGCCCAACGCTGGAAGGTAGAACACCGGTGTGCATCGGCCTGTTCAGCCACAGGCGGTGCTGTTCCAGCAGAATAGACGTTTAGGATTCTCTTCCATGGTCATCATAGACCGACGGAGGCCGACGACGACATTATGAGTACAGGCAACGAGAAGTCGTAAATCATGATTCTTTCTTTGTTTGGTAGTGGCAAAGTCCCGGGAAAATCCCATGAGTGTCTGGTATCATTGGAAAGCTTAGAAATCGTACTTTCTAAAAATACCTATGTTTTTGCGGTAGATGTAACTACGTAACTACTGACCGATCAAACGCAAGTTTTAAACCTAGGTGAAATATAAACAAATCGCCTTTTTCTGGGTCAGTTTTCATGCACTTCCTACAAATTAAATATCATTTTGAAGATCTTTCAATGCAGAATATGGAAATAACTTTACATCAGTTTTGAAAATGTCCTCAAAGTGACTCATTTTGCCAGCACGGGTCATTTGTTTACAGCGTTAGCATCTTAACAGCGGCGCTAACTAATGGAGCTACTGTCTACGAGGCCACTTTATAAGGTCATCTTCCCATCCCTCAACAGTCGTGGGAAGTGGTATGATTATGTTACTGTTTTGAGGTGCATCACACATCACACGACCCGCTCCAGTTTGCATATCGTTCAAACCGCTCCACGGAGGATGCTATAGTCACCACCCTACACTCTGTCATCACCCACCTGGACCAGAAAGACACCTACGCCAGACTCCTGTACATTGATTTCAGTTCAGCATTCAACACCATTATTCCCCAGAGACTGATAGAGAAATTACTCCTTCTCGGTCTGAACACCGCCACATGTCTCTGGATCCTGGATTTCCTGACTGAGAGACCTCAGTCTGTCCAGGTTGGAAACAACATCTCCAACTCTGTCACGCTGAGTACCGGAACCCCTCAAGGCTGTGTACTCAGTCCACTGTTGTTTACACTTCTAACACATGACTGTGTATCCAAACACGAGGGGAACCAGATTATTAAGTTTGCAGATGACACCACGGTGGTGGGACTTATTCAGAGGGATGAGGAATCAATGTACAGGGAAGAAGTAAGAGACCTGGAGGGCTGGTGCAGGGAGAACAATCTGGTGCTCAACGTGGACAAAACAAAGGAGATGATTATCGACTTCCGGCGGTCACAGCCTGAGCACGTCCCCCTCAGCATCGGCGGCCGTTTAGTGGAGAGAGTAGAGAACATCAAGTTCCTCGGAGTGCAGATCTCGCAGGACCTGACCTGGAGCAAGAATTCCTTGGAGATCAGGAAGCGAGCTCAGCAGAGACTACACTTCTTGAGGAAACTCAAACAGGCCTCTCTCCCCATCTGCATCCTCAGGACCTTCTACAGAGGTGTGGTGGAGAGTGTTCTGACGTACTGCATTGCTACATGGTACTCCAGCTGCAGTATGTCAGACAAAAAAGCCCTGCAGAGGATAGTCAAGGGGGCGGAGAGGGTAATTGGAGTCTCCCTCCCCTCTGTCCAAGAACTTTTTCAGAACCGTTGTAGGAGCAGGGCACTGAACATTGTCAAGGACCGTTCTCACCCTCTGCATAAACACTTTGAACTTCTTCCATCTGGTAAACGATTCCGGAGCATCAGAGGCAGAACCACCAGACTGATCAACAGCTTCCTCCCACAAGCTGTCAGGATGCTGAACAGCTGACCCGGAATCTCACATACACACTACTGCACCTATGGACATTTTGTATATTATAGTTAGTTATTCTTTTTCCCCAAGTATGTCTCAGGGATGTGTGAATGGATGGGGGGGTGGGAGCTATGTGGGAGTGTGTCTTAATCATGCTGCTTCTTATATGAATGTCGAGAGAAACGCAATTTCATCTTGCCTGCACTACAGTTGTATGTACAGCAATATGACAATAAAGTTTGATTTGATTTGATTTGAAGAGGTTGTGTTCCCGCATTTCTGATGCCAAAGTCATTGTTTTGTTAACAAGGAAAAGTGTCCCGTTTCAGTGACAACCATATGTTCTAAACTAGTACTGGAAGTTGCTACCATAATTCACGCAAGGCATCATGGGGCCTAGGAATAAGGTGGATAAAGCGTTTGTATGTTAAGTCAAGTTTTTACCTTCTGACACAGTGGTGGATGAGTAGCCCTCAGAAAATAACGGACGATCCTTAAATCATTTTTAATGAACAAACAGCTATTACAGTAAATACCGCAAGATTTCCTTGTGGATTGGATCCGGCATCTGTCAAAATTAGACTTGTTGCGTTTCATTAGCAAACTGAATCTGACAAGCCGGATTCATTCCGCAGTGGCCCAGACTAGGTGGGGATTAGAAAATTGACGAGAATGGGAACTATCTGCTACGGAGGCTGGATCGCAGCCGTAACGTACTGCATCCAGAGTCAGTGTAAATCCAGGGTAACTCAGGGACGAACACACTCTTATCCATTGTCTTCACTTCATACACAGGGGTTAAAGCAAAAAAAAAAATCCTGAGCCTGAACTTCTTTCCAGAGGCAGGGTCATAATGGTGGACACACACACACACACACACACACACACACACACACACACACACACACACACACACACACACACACACACAGAGTGGTGTGAAAAATTGTTTGCCCCTTCCTGAGTTATTTTTTTATATGACATTTTTAAATGTTTCAAATCATCAAACAAATTTAAATATTAGACAAAGATAACACAAGTAAACACAAAATGTAGTTTTTAAATGAAGGTGTTTATTATTAAGGGCGAAAAAAGATCCAAACCTACATGGCCCTGTGTGAAAAAGTGATCCCCCCCCCCCCCGGTGAAGATAAATTAACAGTGGTTTATCACATCTTTGGAAAGCTGAGTTCAATTTCTCTAGCCACACCCAGGCCTGATTACTGCCACAACTGCTCTCAGCCAAGAAATCACTTAAATAGGACCTGCCTGACAAAGTGAAATCGACCAAAAGATCCTCAAAAGCTAGAAATCATGCAAAGAAATTCAGGAACAAATGAGAAACAACATAATTGAGATCTATCAGTCTGGAAAAGGTTATAAAGCCATTTCTAAAGCTTTGGGACTCAAGCGAACCACAGTGAGAGCCATTATCCACAAATGGCGAATACATGGAACAGTGGTGAACCTTCCCAGGAGTGGCGGGCCGACCAAAATTACTCCAAGAGTGCAGCAACGACTCATCCAAGAGGTCACAAAAGACCCCACAACAACATTCAAAGATCTGCAGGCCTCACTTGCCTTAGTTTAGGTCAGTGTTCATGACTCCACCATAAGAAAGAGACTGGACAAAAATGGCCTGCATGGCAGAGTTCCAAGACAAAAACCACTGCTGAGCAAAAACAACATAAAGGCTCGTCTTAGTTTTGCCAGAAAACATCTTGATGATCCCCAAGACTTTTGGGAAAATACTCTGTGGAAGGTGTGTGTCCCATTACATCCGGCGTAAAAGTAACACAGCATTTCAGAAAAGGAACATCTTACCAGCAGTAAAATATGGTGGTGATAGTGTGATGCTCTGGGGCTGTTTTGTTGCTTCAGGACCTGGAAGACTTGCTGTGGTAAATGGAACCATGAATTCTGCTGTCTAACAAAAAATCCTGAAGAAGAATGTCGGGCCATCTGTTCGTGACCTCAAGCTGAAGCGCACTTGGGTTCTGCATCAGGACAATGATCCAAAACATACCAGCAAGTCCACCTCTGAATGGTTTAAGAAAAACAAAATGAAGACTTTGGAATGGCCTAGTCAAAGTCCTGACTTGAATCTGATTGAGATGCTGTGGCATGACCTTAAAAAGGTGGTTCATGCTCGAAAACCCTCCAATGTGGCTGAATTACAACAATTCTGCAAAGATGAGTGGGCCAAAATTCCTCCACAGTGCTGTAAAAGACTCATTGCCAGTTACTGCAAATGCTTGATTGCAGTTGTTGCTGCCAAAGGTGGCCCAACCAGTTATTATGTTTAGGGGGCAATCACTTTTTCACACAGGGCCATGTAGGTTTGGATTTTTTTCTTCCCTTAATAATAAACACCTTCATTTAAAAACTGTATTTTGGTTTGCTTGTGTTATCTTTGTCTAATATTTAAATTTATTTCATGTGAGGAGGATGATAAAATAAAGGCAGCGTTGGATTTTTAAATAGCTTTATTATCACCCGCCTTCATCAGAACTCGGCTACAGCCCATGGTTTGAGCAGGCTGCAACTTCGTTCCTCCAGCTCTCAAAGAAGAGACAGTGTGTGTGTCTCGCAGCAGATGCAGAATCAGAGTGAGAGAATGAGAGGCAGATTAACAGCACAGTGCAGCTTATATACTCAACTCAAACAATAGATCAAAGACATTCGCAGCAGTCAATCTGGGCATTTGCATATCAGAGGTACAGACAGGATGCATGAACACAATGCATGGGTGGCACATTAACCTCACAGCTGTAAACGCAGCATGCAGCGGAAAAAGACCCAGGAGTGCGAGCTGACTGTCTCTGTGTTGTGTCTCTGTGCTGTGGGGGTTGAATTCAAACCGCTACACATGATCTGAAACATTAAAGTGTGACAAACATGCAACAAATGAGAAATCAGGAAGGGGGCAAACACTTTTTCATGCCATTGCGTGTGCGCATGTGCACACACACGAGCGCGCGCACACACACACACGCACGCACACACACACAAAACTAGCAATGGCAGGGGCAACAGTGAAGATGGAAAGAGGAAAGAGTAGCGGTAGTGAGAGTAGATGTGTCATGGTCTGAGTGTCGATCTCGTCCGCGCTCGGGTCATGCAGTGTTTTCTCCCCATTCTTTAGTAATTCCTTGTGGGCTCTCTGAGCTCTTATTTTGACAGCGTCTCTGCGGGGCTTCCGGCTGTCAGAGCCGAGCTCAGCAGTGACAGCCGGCCTTGATCTGATTCAGCTGTTGACGCCTCATCAGGTGATTAATTATCTCGCCCTATTTTAGAGAGCAGCTTCTGTCTCTCAGGGCTGCAATCTCGTCAGACGTCGTCAGACGTTCACTCATTGAACATTCGTCTACTTTCATTCATCACAGTAAGTGTTTTCCCTGGGACTCCGTATCCTGTGTCTAGTTATAGGTTCTGGTGGAGTTCGGAGGTGGAGCTGCAGATCCTTCGCTGAGCGACGCCGGACTGGTCCCTCATCCTTCCCCCGTTCTTTTTCCCCTTCCATCGGGGGACGCTGGAGTTATCCGTTATTGGTCCAGCCCTCCCTCGTTTTCCCTCTCTATAGGGGGGCCGTCTCCAAGTTCTCCCCTGCAGTCCTGGTGGCTGAGTGACGCGGGTCGGCCGCCTGGGAGACTGCCTCGCCCGTTTGGTGTTCTGGGTCGGCCACACGACCATTTGGACTTTCTGTTCGGCTACCTGGTTTGGCCACCAGAGGTACTGTGTTTCCTGTCCTGGGACTGGAGTAGGCCGCCCGAACTTTCCCTTTTCCCCATGCCAGCGATCTGGACGCTGGATGCAGGTAGACCTCCCAAACTATTTGTTTTTTGTGTTATTGTGTTCTGCCTGCCTGCATTCCTGTAATGATTTTTTTTTCTCTCTCCTTTTGATTGTCCCCTCCGTAGTCTGAGAGATGTTCTTTTGTTTCCTATGGCCGTTTATTTGAATTGATTTAAACTGTTTGTATTTCGCCGCTCTTTAGCGTGTGTTTTTTCTTTTTCCCCCTCTGTAGTCTGAGATATGCGCTTTTGTCGCCTCTGCCAGTTTATTTGTACTGATTGGAACTGTCTGTATTTTGCCGCTGTTTTAGCAAGATTTTGTGTTTTCCCTTCCTCTGTTTGAGAGACGCTTGCGTATTATGGTTGTTTAACAGTGTATCTGTTTGTTTTTTTGGTTTGGTCTTCTACCTGTGCATTATGGAGTATATTTGTGTTTTTTTTCCTTGCTCTGTTGTGCACCATGCTCATATTTGTTCTGTATTGGCCCTGGTCATTGTTTTTTTTTTCTTTTTGTGACTCTTGCCCGCCGAGCCTTTTCCTCCCTCCACCCACCCTGGGTGGGATTTCGTAGCCTTCTGGGTGGGGGGGAGGCTTGGATGTTGCGTTTACGCCCAGAGTGCGTCCTTCGGGGGGGAGTACTGTCATGGTCTGAGCGCCGATCTCGTCCGCGCTCGGGTCATGCAGTGTTTTCTCCCCATTCTTTAGTAATTCCTTGTGGGCTCTCTGAGCTCTTATTTTGACAGCGTCTCTGCGGGGCTTCCGGCTGTCAGAGCCGAGCTCAGCAGTGACAGCTGGCCTTGATCTGATTCAGCTGTTGACGCCTCATCAGCTGATTAATTATCTCGCCCTATTTTAGGGAGCAGCTTCTGTCTCTCAGGGCTGCGATCTCGTCAGATGTCGTCAGACGTTCACTCATTGAACATTCATCTACTTTCGTTCATCACAGTAAGTGTTTTCCTTGGGAATCCGTATCCTGTGTCTAGTTATAACCTTAGTTGTGTTTTTGCCCACTGTGGCTCATTATTTTGTCATCTGTCACTCATTAATAAATTATGCAAACTCATCGGCGGCCTATAGTGTCTCATTAGCAGTCCGCGAGGACCGCACCATGACAAGATGAGTTTAAATACCTGGGGTCAACCATCCAAAACAATGGAAAATGCACAAGAGAAGTGAAGAAAAGAGTGCAGGCAGGGTGGAGTGGGTGGAGACGAGTGTCAGGGGTGATTTGTGACAGAAGCATAGCATCAAGAGTGAAAGGGAAGATTTACAAGACAGTAGTGAGACCTGCTATGTTGTATGGTTTGGAGATGTGGCGCTGACAAAAAGGCAGGAGGTGATGCTGGAGGTGCCAGAGTTGAAAATGCTAAGATTTTCAGTGGGAGTGACTAGGAGGGACAGGATTAGAAATGAGTATATCAGAGGGACAGCTCAGTTTGAGTGGTCTGGAGACAAAGTAAGAGGCAAGGCTGAGATGGTTTGGACATGTGCAGAGGAGGGATAGTGGATATATTGGACAAAGGATGTTAAAGATGGAGCTTCCAGGCATGAGGAAAAGAGGAAGACCATAGAGAAGACTCATGGATGTAGGGAAGGAGGACATGAGAGAGGGTTAGTGTTACAGAGCAAGATGCAAAGGATAGGGTGAGATGGAGGCAGATGATCCACTGTGGTGACCCCTAAAGGGAGCAGCTGAAAGAAGAAGAAGAAGAAGAAGAAGAAGAAGAAGAAGAAGACTTTTAAAAAAAGGCTTTATTGTACAATTCAGAAATGCAAGAACACCAATATCACGGGCCCAAGTGTGTCACATCTCAAAAGTGCAAGCACAACTCATCCCCCTGACCCACAGAACACAAAACGTTCCCTACAGTCCATTTATTGGTGAATGCCTCCAACTCGTCCACCATTTGGTAGTAAGAGAACTCCACTTGGAGTCTGACTTTCAACAAGGCCTTGAAAGCAGACACAGGATCCACATTGCCAGCGTTGGTAGTCCGATTTTTTCTTGTCAGCCAGATGGCAAGTTTAGCAGTACCAGATAGGAAGTTCATCAAAGTGTGGGCAGACTTCCTTGCCACTTTATACTTTGGACCGTAAATGAACAAACCAAAAGAGAAACGTTCACCCAAAGCCTGAAACCACTCCCGCAAAAGATCAAAAAGGCCAGATAAACGGAAACATTGAACAAACAAATGCTCCAGGGTCTCAACTTGGGAACAAAACAAACATTCCCCCCCCACAGTTGGATCCAGGCGTGCTCTGTATTTATTTGTAGCTATTGCCCCATGCACAATCCTCCACTGGAGATCTGCTGTCCGTTTCTCAATAGGGAGCTTGTACATGCACCGCCAGCTGCCTTTCGGGGGAGACCTCTGGCCCCAAAAAACCCGCCCACCTCGACTCTGTCACGTCCATCAGAGAGCGCAGATTCAGAACCTTCACACAGATGTGATACACCGTCCCCGTCCCGACAAACTGGAACCTGCCCAGGCGAGGATTTCTGAAGGTCAGCAGGTGATCCTCTCCTCCCTGCCACTCCTCCTCAGCTGGACTTATGGAAATGGCAGGAAAGTTGTACACAGTGTCGTCATCCCATTGATTGGAAAGAGTGCAGTTTGTCGCAAACGCTCGAAGCGGTTGTGGCAGGGCAGCGCACACTTCCCCCACCACCCTTTGCAGCAGTCTGACAGATGTAATGTTGGTACTCCGCCTCAGCGTTTCCATCGATGTGGTCGACATCTTCATAAGATGACCAAGCTTGGTACAGCGTGCCTCTCGCAAACAAATCCGCAGACTGACCGACTGCAGCACCTTAGCATCGATGAATCGATTGAAAAACAGTGGTTCCTCGAACAGCCACACGCCCGGTGCCTCGTCATGTCGTCATGGAAGCAGGCTACGGTGAAGACTCGCCATGCATGCAAGACAGACGTGTAAAAAGCACAAAGTCCAGTAAGGTCCACCTCCCCAGATGTCACAAGGAAGAGCTGCTTATCATAGCCCAAGCGACCAACTCTCCTGAGGAGCAGTTTAGCAGTGTCCATCCAGCAGGGTCTGCGTCCGTAAAGGAGGCGTTGTGCAGTTTGAAGCCTGAAGCAGGCGATCTTGGAGTGTATGTCCACCAGGCCCTGTCCCCCCCGACCACAGGCAGGTAGAGACCAGGCGCACGGACCCAGTGCCGACCAGACCAAAAGAAGTCCACGATGATCTTCTGAACCTCCTCCCCGAGGCTCCTGGGCGGTGTCAAAGCAACAAGCCTATGCCAAAGAGCCGAGGTGACCAGATTATTGGCGACCAGAACCCTGTCCCTATATGACAGCTGTGGTAGCAACCATTTCCATTTTGAAAAGCGAGCACACACCTTGTCCTTAACACCCTCCCAGTTCTTTCGTTCAAATGCCTCCGAACCCAGAAAACCCCCCAACACTTTGAGACCGGCCGTCCCCCACTGAAGACCGCCGGGTAGCCGAGGGACGTCTTGACGTGACCAGTGGCCCACCGATAGACCCTCACTCTTGGCCCAATTCACCCAGGCAGAAGATGCCCTTTCATAAACTGACAAAGTGTCCACCAGACGCTGCACATCCCCGTGGGACGTGATGAAAACGCTGGCGTATTCCCCGGTGTACAGGGATTGGCCGACTCAGCCCTGCCCCCATCTTTACCAAACACTCAGCTCCAGTATATAGCAGAGTGACCCACCTCAAAAACATATTGCCAAAACCAAACTCCCTCAGTGTAGAAAACAAATAGGAATGGTCAACCCTATCAAAAGCCCTTTCTTGGTCCAAAGACACAATCCCAAACTGTAAGTCATGACATTTACTGAGCTGGAGAATGTCACGTATGAGAAAAACATTGTCCATAATGGTTCGGTCAGGAATACAATATGTTTGATCCTTATCCACGATCAAACCCAAGACATTGTTCAGTCTGTTTGCCAGGGCTTTAGAAAGCACCTTGTAGTCCGTGCAAAGAAGAGCCACAGGCCTCCAGTTTTTCAGCAGGGCCAAGTCCCCCTGCTTAGGCAACAGAGACAGCACTGCACGGCGGCAGGAGACAGGTAATGTTCCCTTTCTGTAACAGGCAGTTAGAACGTCATAGAAGTCTGATCCAATAATATTCCAAAAATGCTTAAAGGATTCAGAAGAAAGACCATCAAGTCCAGGTGCGGGTCCCAGAGCCATCTGATTAACAGCCACAGTTAACTCATCCAAAGTCAGGGCACAGTCCAGAGCGGCCCTGTCCTCCGGGCTGAGCACCGGAAGGCCTTCGAAGAGCTGATTTTGAGATTTGTTGCAACACGTTCCCGCAGCAAACAGGGCCCTGTAGTAATCCACTGCATGGCGCCGCATCTCGGATGGATTTGTAGTCAGTCGACCATCTGGGAGCATCAAGCAAGCCATCAACTTCTTTTTCGCAGCAGACTTCTCCAAATTGAAGAAGAAGGACGTTGGGGCATCCATGTCCTGCAGGCAAGTGAAGCGTGACCTCACTAGCGCCCCCTTCACTCTTTCCTGCATGAATGTGAGCAGGGCCGATCTCTTCTCCTGCAGCAAAGGACCAGCGGTAGAATCCTGACCCGTAACCAAGCTGTCCTCCAGCCTCTTGACAGTGTCCTCAAGTTCACCGACCTTGGCCTTGATGATGGCATTTGAGTTTGCAGTGTACCGTTGACAAAAAAGGTGAATTTGCACTGTGCCCACATCCCACCACTGTTCCAGGGAACTAAAACGAGCCTTTGTGGTCCTCCAGTGTTCCCAGAAGCACACAAAATACTGACAAAAGGCGTTGTCCTGAAGGAGCTTGTTATTGAAGTGCCAATAAGATTTTGTCTGTTTCCCTGGTGAATTAAGTAACACCGCAGTGGCCAGGTGATGATCCGTGAAACCGACGGGACTTATGTTACTGTGAAGGATTCCGGGGCCAAAGGCTCTAGAAACATATATCCTGTCTAATCTAGCAGCACTGACAACACCGTCAGTGACCCTGACCCAGGTATACTGCCTCACGGTTGCATTTTTAGACCTCCATGTGTCCACTAAGACGAACTGCACAGTGAAATTTTCCAAGACTCGAGAAGACTGCAGATGGGGTTCTGCATTAGTGCGATCCACAGTGAAGTCCAAGGTACAGTTGAAATCACCAGCAACAACAAGTTGTTCTTGGTGATAGTGCTGCAATTCAGTAGTCAGTATATTGAAAAAGGCAACCCTTTCAGCACCGTGGTTTGGCGCGTAAACGTTTACCAGGCAAAATACGGAATCCCCTATTTCGGCCCTAACAAGAAGCAGCCTGCCCCTCACTATCTCCACCACCGATAAAACTTGTGCATTTGCTGATTCCCCAAACAAAATGGCCACTCCTGCACTAAGATTGGTACTGTGACTGAGTGAAAAAGGGCCTTTCCACCACAAGCCCCAGTCCACTTCATCTGCCGAAGTGGTATGAGTTTCCTGCAAAAACAAAATGTTGAGACTTTTTCGTCGGAACAGGTCAGTAATGAATCCCCTCTTTTGATTGCCCCTCCCACCATTGATGTTTAAGGACCCTAATTTTATTTTCTGCATTAGGCGATAGATGTGAGGAACACCGTGCTGTTGCCATGGAAATCATTCCATCTTCGCGCGCTTGACCTTTTGTCCCCCTGCTGATTTACGCAGGGCTGTGAGGTGCTTCTTCAGGCGGAAGCGTTTTCTGTCATCCAGGAGGTCAACACCAACCTGCCTCTTCAGTACATTAACAGACCGAATGAATTTGTCAGTGTCACTGAAGTAATCAGCGACGTTAACAGCCCTGTTATTAAGAAGAAGAAGAAGAAGAAGATATATATAAACAGCCACAATGAACTTTATATAATACTCTCAATTGCATTAATTCCATAGTTGTTTTGTTCAAAAGAAACAATAAGAAATTAAATACTATAAAATATAAAAAAGGAAATACACAAAGCCAGATTAGTACAGAAAACTAGTTTAATTCACCAGCAGAATACTGTTGACTTGTTTCTACACCGCGTTCCAAATTATTATGCAAATGATATTTGTTGTGTGGAGGGTAAGGTGTTGGACTTCTCCACCCAGACAGCAATGGACCAAGAGAGGAGACATCGCCGGGGGGGTCCAGACGGAACAGTAAAGGCTAGGCACCCCCCCACCCCCCAGGGGAGAAAAGCAGATGCCGGGCCATCAGGAGAGAAGTGAAGTGTGGCACCTGTGTAATATCATGTTAATGTGCCGCACAGGCTTTGTTCTAAACATTACGTGAGGTTGGAGCCTCGGGCCACCATGCATGTAATTAAAGGTATAAAAGAGAGATGCACAGTAGCCTGAGAGTTCCTTTTGCTATCCTGTTCTGTTAGAGGGAGAATAAAGTATGTGTTGATCAGCTGACAGTTCGTTGCCTCACCTGCATCCTTCCCTCTACATTGGTGACCCAAGACGTGCAATGGAAGGCGAGATCAGCACCCCGGATACATTCTGGAGGGAAAGCGCCAGCGCTGCATGCGCTGTGTCAGTCAAACTCCCGGATTTCTGGCTGCACGACCCGACAGCATGGCTTCTACACATTGAGGCCCAGTTCGCTCTCCGCGGGGTAACATCAGATGACACTAAATACTACTATGTAGTCGCTGCACTGGACACACGCGCGACACAGCAGGTGGCAAGCCTGCTCCAAGAGCCACCAGTCCAGGGAAAATACGAGGCGCTCAAGACGATGCTTATCCAGCGCTATACCCTTTCAGACAGTAAAAGAGCGAAGAGGCTCCAAGCACGTTCAGAGATAGGGGACAGATCGGCTGTGGAGCTGATGGAGAGCATGTTGGCGCTGATGAGTAGAGCTGACGAGTCCTTGCTGCTCACCCACCTGTTTCTCAGGAACCTACCGGCTGCAGTGAGGGCAATCCTGGCCACTTCGCCACTGCTGGTGACGAGGGACTACTGCTCACTAGTGCAGGAAGTGGATCGCATCATTTTAGTGACCAGAACCTTTGGCGTGAATGGAGCGACACCAGAGCCCAGCAGGGTTGCCAGCGAGATCGAGGAGCCGTTGGTGGTAGCCGGAGCAGACACCAGGAGACACAAGAAGGAGGCGATCTGCCACTATCATCGCTGTTTAGGCTCAGACGCCCGGCGATGCGTGCCGCAGGGCCAGTTCAAGTGGTCGGGAAACGCAAAAGCCAGCAGTCAGTAGCAGCTGCGACCGCTGGCGACAGAGACAAGCTGCTGTATGTCACAGACACACATTCGGGGAGACGGTTTCTGCTGGACTCCGGCTCCCAGAAGAACTTCATCCTGCCGTTCAATGCAGACAGGGTGGCAGGGGGCAGCGGTCCCGAGCTGGTGGCCACCAATGGATCAGCCATCAGTACATTTGGTGAACGGACACTGACAATATGCTTGCATGGGCACAATTTTCAGTGGAATTTTGTGATAGCCGCAAGTTCCTCCCCCATTTTGGGTGCAGATTTCCTATGTGCTCATGGTTTGTTAGTTGATGTTGCTAATAGAAGACTAGTGGATGCTGTCTCTTTTGCTTCTCTGCCCTGTACAGCTCGGAGAGCCGGATTGACAACACTGGCTAATGTCATAGCTCCAGGGGGTAAGTACCAACAGTTACTCGCCCAGTTCCCAGCACTCACGGTTCTGACGTTTTCAGCGGTGGTAACTAATCACGGGGTCGAGCATTTCTTCACTACTAAAGGACTGCCTGTATTCACACGACCTTGGTGCCTGGACACAGCTAAACTGGCCAGCGCGAGGAGTTCGCCAACTTGGAGAAGTTGTGCATCGTCAGGCGCTCAAACAGCCCATGGGCATCCCCACTTCACATGGTGCCTAAAGCCGATGGGTCGTGGTGACCATGCAGTGATTTACGGCATTTGAACAACGCTACGGAACACGATCGCTACCCTATTCCCCACATCCAGGATTTTTTCCGTGCACCTGGCCAGGGTGCGCGTTTTTTCCAATGTGGATCTGGTCCGCGGTTACCACCAGGTCCTGGTGTGAGCAGAAGACATCCCAAAGACGGTGGTAATAACACCGTTTGGCCTTTCTGAATTTTTACGCATGCCGTTTGGATTAAAAGGCACGGCGCAGACCTTCCAAAGGATGATGGATGCAGTGCTGCGTGATTTGCCCTTCGTGTTTGTCTACTTAGACGACATTCTGGTAGCCAGCGCGTCCGAGGAGGAGCATATCGCCCATCTCAAGATGGTTTTCCAGAGGTTGGAAGTGCACGGTTCGATAATCAACAAGGTGAAGTGCCAGTTCGGTGTGCCAGCGATTGATTTTTTGGGCCACCACATTTCGCCGGAGGGCGCAATCCCGTTACCGGACTAGGTGCGCGCGGTGTTGGAATTTCCGCGTCCGCAGACCGTGAGGGCACTACAGGAGTTTTTGGGAATGGTTAATGTTTACAACCGTTTCCTTCCCTGGGCAGCCCAGCTGATGCAGCTGTTGTATGCCATGCTTAAAAAAAATAAGCCTGCGGAAAGCACTGACTGGACTCCCAAGTGGGGCCAGGCTTTCTCAAACACCAAAACAGCGTTGGCACAGGCCGTGTTGCTAGCCCACCCAGATCCGTCTGCATGGATAATGCTCACTACAGATGCATCTGATGTGGCCATAGGGGCAGTAGTGGAGCAGTGCGCCTCAGGTTTGTGGCAGCCGCTCGCATTTTTCAGCAGAACTTTGCGCGACAACGAATGCAAATACAGCACATTCGATAGAGAGTTGCTGGCTCTCCACCTGGCGACATGCCATTTCCAGTTCTGGCTGGAGGGGCGCGAGTTCACTGCGTTTGTAGACCATAAGCCGCTGACGTACGCCATGGCCAAGGTCTCCGAACTGTGGTTGGCCCAGCAGCAACGGCAGCTGGCTGCAATCTCAGAGTTTACTACCGACATTCGACACGTTGCCGGTAAACTCAACGTGGTGGCCGATTGCCTGTCGCGCGCATTGATCGCCCGGTCTACGTGGGAATACATTTCCCCGCCATGGCCGCGGAGCAAGCCGGGGACGTGGACATTTGTGTGCTCCAGTCTGCGCCAACAGGGTTAAGACTGGAGAGCAGGGTGGTGCAAGAACTGTCCAGCTCCTCAGTTCAGGGGACTTAAGGGGGTTGGGGTTTTCCCTGGTGTGGGTCCTGAGTGGGGTTTTGTTTCATTCCCTCCTAGCCTGTTCCACCCCACCACCCACCCAGGGGTGGGTTTTGTTGTGCTCCTATTAGGGGAAAGGGTCTTTCTTTTTCTTTTGATGTTACCCTGGGGTGTCTGGTTTCCACCCCTTGAGAGGGGGCCTCTGTCATGAGCCGAGCACTGGAGGTTTCCGCCATGCTCGGTTGCATGGCTTTTTCTCTATATTTATATATTTGGGGGGTTTTGTGCTTTTTGGGTTTTGGTATTCTCGTACTGTTTTCTATTTTCCTGTTTATGTTTTAGTTTTGTTACGGTCGTATTTTGTATTAATTTGTAATCATTTATCAGTCTGCATTTGGTGATGTTTTATTCTTTATATTCTTACTGTGGTCTTTCTCTGGGTTGACAGCTGTCAAGTGGCGTTTCCAGTTTTGTGCTCAGTGTGGGCATTGCCCAGTCAGCTGTCAAGTCCAGTCGCTCCTCTCTCATTACTCCCAGCTGATCCAGATTATTAATCATTGTTTTCTCCTGTCCGCTCTGGTATCCACACCTGTGGCCTATTGTATTATGTCTTACTTAACACTGCTGCTTTTTGTATTCCTCGCGGTGGTCTTGACGAATGTCAGAACTCTTTGAAGTAAGGTTTATGCTCTGCATTTTTTCCTTGTCATCAGGTTTATGTCTCTCTGGCTTTTGTGTTATGATATGCACTTTATATTCGTAATAAATTACCACAAACTCACAGTCCAGCACGTGGGTCTTTCTCTCTGCCCCGAGGGGCGATTCATGACAACAGTAGGTTTATGCACAACTGTAAGCCTCTGGAGGATCCTACACCTTGAGGTTCGTGGGACTCCAGAGGCACCAGCAGCTTCGAATACCTGTTTGCTGCTTTGTAATGGCATCTTAGCAGCTGCTCTCTTAAGCTGATGAATTTGCCTGGCAGAAACCTTCCTTATTATGCCTTTATCTGCACAAACCTGTCTGTGCTCTGAATCAGTCACAAATGTCTTCACAGTACGATGATCATGCTTAAGTTTTCGTGAAATATCTAATGTTTTCATACCTTGTCCAAGGTATTGCACTATTTGACGCTTTTGGCAGCAGAGAGATCCTTTTTTTCCCCCCATAATACTTGAAACCTGTGGCATGCTTAATAATGTGGGACATCCTTCTTAAGTTGTTTTCCTTTAATTGGGCTCACCTGGCAAACTAATTATGACAGATGTCTGAGATTGATATCAGTAATCCAAAGAGCCCTGAGACACAATACCATACATGAGTTTAATTGAAAAACAAAAAATTGAATGTTTATGACACTAGAATCCTATTTGCATAATAATTTGGAACATGGTGTATTCAACACCATAAGAATGCAGGACATTTTTTAATTCCACCATAAGTGCTAAGGCATTGGCAATATTAACTTTCCTGCTTGCCAGATGTTGGGTTGTTTCTCTGGTCATGTCTTCATCATAAAAATGAACAAGGACATTTAAAATTTTGTCCATGCACTGGCTAGAAGCTTCATCAATGTTCAGTCAAAACATGCAGTTTTTGAGCTTCTCTGACAGACGTTTTTTTTTAAATTCTGGTGCTATGCCATGTGTGTTTACATAACTGGCATACTGATTTGAAATGGACAGTTTTGTTACAGCTAGGGATGTTAATGATTAATTGGCTTTCAATTAACTGTTAAGAATTTAGTCGACTAAATTAAATTAATTGTCAATTAACTGATAACTCAGCAGTCCTTTTCAGTGGGAGCTAATTGTCACGATCTGAACACGGGGGGATTCCACCGGGCTCAGTCTGTTTGCCTTTTTCCATATTTGTACAGTGTTGTCGTTTTGAGTTGCAATTCCTGTTATTTTATCCTTGGTTGATTTGTCACATATTCTGTATTGTTTCTTAGTATGATTTATTTTCCTGTTTACGTTCATTATAGTTTGTTATTCACATTTTTGAGGTTACTTGTCTTTATTTTGCCATCTCTTTATATTTTTATTCTGTTGTGTTCCCCCTCTGGGTTGACAGCTGTCAGTGAACTTTCCGGCTTGTTGCTCCGCGTAGGCGGGGTCCCTGTCAGCTGTCAGCCCACTCTCTCCACTCTCATTACTCCCTGCTGGTCTAAATTGTATCTTTGTTTTCTCCTGCCCGCTCAGGTGACCCACACCTGCTATCACTTGTTTCATTTGTTTCAAGCCTTATTTAAGGGCTGTTATTTTCATTTCTTGTTGCCGAAGTGTTGAAGTTTCTTCCCCCTCGTCCTCACCTGAACCCTGCCCTTGTTCTGGTGAGCGTATTCATAAGTTTGTTTGTTTGTTTGTTTGACAATTTGTATTTTTGTGTTGGTGCACTTTGTGTTCCCATTTCTTATTAAATTTCGCAAACTAGCAGTTCAGCATCTGGGTCTTTCCTCTCTGCCCTGAAGGGGCGATTCATGACACTTATTCTATGAAATGTAGTAGCATCACTGTTCAGGCAGGGGCGCACGGGGTCACTCACTGCCACATTTCAACCGAAAAAGCAAGAAACCCTAAGCTCCCATAGCACATGTGTGTAACTCCTCCGGGTTACGTCAGAGAATCCCAATATGCTCCAAAGGCACGTTCCTATGTCCATGCGCCTACTTCAAATCAACGGGGCAGAGAAATGAACTGCAACAAGTAAAAAGACTACATGAGCGCAAAAACATTTCCCCACTGCCTTCAACCTGCCTCTAAACAGAAAAGCAGACTGGAATCAAGTTCCTACTGAGGTAACAGACAACAGAGGGAGCCCAGATTGTACTGGGTTTGCCTGGATTGAGGGGTACTGTGATAATGTTTAACATGCAACAGATGAAGCAGCTCACAATTTATTTTCCTGTTAAAACAGTCTTAACAGCGCATCTCAGTTTAAATATAACTAAAAAAGATAAATTTTATGATATTGGTAATAGTTTTTAAAATAAAAAAAAATCATCCATCCATCCATCCATCTTCTACCACTTTTCCAGAGGTCCGGGTCGCGGAGGAAGCAGTTCAAGCAGAGAAGCCCAGACTTCTCTCTCCCCAGCCACCTGCTCCAGCTCTTCAGAGAGGATACCAAGGCATTCCCAGACCAGCTGGGAGACATAGTCTCTCCAGCGAGTCCTGGGTCTGCCCCGGGGTCTCCTCCCAGTGGGACGTGCCTGAAACACCTCAAGTGGGAGGCGTCCAGGAGGCATCCTGATCAGATGCCCATACCACCTCACTTAGCTCCTTTTAATGTGGAGGAGCAGCGGTTCAACTCTGAGCCTCTCCCAGATGACTGAGCTCCTCACCCTATCTCTGAGGGTGAGTCCGGCAATCCTACGAAGAAAGCTCATTTAAGCCGCTTTTATCCGCAATCTCGTTCTTTCGGTCATTACCCAAAGCTCATGACCATAGGTGAGGGTAGGAATGTAGATTGACTGGTAAATCGACAGCTTTGCCTTAGAGCTTAGCTCCCTCTTCACCACAACAGATGGGTACAATGTCTGCATCACTGCAGATGCTGCTCCGAGCCGTCTGTCAATCTCTCGCTCCATTCTCCCCTCACTCGTGAATAAGACCCCAAGATACTTAAACTCCTCCACTTGGGGCAGGAGCCTGTCCCCAACCCAGAGAGGACAATCCACCTTTTTCCGGCTGAGGACTATGGACTCGGACTTAGAGCTACTGATTCTCATCCCAGCCGCTTCACACTCAGCGGCAAACCATCCCAGTAAGACCTGTAGGTCATTGCTGGATAAAGCCAGCAGGACAACATCATCTGCAAACAACAGAAATGAGATCCTGTGGTCACCAAGCATGACACCCTCCATTCCCTGACTGCACCTAGAAATCCTGTCCATAAAAATGATGAACAGGATCGGTGACAAAGGGCAGCCGTGGTGGAGTCCAACTGTCACTGGAAATGAGTCCGACCGAGTGTTGGCAATACAGACCAAACTCTCACAACGGTCATACAGAGACTGAATAGCTAGTAACAACAAGCCCGACACCCCATACTCTCGAAGCACCCCCCCACAAAACACCATGAGGGAAGCGGTCGAATGCCTTCTCCAAGCCACAGAACACATGTAAACCGCTTGGGCAAACTCCCACGAACCCTCGAGGACTCTCAAGAGGGTAAAGAGCTGGTCCAATGCACCACGGCCAGGACGAAAATCACATTGCTCCTCCTGAATCCGAGGTTCGACCAACGGCCGGCCTCTCCTCTCTAGTACCTTGGCATAGACCTTCCCAGGGAGGCTGAGGAGTGTGATCCCTCTAAGGTTGGAGCACACCCTCCGGTCCCCTTTTTTAAAGAGAGGAACCACCATCCCGGTTTGCCATGCCAAAGGCACTGCCCCCAACCTCCACGCAATGTTGCAGAGGCGTGTCAACCATGACAGCCCTACAACATCCAGGACTTTGAGATACTTGGGGCGAATCTAGTCCACCCCCAGGGCCCAGCCACCAAAGAGAATTTTAACCACCTTGGCGACCTCAGCCCCTGTGATAGGCGAATCGTCCCCCTCGTCCCCAAGCCCTGCTTACTCTGTGGAAGTCATGTCAGCGGAATTGAGGAGATCCTCAAAGTATTCCTTCCACCGCCCAACGATATCCTCAGTCGAAGTCAGCAGTGCCCCATCCGCACCATACACAGTGTGGACAGGGAGCTGCTTCCCACTCCTGAGCCGCCGGACAGTTTGCCAGAATCTCTTCGAGGCCGACCGAAAGTCTTGTTCCATGGCCTCACCAAATTCCTCCCATACCCGAGTTTTTGCTTCAGCAACCACCCCAGCCGCACTCCGCTTGGCCTGCCGGTACACCTCAGCTGCTTTGGGAGTCCCACAAGCCAACCAAGCTTGACAGGACTCTTTCTTCAGCTTAATGGCCCCCCTCACTGCTGGTGTCCACCACTTGGTTCGGGGGTTGCCACCACGAGATGCACCGACGACCTTGTGGCCGCAGATCTGGGCAGCCGCTTCAGCAATGGAGGTGGAGAACATGGCCCATTTAGACGCCATGTCTCCAGACTCCCTCGGAATGTGGTTGAAGTTCTTCCAGAGGTGGGAGTTGAAGACCTCCCGGACAGGGGCCTCAGCCAGACGTTCCCAGCATACCCTCGCTGTACGCTTGGGTCTACCAGGTCAGAATGGCATCCTCCCCTGCCATCAGATCCAAGTCACCACCAGGTGGTGATCAGTTGACAGCTCTGCACCTCTCTTTACCCGAGTGTCCAAGACATATGGTTGCATGTACGATAACAAAATCGATCATCGACCTGCAACCTGGGGTGTCCTGGTGCCAGGTGCACATATTGACACCCTTATGCTTGAACATGGTGTTCGTTATGGACAAACTGTGCTTAGGACAGAAGTCCAATAACTGAGCACCACTCGGGTTCAGATGGGGCAGGCCGTTCCTCCCAATCACCCACCCTCCAGATTTCACTGTCGTTGCCCACATGCGCATTGAAGTCCCCCAGTAGGACAATGGAGTCTCCAAGAGGAGCACTCTCCAGCACCCCAGTCAGAGAGTCCAAAAAGGGTGGGTACTCTGAACCATCATTTGGTGCACAGGCACAAAGGATGGTCAGGACCCATCTCCCAACTCGAAGGCACAGGGAAACAACTCTTTCGTCCACCGGGGAAAACTCCAATATAGAGGCAGCAAGGTGGAGGGATACAAGAATACCCACCCCTGCTCGTCGCCTCTTGCCCGGGACAACTCCAGAGTAGGCCAAGCTCCAGCCCCTTTCCAGGAGACTGGTTCCAGAACTGGAGCTGTGTGTTGAGGTGAGGCCGACTATATCTAGCCGGTATCTCTCAACCTCATGCACCAGCTCAGGCTCCTTCCCCACCACAGAGGTGACATTCCACATCCCAAAACCCAGTTTAGGAAGCCTAGGATCAGACCGCCAAGGTCTCCGCCTTTGACCGCCACCTGATCCACATAGCACCGGACCCCCAGTCCCTCCTGCAGGTGGTGAGCCCACTGGAGGGTGGACCCATGTAACTCCTTCGGGCTGAGCCCGGCCGGGTCCCACGGGCGGAAACCCGGCCACCGGACGCTAGCCATCAAGCCCCTCCCCTAGGCCTGGCTCCAGGGTGGGGCCCCAGTAACCCCATACCTGGCGGGGTACACTGAATACTTGTTCTAGCATTCATCATGAGAGTCTGTTGGATCGTTCTTAGTCTGGCCCTTCACCCAGGACCAGTTTGTCTTGGGTGACCCTACCAGAGGCAAATTGCCTCAAACAAAATAGCTCCTGGGAACATTAGGGCACGCAAACCCCCCACCACGACAAGGTGACGATCCATGAGGGGAAAAAAAAAAAATCATGACATTTGTAATATACTGAGCTGTACCAGCACATAGTACACACACTATACAGTGCAAAATTTGTTTAACTACAAAAGACTACAGCAACTTTTTACATGTTAAAAATAGGCCGTATTGTACTGAGGGAAAGTCAGATTTTCAGGAAAAATGCCGCTTATCAATTAATCGTTAATTGACCGATAAGGTCAATTATCAATTAATGAATTAACTGATAACTTACAGTGGGGCAAAAAAGTATTTAGTCAGTCACCAATTGTGCAAGTTCTCCCACTTAAAAGATGAGAGAGGTCTCCAATTTTCATCATAGGTATACCTCAACTATGAGAGACAAAATGAGAAAAAAAAAATCTAGATAATCACATTGTCTGATTTTTAAAGAATTTATTTGCAAATTATGGTGGAAAATAAGTATTTGGTCACCTACAGACAAGCAAGATTTCTGGCTCTTACAGACCTGTAACTTCTTTTTTAAGAGGCTCCTCTGTCCTCCACTCGTTACCTGAATTAATGGCACCTGTTTGAACTCGTTATCAGTATAAAAGACACCTGTCCACAACCTCAAACAGTCAGACTCCAAACTCCACTATGGCCAAGCCCAAAGAGCTGTCAAAGGACACCAGAAACAAAATTGTAGACCTGCACCAGGCTGGGAAGACTGAATCTGCAATAGGTAAGCAGCTTGGTGTGAAGAAATCAACTGTGGGAGCAATTATTAGAAAATGGAAGACATACAAGACCACTGATAATCTCCCTCGATTTGGGGCTCCACGCAAGATCTCACCCCGTGGGGTCAAAATGATCACGAGAACGGTGAGCAAAAATCCCAGAACCACACGGGGGGACCTAGTGAATGACCTGTAGAGAGCTGGGACCAAAGTAACAAAGGCTACCATCAGTAACACACTATGCCGCCAGGGACTCAAATCCTGCAGTGCCAGACGTGTCCCCCGCTTAAGCCAGTACATGTCCAGGCCCGTCTGAAGTTTGCTAGAGAGCATTTGGATGATCCAGAAGAGGACTGGGAGAATGTCATATGGTCAGATGAAACCAAAATAAAAGTTTTTGGTAAAAACTCAACTTGTCGTGTTTGGAGGAGAAAGAATGCTGAGTTGCATCCAAAGAACACCATACCTACTGTGAAGCATGGGGGTGGAAACATCATGCTTTGGGGCTGTTTTTCTGCAAAGGGACCAGGACGACTGATCCTTGTAAAGGAAAGAATGAATGGGGCCATGTATCGTGAGATTTTGAGTGAAAACCTCCTTCCATCAGCAAGGGCACTGAAGATGAACCATGGCTGGGTCTTTCAGCATGACAAAGGAATGGGCCAAAATACCAGCAACAGTGTGTGAAAACCTTGTGAAGACTTACAGAAAATGTTTGACCTCTGTCATTGCCAACAAAGGGTATATAACAAAGTATTGAGATGAACTTTTGTTATTGACCAAATACTTATTTTCCACCATAATTTGCAAATAAATTCTTTAAAAATCAGACAATGTGATTTTTGAGATTTTTTTTTCTCATTTTGTCTCTCATAGTTGAGGTATACCTATGATGAAAATTGGAGACCTTTCTCATCTTTTAAGTGGGAGAACTTGCACAATTGGTGGCTGACTAAATACTTTTTTGCCCCACTGTATATCCCAAGTTAAGGCATTTTTGTCTTCAGCCAGTTTTTTTACACAGATTTACTGGTGGTTGAGAAATGGTGAATGACAAATTGTGTTCTGCAATGAAGGTGCACATGCGTATTTTCATGTCACAAACACGGTCAGTCATTGATGCCAACACGTCTGAGATAGTTGTTGCTCTGGGCAATTGTGTTGTGTGTTGTTGAGCACAGACAGCTGCTCTGTGGCCGTGATCTAGGCCGTGATGTGGAAACACTTTTTTACCACTAGTTGCAGACCTGAGCTTTTTCGAGCACAACATGCAGAAACAAGCACCTGGTTCTCCAATTTTTTTACACCAGCTACCAAAAGGGTTACCGTCTCTGCCCATTTCTTTGAGTCATGCCCAGCACCATTTGTTTTTAAGTCCTTTGTCAGTTAGGACATCTTCCCCAGCCTTCAAAAACTTACTCTCCATCTCATGGAATGTATGAAAGGTATGTATGAAAGGTTTTGTGTACGTTGAAGGATAAAACACTTGCATGTCCAGTCACTCACGCTCATGCTGTCACTACCTGATTAGGAGCGCGCAAGCGGAATATGGTCTGCCATCTTGGATCACTAGACATGGAAACTCTGCTTGGACAAAAAGTGGTTCTTCATACAGAAACAGGAAGTATATCTTTTGTTTTTATAGGAGTATCATTTTTATCCGTAGCCAAACGGCACATGCCAGAAATCTGGCACAGTGCCGGAAAACTTTAAGCCCTGCAAACTGCATATTTTAGTAGTAAACACTCAATAAATGTCTGCCTGTGACCGAGTTGATCACAAATGTGTTTGTTCCCAAACATCTCAGAGCTGACTAATCATGGATCAGAATACTTAGAAACCACACTTAATAAAATCAGAGAATGTCAGACAACAACATGGAAAGTCTACAGAAGCATTCAGCTAAAACACGCATATCTGTAAACCATCTGTACAACCACATACAGTACATCTCAGCAGTGACACAGATTAGACTGCAGTGAGAGAATGGAGTGACTTAAAAATGCTGGACTCATACTGAGGTATTGTACAAAGTTTGCATGATTCTGAAGCACTGTCTTTTTTCCGTTCTTTAAACAACTCTTAAATGTGAAGGTACTTACAGTGTTAGTGTTGATTGATTTTGATTGATTGATTATTTATTTTCATGTCTTGCACCAGTGGTGCCCAGCCCTTATGGGCTTACAAGACACTATAACACTAATAACATTGATGGCCACAAATCCACATATACAGTTCATCAAATTTGAAAAGAAAAAGAAAGATACATTCCATACCTGTTATTACAGGTGTATTTCACCTTTTACATTATTAAGTATGAGTGAAACTAACAGTATCATATTTGAGCATCATGGGTGGCCTAACACATATCCAGCACTAGATTGGGAAGTGGTAAACCACACCATTTCATGAGTCTCCATGTGGCTTCAACTGTTTTATCTGGGCCTTCACATCCCTGATAAAAGTGGTCCCCCTACATATTTCCTTAGCGTCATTTCCAATTATCACACCAGCCAATGAGGTTCTTTTCAACAAAATCCTGTTTCTTCTTTGAAACCGGGATTCTACTCGCTGTTGTTCATCTTTAATCCAAAAAAATTAATCCATGTGGGCCTAGGAAACAGTTCTCATAGTGGCTGGAGGGTGAAAAAGCCAAACCAGACACAATATCAGAACTGCTGTTATGTTCTATAGTACTCTGATCAGATGAGAACTGTAGTAAATAAAAAAAAAAACAGCAAAGTACCTGACAGTGAAAGATATACTCTGGCGTGGCCTTCTTAAATTTAATGTTCCACACGAGGGCAACACCATCTGGTTCATGGGGAGCATCTTCATTGTTGTTATAAGAGGCGACCAACAGCTCTGGATACTGGAAATGGGAATGCATAAGAAATGAGGAGGACACAGAAAGAATGATGTTACTAAACAGAGACATGGTTAATGCACTTAATGTATCTATTTTATATACTGGAAATAAATTAAATATGGTTCAGGCCTCACCTGTGGGGACCAGTCAAGACAGGTGATAACACGATGTTTTGACCAGTGCTCATCATAGAACAGCCGACTAAAGGACAGGCTGGAGCCGCTACCCAAGTCTCTGGAAACCAACAGTAGAGATAAAAACCAGTCAGTCACTGACAGTCAAACCAGACAATTTCCTAGGAGGAGTAGTGATTCTTATGAAATGTGGACTGATGGACAGACAGATGAATGCAGCACTATGGCATTAGGTAATTTTGCCTTTACAGGTATTACTTAATTAATTTTAGAGAACACCAAACACAGTCAGACACGTAACGACCTGTGAAGTATCTGTGTGAAGCCTCCTCATACAGATGGGGGGAAAATTACTTAATTTGATATCATGATTACAGTTTAGAATTATTCAGAATACAATGGATAAATCATTTAATATACAGCTAACACTAGCTTTTAAATCGATGATTCTTTTCTGATTTGTTAGCAGGTAGAACATGCGCATTCCAGAGTGGTGCATATTGTTGTGTCACTTGGGATTAAAAAATCTTGTGTTGCATTTCACTTTACTGATATCTAGTCAGTGGGGCAGAAATTATTTCCACAGTTCACTGTAGGTACCGGTTTGATTTATTGGCACTACTATGTTTCAGTGATACTATATCCCCACTGCCTGTGATACTGTGTGTGAGGATACATGTACTTTCCTGAAAGAAGATGGTAAAATGCCATTTAGAGCTTAGACTTTCTGCTGCACATTCACCAACCAACCATAATGCTCTGCACTGTGTGTCTATATATATATATTTATAGTAATATGGACATATGTTTAGTAGATGTTGTTTTTTTCTTGCCTTCTGATTATTGCTCTGAGTGTTGCTATCCCTGTGCTGTTGCAATCCTGGAATTTCCCCATTGTGGGACTAATAAAGGCTTATCTTATCTTACATTTGAAATAAAAGGTCGCTGATGTGCTCATGGCCATAGCTTGTTTGACCACAGGGTTCATGCTCTTCTGAGCCGGCAGCAGTCAGTGTTGCAGAGAGTTGGTAAAAGCAGCATTCTTCTCTAATAGTAGAGCATACTAAAGGAGCAATGACTCTTAAAAGTTCTACCAACACTTTGATAGGCTCAGTTTGGAAGCAACCCCTCAGATGGCAGGACAACGTTCTTTAGATTGTGATGGCTGTCAGTGTTAGTGTGACATCACTCTGAAGATATGTATTTTGAAGAACAAAGCAGCTCCCAGATCCTTAGATAACAGACTGGAAAAAAGTCAATCTTAGTTTCTTTTTAATTTCTTTTTAAGAGAAGTACAACAAGGTTTCCAGATGTGTTTAATTGCTGTGTAAAGTGTTGCTACACAAAGAAAAAAAAATTATCCTGCTTTTCAATCTTGTCCCCCCACCTGCCTCTTTTGCGCTCACCCCTCTTTGTCTTCAAGGTCTCGACCACTGTAGTCAAAGAAGATGTCGTCATCTTCTGCTAGAGCTCTTTCCATTACCCGAATGCTGCAGTCAAAGAAGCTCTGGAATTCAGATGAGTGCAGGATCTGTTGCCTCTCCTCCTCTGTCAGTTCCCGCAGAATCGGAAACGAGCCTATTGGAAAAGACAAACCCACATAAGCTGCATGCACTGGAGAACATTTACTAGTACTTAACCTTTTAACTGTCAGATTTCACACGCCCCCAGTGGCACAGCGCAGCAACTGCGCCTGTCAACTGACTGACGTCTCCAGCTGTACTGAGGATTTGTACTGATCTGCCAGTTCATAAGGCGGCAGACACATGTTGGAGGAATCATGGCTGACACGGAATACACCAAGGAAGAAGAAATCCATATTATCCTTTTCTTTTTCCTGCTTTGAGCTCATAAGACCAATATGGCCACCATGCATCGTCATCCATCGTCACATAAAACTGCATCGTACATGGAAAATAGCCGCGGAATACAAACGAAAGTCATGTGGGATAATCATAAGAGTTTGTAGATGTAGTAAAGAGTGTAAATGACCGACAGAATGCAAAATAACAACCGCGATGGACGAAAAAGGAGTGACCACGGCAGCGGGCAAGCCCCCCTTTTCCAGCGGTGAGTGACGAATTTCTTTGTTTCTTTACATTGTACTGATTTTCTGGTTCATATACAGTGGGGTAAAAAAGTATTTAGTCAGCCACCAATTGTGCAAGTTCTCCCACTTAAAAGATGAGAGAGGTCTCCAATTTTCATCATAGGTATACCTCAACTATGAGAGACAAAATAAGAAAAAAAAAATCCAGAAAATCACATTGAAGGATTTTTAATGAATTAATTGGTAAATTCCTTGGTAAAATAAGTATTTGGTCAATAACAAAAGTTCATCTCAATACTTTGTTATATACCCTTTGTTGGCAATGACAGAGGTCAAACGTTTTCTGTAAGTCTTCACAAGGTTTTCACACACTGTTGCTAGTATTTTGGCCCATTCCTCCATGCAGATCTCCTCTAGAGCAGTGATGTTTTGGGGCTGTCGCTGGGCAACACAGACTTTCAACTCCCTCCAAAGATTTTCTATGGGGTTGAGATCTGGAGACTGGCTAGGCCACTCCAGGACCTTGAAATGCTTCTGACGAAGCCACTCCTTCATTGCCCGGGCGCTGTGTTTGGGATCATTGTCATGCTGAAAGACCCAGCCACGTTTCATCTTCAATGCCCTTGCTGGTGGAAGGAGGTTTTCACTCAAAATCTCACGATACATGGCCCCATTCATTCTTTCCTTTACACGGATCAGTCATCCTGGTCCCTTTGCAGAAAAACAGCCCTAAAGTATGATGTTTCCACCCCCATGCTTCACAGTAGGTATGGTGTTCTTTCTCCTCCAAACATGACAAGTTGAGTTTTTACCAAAAAGTTCTATTTTGGTTTCATCTGACCATATGACATTCTCCCAATAGTCTTCTGGATCATCCAAATGCTCTCTAGCAAACTTCAGACGGGCCTGGACATGTACTGGCTTAAGCAGGGGGACACGTCTGGCACTGCAGGATTTGAGTCCCTGGCAGCGTAGTGTGTTTCTGATGTAGCCTTTGTTACTTTGGTCCCAGCTCTCTGCAGGTCATTCACTAGGTCCCCCCGTGTGGTTCTGGGATTTTTGCTCACCGTTCTCGTGATCATTTTGACCCCACGGGGTGAGATCTTGCGTGGAGCCCCAAATCGAGGGAGATTATCAGTGGTCTTGTATGTCTTCCATTTTCTAATAATTGCTCCCACAGTTGATTTCTTCACACCAAGCTGCTTACCTATTGCAGATTCAGTCTTCCCAGCCTGGTGCAGGTCTACAATTTTGTTTCTGGTGTCTTTTGACAGCTCTTTGGTCTTGGCCATAGTGGAGTTTGGAGTCTGACTGTTTGAGGTTGTGGACAGATGTCTTTTATACTGATAACGAGTTCAAACAGGTGCCATTAATACAGGTAACGAGTGGAGGACAGAGGAGCCTCTTAAAGAAGAAGTTACAGGTCTGTGAGAGCCAGAAATCTTGCTTGTCTGTAGGTGACCAAATACTTATTTTACTGAGGAATTTACCAATTAATTCATTAAAAATCCTTCAATGTGATTTTCTGGATTTTTTTTTTCTCATTTTGTCTCTCATAGTTGTGCCCTTCAGAGGTAAAGTGGGCTATCCTACAAAACCATTATTTTGAGAAAATGAGCTCTAAAGTTGAAATATTCTCAAAAAATCAGTGTGCCTATATCATTAAAAAGTTACCCCTATAAATACCTTCAAGGTTTATGCAGAGCTAGGCAGTTTAAGAAAATGATAGACCCTTAACAATTAGTGTAGTACAATTAACTCATTTTTGACCTACATGTGGGATAGCCAACTTTACCTCTGAAGGGCACAGTTGAGGTATACTTATGATGAAAATTGGAGAGCTCTCTCATCTTTTAAGTGGGAGAACTTGCACAATTGGTGGCTGACTAAATACTTTTTTGCCCCACTGTACTTTGAAGATAAGATAAAAACATACCCCTGTAGAAAAAACGGTGTCAAAAACAGAACCATTCTTTGTGTAAATATGTCCAAAGTCCACTTTTGACTGAGCTATGGAATTTGATATAACTGCCACATCATTATGCAAATTAGATGCATAAATTTATTCCTATCTGAAAGTTTGGATCATATTCTACAGCTTTCTAATTGACAGTAAGCCATTATCTCTTGCAACTTTCAAGTTATAGCCTTGGAAATCTGAACTATTTTATTGACAAAAAATCTACCATTCTTGACCAGTAGGCACCTGGGACAGTTAGAGACCACTTATGTATCACTCTATACATAATTCAAGAAATCTGTGTGTGTCTGTGACAACCATAGGACTCGCTAAAAGATCAAAGGATTGCCCGTGATGTGCCTATGATGTCTACATGATGTCTATATGACGTCATATAGACACCATAGTATAGAGTGATTCAAGAAAATCTATGTGGGTGTCTGTGTGAGATCAAAGGCAGGCATCACTCACGATCATAGGACTCGCTATGACATCATCAAAGATCAAAGACAGGCATCACTCACACTCATGATCATAGGACATCAAAGATCAAAGGCAGCATCACTCACAATCATAGAACAATCATAGAACAATCATCAAAGATCATAGGACTCACTATGACATCATCAAAGATCATAGGACTCGGGGGGGGCACTGGTGAGCAGCATCATGTGAAGACATGTTTTTGCTGGGCTCCTGACCAGGGCGAACTTTTTTTTTTCCACAATATCTTTATTGAACCTTTTTTTTTTTTAACAAACATAACACAAACAATCAAACACTAACACTAAAGTACTACAAAAAAAATGCACTAAAAGCACCTACAACCACCAACAAAATCAAGTCTTCAACAATGCTCCTCTGTTTAGTCTAGACAATCCATTACATAAGTAGAATCAGAATCAGGTTTATTGCCATTGTTCATGTAGTACACAAACTAGGAATTTGTCTCGGTACAATGCTGCAACATTAAACATGATAAGATAAGAGAAATAAACTATACATGTAATAAAGTGTAGGATAAGATTAAGTGATACTGGTCAACAGTTAAAATATATATTAGCCAGCAGCAGATACTGTGGAGAACTATATAGTGCAGTCGGTAATGCAGGAAGAAAACAGTGATGATTGACATGAGTCTGGTTGAGCTGCTGTACATGGTGCACGAGAGTCACTTAGTGTTCAGCAGTCTAATGGCAGAGGGGAAGAAGCTGTTCATGTGACGGGAGGTTTTAGTCTGGATGGACCGAAGTCTTCTACCAGAGGGGAGGGGGGCAAACAGTACGTGACCAGGGTGTGAGGGATCGGCTATGATCCGGCCAGCACGCCTCCGGGTCCTGGAGATGTACAGATCCTGGAGAGATGGGAGCTTGCAGCCGATCACCTTCTCAGCAGTGCGCACGACGCGCTGCAGCCTTAGTCTGTCCCTGGCAGTGGCTCCTGCGTACCACACGGTTATGGAGGTGGTGAGGATGGACTCGATGATGGCTGTGTAGAACTGCACTAACATCTTGGTGGGTAGCTTGAGCTTCCTCAGCTGCCGCAGGAAGAACATCCTCTGCTGGGCTTTTTTGATGAGTGAGCTGATGGTTGGCTCCCATTTGAGGTCCCTGGTGATGGTAGTGCCTAGGAAGCGGAAGGAATCAGCAGTGGTGATGGGAGAGCCTGAGAGGGTGAGGGGGGGCAGAGGAGTAGTGACTTTCCTGAAGTCTACAATCATCTCCACTGTCTTCAGAGCGTTCAGCTGCAGGTTGTTATTGCTGCACCAGGACGCCAGCTGGGCCACCTCTCTCCTGTAGGCGGACTCGTCGCCGTTGGAGATGAGCCCGATGAGGGTGGTGTCGTCCGCAAACTTGATCAAGTATACATATTATGTTCACCAGTTTGGAATTTACAAGGTCCACACACATCATTCACCTTCTTCTTCAAGAGTTATGTTTAAATTTTTTACATAATGAATAAAAGGTCTCCATATATTCTCAAACACACTTTCCTTTGATTTCAGTATATATGTTATTCTTTCTAATGGAAGGTTTGTTAACATCTGTCTTAACCACTGAGTCACATCTGGTCTATGAGTCTTTTTCCACAGTAGTGCAATACATTTTTTGGCATTAAGCAAACTGAGGTCTATGAATGTTCTTTCACTTTTATTAAAGTTATGCTTTTTTGGGTACAGACCCAACAAAAACAGTTTAGGATTCAATATGATTTGTTTTGAAATTATTTTTTCAATTGTTACCCTCACCTCTTCCCAAAACATTCTAATTATTCTACATTCCCATAAACTAGGGGTGTCCAACCATGTGCCATGGAGAGCCAAGACCCTGCAGGTTTTCTCTTCTACCCAGTCTCTTCAGCAGGTGTTTTCACTTATCAGCAATCAGTGGGAAGAAGTTCACAGAAATCTGCTGTTGAAGACACTGGTTGGAGGTAAAACCTGCAGGGTCTTGGCTCTCCATGGCACATGGTTGGACACCCCTGCCATAAACAATGAAACAGGGTTCCTTTACTTTCCATGCATTTTGTGCATGTATCTGGTATGTTTTTGTTATATCTATTTAACTCCACCGGTGTAACATACATCCGCATTAACCATTTAAAATGTATCAATTTAAGACGTACATTTATTGATTTGGTTTGAGCTTCTGTACAAGCCAATTCCCATTGTTCCTCTGAAATTTCAGTTTGCAGATCTTCTTTCCAGTAGTTTAATCTTTTCTGTGAGTTTTCACTTGAGGATAGTGTCAATGAGTTATAAAACTCTGAAATAATACCCTTTCTTTTACTATCTTTCATCAACATTTTTTCCAAGGATGATTAAATAGGTCGAATGAGAGCATTATTTTGGTTTGATCGAATAAAGTTCCTAAGTTGAAGATATTTAAAAAAATGTGTTCTATTAAGATTAAATTTGATCCTCAGCTCTTCAAAAGACATTATGTTATCTGAACATGACAAATATAAATCTTGAATTTTTTGGATCCCTTTTAAACTCCATACTTTAAACACAGCATCCGCTCTCCCTGGTTTAAAATATTGATTACCCCATATTGGACTAAATTGTGACAGTAAGTGTGGTTCTTTTAAATATTTTTTAGTTTCACACCATATTTTAATCATATGTTTTACAAATGGGTTTTTAACTTGTTTCTGTAATTTTTTTGCCAAGTCTGAATATATGAATATGGGAAGAGGTAAAGGCAAATTGTATGATTCCATTTCAGTCCAGTGAGGGAGATCATTTGATGAAAAATAATATGTCATAGACCTCAGTTGTGCCGACCAATAATACAACATAAAATTTGGACATTTCAGACCTCCACGATCAAATGGTAAATATAATAAAGACAAACGTAATCTAGCCCTCCTGTTGTTCCATATAAATTCCACTAACTTTTTTTTAATTCTTGAGAATAAATCTAAAGGTGGTGATAAGGGAATGTATTGAAATAAATAAAGTATTTTAGGTAAGATATTACTTTTAAGTATATTGATTCTCCCGATCATCGACATTGGTAGTGACATCCATCTCTGAAGTAACTCATTAATATCTGTCATTAAGGCTTCATAATTGACACTGGCGACTGATTCTAGCTTAGGCACAATTTGGATTCCTAAATATTTAAACTGATTTACAACATTGAATTGATTTACCTCAGGGGCTGGGTAATTTCTCTGGGTCTCATTTAGCATTAATATTGAAGATTTAGTTTTATTTATTTTATATCCTAATATTTCCCCAAAATTCTTTATTAAATTCAACAAGGTCGGAATTGATTTTTTAAGATTCGACATAAACAAAATTATGTCATCGGCATACAGGGAGATTTTATGTTCTGTTGGTCCAACTTTAATTCCATATATTTGTGACTGTAGACGTATTGCCATCGCTAAAGGTTCAATTGCCATAGTAAACAGTAAAGGTGAAAGTGGACAGCCTTGTCGACATCCTCTATTGATTTTTATTGATTTTGAAATATTGTTATTTGTTAGGATTTCTGCTGTAGCATTATTATATATTATCTGAACCCATTTTATGAAATTATTTCCAAGTCCAAACCTTTGTAAAACTTCAAAAAGAAAGGGCCATTCGACTCTATCAAAGGCCTTTTCGGCGTCCAGTGATAGGACAGCTGTATCCGGTGCTTCTTTATTAGAATAAATAATATTAAATAGTCTTCTTACATTATAGAAGCCTTGTCTTCCCTTTATAAAGCCATTCTGATCTCGATTAATAATATTTGGTAAAATTTCTTGTATTCGTCTTGCTAAAATTTTACAGATTATCTTAAGGTCGGCATTTAATAGGCTTATTGGTCTCATATTTTCACATTTATTAGAGGGTTTACCTGGTTTTGGCAACAGTATAATTAAGGCATTATTCATGTATGATGGTAAATTACTATTTTGAAATGCTTCTAAAACCATTTCCAAAAAAGGTTTTATTAATTTATTCTTAAATTTTTTATAAAGGTCAACTGGAAGACCATCTGGTCCTGCACTTTTTCCTGATTTCATATTATCAATGGCTAGCCCAACTTCTTCTTGACTAATTTTAGACTCCAGTATCTCCCTGTTTTCATTTGAAATACACGGTATAGATAGTTCGTTCAAAAACCCATTTAGTTTTGTTAAGTCAGATTCATTTTTGGTATCATATAATTTTTCATAGTAATCTCTAAAGGCTCTATTAATTTCTAAAGGATCTATAACTACCTGTCCGTTACTTAAAATATTGGTAATTGGTGTTTTAAATTCTAATTGTTTAATCTGCCATGCCAATAATTTTCCTGATTTTTCACTTTGTTCATAAAAAGATTGTTTCAATCTTAGAAGACTCGAGGCAGCTCTATTCGCTGATTTTTTGTCATATTCAGCTCTCAAAATCAGTAATTCGTTCTCCAACCTTGGATCACTTCCTGCATATACTTTTTCTTGAAGAATTTTTATTTTATGTTCCAATTGAACTCTCTCCTCTCAAGTCTTCTTAGATTTTGAACCTGTATAACTAATAATATGTCCCCTAATAAAAGCTTTGAAAGCCTCCCACTTTACACATGCTGATGTTTGTGTAGTATTGATATCAAAGAACTCATCTATCTGTTTTTCTATGTACTTAACAAATTCCTCATCCTGAAGCCATTTATGCTGAAATTGCCATCTACCTGGTTCCTTTGTCAATTTCTTATCTACATATATTAGACAGCAGGGTGCATGATCAGAGATCATGATGTTATCATAAAAGCAGTTTTGAATCTTGGACCTTAATTCTACGGAGATCAAAAAATAATCAATACGTGAGAATGTCTTGTAGGTATTGGAATAACAAGAGTAGGCTTTAACTTGTGGATTCATTTCTCTCCATACATCTAGCACTCTCAATTCTTTCATAAAATGATTAATGATCATCCTACATCCATTGTGCGTACAGTCCAGTCCTGTTGATCTATCTATACCGGGATTCAATGTACAATTAAAATCCCCTGCTATTATATGTTGCCCTGTAAGTGATGATAAGATAAGAAATAAATTAGCAAAGAACTTTTGATCATCTATATTGGGACCATATAGGTTTACCAAATTTATATTTTCTAATAACAAAGATCCTTGAATGATTAAATATCTTCCAAATTTGTCTCCAATTACATTTTTCACTTGAAATGGGACTGATTTATATATGAGAGTCATAACTCCCCTGGCTCGGGATGAAAATGATGAGGTGAAAACACTTCCTTGCCATCTACTCCTAATTCTTTTTACATCCTCCTCTATTAGATGAGTTTCTTGTAAAAACACAATTTTTGAACCCATATCTTTTATTTTATTCATAACTTGTTTAAGTTTTTTTAAATTTTGTAGACCTCTGCAATTCCATGAAGTTAAATTAAGATTAACGCTTTGGTTTATGATCAATAGGGAGTTTAGGATTACCTTGCAGTATAAACATACTCATACAGAGAAGCAAAAACATGAGTGGTTGAACATTCATCCTACAAACTACACACAAACAAATTCCCCCTTCCCACATTTGTGGTAATCCCCCCAAAATCAAAAAAAAAATTCCGTCTCCCGATATAGCCATCGACCGTTCCACACCCACGAGGATCAGCCAAAGCCACTCCTTCTTCATCCTCCCAATCACCCTAACTCTGCTACTTTTAATGACATAACATTAACTCTCTTCTGTAGTTTTCCAACTTAACTCCAAAATTTTTAGCAACTTTGTACATCATAGTTTTTTTTTTTAATATATAATACAATCTATATTTTGTGAATTTGCTATTTGCTTCAAGTCAGTCAGATGCCTGTGCAAATGCTTAAATATTCTACCTTATATTTTGTTCATGCTTAGCTCCCACCAGTCTCTTCTTGGATCTTCTTGATGAACTCCTGCGCCTCCTCTGGGGTCTTGAAGATGTGGGTTCTGCCCTCATACGTGGTCAACAGTCTCGCAGGATAAATTACACCATGACGAATCCCAAGGTTGCGCAGCTCTTTACGTACGGGATCAAACTGCTTCCTCAATTGTTGGATTCCTGTGGCCAAATCTGGGTAGAACCGCACCTGCTGGTCCTGGTGTTTAATCTGGCCTTTAGCTCGCGCAGCGTTGAAGATCTTCATCCTGTCTCTGTTGCTGATAAACTTCATAATAATCGTCCTCGGTGGTCCCTTATCTCTCCGTGGGCCGATACGATATGCGCTTTCCAGAACGACTGCTGATTGCAGCTCCGCGCTGCCCAGCGCCTCCGGAATCCACTTTTCCAAAAAGGAACATGTGTCCCGACGTTCGGATTCCTCCGGTAGACCCACCAGCCTCAAGTTGTTCCGTCTCGACCGGGATTCCAAGTCCAAGACATTATTTTCCAGACTTTTATTTTTTTTTTTCCAAAGTGCGCACCTTTAATTGAAAACAGGTGACGTCATCTTCAGCACTAGCGACACGAAGCTCTACCTGCGCCATTCGTTCTACACAGTCACCCAATTCTTTTCTCATTCCTTCCAACGCTGCCATAATCCCATCAAACTTAGCGGAAAAGTCCGCTCTCATTGAACTAATGGCGTTAAGCACCGCACCTGTGCCGTTTCCCACATTCACCGCACCGCTGCTCGCTTCCTCCGCCATATATGGAGCTTCTTTATCTGCTGCGTCACAGACGTGAAAGTCCGTTAATTTAGACTGTTTCGGCGGCTCGCTTTTTCCTCTACCTGGTTTTCCAGCCTTAGGCTTCACCGACATATCCTCGTCCAAACGCTGGGATAGGTTCTGTCCCAAATGAGAGAGTTATTTGCCGTTTTTTCGTCTCCAGGAGCAGAGCAGAGCGAGACGTGTCCCCCTCACGTGGCCGCCATAACCGGAAGTGACCAGGGCGAACTTTTAATAAATATTCCAACTCCTCTGCTCAACCCTGGGCAAACTGGGCTGAATATACATTGGACTAAAACGCTTAGGTGCCAGAATTACAACTTCATATTTTTCCAACGACTTTTCTGAAAGCGTCATGAGCCTTCAGAAAGCCCAGCAAAGAGCAGGCTGTTAAAGCCTCTGGCTCGACTAAGGCCTCTGAGGGGGAACCGACTGATCTGTCCGAGGTGATGGCTGCTATTGTGAGTAGCGAAAACAGGATATTGGCCCACATAGAGCTAAAGATGAAAGATCTAGACGCAAAAAAACTGATTCCATCATAGAGGATATGGCAAAACAAGAGACCCGCCTGGGAGACCTGGAAGATGGCCTGAATACGTACTCAATTCAAGCTTATTCAATTCAAGGTGCTTCACCATCTCCACTATTCAAAAGATAAGCTTGCTAAGATTTTCCCCACCATTGACCCTAGTTGTCCAAGATGTGGTCACGCCCCAGGCTCAGTAGGACACATGTTTTGGCTGTGCCCCACTCTCACAAATTTTTGGGGACTTATATTTGAGGTTTTCTCACATATTTGCAAATAAGAAATAACTCCCAATTTTCATACAGCCATTTTTGGCACATTATCCCCAGACTGCAAACTCACAAGTCATCAGGGCAACACTTTGGCATTTTCCTCTTTACTTGCCCACAGGCTCATTCTTTTTAAATGGAAGTCAAATAACACTCCGTCCTTTTTCACACTGGCTGAAGGAGGTGCTTTCCTTCCTACCACTAGAAAAGCTTAGATATAAGGTCTGTAGGACTCGCAGGAACTTTGTCTTGATCTGGAGTCCCTTTATAGATTACATTGAGGGCTTCTCTTTTTGCTGAGGTGGCAGAGTGGTTAGCACTGCGGCAGCACAGCAACTCACCCTTGGCTGGGGGAGTTGCTGTGCTGCCGCAGTTCGATCCCAGCCCCCGACCAACAGTGATCTGTGTGGAGTTTGCATGTTCTCCCCGTGTCTGCGTGGGTTTACTCCGGGATTTCTCCGGTTTCCTCCCACATGCCAAAAACATGCAAGTTAGGTTAACTGGCATCAAACTGGGGATTCTAAATTGTCCTTAGGTATGACTGTGAGAGTGAATGGTTGTCTGTCTCTCTGTGTTGGCCCTGCGATGGACTGGCGATCTGTCCAGGGTGTACCCTGCCTCTCGCCCAAAGATGCTGGGATAGGCTCCAGGCCCCCCGCGACCCGAAAAGGATTAAGCGGAAGAAGATGAATGAATGAATGAGTATGTCTATATAACTAATGAATGTCTGGTTGGAAAACTGTAAGGTTGTGGAGAGTGCCAATGTGCTGAGAGTGCTGCTTGATTTTGTAAGGGGAGGAGTCAAACTTCGCCACGGCACCATGGCAACACTTCCTTGTCAGTTACGTGTTGTCCACCCATATAGGACTATATATGAGCTGTGACGTTGGCTAGTGTTGTTGGCCCGGCCCCTCGAGCTGTACAGGGGAGAGAATCAAAAGACACTGCGTTGATCAGGCATCTGTTAGCAACATCGACTAGCAACCCGTGTGCACACAGAAAATCAGCTCCCAAGATCGGAAAACTGCATGCCGCTATGACGAATGTCCACTCGTACATACGGCCGTGTAGGGATACAGTCAGTGTCCTCTCACCAAAAGTCCTAATGTCCAAGCCGTTTGCGGCTATCAGCTCGGGGCCGCTAGCTCCCGCTAGCCAGTCGGCGTAGGATGGCAGGATGAGGCTCTTTTGGGAGCCGGTGTCTATGAGGAACCATCTCCCTGAGCGCGAGTCCATCACGTAGAGCAGCTTGTTTTCTTCACCGGCGGTCACAGCTGCTACTGACTGCCGGCCTTGGCTTTTTCCGAACGCATGAATTGGCATGGTGGCACACATCTGCGTGCGTTCTCTCCAATGTGGCGGTGGTAGGAGCAGAGCATGTCTCTCTGGCGCCTTCTGGCCCCCACTGCCGCTACCGTCGCCGGCTCCTCGTCTCCGCTGGTCGTCTCGCTGGGTTCCGACACCGCCGCGTTCACTGTGAGGGCTCTGGTGGTGAGGATGATCCAATCTGCCTCCTGGGCTAGCGCACGGTAGTCGCGTGCGGTCAGCAACGATGAGTTGGCCAGGACCGCTCTTGCCTCTGTTGGGAGGTTCCGGAGGAAAAGGTGGGCAAACAGAAAATGCCCGTTGTCCGTGCCCATCAACGCCAACATCTTCTCCATCAGTTGTGTAGCGCGGGTCAGCGCGGCCTTTTGAGCACCGTATTTATCGTGGGCTGGAGGCTGTTGGAGCAGGCTCGCTACTTGTTGAGACGTGCGAGCGTCTAGCGCTGCAACCACATAGTACTATCTGATGTCATCTGCTGGAACCAAGACCGCGGGTCATGCAGCCAAAAGTCCGGTAGTTTGACTGAAACAGCGCATGCGTTGCTGGGGCTTCCTGTCCGGGCCGAATCCAGGGTTCATGCCTCGTGTTCCATAATTTGTCAAGGGTGACCAGTGTGGAGAGTGCAAATAAAGGAACCAGACCTGCACGACAGACGACTTTACTTCTCTCTCTCACTTCATTCATACACAGAAAAAGACTTTTCTCAATACACCAGGGTCTCTCCTTTTATCTCACTCCATTCCTTCCCCATGTTGCCTAAAATCTTGCATCACAATACATTCACACATTACAATACATACTGTCCTTCATTTAATCCCCCATGCTCTGCCGGCAGAGGGAATATCCCCCTCCCCTCTGCTTCCAGTCTGAGATGATTATCCCAGTGTGGGTTCCCTACAAGGTGATTATAAACGTGTGTCGGTCTGAGTCAAGTTAAAACACAGCAGGACGACCCTGTCCCCCCCCCCCTTTATTTAAGCCTTGAGGGATGGGGGTGGGGGTTTCTCTTGTTTATGTATGTTTTTCTTTCTGTATATGTTCAAAAAGCAGAAAATAAAGTAAAAAAAAAAGATCAAAGGACTCGCTATGACACCACCAAAGATCGAAGGCAGGCATCACTGAACGAGTGCTTACGTGCTTGCTTACTCTCTTGCTTACACCTGCTTTCCACGGGTATGCAGAAATACTTGCTTATACTTGGTTTCTACGGGCATGCACAGGTGTGCACTAGTAAATAAAAAATGCAATTGTTGGATTGAATGCTAGTTGGCCTTTAACCCACCAGCACCACACAATAGTTGTAGGACCACTCCCCTGAGGTCATTTACACCTAGCCATTCCATGCTGGGTCATTTCTCCCTAATAGACCTGGAATCAGACGAAAAATGAAAGGTGTTATCTAATTGTAGTCTCATTTCATGGCAAAATAGTGTTGTTTTAATCTTTATTGCATTCTTGATACAGAAAACACAGAAACACATAGAAAGGTGGCACACATAGCACATGTACAGTTAAAATGTTAACCATGAGCAGTGCCCCGAAAAAAGTCCAGGAAAGATTAGTGAAATCAACTATTTAACAATTTTTTGGATCCAAATTCTATACACCATGTACTGTCATGGTTTTGGTTTTAAAGGGTGCACAGCTAACATTTTTTTTCCTTTCCATGTCAGCGAGTGACTGCTCTCTTTATAGAAGAGACTTCACCAACGAGGCCATCAGGTGGCTCCGTGTGCAACTTTGTTCTTATAATAATCACATCACCCAAAGCCCCATTTCCACTACCAACTACCAGGAACCAATTCAGGGGGCCAGGAACTCTTTTAAGGGCATTTTCCTGTATTTAATCCTCTCACTTGTCGTATCTACAGTGGTGTGAAAAAGTGTTTGCTCCCTTCCTGATTTCTCATTATTTTGTATGTTTGTCACACTTAAATAAACAAATTTAAATATTAGACAAAGATAACACAAGTAAACACAAAATGCAGTTTTTAAATGAAGGTGTTTATTATTAAGAGAAACAAAACTCCAAAACTACATGGCCCTGTGTGAAAAAGTGATTGCCCCTAAACCTAATAACTGGTTGGGCCACCCTTAGCAGCAACAACTGCAATCAAAAGTTTGCGAGAACTGGCAGTGAGTGTTTTACAGCGCTGAGGAGGAACTTTGGCCCACTCTGTCACGGATGACCCTCACTAGCCATCAATAAGATGCCATAGGCCAGCTAGTGAGTTTGCACAGTTTATTAAAGGGAGGATAATGACAAAATAATGAGCCACGGGGGGCTAAAACACAACAAAGGCAATGACAAGGATGAGGAACACAGAGTCTCTGAATAACACTTACAGTAAAGGAAGAAGATGAAGGGTTGTTCACGTCTGACCAGGGGAAGCTCGACGAGAAATGCTCGACGATGTCAGACGAGGAATGTCCAACGACACTGCAGCAATGTTTAGCCCTCAGCTGCTCCCTTAAATAGGGCTCAGGATGGAACAGCTGATGAGGCAATCGCTAATGCCTCTCCGAGCCCTATCACAATAAGAGCTCGGAGAGCCATCGGGAACACACACACCAGATGGGAGGAAAATACTGCATGGCCCGAGCGCGGACGAAATCGGCGCTCGAACCACGACAGTACTCCCCCCCTGACGGTGCACTCCGGGCGCCGCGTGACACCCAAGCACCCCAGGGTGGGAGGATGGGGGAAAGGCCTGGAGGGTGAGAACCAGAAAAGAAGAAAAAAAAACACCAAGATGAGGAACCGGAACGAAGAGTGACAAGGGAGAACACAGGAAACAAACACGAAGCAATTACAGAGCATGGTAGGGAAAAAAACACAATACTCCATAAAGCACGGATGGTACAATAGACAGGACAAAAAAATGCAAATAACAAGGCCTAAAACAAAGATACACCAGCCCCTAAGACATAACGTGGCAGCCACAAATCACCCCTCAGACAGGGGAGAGGGGAAAAGGAAAAAAAAACACGCTAAACAGCGGTGAATGTATAGACCACAATAGTGCACATGACAACACACCAGAGCGACCTTAAAATTTTGTTGGAAATAAGGAAACAAACGGGGATGACGGCAGGCTGAGTCCAATGGACAATGAACAGTTCTGGTGGTCTACCTGCGTCCAGCGTCCAGATAGCTGGCCGCGGGAAAAGAAAGAGTTCAGGCGGCCTACCCCAGTCCCAGGCCTGGAGAAACAGGACCTCTGGCGGCCAGACCAGGCCACCAAACAGACAGTCTAGTTGGTCGGCTGGCCGACCCAGAACGCCAAACGGGCGAGGCAGTCTTCCGGGCGGCCGACCCGCATCACTCAGCCACCAGGATCGTAGGGGAGAAATCGAAGACGGCCTCTCTGGAGAGGGGGAAAGCAAGGGAGGGCTGAACCGAATATGGGGAACCCCAACGGCACCCGGTGGAGATGAATTGGGGGAAGGATGACGGACCAGTCCAGCGTCAGACGGCAAAGGATCTGCAGCTCCCTCACAGACCTCGAACTGAACCGGCGCTGTGCCCCTGCTGGACCCCGATCGGGTCAGCGCTGCACCCACGACGGACCCTGATTGGGCCGAAGCAGCACCCACGACGGACCCCGATTGGGCCGGAGCAGCACCCACGACAGACCCCGACTGGGTCAGAGCAGCACCCACGATGGACCCTGACTGGGTCGGTGCAGCACCAGGGACGACCTCCAAACCCAAACCCGGAACCTCCAGCACAGTGACCGGGATCGACTCCGCACCGGTGACCCTGGGAGAAAGCTTGGGAGAAGAAGAAGAACCGGGATCAGGATCATCGGCAGTGACAGAGCCCAGTGAGACGAGCTTGGATGCAGCGGACGGCTGCACCCGGCTCGACTCCCCGAGAGACAGGCAAAAATGCTCGAGAACAGATAGAAGGAAGACAAAATAGAGCACTTGCCTGAACTCGAGTTCTGTCGCCATCCAGGACTTCGACGATCTGGGTTCAGAAGGCAGAAGGACGTCCTCTGGCTCCCACTTGGCTACGGCGGGCCCCGCAGCTGGCATGATGGTTCACACAGCCTGAGGACCCTCCAACGCTGATGACCACGCCGACAACCCGCACGGCGTGGTGGCAGGAGATCCTCGACCTGCTGAGTCGGACCGTTCTTCCGTGGAGACCCGGGGACGCTTTGTTGTCGGCGCAGGCTCCAACTTACAGTCCGCCCTCCTCCTCTGCCCGTATCGTGGCTGTGGGGCTGGAACTAGGCTCTCCAGGCCCACAGGCTCCCTCCTCGTCCAGTGGCGTAGGCCTGGCACCGCGGAACGCTCAGGGGAAGGAGACACAAAGGTGGCAGGTTCATAATTAATTTCTGCAGCAAGTGGAGGAAGTTCGGAGGGCTGAGAACCCCGAACTCCACCCCCAGGAATCAAGCAAGGCAATTCACTCAATGAGGGAACAGAATGAAAAGTCACTTGCCTGATCCGTAGAGGCCCGATAAAACCCGCTGCAGTGGACTTTGTTCCTCCCTTACCCCGCTGGATGGTGACGGAGGGCCCCCTGGGAGGACGAGGAGGAGCCACTCGCGATGGTCCGATGACGGGCTTTGCTGGAACAGGACTTGTGGCACTCACAGCAGCTGGGGAAGACATCGAGGAGGAGGGGACAACAGCCGAGGTGATCCGGGCACGAGGAGCTGACGGGACAGCAGGGAAAGATGACCCGGGGGACGAGGTTGCGGGAATTTCCTCCTGACGAGACGCAGAAGAAACAGCTGACTGGGAGGTAGAGTTCTTCCGACGACCCGGAACAGGATCCGGACGGAGTTCTCACTGAGGCTTTTCAGTGGCTGTGTGACGACGTTTACCGGCAGAGGGCGAGGCGGAGAGGTTAGGGAAACGCCGCTCCTGCGCAGAAACAGAGGTGAGCAGGTCGGCATACTCTGGATAATCACGTAGCTCAAGATTCTTCTCCACCAGCCTGACTGCCGCCATCACATGCTTAATGATCTGCGTGGGGTGAACGGCGGAGCGAGCTGCAGCCACTCGGTCCCGGATGGAAGCTGCTGTCAGCTGTAACTTCTCTGGGGGAATCCCAACTGATGTCTCATTCCTTAGGGAATCACCCCTGGGCGGTGCAAACTCCTGGACTGGAACAGGGACAGGAACAGGATCCCGAAGCGAGGAGCAAAGGTGCCTACTCTTCGGCTTCCTGCCGGAGTTTCCCTCCTGCCCACGGAGTCTCTCCCAGTGCGCAGAGATGTCTGCCTTCCTCACAATGACTTCAGGGTGGTTGGAGTAGCGAGGAAGGCGGTTAATGATGTCCTCAGCGAGGTCCAGGTGCCAGCGTACATCGCTGGGAGTGTCATAGAGGCCAGCAGTGAAGAGTCCATCAATTTAGTCCAGGGCCTCCACCAGCTCGTAGCCCAGGCTCTGAGCGCAGCCCCTGAGTGACGACATGACCTCCCAGCACACAGGTACCCAGACAGGAAAAAACAAAGGTCCAATTTAGGCAAAACTCACTGCGACTGGCGTCTCAGTCTGGCTGCAGTCTAATGTCACGGATGGCCCTCACGAGCCATCAATAAGACACCATAGGCCAGCCGGTGAGTTTGCACAGTTTATTAAAGGGAGGATAATGACAAAATAATGAGCCACGGGGGGCTAAAACACAACTAAGGCAATGACACGGACGAGGAACACAGAGTCTCTGAATAGTTCGTCGGCCTCCGTTGGTCTATGATGACCATGGAAGAGAATCCTAAACATCTACTCTGCTGGAACAGCACCGCCTGTGGCTGAACAGGCCAATGCGTGAATGGCACTCCCTGTCACACAGGTCACACTTGTGGGTGGTCTCCGTGCTGCTGGGTCTGTGGCGGTTCTTCCTGCGGGTCCTTTTTTCATCTGCTGCAGCAGTCAGTCTCTCTTCACCCACCTTGAGCTGTCTGGTCAGGGTGCCTCTCCATTTGGAGCGGTCCGTTGCAAGGTCCTCCCAGCGCTCTGTGTTGATCTCCAGGGCCTTCATGTCTCTCTTGCAGATGTCTCTAAAGCGCAGCTGTGGGCGGCCAACATCTCTCCTGCCAGTCGCCAGTTCTCCGTAGAGGACGTCTTTGGGGATCCTGCCATCCTCCATACGGTGAACGTGGCCTAGCCAGCGGAGCCTGCGCTGCCTGAGTAGAGTGAACATGGAGGGAAGGCCGGCGCGGGACAGAACTTATGTGTTGGGCACTTCGTCCTGCCAGGATATGTCCAGGATACGGCGAATGCAGCGCAAGTGGAAGGAGTTCAGTCTTTTTTCCTGCCGGGCGTATGTTGTCCACGTCTCACTCCCATAGAGCAGTGTGCTGATGACGCAGGCGTTGTACACTGCCATCTTCGTCTTGACAGAGAGTTTGGGATTCTCCCACACTCGTGTGGTGAGGCGAGCGAGTGTGGAGGCTGATTTTCCAATCCTCTTGTCGATCTCTGTATCAAGGGAGAGGTTGCTGCTGATCGTGGACCCCAGGTACGTGAACTGATTCACGACCTCCAACTCGTAGTTGTCGATGGTGATGGTTGGTGGGGCTTTTGTGCCTTGCACCAAGACGTTAGTCTTCTTCAGGCTGATGGTAAGCCCGAAATCCTTGCATGCCTGGGAGAAGCGGTCCATCAGGGTCTGAAGCTCCTGCTGTGTGTGGGTCGCGACTGCAGCGTCGTCTGCGAACAGCATGTCTCTGATTAGAGCCTCGCATACTTTGGTTCTGGCTTTCAGGCGGGCGAGGTTGAAAAACCTGCCGTCAGATCTTGTGTGCAGGTAGATTCCCTCTGTTGCTGTGCTGAAGGCATGCCTCAGGAGCATAGCAAAGAAAATCCCAAAGAGGGTTGGCGCAAGTACACAGCCCTGTTTCACTCCGCTGCGTATGTTGAATGGCTCTGAGACGTTGCCGTCGTGCTGCACTATCCCCTGCATGTTGGTGTGAAACAATTCGATGAGGAATAACACTTACAGCAAAGGAAGAAGATGAAGGATTGTTCACGTCTGACCAGGGGAAGCTCGACGAGGAATGCTCGACGATGTCAGACGAGGAATGTCTGACGAGACTGCAGCAATGTTTAGCCCTCAGCTGCTCCCTTAAATAGGGCCCAGGATGGAACAGCTGATGAGGCAATCGCTAATGCAGCTCAGCTGTCAGAGGCTCAGTTCTGACAGCCGGAAGCCCCTCCGAGCGCTATCACAATAAGAGCTCGGAAAGCCATCGGGAACACACACACCAGATGGGAGGAAAATACTGCATGGCCCGAGCGCGGACAAAATCGGCGCTCGAACCACAACACACTCATCTTTGCAGCAACAACTGCAATCAAGCGCTTGTGATAACTGGCAATGAGTCTTTTACAGTGCTGTGGAGGAATGTTGGCCCACTCATCTTTGCAGAATTGTTGTAATTCAGCCACATCCGCCGGACCGGCGGCGCCACACGAGTCGGCTGCCTGTTGCAACAGCCTTTTTTTTTATCTTCCTTCTTCTTTCTACACCTTTCACTCTGTATATATATCACGGACGCACGGATCACCCCGGGGGTCTCCCGGGTCGGCGGACGGAGCCACGGTTTGCAGCGGGAGACGTTACAGCGGGGAGGAGCTAGTGCTAGCTAGCACTTGGCCGCCGCCCGGTGCTAATGGGAAACTCGACATACCGGGAGCTGTAGCGAAAAGGACGCGGGTGCCGGGCTGGAGTTTAGGCGGCGTGAAAGAAATATAAGACAGAATAATAAAGAGCGATGGCAAGAACCAAGCAGACCGCCCGTAAAATCTACTGGAGGAAGAAACCCCCCACGAGACAGCTAGCCACCAGGGCTGCTCGGAGAGGCGCTCTGGCTACCGGCAGAGTGAAGAGGCCTCGCCGTCACAGGCCCGTGGCTCTGAGAGAGATCCGTCGCTACCAGAAATCCACGGAGCTGCTCATCCGTAAGCTGCCCGTCCAGCGCCTGGTGAGGGAGATCGCACAGGACTTCAAGACCGTCCTGCGTTTCCTGAGCTTCGCCGTCATGGCTCTGCAGGAGACCAGCGAGGCCCACCTGGTGGGTCTCTTCTTCGCTAAGGCGGTCACCATCATGCCCAAAGACTTCCAGCTGGCCCGCTGCATCCGCGGAGAGAGAGCTTAGACTTTCTGCTGCACATTCACCAGCCATAATGCTCTGCACTGTGTGTCTATATATATACATTTATAGTAATATGGACATATGTTTACTAGATGTTGTTTTTTCTTGCCTTCTGATTGTTGCTCTGAGTGTTGCTATCCCTATGCTGTTGCAATCCTGGAATTTCCCCATTGTGGGACTAATAAAGGCTTATCTTATCTCTTATCTTATCTTATCTTATCTTACATTGGTGGGTTTTCGAGCATGAACTGCCTTTTTAAGGTCATGACACAGCATCTTAATCGGATTCAGCTCAGGACTTTGACTAGGCCACTCCAAAGTCTTCATTTTGTTTTTCTTAAGCCATTCAGAGGTGGACTTGCTGGTGTGTTTTGGATCATTGTCCTGCTGCAGAACCCAAGTGTGTTTCAGCTTGAGGTCACGAACAGATGGCCGGACATTCTCCTTCAGGATTTTTGGGTAGACAGCAGAATTCATGGTTCCATTTACCACAGCAGGTCTTCCAGGTCCTGAAGCAGCAAAACAGCCCCAGACCATCACATTACCACCATCATACAGTGCATCCGGAAAGTACTCACAGCGCTTCACTTTTTCCACATTTTATGTTACAGCCTTATTCCAAAAGAGATTTAGTTCATTTTTTATCTCAAAATTCTACACACAATACCCCATAATGACAATGTGAAAAAAGCTTTTTTTTTTTAGATTTTTGCAAATTCATTAAAAATAAAAGACAAAGAAATCCCATGTACATAAGTATTCACAGCCTTTGCCATGAAGCTCAAAATTGAGCTCAGGTGCATCCTGTTTCCACTGATCATCTTTGAAATGTTTGTACAGCTTAATTGGAGTCCACCTGTAGTAAATTCAGTTGATTGGACATGATTTATAAAGACACACACCTGTCTATATAAGGTCCCACAGTTGACAGTGCATGTCAGAGCACAAACCAAGGATGAATTCAAAGGAATTGTCTGTAGACCTCTGAGACAGGATTGTCTCAAGGCACAAATCTGGGGAAGGGCACAGAAAAATTTCTGCTGCTTTGGACGGCAGTGGCTCAGGAGGTAGAGCAGGTTGTCCAATAACCGGACGGTTGGCGGTTCGAATCCCGCTCTCCCCAGATATCCTGCCGTTGTGTCCCTGGGCAAGACACTTTACCCTCAATTGCTCCTGGTGGGTCTGGACAGCGCCATGTTAGGCAGCTATGCCGCCATCAGTGTGTGAATGTGTGGATAGCAGGATCTGTAAAGCACTTTGGTCATCTAGAGATGAGAATAAAAGCGCTATAGAAGTGAATGCCATTTACCATTTGAAGGTCCCAATGAGCACCGTGGCCTCCATCATCTGTAAATGGAAGAAGTTTGGAACCACCAGGAGTCTTCCGAGAGCTGGCCGGCCATCTAAACTGAGCGATCGGGGGAGAAGGGCCTTAGTCAGGGAGGTGACCAAGAACCTGATGGTCACTCTGTCAGAGCTCCAGCATTCCTCTGTGGAGAAAGGAGAACCTTCCAGAAGGACAACATCTCTGCAGCAATCCATCAATCAGGCCTGTATGATAGAGGGGCCAGACGGAAGCCACTCCTTAGTAAAAGGCACATGGCAGCCTGCCCGGAGTTTGCCAAAAGGCACCTGAAGGATGCTAAAACCATAAGAAACAAAATTCTTTGGTCTGATGAGACAAAGATTGAACTCTTTGGAGTGAGTGCCAGGCATCACGTTTGGAGGAAACCTGGCACCGCTCATAACCACACCAATGGTGGTGGCAGCATCATGCTGTGGGGATGTTTTTCAGTGGCAGGAAGTGGGAGACTAGTCAGGATAGAGGGAAAGATGAATGTCCTGGATGAAAACCTGCTCCAGAGTGCTCTTGACCTCAGACTGGGGCGACGGTTCTTCTTTCAGCAGGACAACGACTCTAAGCACACAGCCAAGATATCAAAGGAGTGGCTTCAGGACAACTCTGTGAATGTCCTTGAGTGGCCCAGCCAGAGCCCAGACTTGAATCCAATTGAACCTCTCTGGAGAGATCTGAAAATGGCTGTGCACGGACGCTTCCTATCCAACCTAATTGAGCTTGAGAGGTGCTGCAAAGAAGAATGGGCAAAGAAGAATGGGCAAGATAGGTGTGCAGGCTTGGCTCATGGCTCTACATCATGGCTTGATCACTGTGTGACTACATCCTCAGGCCATGATAACGTATCCAATATCAAAGTTCTGCTTGACTATGTGAGTTCTGATCATGTACCTTTATCCATAGATATTGAGGTATCTAGTGCTGTAAGTGGCCCTCAGGAAGCTCCCTCAGCCACAATCGAGCAGTAGAACATACAAATGGCGTGATGCCACAGCGTCAGACCTGTCCAGATATAAGAAACTTACTCGTAGGAAACTCTGTAACATCCGTGCTCCTATGGACGCCATCAGGTGTCACGACCGTAATTGTGCGGCACACAGGGACGATATCGACAGGTTCTACAGTGATATTGTTGATGCTCTAAATTACTGTGTGAGTGAATGCATTCCTAGTCACAGTGTGGCCACCCAATATAACGTCCCAGGCTGGAATGATGTCGTTAGCGAGGCTCACACAACTGCTCGGGATGCTTTTTTGTGGTGGAGGAGTAATAGCAAACCACGTTCTGGTCCAATATTTGAAAACATGAAAAATTGCAGGGCTAGGTTCAAATATGCTCTACGAGCATGCAGGCGCAATGAAGAAAGTATCAAATGTGACCAGCTAGCTAATCACATGAGTGAACTGAACATGGTAGAATTCTGGAAACAAATGAAGGCTATGAGCTCCCACCGGTTTGTCAGATCAAACACTATTGACGGTGTGACTGGTGACGTTAATATTGCTGAAAAGTGGAAATGTCATTATGAAGCTATTTTCAACTCAGTCAAGAATGTTTCAATGAAGGATTCTGTTATGCATGATATCCGTCTGTATAACGACATGTTTGATGCCTCTGATATATCTGCTGTTACTCCTGTTGAAGTTGATTCACTGATCAAAGTTCTCAAGAAAGGCAAATCAGCTGGCCCTGACTGTCTCACCAGTGAATGCCTCATCAACGCCGATTTCAACTTGTGTATTTTGTTGTCATTGTGTTTTAACTGTATGTTTGTTCATGGTTACATGCCAGACATGTTGATGGACTCTGTTATTATTCCTTTGGTGAAAAACAAGTGTGCCAGTCTTTCTGACATGAACAAATACAGACCTATAGCTATTGCTAATGTTATATCTAAACTGTTAGAGGGTTTATTCCTGAACAGAATTGAGGATTATCTGTGGACAAACGACAATCAGTTTGGTTTCAAATCAGCTCTTTCAACTGACAAGGCTGTTTACCTACTCCATGAATTTGTTGACTACTTCAGAAGCCACTCCACTAGTGTTTATGTTACGTTCCTAGATGCTAGTAAAGCTTTTGACAGGATTAACCACTGGGGTTTGTTCAGAAAATTGATCGATCGAGGTATCCCTATTTACATTGTTAGCATCCTGCTATACTGGTACAGAAGGCAGTCTATGGTTGTTAGATGGGGCAATGTCACCTCATCCAAATTTCATGTGACCAACGGTGTTAAACAAGGTGGTATAGTGTCACCCTTGTTGTTTAATGTCTATGTTGATGATCTCAGTGTACTGTTGAACAATACTAATGTGGGCGGCTCCTTTAACGGTGCACTGTTAAATCACATTTTCTACGCTGATGACCTCTGTTTGTTAAGTTTGTCTACCGCAGCGATGCAACATCTCCTTTTTGTATGTGAAAAATTTGGTAAAAAAAATGACATCCTGTTCAACTGTACTAAATCTATGTGTATGGCTTTCAAACCAAAGGGCGTCAATACGTCAAATCCTGTTATGTCACTTTGTGGTAATAGCTTGAACTTTGTTGAAAAAGTCAAATACCTAGGTGTGTGGATTGAATCTGATAAGACCAATGCTGATTGTAACAGGCATCTCAGGAAACTGTACGCTCAAACCAATTTACTGTTGCGTAATTTCCATAGATGTTCTCCTGATGTCAAATGTATGTTGATCAAGACCTTCTGTACCTCAATGTACTGCTTGCCTTTATGGTTTAATAGCAATGTTGCTGTTAGGAACAAAATCCGCATTGCATATAATAACTCCCTAAGAAGGTTGTTAGATGTACCACGAAGGTCGAGTGCAAGCAAGATGTTTGTGTCTGTGAACATTCCGTCTTTTGGAGAATTGATACGTAAGAATGTTTACAGTTTTTTGAGAAGACTGCTGGAATGTAACAATCATCTTATATTAGCAATTGTCAACTCGTCACTCACACTTCATTCCAGCATTTGGAAGTGGTGGCGTTCCATTTTATACTGAGCCCACTATGTTGTTTTTTTTTGTTTGTTTGTTTTTGTTTTGTTTTTTTTGTTTTTTTTTGTTGTTACAAGAGCGCCGAGTGTCTGCTGATCTGTATATACTTTTATTTATTTATCTATTTTCTACTCGTTTTAGTTTTGCTCTTAATATGAACCCTGAGTTTGAAATAAACGTTTGAATTTGAATTTGAATTTGAATTTGAATTTCCTCTAGTAATATTTCTTGGTGGCGACCTGCCAAGCCAGAAATATTACCGCCTAGCCATGACGGAGATATGAAATTAAGAAAAATATATGAAGCAATGACTTTCCGAAAGCGTGTACATGAACAACGTGCGTGGCCGTCATCTGCGCAGAGTTTAGAAGCGCCCCACCCACGCAAGCTTTTTAAATGAAGGTGTTTATTATTAAGGGTAAAAAAAAAATTCCAAACCTGCATGGCCCTGTGTGAAAAAGTGACCCCCCCCCCCCCGTTAAAACATAAATTAACTGTGGTTTATCACATCTTTGGAAAGCTGAGTTCAATTTCTCTAGCCACACCCAGGCCTGATTACTGCCACACCTGTTCTCAATCAAGAAATTACTTAAATACAACCTGCCTGACAAAGTGAAGTAGACCAAAAGATCCTCAAAAGTGAGACATCATGCTGCGATCCAAAGAAATTCAGGAACAAATGAGAAAGTAATTGAGATCTATTTGTCTGGAAAAGGTTATAAAGCCGCTTCTAAACCTTTGGGACTCCAGCAAACCACAGTGAGGGCCATTATCCACAAATGGTGAAAACATGGAACAGTGGTGAACCTTCCTAGGGGCGGCTGGCTGACCAAAATTACCCCAAGAGCGCAGCGACGACTCACCCAAGAGGTCACAAAAGACCCCACAACAACATCCAGAGAACTGCAGGCCTCACTTGCCTCAGTTAAGGTCAGTGTTCATGACTCCACCATAAGAAAGAAACGGGGCAAAAATGGCCTGCATGGCAGAGTTCCAAGACAAAAACCACTGCTGAGCAAAAAGTACATAAAGGCTCGTCTCAGTTTTGCCAGAAAACATCTTGATGATCCCCAAGACTTTTGGGAAAATACTCTGTAGACTGACGAGACAAAAGCTGAACTTTTTGGAAGGTGTGTGTCCCATTACATCCAGCGTAAAAGTAGCACAGCATTTCAGAAAAGGAACATCATACAAACAGCAAAATATGGTGGTGGTAGTGTAATGGTCTGGGGCTATTTTGTTGCTCCAGGACCTGGAAGACTTGCTGTGGTAAATGGAACCATGAATTTTGCTGTCTACCAAAATCCTGAAGGAGAATGTCCAGCCATCTGTTCGTGACCTCAAGCTGAAGTGCACTTGGGTTCTGCAGCAGGACAATGATCCAAACAAAACACACCAGCAAGTCCACCTCTGAATGGCTTAAGAAATACAAAATGAAGACTTTGGAGTGGCCTAGTCAAAGTCCTGAGCTGAATCCGATTGAGATACTGTGGCATGACCTTAAAAACGCGGTTCATACTTGAAAACCCTCCAATGTGGCTGAATTACAACAATTCTGCAAAGATGAGTGGGCCAAAATTCTTCCACAGCACTGTAAAAGACTCATTGCCAGTTATCGCAAATGCTTGATTGCAGTTGTTGCTGCTAAGGGTGGCCCAACCAGTTATTACGTTTAGAGGGCAATCATTTTTTCACACAGAGCCATGTAGGTTTGGATTTTTTTCCTTTAATAATAAACACCTTGATTTAAAAACTGCATTTTGTGTTTACTTGTGTTATCTTTGTCTAATATTTAAATTTGTTTGATGATCTGAAACATTTAAGTGTGACAAGCATACAAAAAAAAATGAGAAATCAGGAAGGGGGCAACCACTTTTTCACACCACTGTAGTTCCATCCGTGAAGCCACTGCCATACCTGTGTATATACCTGTGTATTATTTTTATTTTATTTTCAGACGTATGTTTAATAGTGTATTCTGGAACTGTGTTTTATCAAATCATTCTTTATTGCACAGTAGCCTGGTGGAGCACCCACAATTTTGTTGTACTGTACAACTGTACAATGACAATAAAGCCTATTCTATTCTATATACACGGTGCTGACATGTCTACTAACATGAAAAACATTTCAAGTACTTTTAACATCAGATTAACATTTTCTTGATCTCTATCAAAACCACAATCATGTGCAGGACTTAATGAACTACAAGCAGTCAGTAATGTATCTTTTTTAAAAGAAAATCGTACAACAAGAACTTCATAAACATGCAGATTAAACAAAGCCCTCTGTGCGACACGCCTCCCTTTGAACATAATGGCTTCACAGCACGGCATCCAGTTTTTGAAGTCACTGTCCCCAAGCACACATGCAATTTAACGCACACAAGCTTGCACTGACACATGCATATATCGACCTTTACCCTGCCTATTGACTTTGATCCCCCCTCATCCCTTTGTATGTCTTAGGAGTTGTAAGAAAAGACCTGATGAATCGAGTGACAGAGATCAAAGGGCAGACCTTCTAATAGACCAGGATGAAGAGGAGACTGATGACTGTGTGTTTATGACTGCATGTGTGCATTTGATTTCTTCTCAGTCATGGATATTCAGTTTGGGTTGCTGAATGTGAATATGTCTCTCCATTCAAGTGTCACCATGTCTTCTATGCAACAGTCCTATGTGTTTCTCTATTGTCTACTGTGAATCCACCACCAAAACACACACACACACACACACACACACACACACACACTTCTCCCCTCCTTCTCACTTTGAAATGTGGCCAGGGTCAACTGACAGGTTTTAATCAGCGTTGACCCCAAGATGCCAATACGCCGATATGCTGAACTCGCCCTAACCCCCACCATAACCTACTACAACTTCGCCATCTGATACATCCACTGACTGGCAGAGGGAGTGACAGAGACCAAGTTCTGTGACTATTTGCCCAGCAACATCCAAGGACAAACAGGAAGATTTAAGATAAGGGAAGGGAAATCTGTCATTCAAGTTTTTGCTAAAACAGTACATAAAAGATTAACTATTGATTTATTCACCATCTAAAACACACTGCTATTGTCCATGCAGCTGAAATTACAATGAGACTATTCCCTCTCTCTAAAAATCTAGACATCATCATCAAGAGCCAAGAGTAAAAGACAACCAAAATGGCAATGTAATGAGATTGCTCAGTACAACACCTCTTTTAAATGAGTGTCCGTCATCCCCCCACTCCCCGCTGCATAAAGTGGGCACACAGTCAATAGGTAATCAGAAGGCATGATGCAAAGCGTGAAAAACATACTATGCACTAACAGAAACTAAAAAATCCACAGGGGCAAAAGGGGAAGCATTGCGCAAATGTGCACTTTAGAGCGTTGTGATAGGCCCCATCAAATCACATAAACCAAATTATTCATATGCAAGTTCAGGTGAGACAAGGTGAGCTCTGACACCCCAGGCAGTAATAATACTGCATATAGTAATAAACATCAGGTGCATACTGTAAAAATTCCCCCAAAGAAGAAAATGAAGAAACTGTGATCACAGCACTTGATCTATATAACACCCATTACTGTAACTACTACTAACTTTCAATCACCTCACCCCATAACAGTAAAAACCCAGATGGAAAAAAATTGAAATCTTACATTAAAATGAATAAACACCAACATTTACATTTACATTTACAACGTGGAAAATAAGTACAAAACACGTCAACATTTTTCTCATTAAACATCTGATGGACCCATTGACCTGAGACTTTCACCAGATATCAGTAACAACCCAAGTAATCCATACATACAAAGAAATCAAGGCAACTGTGTTCACAAAACAAGTTATATTTAATAATGTTAAATGACACAGGGAATAAGTATTGAACACATGAAGAAAAAGAGATGCAAAAAGGCACAGAACGCCAAGAAACCAGCTGAAATCCATCAGAAGTTAGGAAGCCATCCCATCCCCCATCAGTGTAAATTAATTTCACCTGGTTAAGTCCTAACTGATAGCCTTTAAAAAGGTTTGTGAATATCAGATTGTCATACCACAAAGAACTCATGATGGGTAGAAGCAAAGAGCTCTCTCTAGACCTTTGCAACCTATTGCTGCAAAACATAATGATAGAATTGGTTACAGGCACATTTCTTAACTGCTGAATGTTCCAGTGAGCACTGTTGGAGTCATCATTCGGAAGTGGAAAGGACATCATTTTACCATAAACTGGCCATGACCAGGAGCTCCTCACAAGATTTCTGACAAAGGAGTCAAAAAATAATCAGAAGAGTTATCCAAGGGCCAAAGACCTCTTGTGGAGAGCTCCAGAAAGACATGGATTTAGCAGGTACTGCTGTTTTAAAGAAAACAATAAGTAATGCACTCAACCGACATGGGCTCTATGCTCACTCACCCCACAAGACTCCACTGCTGAAGAAAAAGCATGTTGAAGCTCATTTAAAGTTTGCTGTACAACATTTGGGCAAGCCAGTAAAAATAGATGAGACCAAAATTGAACTTTTTGAATGCCACAACACATAGCATGTTTGGAGGAGAAATGGCACTGCACATCAGTCCACAAACACCATACCAACAGTGAAGTTTGGAGGTGGGAGCATCATGGTGTGGGGGTGTTTTTCAGCACATGGTACAGGCAGACTTTATATAACTGAAGGAAAGCTGAATGGACAAATGTACAGAGATATCCTTGATAAGAACCTATTCCCATCTGCCAAGATGCTGAAGATGAAACAAGGGTGGACATTTCAGCAAGACAATGATCCCAAACACACAGCGAAGGAAACTCTCAACTGGCTCCAGAGAAGGAAAATAAAGCTGCTAGAATGGCCCAGTCAGTCACCTGACCTGAGTCCAATTAAAAATCTATGGAATGAACTGAAGATAAGAGTTCATAGAAGACACCCACAAAACCTTCAAGATTTGAAGACAGTTTTTGTGGAAAAATGGGCTAAAATCACTCCTGAACAATGGCTGCACCTATTTTCTCCATACAGGAGGCATCTGGAAGCTGTTATTACCAACAAAGGCTTTTCTACTAAATATTACATTAATTTCTGTCATGAACCAAGCTGGTGTTTCCTGTAGTCTCGGTTCTGACCATTCTCTGTGGCTCGGGTGTCGGGTGATTTATGCATTGTGTTGTCTTTTGAGTTCTTGTTGTGTTTATGTCTTTGTTCCTTTTCTTTTCCGTGCCTGTAGCCACCGCTCTGGCCGGTGGCTGTTAGGCAGCCTCTTTGACCTACATTCGTGTGGGCATTGTCTAGCACTCGCCGGTCCAACCACGCCCCCTTTCTCTTGACAGCCAGCTGATTCCTCTCCAGTAATTGTCATTCCCACGACTAGCACAATGGTCCAGCAATGCTTGACTGGCAAAGGCCGCCTAAATACAAGCACTGCTGGACCTTTGTGCTAGTCATACGGACGTTTATTGCCGTATGACTGTCTGTGTCTTTGAAAGACTGTTGTGTTCCACACCGTCGCTGCTCCCCTTGGTGTGTGTATTGCTCACTGGAATCTTGGACTATCGGACTGCTCCTGTACTGTGAGTAATTATGTTTGCGTTTCTCCGTGCAGTTGTCTGCCACGCTTTGGCTCTTAGCCCAGTTTGGTCTCCAGCCAGTCGAGCCTCCTAGAGAACTCCCAAGTTTGCCCGAGCTTAAACATTATTTGTACTATTCGTTTGTGGCCACGGTACACAGTGGTCTGCCCGCTGCACGCTCGTTGCGTGAGCCATTTTGTGTACACAATTACCTTTTTGCATGTCTTTATTTTTGGAACTGTTACCTTTGTGTTTAATAAATGTCTTGTGGTGAAACCCTGCATGTAAATCCATTCATCCTTCCCCTCCTCTGTGCGCTGCGTAAAAGCGCACGAGGCGGTTCATGACAGAATGGTCCAGCCAAAAAGGATTTAGGGGGTTCACCCACACATCTGTTTTTCTTTTTTTAAAACTGTGTTTTCACTCACCTTTTTGGGCTGGACTGAGTGCCTGGCAGAATGTTCTCAGCATGCCGGAGAAGGAAGGCAGCCGGGGGTCCCAGTACAGAGGAGCAATGGGCAGCTGAGTATCTCTGGGGCCACATTGCTGAGGATCTCTCATCCCACGGCCCAAAAAAGCTTCTGAAGAACGTGGTGGCAGCAGTCAGGGTGGTCGAGGCATATCCTAGCCTTGGTAATTATCCTGAATTTGCCGAGCTGCTGTCTACCGTCACCGCTCTTCAGCGGCGCTTCCCGGATTTGGTGATCGGTTCGTCTTCAGCTCAAAGACGACACCTCCTGGTGCAGAAAGGAGAATCAGCAGGTGCAGCCCTTGGGTCTCCCTCGTTGGCCCGTTTCGCCAGAATTCCAAGGGCAGCTTCATCCAGCGAGGAAATGTCGGGAGAGGCCCTCCTCTTCTTCAGCAGCCATCATCTCCCCTCCAGCTGCCGTGAGGTCTGCTGAGGTCACCCCGGGAACATCCACCTCCGTCGTCGAGGAGACGGCTCCTCCGCAAGCATGGGAAGGGGCCTACATCACCGTGGACACAGAGAGGGATGACTGTCTGCCGCCTGCAGCTGGGAACATCAAAGACTGGGATGACAGGCAAGTGTTTTCTCATTCTACACAATCTAATAACACTAAACCTTGTCTGTCTCCCGAGGGAGAGGCCCAGTTTCAGCAGTCCATTGGGTCCTCTCCTCCAGCTGCAGATATTGAATTTGTTTCTGTTCTCTCCGTGTCTCCCCCGATTTTTCCTGAGCACCTGTTGGCCCAAGGCCAGAGCTATCAAATGGTGGAGGAGCCGGTGGCTTCGGAGGATTCCGCCCCAGGACGAGCATGGAGATGTTCCCCTGCAGCCACGACGGAGGAGTCCCCAGCGTTGGAACCGCTGTAGGAAGACTATGGGACTGCTTATACCATTTTTCCAGCTGCAGAGGCGACGGCAGCAGAGTGGGAGCCAGAGTTGGACATCTTGGAGGCCAGGCCCGGGATCACATCGCCAAGATCGACGGAGTCCTGGACGGCGGTGGAGCTCGAGCTCAGGCAAGTTTTCTCTCTTGCTTTTCTAATGTCAGTTTTAGAGAGAGCTTGTCTGGCTCTAGGTGAGGAGAGTCAGGCACAGCACGCAGCTGCATCTCAACTCCCTTCGCCGGGCTCCGCCACTGCCGGCGACCCTAACCACTTTGTTTCTTCTCCCGTTCCTGAGAATCCTTCTAGAGTCCCCGGAGAGGAACCACCATCTCCAGGGGTCTCCACGGAACCGGTCTTGACACCTGACAACATCGTGGGTCCAACTACCACACTGCCTAAGGCCGTCATATGGGTCCCTCCGCAGGCTGAGTCTCCATGGGTGTGGCGTGCTGGCTTTGGACCCTCGTGGGGGCTGCGCCCCAGGATCAGCCCAACGTGGGTGCTGTGCTCCTGTCTGGACCCATCATGGATGCTACACTCCAGCGCGGGGTTCACCACTGGCGCAACGCTGGCCCGGTCAAGGTCCACCGTGGGTGCTGTAGAGCTCTAGCTGGGAGCCACCGCGGTTGCTGCAGAGCTCCAGCCTGGAGCCACCATGGGTGCTGCAGAGCTCCAGCTGGGAGCCACCGCGGGTGCTACAGAGCTCTAGCCGGAGTCCACCACGGGTGCTGCAGAGCTCCAGCCGGGAGCCACTGCGAGTGCAGCGCTGGCGAAGTCAGGGTCCACCGACGGTGCAGTGTTGGTCCGGTCGGGGTCCATCGAGGGTGCAGCGTTGCCCGCTTGGGGTCCACCGCGGGTGTAGCTTTGGCCCGCTCGCGGTCCACCACGGGTGCAGCATTGGCCCGATCAGGGTCCACCGCGGGTGAAGCTATGTCTCAAGCTGGGACCACCAAGGATGCTGCGGGTCAGCCTGAGGACGCCGTGGCCCCCTTCTCCTCCCTGTCCGACGCCGTGGGGGTTCCCTTCCTATGGTCCAGTCACCCATCAGTGAGCCTTCCGGTGAGCAGGCCACCTCCTGCTTCACCCCACCGGCTCTGGTGGCTCAACAGCGCTGGCCGACTGCTGGAGGGACTGAGTCTCTGGTCCAGATGGCCCGTGTTTTCCGGCAGGCCACCGGACTCTGTTTGCCGGACTGCCTGCTGGGCCTAGGACTCTGGGCGGCCTTCTGAGCCTCCACGCCTTTGGACTTGGGGGGGTTAATTGTGGGCCCTGGGCAGGGTGTACTGTGTTCCCTCCTTGCCTGTTCACCCTACCTCCCATCCGGGTTCGTGGTTGCTGTTCCTGCAGGGGTTTCCTTTCCTTATGATGTTGCCGTGGGTGTCTGGACTCCACCCCTAGAAGGGGGGGCTCTGTCATGAACCAAGCCGGTGTTTCCTGTAGGTTTGGTTCTGACCGTTCTTTGTGGCTCGGGTGTCAGGTGATTTATGTATTGTGCTATCTTTTGAGTTCTTGTTGTGTTTATGTCTTTGTTCCTTTTCTTTCCTGTGCCTGTAGCCACCGCTCTGGCCGGCGGCAGTTAGGCAGCCTCTTTGACCTACATTCGCATGGGCATTGTCTAACACTTTGCCGGTCTGACCATGCCCCCTCTCTCTTGACAGCCAGCTGATTCCTCTCCAGTAATTGTCATTTCCGCACCTTGCCCAGGTGCACCCAATTTGTGGTGCCAGCAGTGCTTGTACTTAGGCGGCATTTGCCAGTCAAGCATTGTGCTAGTCATATGGACGTTTATCGCCATATGACTGTCTGTGTCTTTGAAGGACTGTTGTGTTCCACACCATCGCTGCTCCCCTTGGTGTGTGTATTGCTCGCTGGAATCTTGGACTATCAGACTTGTGGTGAAACCCTGCGCATAAATCCATTCATCCTTCCCCTCCTCCATGCGCTGCGTAAAAGCGCAGGAGGAGGTTCATGACAAATTTCACCAAGTGTGTTCAATACTTATTCCCTGTGTCATTCCACTTTATTAAATATAACTTGTTTTGTCAACACAGTTCCCTTGATTTCTTTGTATGTATGGGTTACTTGGGCTGTTACTGATATCTGGTGAAATTCTCAATTCAATGGCTCCATCAGAAATATGTTTAATGAGAAAAATGCTGACGTGTTCAATACTCATTTTCCCCCACTGCACATTTTATATTAAATTATATTTTGGGTCTTACCCTCCATCTCATGGAGCCGCGAATACTGGCAAATGTGGTGATCTTGGGGTTTCGACAGGGTTTGTCAGTGTTTGCAAAAGGTTGCCAAACAGTTTGCAAACAGTTTTTGAGGTCCCAAACAGTTTTTCTTGTTGCCAAAAAAATTTGAACATTTGAATTTTTTTGGTGAAAGTATTTTTCCTCAAACAGTTGCAAACGTTTGCAAAATAGTTGCATACATTTGCAAATGGTTGCAACACATGTCGCTACAGTTCTTTTTGGTTCACCAGGTAGTGAAAACTAGCAAAGAATCACTAGATGATCTTACTGATAGTTTGGGATTTTATTATGTGAATAATTTTGTTTGAACAAAATCTACATGTCTCCCATTCCACAACGTTTCCTAAATATGTGTGTTTAATGTTTTTTGAAGTCTGTAATGTATTAAACTAAACCACAGCTGGTCACGGCTACCATATAAGTAAGTATGTCCACATAAGGTGTGTTTCAATTTCTAGGGATGTTTTTGTGTTCTATGTTTTTTTCATTTTGCTGTTGTTTTCCTCCTAATATTACAATATACATATATCCTGATATGGGAGCGAGAATGAGAGAGAAGAGGGAGAGGAATCACCATTTTATTCATCAAATAGCAACAAAGAAATATGGATAGAGAAAAAACTCTGAATAGACTCTGAGAAAAAAAAAGATCACTGTCGGCTGATACACTACACATAGGAAATGCTACTACACAGACATTACTTTTGTGAATACAAAATGATTTAGTATATGTAAGCAAATGAAATTTCCCTCATGAAAAAAGAATTATAGTCTCAACAGCTCAACCACCTGATGTCGGCTGCTGTCCTTCAGCACCACACCGCCAGTCTCTGTGAGACTGTTTAGGCTTGCATCATCTACAGGTAGAATAACTGTTAAGGATCTATGACTATTTTTCTAATCTCAAACATGAACATAAAGTAAGCAAAGCCGAAAATAATTATAAGAGCAATCCAATAAACCTCAGCAGAACCAACAGAAACAATAGCTTTCCTGATGAGCGCTAGCACACCGTCTTCAGATGAAGGGAGGGCTCGCTATATTTGTCAAGGTTTGGTTAACACAGGACTCAGGCACAGGCAGGACCAAGTGCAACAATGATGTTAATTCATTAAACAAAAACTCAAACACAAACAAATAGCAGCACATGGGCTGAATAACAAAAAAGTGGAAGGTAAAACTCACTACAAACAAACCACAGGAACACACTGGGAGACCGGAGGGAAATATGACAATTACGCCACACCAGAACACAAACTCAGACTGACATAAATAAGTTAACTGATAATTACAAATGTGAGACAGCTGGGGAACAATCAGGGGCTAAACAGGAATACATGAGGGAAAGTGTCTACCGATATGGAAAACATGAGGAGCTGGGAACAACAGGTAAACAAATATACACACACGACCCAGAACCACACAAAGGAATACAGAAATGCAAAAATGATAATCACAATAATAATAATAATGAACAACAGAAACCAAAAAGAACAGAAAGCATGGGCATAGTCTGGGGACCATGCCTACAGCCTGACAATATTTACATGTTGATTTAAAAAATACAGAAGAAGAAGCCATCTCTGTTGTCATTCAGTCCATCATGTACAATAGAACGAAATTACGTTTCTCCTATCTACAATGTTAATCACATGTAGAATCAGAGGGGTCACTGCCACGCAAGGCGCTGCCACAAACAATTTCTCCTTCTCCCATTCTATTAGGCTGGGCACCAAGCTAGAAGGCGGGAAGTACCATTTTTATATGGTCTTTGGTATGACCCGGCCGGGACTTAAACACCCAACCTCCCGGTTGTGGGGCGGACGCTCTATCAACTAGGCCACCATTCCACACGAAAGTGTATATATTTAGACTTAAGGTACGTTCAGATCAAATGTGAACGGGCAAATTTTTCGCACAGCACAAATACATTATAACTCAATGTAAACACACGACATGAATTCACTGTCTGAGTGAGATGCAGACAGGTGAAGTTGCCTTTATAACTTCTGCAGCTGTGTTCAACCTGCTGTGGAAATCCCAAAAAAAACAAGGTTTACATTATCCAATGAGGCTCACCTGAAAAAGTTGTCCCAGCCTCCAAAACGTCACAAGATGGGGGTTTCCGTTGCTAGCTTGCTAGCCTTGTTAGCACATCCGTGGCAGGAATCCATGGGTAAATAACGCCGACATCCCGATTTAGCTGAAGAACATCCGGTCCTTTTGTCTCCAGGTGAGTGGCAGTCTCATTTTCAAATTAGTTTACTCTCTAATGTTCATATTTTTACTCAGATGATGGCGCTATCCCTGGGACATGAGTGCACGTGCTTGCCTCTTTCCATTTACTTTGTATGGATTTGCACTGCCCGTTTGCATTTGGTCTGAGTGCACCTTAAGTGTGTGTGATCTATGATTGTGTTGTGCAGTCTGGAGCTCATATAAGCTGGGAAGAGGTGGGAAGCATTTTCCCCAGCTGTGTACCACAGATTTTGGCCTGTGTTCCACAGTAAATACCCAGTCAGATCAGGTGGAATTATGTTGTGTGTTGTGTTCATATATTTTGTTATTCAATATATGTTCTGTATATGTCATGCTCGGGGCACAGCCAGGGACAGTGCCCATGCTTTATGTTCATTTTGTGCCATGATTTGCCCCTCGGGGCAGGAACGAAAACCCAAACGCTGGACTGTAGTTGTGATATTTATTGAACGAAAACTCAAAGGTCCAAACAGTGCACAAACACAACTAGAAAAGCACTCGGAGAGCGCAGACCTCCGCCAAGCGACACAGTTCCCCTGTGGGCATGTTGTCCTGTATTTTTTTTTTTTCAAGTGTTCTGACGATTTTTTGGCAGCGTTACATGCACACAAAAAAATATTGAAAATGGCCCTATCTCGCAATGTTAAATAAATTTTAAAAAAAAAAGAATCCTTTAAAAAATTCCTGGATCCAGACGGTGATCCGGATCACCACCAAAATCTAATCATCTGTAGGATACCCCATGTCTGACAATCTCTGAAAATTTCATGAAAATCCGTCCATAACTTTTTGAGTTATCTTGCTAACAAACAAACAAACAGACAAACCAACGCCGATGAAAACATAACCTCCTTGGCGGAGGTAGAAATCCAAACAGTGCACAAAGTAAACTTACAGACTGAGATGGCAAAGGAGTAGGCAGGATAACACAGGGTAACGCACCAGAACGGGGAAAGGTTCTGATGCATGACGACAGATTAGCTGGGGCCAACAAAGAGTGAAAGAAACAATGACCTTAAACAGAACATGAACCAATGAACACAAAAGATTGTAGGTGTGGATCACATGAGCGGGCAGGAGATGACAATGATTACCAACTGGGGTCAGCTGAGTGTAATGAGAGGGGAGAAGGTGAGACTGACAGCTGACAGGGACACCGCCCACAACAGAGCAAAAACCCACTAGTGCCACTGACAGCTGTCACTCCGGAGGGAGAACACAACAGTACGATAATAAAGAATAAATGCCAACAAATAAGGACTGAGAAATAAATACTAACCAATACCAAATAAAAGAGTAGCAAAACTACAATGACATAAACAAGGGGATGAGAAAATAAGAAACAATACGAGATATGCAGAAAACAACCACGGATAAAATGACAGGAACCAAAGAACACAAAATACAACAAATAAACAAATATAGAAAAGGACCATGAGACTGAGCACGGCGGAATCCCCCGTGCTCAGATCATAACAGAACCCCCCTCTCAAAGGGTGGATACCAGACACCCAGGGTAACATGAAAAAAGAAAAAGACCCCCCCCACACACACACACACAAAAAGGAGTATTGTAGAGAGCGTGAAATGAAGAGGCTGAATTTATTTCTCAATTCAGGTTTATTAATCATTCACGTATCTCCAACATCCTCTCAATCAGAAAAGAGTCAGAATATCCCACATCTCCCCTTTTTATACCTGGGACATCAAAGTACCGAATCACATTGTCATTCAATCCCCCGAGACAATACATCACCCCCCAGGTCTTCTCTCCTCCACCTAAAAGCCTGGTGGTCAGGAAGTCTTCTCAGAACCATTTCTAAAGACAGATTTCACACCTTCCTGTTACCCCCGAAGGGCCAGACTTATTGTTCCTTCTAAGACGTGAGGTAGCAGTAATATACATATGCAGCTTAAGCATCTCAAATATGTGAGCCACAGTATAACAATAAACCACCCCGGGTGGGTGGTGGGGGGAACAGGGTAGGAGGGAACAAAAACGAAAGCCCTGCTCAGGACCCACACCCACGCAGAACTAGGCACCTAGGCCCCCTAGACCAGAGAGCTGGACAGTTCAGGTGGTCGGCTAAAGTCCCAGATGTGGCAGATGGCGTGATGGAAAGAATCGGGTGGCCTACTGGAGAACGTGGGCCACCCAACCCAGCGGCACAGTCTGTCAGGTGGTCTGCCAGAGTTCTTTAACCACCTAAACAGAAAAGGTGGTCCAGGGGGCAGCTGCCCAACAAGGACAACTAGCAATGAGGAGGATGGAGGAGTAGGGGAAACCACGACGACCTCGGGCAAAGGAGAGGGGATCATGATGGCCCTGGACAGAGGAGAGGGGACCACAACGGCCTCGGGCAGAGGAGCGAAGACCACGACGGCCTCGGGCAAAGGAGAGGGGACCACGACGGCCTCGAGCAAAGGAGAGGGAATCACGACGTCGCCAGGGAGAGGAGAGGGAACCCCGATGCCTTTGGACTGCCCTGCACCACCCTCAGTGGTTCTGGATTGGAATATCGCAGCACTTGTGGTGGCTCCAAGCTGGAGCACAGCAGCACCTGTGGTGGCTCCAGGCTGGAGCGAGGCTGCATCCGCGGTGGCTCCGGGCTGGAGTGAGGCTGCACCCACGGTGGCTCTGGGCTGGAGCGAGGTTGCACCCATGGTGGCTCCAGGCTGGAGCGAGGCTACACCCACAGTGGACCCGGACTGGGCCAGAGCGGTGCCCACGGTGGTCCCGAACTGGGCCAGAGTTGCACCCGCAGTAGCCCCCGAAATGGAGCGTAACGCCCATGGCGGACCCACACTGGAACGCAGCACCCATGTTGGTCTCAGGATGGGGCGCAGCACCCACAACAGTCCCTGACTAGGACACCACACCCACAGAGACTCAGACTGAAGAGGAGCTGCACCCATGGAGGTCCCGCGCTGGGACGGAGCACCCACGATGACCTCAGCTGAAGTGTGAGCAGCACCCCTGGAGGCCCTGGACTGGGACAGAGCACCCATGATGACCTCGGCAGGGAGAACTGGACCCACAAAGACCTCATGCGGTGAGACTGAACCCACGGAGACCTCAGGCAAAGTTGGATGAACCTCGGTGACCCTGGGGAAAGGCTCAGACAAGAGGGACAGAGGCACAGGGTCAGGGTCACCGGCGGCAGTGTAGCCCAGCAAGGTGAGCTCAGGTGCAGCTGATGACTGCACTTGACTCTCCCCACCAAAATGCCAGGCAATATCTCTCCAAAGCAGAGACAGAAAAAACAAAGAAGAGCATTTGCCTGAGCTCAAGCTCCACCGCCTTCCAGGACTCCATTGATCCAGGCGACGTCTTGGGCCCGGTCCTCTGGAGATCCAGCTTCAACTCTGCTGTGGCGGCCCCTGCAGCAGGCATGGTGGTAGGTGCAGTCCCGGGACTCCCCAGCGAAGTGACCCACACAGGTGGCTCATCCGGCATGGATTCAGGGGGTCAGTTTCCTGCTGGCGCTGGATTCTGCTCAGCTGAAGCCCGGGGATGCTCGGTCATCGGTGCAGGCTCCGGATCACTGACAGCGCTCTCCCTCCTTCCAGACCATGGCTGCGGGGCTGGTACCAGGTCCTCCAGGACTGCAGGCTCCTCCATACCCAGCGGCTAAACCCTGGGACCGGCGGGCACTCGGGGAAAATAGGACAAGGCACGGAGAGAGCAGATAAAGTCTTTTGCTGCAGCAGGCGGTGAGAGCTCAGAGGACTGCCTAGGCTGAGCCTCACCACAGGGAATCAGGCAAGATAATTTATTTGTTGGTGAATGAGAATGGAAAAACACTTGCCTGGGTTCCCGAGGTATGGTGGTTTCTGCTGCAGCTGGTGTTGAATCTGCCCTCTCCTTGGCTAAAGTTGTCATGGGCCCCTCAGAGGAGTGTAGAGGAGCCACTTCTGCAGACGTGGTGACGGGCAGAGCCAGGAAGGAGGTGACCAGTCTTTCAGCAGCGGGAGGAATTGCCGAGGAGGAGGGAGAGGCAGCAACAGCAGAGGAGGAGGCTGACAAGACAGCCGGAGAAAAAAAACTGGGTAAAGGAACTGCTGCAGGAGTTTTCGACTTCGGCGAATGAGGGGCTGCTGACAGGGAGGTGGAAGCGTTCATCTGGCGGGATTTCTCTGGGCAGCGGCAGGAAATGGGAGGCGGCTGACCCAGGCGATTCTCTCCCGGGGAGTCCAGTCCTGCCGCAACCGGAGGACAGGTGGAGGCTGACCCAGGAGAGTAGTGTTTCAGAGCTGGCGAAGCCGAAGCAGGAGTGGATGAGCAGGGGTAGGTCGATGACGTCTGGCACAGAGGGCACTTCTGCGTCGGCTTTTATCCCGCTGGAAGTGGACCCCTCGTCAGCCCAGGGAATAACTGCTGAAGTGAAGAGACCGTGGCCAGCAGCTCCGCAAATTGGGGAAGCTTCCTCAACCCAGGGTGCGCCTCGATGATCCCAACTGCAGCATTCACACTTTCCCAGGTTTTCTTGGGGCTGCGGGAGGCGAGAGTTTCATCCACAAACCCCTGGATGAAATCAGTGGCCCACTTCTCCTTCATGCTCGGGGACCCAGCGACCGATCTCCCTCTGAAGACTGAAGGCCGGCATGCTGGAGACAAAATGTGGGCTCCGAAAAACAGGTGAGTGAAAAAACAAAAAAGCACAACCTACAGCAGCTGGGTCTTCAACTGGTTGGAGCTTTCTGTCATGGTTTGCCCCTCGGGGCAGGAACAAAGACCCAAACGCTGGACTGTGGTTGTAATATTTATTGAGTGAAAACTCAAAGGTCCAAACAGTGCACAAACACAAAAATCCAAACAGTGCACAAAGTAAACTTACAGACTGAGATGGCAAAGGAGTAGGTAGGATAACACAGGGTAACGCGCCAGAACGGGGAAAGGTTCTGATGCATGATGACAGATTAGCTGAGGCTCCAACAAAGAGTGAAAGAAACAATGACCTTAAATAGAACATGAACCAATGAACACAAATGATTGCAGGTGTGGATCACATGAGTGGGCAGGAGATGACAATGATTACCAACTGGGGTCAGCTGAGTGGAATGAGAGGGGAGAAGGTGAGACTGACAGCTGACAGGGACACCACCCACAACAGAGCAAAAACCCAGAAGTGCCACTGACAGCTGTCACTCCGGAGAGAGAACACAACAGTACGATAATAAAGAATAAATGCCAACAAATAAGGACTGAGAAATAAATACAAACCAATACCAAATAAAAGAGTAGCAAAACTACAATGGCATAAACAAGGGGATGAGAAAATAAGAAACAATACGAGACATGCAGAAAACAACCACGGATAAAATGACAGGAACCAAAGAACACAAAATACAAATAAACAAATATAGAAAAGGACCATGAGACTGCTCAGGCTATTATTATTATTATTATTATTATTATTATTATTATTATTATTATAAGTGCCCCTGTGTTCCCTGATCATTGTCTGTCATGTCATATTATCCCCTGTTGTCTGTTTTATGGTTGTCTTTTTGCATTTGGTTATATTGTTTGATTCCTGTTGCAATGCTGCAACATTGCATGGAGGTTGGAGACAGTGCCTTTGGCATGGCAAACCGGGGTGGTGGTTCCTCTCTTCAAGAAAGGGGACCAGAGGGTGTGCTCCAACTTTAGAGGGATCCCACTCCTCAGCCTCCCTGGGAAGGTCGCTGCCAAGGTATTGGAGAGGAGAGTTCGGCCATTGGTTGAACCTCGGATTCAGGAGGAGCAATGTGGTTTTCGTCCTGGCCGTGGCACATCTCTCACATAATCACATCAACACATCAACTCTTTACCCTCTCGAGAATCCTCAAGGGTTCGTGGGAGTTTGCCCAACCAGTTCACATGTGTTTTGTGGACTTGGAGAAGGCATTTGACTGCGTCCCTCGTAGTTTTTTGTTGGGGGTGCTTCGGGAGTATGGGGTATCGGGCTTGTTGTTACGAGCTATCCGGTCTCTATACAACCGTTATGGGAGTTTGGTTTGCATAGCCAACACTTGGAAAAACGCCGGAAAAAGGTGGATTGCCCTCTCTGGGTTGGGGACAGGTTCCTGCCCCAAGTGGAGGAGTTTAAATATCTTGGGGCCTTATTCACGAGTGAAGGGAGAATGGACTCCAGCAAGTCCCAGGACTTGCTGGAGAGACTACGTCTCCCAGCAGGCCTGGGAATGCCTTGGTGTCCTCTCTGAAGAACTGGAGCAGGTGGCTGGGGAGAGGGAAGTCTGGGCTTCTCTGCCTGAACTGCTGCCTCCACGACCAGGACCTCCGGAAAAGCAGTAGAAGATGGATGGATGGATGCCAACACTCAGTCGGACTAATTCCCAGTGGGAGTTGTACTCTGCCAGGGCTGCCCTTTGTCACCGATCCTGTTCATAATTTTTATGGACAGGATTTCTAGGTGCAGCCGAGGATCGGAGGGTATCATGCTTGGTGACCACAGGATCTCATCTCTGTTGTTTGTAGATGATGTTGTCCTGCTGGCTTCATCCAGCAATGACCTACAGGTCTTACAGGGCTTACTGGGACGGTTTGCCACTGAGTGTGAAGCGGCTGGGATGAGAATCAACACTCCAAGTCTGAGTCCATGGTCCTCAGCCGGAAAAAGGTGGATTGTCCTCTCCGGGTCTGGGATAAGCTCCTGCCCCAAGTGGAGGAGTTTAAGTATCTCGGGGGCTTATTCACGAGTGAGGGGAGGATGGAGAGAGAGATTGACAGATGGATCGGAGCAGCATCTGCAATGATGCGGACTTTATAACGTTCCATTGTGATGAAGAGGGAGCTAAGCTCTAAGGCAAAGCTGTTGATTTACCGCCAATCTACGTTCCTACCCTCACCTATGGTCACAAACTTTGGGTAATGACTAAAAGAATGAGATCGTGGATACAAGCGGCTGAAATGAGCTTTCTTCGTAGGATTGCTGGACTCATCCTTAGAGATAGGGTGAGGAGCTCAGTCAATCCGGGAGAGGTTCAGAGTAGAACCGTTGCTCCTCTACATTGAAAGGAGCCAGCTGAGGTGGTTTGGGCATCTGATCATGATGCCTCCTGGACGCCTCCCACTTGAGGTGTTTTGGGCACGTCCCATTGGGAGGAGACCCCGGGGCAGACCCAGGACTCGCTGAAGAGACTACGTCTCCCAGTTGGTCTGGGAATGCCTTGGTATCCTCTCTGAAGAGCTGGAGCAAGAGAGGGAAGTCTGGGCTTCTCTGTTTTAACTGCTGCCTTCGTGACCCAGACTTCCGGAAAAGCGGTAGAAGATGGATGGATGGATGGATAGATAGATGGATGTTTGACCTTGTATATTTTTACTGTTTAGTGTTATTGTCCTTGTTGTCTTTAGTCATGTTTTTTCATCCCCTATCTAAGTTCATGGATGTGTGTGTGCCTGTTTACCTATTGTCTCTAGTTCCTTATGCTTCCATGCCCATAGTCACTCTCCCTCCAGCATGTGCTGTTTAGCCCTGATTACTCTCCCAGCTGTCTTGTGTCTCCCAATTATGAGTTTCCCTATATATGTGAGTCTCTGTCTTTGTCTCTTTGAGAGGCCATTACGTCATTTCACCCGGCTAAGTTCCTGCCTCGTATCTATGTCTATGTTCCCAACCCATGCACAGTAAGTTTGCCTTGCTACGTGTTTACCAAGTTTTTGCCGAGTTTAGTTTAGGTTTGCCATGCCAAGTTTAGTTTAGTTCTCAGCCCACGTGCTGCCTTTTGTTTTCCCTGTTTGTTTTTTTTAATAAATTATCATTTTGCATTGCATCCCTACCTGCACTTTAGAGTCCTATTTTCACCCCCATCTGCTGAGAAGCAGATATATGACAGTATAGCTTCTAAAGGCATTTGTCTTCCACAGTGGTCAGGAGAAACTGAATGCTGGGGAGGGTTTGCGCACACCGTTTTATCGGGTTGGATCCAAGATTCACCTGATATTCACCTGACATTTGCCTGGAATTGGCAAAAAAAAAAAAGTTCTTTAACAGTGGCAAAAGAGTTGTAAACAGTTGCTAATCGTTGCAAACGCTGTCACTAACATTTGTTAATAGCTGCTAATGTTCACCAGCTGTCTTTCACAAATACTTGCGTCATTGTTACATATGGTTGTAAAACGTCGCTAAACATCGTTATCTATTGCTAATGACAGTCGAACCCTGATGATCGTGAACATTCCTCAGAAAAGTTGGCGAATCCAAAAGTTGCCATATTCGTCTACATTCACCGCTCCTTGAGATACTACCCTTAGAGACTGTCTCATCACTCATTTGAAAAACCATGTACTTTTATGCAGGAATATATTTACAATACTAGATCCAGGAACTCTCTGTACCTTCTTTGGCTTCCTTGTTGTCATCTTCATCCTGCTGCTCCGATTCAGGGCCTGGCTTTGCCTCCATTAGCTCTTCATCTTCCTCTTCCTCCTCTACTGAGAGAGAGTTAAAAAAAAAAAAAACAGGGAAAGAGCACTCATGTTAATCAACAGCTGTTCCAATTTTCCTTGACCTCCTGCTGTGTGCTGCCTTCCCCTCCCTCTTACTGAAATAATCATTCCCAGACATGCACAAGTACACCTGATGAACATTCAGTCCAAATGGGTTTCATTTACAAACACACTCACTTGTGCTTTATAGAATAATAGCAGAAAAGCAGAAATGTTAATCAACTTCCATTGCAGTTGCTTGATATTAAAAAAGGCATGAGCTTGTCCCAATTCTCACAATCATCTAGGGTCAAGATTCACGTGTGCTGGTTGGACATGTTACATCTAAATCACAACCTCACAAAACACACAGCTGGATTTCTAAGGGTTATGTGTGCTTTCTTCTCTCACCTTTGACCCCATGCAAAGACATCCTGTGATGCATGTGTAAGAGGGGATTCCCTCTGCATTCCCTCCAATCAAGCTCTGCAATTATGTGGGACTCTTCAGTATTCAAGTATGAAGGGTTACCGTCAACATAGACACCTGCTTGTCAGCTACTGCCCCACCACCCCTCGGGGTATGTGTTGGTAACCCCCGACAACCCTCTCCTCCTCTTTTCTGTTGCCTCCTCCCCTCAGAAACAGATGCTGTGAGTTGGGGGGCCCTCTCTGAAGACCTCTTAACACCCTGACATGTCGACCAGACACCTGTGGTCTGCTAACATACACGCTACATACACATACAATCTGCCTTTCTCTCTCTCTCTCTCTCTCTCTCTCTCTCTCTCTCTCTCAAGCGCACATACTCAGGGCCCTCGCCCACAGTGCCAGGGGTGGCGAGGGGTTAACTGGCGGGGTCAAACTGACAACAGTTGCTCAGTCCAGTGGGAGGAAGTGACTACATCACACCCTCAGACATGCCATGTCTCTCTCATACACACACAGAAACACACATGTCAGGGTGTGTTTAACTCAGCTGGAGTATGGCCCGGGGCACTGTTAAAACCACTTACTCAAGGGCCGCTCTTGCACCAGATGAACTGTCCATTTATCACTAAGCTTTTGATGAACTGACTGCCGTTCTTTAAAACCTCTGAGTACAACTGCAACTGGTGGAACACGACAGTTATTACAGTAATGTCTAGAATGTGTGTTTTCATTATATTTGTCCACCCCATATAGTCATTCCTATCCAGCTGTTTTTAAACGTTTTTGATATACTGCTTAAGACTGTATTCTGCGTGTATAAGATAAACGATTTAGCTAAATCAAACACAATCAAGCCAAGTTGGTGGTAACAGTTAGCTAAAGTGATTGAAACACCAGTGACCCACCAAGATGGAGCCTAGAGAGGATGAGACAGGCAGACTGCCAGACTAGCTCCATGTTGCCAAAAAAGACAAGCTGAAATCATAAATGCAAACCTTTCTGCACTTGTCTTTTATTTTGAACCTCTGTTTTTCAATCTTTATTTCCTTTCAATTGTTTCTGTTGTCATTTTTTTCCCCTCCAAACTATATGCAAAGCTTCACAGTCTAAAAAAGAAAACAGGAAGATGCATTACACAATGTCTATTCTACTTTATTTTCTTGACCTTGTGTGACTGGTCCAGTGGTTGGAATGTGTGGTGATGGGGATGGGAGGAGCGTGAGTAGAGGAGACAGACCACATTGGGGAGCGGTCAAACTGTCAACCCCCGGGCCCACAGGACTCTGGAGCAAGGCAGCGTGATTCATGGCCCATGGGTTACCTCATTTAAGGGAGACGGTCAAATTCCCGCACTGAGATACTGCTGATGCGTTTGCCAAAAGCCATGTATCAAGTTGTTCTGCCCCGAAAATATCCCCACTATTTCCTTTGCGTGGAATTTTTCAGACATATATTTCTGAGGATCCTCAGAGACAAATAAACACTATACTGTGGTAAATGATACTGAAAACTTTATGTAAGATGCTCATGCAAAGACACACTCTACTGGGTTTCCTGTAGCATCGCAACAGAAGCTAGAAAGGGAACTCAAAAGAGACAATCTTTCACAGTGTGAGTGTCTCTGCATACTATCCTGAAAGTATCTGCACACTTTCTTGTTTCCACCTCATTCCAGTCACGGGATGCTTTCTCCTTCCACCTGCCGCTTAATACCTCTCCACACTGCGGGACAGCGTTTAACTGGTATCACCCCCCTTGCCATAGATGGGGGTCCACCTTGATGAAACTCTGCTTGGGGGCTCCAGTTTTGGCCAGCTACACACCCGAGGTAATGATATCCTCTGTAGCCCGGGGTCGCCGCATCTGGCTGCCTCAATCTTCCACTGGCTGCTTACTCATGCTGCCCCGGCGCAGTCAATTCAGAAGAGCTCAGCAGGTATGCAGACACTCAGATTCACAGTGTGGAGATAGAAACAAAATGTACACACACAAATAAATGTGTAAAAGTGTTGGTTAATGCAGATGCACCTACCTGCCGAGGTACGTATAACACACACACATCTATGTGTGAAAGGGTAGTCACAGAGAAGTACAAACATGCAACATTGCTGTCAGCCACAGTCTTTTTTTTTTTTGTGAACTTCATTTAAAAATTCACTCTCAAGTAAGCCTAGACCAACACAGAAATGACCATAAATATTCTGAGTTGTCCTGGTTCCAAACAAAATAAAAATATTTCATTAATTTTATATCAACATTAAAATTTTTAGGGGTGTAAAACTTAAAAAAAACACCTAACCTGTATTTGAGGAGGCTTATAATGGGGATTTACACCACCACATTACATTCATTCTGCTCCAACAGCTGCTGAGCTCTTATTACACAATGACAGTCATGGCAAGGAAACTCACTAATTTAGTCTTTGTCACTGCAGATTACTGCAGGGAAAATACTTGTATGCTAATGAAATTGTAGTAATATACAAAGTTTCCAACACGAAGACTAAAAAATGCTTTAAGTTAAACAATGCATCTGTAACTAAAGAATCACTCTATCAGCTCAGAAATAATATTTGTCATACATGTACAATATAAAATGATATGCCAAATACAGTATGTCAATGCTTAATTTAAGCTTTGCAATTGAGAGAAAGTTGTAATCCCTAAAGGTTATTGAGGTATTTTTGTCATGACTGAATGAATAGATGTGGGAAAAAAAATCTGAAAAAAAAATATTCGCCTTAAATAAATTAGGTATAAACTCAAAATACTGAGTTACGATTCACTGGAAGCTAATTAAAATAAAACACACATTACAGAGGTCATAGCCATAATCACCTTTGTACAGGACTTTTTCATAAACCAAAAACAAATTCTAAAACTAGAAAAGCACTCGGAGAGCGCAGACCTCCGCCAAGCGCCACAGTTCCCCCCATACAGTGTTTGTGTGTACGTTTTCAGATTCCTTGACCATGAAAACATATGACTAGCAATTAGATTGACAATGATAGGATTAGTAGTTCAGTAGTTATTCACGAAAATGGCATTTTCCGTAATGGCGGCCACAGTTCCCCCCATACAGTGTTTGTGTGTACGTTTTCAGATTCCTTGACCATGAAAACATATGACTAGCAATTGGATTGACAATGATAGGATTAGTGGTTCAGTAGTTATTCACGAAAATGGCATTTTCCATAATGGCGGCCACAGCTCCCCATACGGTGTTTGTGTGTATGTTTTCAGATTCCTTGACCATGAAAACATATGACTAGCAATTGGATTGACAATGATAGGATTAGTGGTTCAGTAGTTATTCCCGAAAATGGCATTTTGCGTAATGGCGGTTTTCTTCTGGACGGTAACGGTCATTTTGATCACCACCAAAATGTAATCATCTGTAGGATACCCCATTTCTGACAATCTGTGAAAATTTCATGAAAATCCGTCCATAACTTTTTGAGTTATCTTGCTAACAGACAAACAAACAGACAGACAAACAAACAGATAGACAAACCAACGCCGATGATCATATAACCCCCTTGGCGGAGGTAATAATGGCTGCATACTGACTTTTGACTAAAATGCTTTAACCATTTTTTAGTCTAGTACAGTATGTTTAAGCTTATATAACAGTTCCTGTTAAAATTCCAAAAGCCATGTAAATATGAAGCTGCGGCGGCATGCAAAAATAAGCGGCGATGCTGTGGTTTTAAGGAAGTTTTATTAATCATACCGCCGTCACGGGATCCCCTCTCCGGTGCATAGTGTGAGCAGCCCGGAGAGGGATCCCAAGGCTCTCAGAGAAGGAGAGGCGGACACGTGTGTGTCTACCAGTTGCAGGATCAGAGTGAGAGAGATTGCGTTACAGAGTTGCAGCTTAAATACTTGACCATAACAATACATCAAAGGAACATACCCCAACTTAGTATGATCAAAGGGATAACAGAACAGGCAGGAGATATTTGCATTTGTGAGACATACATCACAATGGGCAGATTAGCTAGACCTCGCTCCAGGTGCAGGACAAAGAGGCTAACAGGCACATCTACATATTGATCTGAGTCTCTAGGTCACAGTAAGGACAGGGCGCATGAACACAATGCATCAAAGGTGACATTATCACAGCAGTGTAGCGGAAAAAACCAGGAGCAGCGAGTTGTCTGTCCTTAGTCTGCTGTGGGGTTAAAACGAACCGCCACACGCTCCCCCCCAGAGGACGCGGCAGGGGGCCGCGACCTCGATAATCCATCTGTGTGAGCGAGCCGTGGGAGAAGCTCGCTGCAGGCGGAGGGGGAGGGAGGGGAGGGGTAGTAAGTGCCGGCAGGAGCTGTGAAATCGTCCTGAGCCGCGCAAATATTGCTTGTGGGTCCGCAATGTCGAAGGGCTGGTCCCGTTGAACGTGCAGCGGTCCACAAGAAGAAAAATTAGTCTCTGACTCCTCTCGTGGCCATGAAGAAAAGCAGGAGCGGCTGTAAGAAAAAAAGTAAACAAAGCAGAGGGACTGTTGGCTTTGGGTGCTGAAGCAACCCCAAAGCCCCCGGGAACAGCTGACGGCTGAAATCCCTTTGTGCCGTGGCTAAGACCATTAAAAAATCCAGTGGCAAGCTGCGTGCTTGCTTCAGGTGAACGAGCAGCCCTGAAGGTTCTGTGAGCAGCGGCGGAGGACGATGGCGGTCTTTGGCGTGGCTGAGACTGTTAACAAATCCTTCGAGCGTGCTGCATGCGTGCCTCAGGTGAGCGAGCAGCCCTGAAGGGCAGCGGCGAAGGAGGAAGGCAGTCTGTGGAGCCGTTACTTGTCCTGTGCGTGATGCGCCGTCCTTGTAACTCCCCGATGCGTGCGCGGGGGTTCTGTGCGTGGGTGGGCCGCTGGAGTGGCGAGTCAGGGTGCTGAAATTTGGTGGAGGTCGGCGCAGACAGCGCCGATGAAAATCCAGGTTGAGCTGTCGCGTCGTTCGGTCGTGGTGCGTTGGAGCGGTGCGAGGAAGTAGACGATCTCTGTCCCTCGGGCTCGTGGAGACGCGTTGGAGCGGTGCGAGGCAATAGACGATCTTTGTGCCTCGGGCTTGTGGAGGTGCGTTGGGGCGGTGCGAGGCAGTAGACGATCTTTGTGCCCTGGGCTCGTGCAGCTGCGTTGGAGCGGTGAGAGGGAGGAGACGATCGTTGTCGCTCGTGCGGCCATGGTGCGTTCAGTTCCACGCGCTGCGCTCTCCGTCGGCCCTGGAGGTTGCCATCGTGGAGAGAGGACGAGGTGCGTACGCTCTCGGTGAGAGCGGCCGGTCCAGCGTGGATGTGCAGATCTCAGGCGTGCAGATCTCACCGTGAAGCGTGAAGCGGTCACCAGTGCAGCTCAGAAGGTTGCTTTCGCACAAAACGTGTGCGTTCAGGCGGGGTCACCAGTGTTGCAGTCCAGACCAGAAGTTGCTTTGCACAAAGCGTGTGCTTTCAGGCGGGGTCACCAGTGCGGCGGCATGCAAAAATAAGCGGCGATGCTGTGGTTTTAAGGAAGTTTTATTAATCATACCGCCGTCACGGGATCCCCTCTCCGGTGCATAGTGTGAGCAGCCCGGAGAGGGATCCCAAGGCTCTCAGAGAAGGAGAGGCGGACACGTGTGTGTCTACCAGTTGCAGGATCAGAGTGAGAGAGATTGCGTTACAGAGTTGCAGCTTAAATACTTGACCATAACAATACATCAAAGGAACATACCCCAACTTAGTATGATCAAAGGGATAACAGAACAGGCAGGAGATATTTGCATTTGTGAGACATACATCACAATGGGCAGATTAGCTAGACCTCGCTCCAGGTGCAGGACAAAGAGGCTAACAGGCACATCTACATATTGATCTGAGTCTCTAGGTCACAGTAAGGACAGGGCGCATGAACACAATGCATCAAAGGTGACATTATCACAGCAGTGTAGCGGAAAAAACCAGGAGTAGCGAGTTGTCTGTCCTTAGTCTGTTGTGGGGTTAAAACGAACCGCCACACAGCCATCCATCCATCTTCTTCCGCTTAATCCTTTTTGGGTCACGGGGGGGCTGGAGCCTATCCCAGCATCTTTGGGTGAGAGGCAGGGTACACCCTGGACAGATCACCAGTCCATCGCAGGGCCAACACAGAGAGACAGACAACCATTCATTCTCACAGTCATACCTAAGGACAATTTAGAATCCCCAGTTTGATGCCAATTAACCTAACTTGCATGTTTTTGGCATGTGGGAGGAAACCGGAGAAATCCTGGAGTAAACCCATGCAGACACGGGGAGAACATGCATACTTCATAATATTTAAAGTGACACTCCATCAAAAATTGAGTTTGTTAACATGTCTGTCTTGTTAACATGTCTGTAACACATTTTTTATGACTTACTGACATGATTTGAGGCTTAAACCCAGGAGCAGACAACAAACTCGGTTAGAATTACAATGATCTTTATTGAACGTGAGTGTGTGTGTGCGTGTGTGAGTGCACAGTGGAAGGAGTCTGGCAACCCTGCAAGGAAGAGAGAGAAGGAGATATGAGTATTTTGTAACACACGGAGGAATTAATGGTGTAAATGATAATCTTAAGGAGCAAGGAAAGGTTGGAGTGAAGCTACTTGCAGCCTTGTTCTTCTCCAGGTTACCGTAGTCCCGTGACGGTGAGGAAGTGCCAGTGCAGATATGTACAGTGATCTGTGCAGAGCAATCTTCAGCTGAGGAGGGAAGGGGAAAGTTCAGTCTTGGTGCTGAGGCACTTCCAAGATGCAGATGAGGATGATGAGCCTCCACCTCATAGAGTGAGTCCTGGTTCGCCGCCGAGAGTGGAGTTGGTCTGCCAGGAGGACGGTCCACCTGTGCACAGGTAAAAGGACTAGGAGAGGATGATGCAGGTGGATGAGAGCAAGTAAACAGGCTGCTTACGATGTGTAGAGAGGGAGGCGAAACTCCCAGCCGACGAGGAGTAGAGCAGAAGTAGTAGAAAGGGAGGTGAAACTCCCAGCTTGATGAGGAGAGTTGAGACGTGTCGTGAAGCTCTTTCCCAGAGTTGGAGTGTTGACGTCTCCGTGCAGTAGTGGAGGACCCCACTCCTCATAAAGGCAGTCTGATTAGGAGATGCAAGTGTGAGTGAGACCACAGCTGTGGAAGATAGACAGAGAGGGAAAAAACACACAGCTCAGATCACCACAGTGCCCCCCCCCCCACGGGATGCCTCCCGGTGGCCGACTCAACCTGCCAGGGTGAGCCCGATGAAAAGCCCTGATCAGCTGTTGATCTGTGATAAATGAAGCTTGGACCCATGATCTTTCCTCAGGTCCATACCCAGCCCAGTCCACCAGGTACTGAAGATCTTGCCCCCTGCATCGTACGTCCATAATGCGGTTGACCTTGAATGCTGGCTCACTGTCAATCATCACCGGAGAGGGAGGCAGCTTAGATGGAGGGCACAGAGGGCTGGAGGAAAACAGCTTCACCTGAGAGACATGGAAGGTAGGACAGATGCGGAGAGCAGGGAAAAGAGACAGGCAGACAGCAGCCGGATTGATTATGTGCGAGATGGAGTAAGGAACAATGAAGTGAAGAGAGAGCTTCTTGGACTCAGTTTTGAGATTGATGTTTTTAGTGGATAGCTATACCTTCTGTCCAACCCAGTAAGGGGGGGCTAGGGTACTCCGGCGGTTGGCGATCTCAGAGTTGCAGCCCACAGTGTGGTGGAGAGCAGCCCTAGTTGTCCTCCAAATCCGGTGGCAGCGCTTGATGTGAGACTGTACCGATGGAACAGCGATCTCCACCTCCTCCTCCGGGAATGGGGGGGGGGTTGTACCCCAACGACACCTCGAAGGGGGAGAGACCTGTAGCCGCAGAAGGGGTGGAGTTGTGTGCATACTCGATCCAAGGTAGGTACGTACTCCAGGATGCAGGACTGGAGGCAGTGACACACTTCAGGGCATCCTCCAGTTCTTGATTGGCCCACTCGCACTGGCCATTACTCTGGGGGTGAAATCCCGAGGACAAGCTGACTGTTGCCCCAATGGCCTTACAAAAGGATCGCCACATCTGAGAGACAAACTGAGGACCCCGGTCCGAAACTACGTCCACTGGGATCCCATGCAGGCGGACCACGTGCAGCACAAACAGGTCAGCCATCTCATTGGCAGATGGGAGTTTGTTTAGGGGGATAAAATGAGCTGCCTTAGAAAACCTGTCCATGATGGTGAGGATCACTGTATGTCCAGCAGAAGGGGGAAGCCCGGTCACAAAATCCAGAGCCACATGGCTCCATGGTCTGCTGGGGATGGGTAGGGGATGCAGCAGTCCCGAGGGGGGAGAGGAGGATGATTTCCCGGTGGCGCACTGGGGACAAGACCGAATGAACTCGTTGACATCCCTCCTCATTGACGGCCACCAGAAGGTCTTTTGCAACTGGGACGAGGTGTGAGACACCCCAGGATGACACATGACCTTAGAGGAGTGCAACCAATCGACGACCTCGCCACAGACTGAGAAAGGAACATAGACCCATCCCGCTGGATCCCCACCCAGGTTGGGCTCCACATCCTGCGCTCTCTTGATCCTCTCCTTGATCTCCCAGGAGAGCATGCCGACCACATACGAGGGAGACACAATAGGATGTGGCTCAGGCAAAGCTGTGTCCGGGGAGAACTGTCTCAAGAGAGCGTCAGGCTTGATGTTTTTGGACCCAGGGCGATAGGTGATGGTAAAATTAAACCTGCCGAAGAACAGGGATCAGCGGGCTTGTCTCGAGTTCAGCCGTTTAGCCATCCTGAGGTACTCCAAGTTTTTATGGTCAGTTCAAACCACAAACGGTAGCAAGGCTCTCTCCAACCAGTGGCGCCACTCCTCCAAGGCCAACTTGACTGCCAGCAACTCCTGATCCCCCATATCATGGTTCCTTTCGGCAGGAGACAGGCATCAGGAGAAGTAGGCGCAGGGACGGACTTTATTGTCGGAGGTCGAGCACTGAGACAAGACCGCCCCCACTCTGGAGTCCAAGGCATCCACCTCCACCAGGAACTGTAACCATGGATCCACCTGGGCAAGGATGGGGGAGAGGAGAAGTGAGACTTTAATTCAGAAAACGGCACATCAGCCTCTTTGGACCACTGAAAAGGGACTTTGGTGGAGATGAGGCGGGTGAGAGGCAGATAAACCACACTGTAGTCATGGATAAATCGCTGATAAAAATTGGCAAAACCCAGGAACTGTTGCAGCTGCCTACGGGAAGAAGGAACAGGCCACTCCACCACTGCCTTCCCCTTACCTGGGTCAGCCCAGATTTCTTTATGGGCAATGACAACCCCAGGAAGGTGGTAGAGGATGTATGGAACTCACACTTCTCTGCCTTGACAGAGTTGATTCTCTAGTAGCCGCGGCAGGACCCTTCTCACATGTACCCGATGCTCCTCTGTAGAACGAGAAAAGATAAGAATGTCATCCAGGTACATGAACACAAAGGAATCCAAAAAGTCCCTCAGCACGTCGTTGAGCCGCTGTACCACAGCCGGCGCATTTGTTAACCCAAACGGCATCACTAAATATTTGAACAGGCCATTAGGAGTGCGGAGCCCAGTCTTCCACTCGTCACCCTCTTTAATCCGGACCAGGTGGTAGGCGTTGCGCAGGTTCAGTTTGGTGAAGACAGTGGCCCCTTGAAGCGAGTCAAAGGCAGAGTTAATGAGTGGCAGAGTGTGCTTATCTTTCACCGTGATGTTGTTAAGCTTCCTAAAATCAATGCAGGGTCAAAGGGAGCCGTCCTTTTTGCCCACAAAAAAACCCCGCCCCCACCGCCGATGAAGAAGGCCTGATAATGCCTGAACTTAATGACTCTTTAATGTATTTATCCATCGCCTCCCGCTCCAGGGCAGAGAGACTATAAAGCCTACTGGATGGTAATGGAGCTCCCGGAAGGAGGTTAATGGCGCAGTCATAAGGGCGGTAGGGGGGTAGAGAAAGTGCCTTCACTTTACTGAATACTGGAGCAAGGTCATAGTACTCACGGGGGAACCAAAGTGAGATTGGGCATGTGGGTGGGCGGGGAACTAATAGACACAGAGGGAGAACAGGCTGCAGACTCTAAACAAGCAGCTAAACAAAAAGTGTTCCATGAAATGATCCTTCCTGCCTGCCAATCAACAACAGCCAAGCTAAGCAAGGACACACTAAAATGACAAGGGAGGCAGAGATGGGCAAAACAAAAAAACTCAGGTGCTCCCGATGGTTACCTGAAACCAAAACTGAAATGGGAGCAGTCCTCTTACTAACTCTGGTGAGAGGCTTTCTGGAAACAGCAACCAAATTCAATGGAGTTTCCAGATTATGACAAGGGAGCTTCAGCCGGGTTGCCGGACTCTCTGAAATGAAGCTCTGTTCTGCGCCTGAATCAGTGAGAGCATTAGTAGAAAAACCAGTGTGACAGTGTTGAAATCAAATGGGTAATATCAGTCATGTAAGGGTTTTAGGCCTCCCTACGTCCGTTGGCCCCCCTACTGTGACTAACGGACCTCATCCTTTAGGCTGATTGGGACAAGAGGCGACCTCGTGATTGGCACTGGCACAATACATGCACAATCCGAGATCGCAGCAGTGTTGTCGTTCCGCAGGAGGCAACCTAGACCGGCCAAACAGCATAGGTTCCCCGGTATCAGAGGGTTTGGGGGGGGGAGGGCTGGGGGGGGGAGCTGAGAAGGAAGACGCGGCAAAGAGTCCGAGCGCCTAGAGAAATGCCGCTCGTGAGCCTGCTCCCTGAAATGGTTATCTATTTTTCTGGCAAGGGAGATTAACTCCTGTAAAGAGGAGGGTTTATCTAAATGAGCCAACTCATCCCAAAAGCTAGGGCTAAGGCTGCAAGTAAAAATACTACAGAGTGAGGCATCTTCCCATCCCACTTCATCCTGTCATGGTCCAAGCGCTGACTCTGTCCGCACTCGGGTTGTCCGGTAGTTCCCCATTCTCTTCTCAGGTGCACCATATGGCCTCTGGGCTTTTATTGTGGCAGTGTCTCGGCGGGTTTCCAGCTGTCAGAACCGAGCTCCGCAGGGATGGCTGGAATTCAATCAGTTGATGATGTTCTCATCAGCTGATTAATCTGTCAGCCCTATTTAAGGGAGCAGCTCGGTTTACTCCAGGCTGCGACCTCATTGATCACTCGTCGATCATTCGTCTATCATTCGTTGATCATTCGTCAATCAATCATTCGTCAATCATTCGTCTCCCTCACCGTAAGTGTTTTCCCTGAGACTCTGTATCCTGTGTCTAAGTCATAGCTTTAGTTGTGTTTTTGCCCCTCGTGGCTCATTATTTTGTCATTTGTCTTTTGTCAATATATTATGCAAACTTATCGGCTGGCTTTCGGCGTCTCATTGATGGCTCGTGAGGGCCATCGTTGACAGTAGGTCGCAGCCAGAAGGAGACGCCAGTCACCGTGAGTTTGTTTAGGGCTTGTTGTTTTTCCCTGTTTTCCGTGTACCAGCGTGTTGGAGATGGCATCGCCGGGAGAGGGCTACTCTTTAGACTTGGGTTACAGACTGATCGTATTCCTGATAGATCTAGATGGCCTGCTCGCCAACGCTCGCAGCGGCATCCCTCCCGACAACACACGCTGGTACTTGGACCTCACAGAGGTGGCTATTTCCCGCAATCCTCACCACGCCAACCACGCCGAGGTAAGAAAGAGGATGGCGGAGATTTCGGCTCTCCGGGAGAGGACCCGTGGCCCAGAGGGGAACTCCGGCAGGAAGCCGAGGGTAAGGCATACCCGTTCTTCGCTTCAGGATCCAGTTCCTGTCACCCATCCAGCCCAGGAGCCCACGTCACCCAAGGGTCGTTCCCAGTGGAGGATGACGTCAGCCGTGAGTCCCTCAGAGGACGCAGTAGTCTGTTGTGATCCTCCAGGACCGTGTGGCTGCGGCTCGCTCTGCTTCCCATCCATCGGAGATCATAAAGCATGTGACGGCGGCAGTTAGGCTGGTGGAGCTCACCCCGGAGCTCCATAATTTTCCCGAATACGCCGAATTGCTGGTTTCTGTTTCTGTGCAGCAGCGGCGGTTCCCTGACCTCACCTTCGCCTCGCCCTCTGCCAGTAAACATCGTCACAAAGCCCGTGTTAAGCCTCAGTGAGAACCCTGTCCGGATCCAGTTCCGGACCCAGCTGTTTCTCCTGCGTCACGACAGGAGGAAAACCCAGCAGCCTCCGCCTCCGGGTCATCTGTCCCTGCTGTTCCGTCAGCTCCTCGTTCCCGGATCGCCTCGACTGTTTCTCCCTCCTCCTCGATGCTCTCCCCAGCTGTTGTGAGCTCCATGAGTCCTGCTCCGGCGATGCCCGTCATCGATCCTGTGCGAACAGCTCCTCCTTGTCTTCCCGGGGGGGCCTCCATCACCATCCAGCGAGGGAAGGGAAGAACCAAGCCCACTGCAGCAGCTTCCACCGGCCCTCAGCGGAGCAGGCAAGTGCCTTTCCATTATTTTCCTTCACTGGGTGAATTGCCTTGCCTGACCCCTGGGGGTGGAGTTCGGGGCTCACAGTCCCCTGAGCTCCCTCCACCTGCTGCAGTGATCAATTATGAACCTGCTTCCTTTGTGTCTCCTTCCCCTGAGCATTTTTCGGCGCCAGGTCTACACCGTCGGACAAGGAAGGAGCCTGCGGCCCTGGAGTACCTGGTTCCAGCCCCGCAGCCACGTCATGGGCAAAGGAGGAGGCCGGACTGCAATTTGGAGCCTGCGCCAACGTGCAATCATCCCCGGGTCTCCACAGAGGGACAGTCCGACCTGGCAGGTCACGGATCCCCTGCCACCACGCCGTGTGGGCCCTCAGCATGGACGTCAGCGTCAGGGAATCCCCGGACTGTGGACACCATCATGCCGGCTGCGGAGCCCGCCATAGCCGAGTGGGAACCAGAGAAGGACCTTCTACCTGCTGAACCCGGATCACCAAAGTCCTGGACGGCGGCAGAACTCAAGATCAGGCAAGTGCTCTATTTTGTCTTTCTCCTGTCTATTCTGAAGCATTTTTGCCCGTCTCTCGGGGAGATGAGCCGGGTGCAGCCGTCCGCTGCATCCGAGCTTGTGTCGCTGGGCTCTGTCGCTGTCGGTGATCCTGATCCCGGTTCTCTTTCTTCTCCTGAGCCTTCTCCCAGGGTCACCGGTGTTGAGTAGATTCCAGTCGCTGTTCTGGAGGTTCCAAGTTCGGGTTTGGAGGCCGCCCCTGGTGCTGTGCCGGCCCAGTCAGGGTCCGTTGTGGGTGCAGCTCTGACCCAATCGGGGTCCGTCGAGGGTGTGGTTCCGGCCCAGTCGGGGTCCGTCGCGGGTGCAACATTGACCCAGTCGGGGTCAGTTGTGGGTGTGGTTCCAGCCCAATCGGGGTCCGTCGTGGGTGCAGCACAGTCCCGCTTGGGATCCAACGGAAGCGCAGTGCCAGTCCGTGTGGGGTTCGGAGAAGGAGCTGCAGATCCTCCGCCGACTGACGCCAGACTGGCCCCTTTCCCTTCCCCCATTCTCTTTTCCCTTCCATCGGGGGCCACTGGGATTCCCCGTTATCGGCGCAGCAATCCCTCGCTATTCCTCTCAATAGGGAAGCCGTCTCCGAGTTCTCCCCTGCGATCCTGGTGGCTGAATGACGCGAGTCGGCTGCCTGGGAGATTGCTTCGCCCGTTTGGCATTCTGGGTCAGCCACCCGACAAACTGAACTCTCTGTTCGGCGATCTGGTCCGGCCGCCAGAGGTACTGTTTTTCCTGGCCTGGGACTGGGGTAGGCCGCCCGAACTTATCCTTTTTCCCCTGCCAGCGATCTGGACGCTGGATGCAGGAAGACCTCCCGAACAATTTGTTTTTGTGCTATTGTGCTCTGCCTGCTGTCATCCCTGTGTTTTTTTTCCCCTGCCTGCTCTTCTGAAATATTAGGGATGCACTGGTGTTTTGTATCTGAACTGTGTATTTCGCCGCTCTTTAGCGCATGTTTTTTTTCTCTCCTCTGTAGTTTGAGGGCTGTTTCTGTGTTGCCTATGCCCGTTATTTGGACTAGATTGAACTGTATGTATCGCTGCTCTGTAGCATGAGTTTTTCTCCCTGGTATTTTTAGGGTACAGTGTATGGTGCCTGTATTTCTGTTTGAGAGGGGTTTTTTTTCCCTACTGTTTGAGAGAATCTCTTTTGTTGTCTTCTCTGTAGTTCACGGTCAATGTGTATTGTATCACTGCGTTGTAGCATCCTATGCTCGGTTTATATATGAGTTTTCCTTCTTCGCTGCAGGGTGTGTCTGTATTTTGGTCCCTGTATTCCCTACAATGTTCTGATTGTTGTAGCCTGTTTGTTTTGGGGTTTTTTCTCTCTCGATGATGAGGTTTGGTTCTTGCTCTCCTGGCCTTTCCCCCTCCTCCCTCCCTGGGGCGGTCCTGTTGACCTTCTGGGTGGGGGGGGTGGGGCTTCAATGTTACACGGCGCCTGGAATTCGCCTCGTGAACGGGGGCAACTGTCATGGTCCGAGCGCGGTTGTCCGGTAGTTCCCCGTTCTCTTCTCAGGTGCATCATATGGCCTCCGGGCTTTTGTTGTGGCAGCATCTTGGCGGGGCTTCCAGCTGTCAGAGCCGAGCTCCGCAGGGACGGCTGGAATTCAATCAGTTGATGATGTTCTCATCAGCTGATTAATCTGTCAGCCCTATTTAAGGGAGCAGCTCGGTTTACTCCGGGCTGCAACCTCGTCGATCACTCGTCAATCATTCATCTATCGTTCATCGATCATTCGTCAATCAATCATTCGTCAATCATTCGTCTCCCTCACCGTAAGTGTTTTCCCTGAGACTCTATATCCCGTGTCTAAGTCATAGCCTTAGTTGTGTTTTTACCCCTCGTGGCTCATTATTTTGTCATTTGTCTTTTGTCAATAAATTATGCAAACTCATCGGCTGGCTTTCGGCGTCTCATTGATGGCTCGTGAGGGCCATCGTTGACACATCCGCCACAACCCAGAAATCAACAGAGTAATCCACCATGGACCTGGCCCCGTCGGAGATTAAGAAGGCGGGTTGGTGTGGGAACTGGTGTTAACCGAGGATGCCGAACTGAAGGGGAGGATGAGGGCGGGGGTACGGCTGAAGCCCCGGAAGCAGTCGGAGTGGGCAGTGCTACGGTAAGCTGATCGAGCCGAGAATTTATCTGGGTTAATTGGTTCAAGATCACTTGTTGCTGGTATGTGAGCTGGTCTAACCGAGCCTCCATGATGTTTAGTCTTTGTGCGGTAGCACTGTCTGCTGGGTTTGGCTGATGAAGACGTACTGACATGATTTGAGGCTTAAACCCAGGAGCAGATAACAGACTCTGTTAGAATTACAATGATCTTTATTGAACGTGAGTGTGTGTGTGCGTGTGTGAATGCACAGCGGAAGGAGTCTGGCAACCCTGCAAGGAAGAAAGAGAAGGAGATTTGAGTATTTTGTAACACACAGAGGAATTAATGGTGTAAATGATAATCTTACGGAGCAAGGAAAGATTGGAGTGAAGCTACTTGCAGCCTTGTTCTTCTCCAGGTTACCGTAGTCCCGTGACGGTGAGGAAGTGCCAGTGCAGATATGTACAGTGATCTGTGCAGAGCAATCTTCAGTTGAGGAGGGAAGGGGAAAGTTCAGTCTTGGTGCTGAGGCACTTCCAAGATGCAGATGAGGATGATGACCCTCCAGCTCATAGAGTGAGTCCTGGTCCGCCGCCCGGAGTGGAGTTGGTCCGCCAGGAGGATGGTCCACCTGTGCACAGGTAAAAGGACTAGGAGAGGATGATGCAGGTGGATGAGAACAAGTAAACAGGCTGCTTACGATTTGTAGAGAGGGAGGCGAAACTCCCAGCCGACGAGGAGTAGAGTAGATGTAGTAGAAAGGGAGGTGAAACTCCCAGCTTGATGAGGAGAGTTGAGACGTGTCGTGAAGCTCTTTCCCAGAGTTGGAGCGTTGACGTCTCCATGCAGGAGTGGAGGACCCCACTCCTTATAAAGGCAGTCTGATTAGGAGACGCAGGTGTGAGTGAGACCGCGGCTGTGGAAGATCATTAGAGAGAGTGGGAAAAAACACACAGCTTGGATCACCACATTTACAAGACACATCAAGAGAGAAATCACTCAAATGTGTCATGTCTGTGTTTTTTTGCTGTGAAATTTCAGTAAAGCTCCTCCCCTTAATAAAAGGCGGAGTGTTAACATTTTTGGATAGCTGCTGCTTGACCCAAATTAAGATGGGTTTTACGATTAAACTGCTTTTAAGGACTGATGCAGTTTCAGTCATTATCTTGGGCCACCCTGCATACAACTGGGCATGTCCTTCAACCATTGTCTTTTTATCACAGGATTTATTCTGTTTAATGTAATGCTAGCCACCATTAGCCTTGTGGGGTGTGGGTGGGCCTATTCACAGATCCTGGAGTTTGAAGGAGAAGGAAAAGTGAAAAGATTTTGAAGCAAAACTGTAAGTTTTTTTGTGGAAAAAAGGGCATAAGATACTATTTTAGACCATGTATATTTGTTTTTATAGGAGATTTATATCCACCGGAGTCCATCTTTAATAGCATACACTGAAAAACAAATACACAAGAGTAGAAGATCCCAATCTTGAATAATACTGTGTAAAATAGCTCAAAGTTATCAATAAGATCCCTTTTACCTTTTGTTTTTATCCATACAGCAAAACTGCATGTTTACATCCTGACAAGGTATTCCTATGCACATACATAAGTCCTACTACCTTGTTATGATGTTTCTAGAGCACAAGGCTCTTGTTAGCCAGCCCGAGCATCATTATTGCTTTTATGGACTAGCAGAAGAGTGAAACAGTTCAGGTGAGAGTAATGCACTGATTTGCTTGTGGAACAAAGAAAAACATAGTCTTAATGAAGAATGAGCCACTGCTGAGAGTTTCATTAGCTTAACCATTGTGTATTATTTCACAGTAGGCAGCTACTATTGAGCATGTGGAGAGACAGATACTGACAGCATATAAAATACGTACACTGTCTCCAGATCCCCTTTAGCTGAAGCACGTACAAAGCACAATGTTACGGCGTCACATCAATGACGTGTTTTAAACCATATCTTCTACAAATCCAGTTCACAGTAACTTGTCGTGTGTTGAAATGTGTTAGCACTTATGTAGAGCAATTGGCTCAGCTATCAAAGAAATGTGACTTGGCCCTATGTTTGTCTTCAGCTACATTTGTAGAAATCACATCAATATGGAGGTGACGACGAAACTGAGTCACACACAATCAAAGTTGACAGCATTCATAATTTATAGATCTGTCTATTGTATTAATCACAAAGAGAGGAATGCTGATATGAGAGAAGACAGTGGAGGAAGAAGGTAAAGGGACACAAAAGCAAAAATGCAGTTTAATTTTGGTTAATGTCACGCATAAGAAATAACCCTACAACAGTGTAACACACATACAGATAAAGCACAGGGGTTGTAGGGGTTGGCTGTTGGGCAGACCACAACACAAGTACTATGCAGAGGAGTAGGAGGAGGTCAACAAGACTTGAAAGGCTCCTCTAATGTGGCCCTGGCACGACACATGAACACCGCACACACTCGTGGGCAGTAACTCCACTGTGAAGAAGTCTAACCTTCTTATTGTTAAAGGAAGGCACAAAACACGCACATCCTCAGAGCAACTACATCACCGCCGCACATGTTACAAATCACCTGGGGCATTGGGGGAATTTTCTCAGTTTTATATAATCTTTGATATTCAAGAACCCAACCCCACACACATCCCACCTCCAATAAAAAGAAAGAAAACATAAAGCCACGACATCTTGAATAATGATTTAATTTTTTGATTTTTTTTTTTTTGGATTTTGTATACTTTACTAATCCCAGAGGGAAATTCAGGGTATCCACCTGGATGGATGAGGCAGCCACAGTGTGGTGCCAATCCCTTCACCATTCACACACACATTCACATCTAGGGCCACTTTAGAGTCTCCAGTTAACCTAACTTGCATGTTTTTGGCCTGTAGGAGGAAACCAGAGTACCCAAAGTAAACCCCCGCAGACACGGGGAGAACATGCAAACCCCACACAGAAGGTTCACTGATGGTCAGGGGGTGGGATTGAACCCACGATGGTCAGGAGTGGAATCGATCCTATGACCTTCTTGCTGTGCTGCCACAGTGCTAACCACTGCACCACCGAGCTGCCCGGATACAAGTTTATATCAGAAGAACGAAAAAATAATGGCTCATTTCCAGAATATACCAAGTTATCTGAGAATTTGGGGGGAAAAAAATCTATAAAGCATCATATATCGTTGGTAATCAGACAATAGTTACTGAGAAGATTTGTCAAAAAAGAAAGATACCACTCATGCTCTTTTTCCTTTTTTTTTTTTGTTAAACCAGTCATGTGCTGACAAGTCTTGAGGCACTGCATTTTTGTTAATACACAGCTGGAAATGACTTTTTCTGAACTCAGAGAAAAACTACTAACAGTCAGGGAACCTCTGTTCAGTCCAGTAGGACAGAAAATTGATGGTTTAGAGGCAGCCATGCAGTAAAGTCAAACACATCGTTTTCTGAGGGGTGAGAGGGCAGTCGAGCACGCTCAAAAAACCTCACTGATCTGTAAATGGACAAACTGACAAGCAAGCTTTCTTGAGGCGGTTTTTAATTTTAGCTTTTTGTCTTTTTATTTCAATGCAAAATATAATTTAAAATTCATCATGGTTCATCAAGTCATGATTGCCACAGTAGGAGTAAGTCAGTATTCCTCACATACCCACACATTAGCAGCAGGACCTGATGTAAAACTGATAAAGTTAAAACCCACAGCATGATTTAGATTAACTCATCTTCTCGTTGCACCTTCTTACAATGATCAAACACTGCGAGTGTGTGTGTGTGTGTGTGGGGGGGGGGGGGGTTAAGGCTATGTACAAACATGTCTACCTCATATGCATACATGCATGCCCACACATAATCCTCCTTCATTATGGCAGCCCATACAGGCCCTTTGGAGGTTTGTGGCCAACTTTGCAGTGTGCCGGTTGATTCTCTCTCATCTCCTTCAGTCTCTCTCTCTCTCTCTCTCTGGTCCCACTCACCCAAACTCCTTCTAGCAATGCCACCCAGACTTGGCTGCAACCCAGACCCACATCTTTAAAATGAGCCATCATACCATACCATGCCATGCTCTGAGCCTAGCCGCAAGGGCCTGATTAAAAACCATGACTTCAAACTTTCCAAACTGTCAAAAAAACAGTCAGCGAGAGAGAGAGAGAGAGAGAGAGAGAGAGAGAGAGAGAGAGAGAGACAGAGAGAGAGAGAGAGAGCAACTTATAGGACAAAAATATTTCATAAAACAACTGCTGTTTCATCATTTTGCTTTTCAACACACAGCATGTATTTGAGATATTCAGAAACAGGCCCGTCTGCATGTTTTCTAAGTGTTTCTTAGAGCATCAATTGGTACTTACATTGCAATAACAATGGTCTTTGAATTTTCATAAATGGGGAAAAGATGGACGCTGTCAGAGTGAATGAGTATTATTTTATTGACCTGCTACAGGTTGATTTATTCTAAAGTGTGGAAAAGAAGACCTCATCGACATTTAAAATATGTTAAACTGCACAGTCTGTATACCTATGAAGCAAAAATGGCACTGCTATTCAGTGTTATCTGAAATTGACCATTCTAAATTGAACTCTTTTTACTTACTTGCAAAAACATATCATAGCTTTACTCAATTTAAATAAAAGCAATCACGTTTTGCTTGTAACTGACGAAGCACAAGTTTATGTACCAAGAGTGCTCCCTGCTGGAGAAAACCAGAATTGCACCAGTGCTCAGCCAAGCAGAAAATCAGCAGGGTTATCAAATTTCACTTCAATCAACTGTCATCCCGTGTTATCCAGAAAGTGAAATGTTTCTAACAGTTAGTAAAACAGAATATGGGTTTTTGCTCAAGCATGCCAAATTTCAAACATGGTTGGTTGAACAATTTTAAGCATGCATGTAAGGTCATTTCCACTTTTTTTCAGCATTTTAAGGATTAGAGGGTTATTAATTTTTTTTTTCCTTTTTGTTAAAAACTGTTAGGTTTGAAGGCAAAACTGGTGTAAAATTACAACAGAAAGCAGGGCAATAAGCCGCAGGCTAGCTGTAGCAGTGAACCACTACCTTCTCAAAGGAAAACCCCTGGAGAGTTTCGGAGTTGAAGAAAGACCACCCAAGCAAATCCTAAAGACCCACTGTTGTTTTACACATGTATAAGAAATGCAACAAGGGGGAGCGGAGAGGTGTGTGGGGGGGTACATGTCAAAGAGTCAGGTTCAACAAAATGCAAACGAAAAAGAAAATAAGGCTGGAAAGAGAAGGGGGGGGGACTGAAACTGTATTCCTACTCATTGCAGCTATTCATCCCATGGCAAATATTATTTTGGATGATGGCCATTTTACCTAAGAGAGAGAGAAAAGAAGAGGGAGGGAGTTAAAGAAGGGGTTCATGTACCTTATTATACGGTGGTCATGGGGAAAAATTGCAATCATCTGTGACTCACTTGGAATACCTTACATGGATTGAACATTATTATTTTTCTCTAATATCAAGAGTTTTTCAGGGTTTTGACAGTCATGATCATTTTGACAGAAACCACTTGGGACTCTGCATCAATTTTGCAAGTGAAACAGGAGTGAAGGCTGTGCCCCTTTGAGGGTGAGGACGATGAAAGCCAAACTCAAGAGTTCTTTCGTGAAGAGAGAAAGTGAGAAGCTTCGCTCAATTATCAGTGTCTGCAGGGAAAACACCAGGGGAGATCATAACAGCATAAACCTAAGTCTGATCTGAAATGTGCACGAGTGAGAGCACACACACGTACAACACATGCATACTTTGGTTTGAACAGAATCTCGAGAACCAGGTACTTCAAGGCAATACCTCTTTGAAAATTACAAATTTCTGCGTGCACTATTAGGGAAGAATGCGTGAAGCAAACGAGTACATTTTGTTCAGGGTCCTCTGGGTGCACTCACTGTGGTTATCCTCTACATGAATTTGCCCTTTTGAAAACACACACACATATTCAGGTCTGTTCAGCCTCTTGTAGTGGCACGACTGGAACAACAACATATGAGACAAGCACTTCCATATGTGCTTGTCTCAACTCATATGCACATACAGTGGTGTGAAAAAGTGTTTGCCCCCTTCCTGATTTCTCATTTTTTTGTATGTTTGTCACACTTAAATGTTTCAGATCATCAAACAAATTTAAATATTAGACAAAGATAACACAAGTAAACACAATGCAGTTTTTAAATGAAAGTGTTTATTATTAAGGGGGAAAAAAATCCAAACCTACATTGCCCTGTGTGAAAAAGTGATTGTCCCCTAAACCTAAGAACTGGTTGGGCCACCCTTAGCAGCAACAACTGCAATTAAGCATTTGCGATAACTGGCAATGAGTCTTTTACAGCACTGTGGAGGAATTTTGTCTCACTCATCTTTGCAGAATTGTAGTAATTCAGCCACATTGGAGGGTTTTTGAGCATGAACCACCTTTTTAAGGTCATGCCACAGCATCCCAATCAAACTCAGGTCAGGGCTTTGACTAGGCCACTCCAAAGTCTTCATTTTGTTTGTCTTAAGCCATTCAGAGGTGGACTTGCTGGTGTGTTTTGGATCATTGTCCTGCTGCAGAACCCAAGTGCACTTCAGCTTGAGGTCAAGAACAGATAGCCGGACGTTCTCCTTCAGGAGTTTTTGTTAGACAGCACAATTCATGGTTCCATTTACCACAGCAAGTCTTCCAGGTCCTGAAGCAGCAGAACAGCCTTAGACAATCACACTACCACCACCACATTTTACTGTTGGTATGGTGTTCCTTTTCTGAAATGCTGTGTTACTTTTACGCTGGATGTAATGAGACACACACCTTCCAAAAAGTTCAACTTTTGTCTTGCCAGTCCAGAGAGTATTTTCCCAAAAGTCTTGGGGATCATCAAGATGTTTTTTTGGCAAAACTGAGATGAGCCGTTATGTACTTTTTGCTCAGCAGTGGTTTTTGTCTTGGAACTCTGCCATGCAGGCCATTTTTGCCCCGTCTCTTTCTTATGGTGGAGTCATGAACACTGACCTTAACTGAGGCAATTGAGGCCTGCAGTTCTTTGGATGTTGTTGTGGATCTTTTGTGACCTCTTGGATGAGTCGTTGCTGCACTCTTGGGGTAATTTTGGTCAGCCAGCCACTCCTGAGAAGGAGCAGCTGGCCACCATTTCACCATTTGTAAATAATGGCTCTCACTGTGGTTTGCTGGAGTCCCAAAGCTTTAGAAATGGCTTTATAACCTATTTCCAGACTGATAGATCTCAATTATTGTGTTTCTCATTTGTTCCTGAATTTCTTTGGATTGCAAGCATGATGCCTAGCTTTTGAGGACCTTTAGGTCTACTTCATTTTGTCAGGCAGGTCCTATTTAAGTGATTTCTTGATTGAGAACAGTTGTGGCAGTAATCAAGCCTGGGTGTGGCTAGAGAAATTGAACTCAGCTTTCCAAAGATGTGATAACCACAGTTAATTTATGTTTTAATGGGGAGGGGGTTAACTTTTTCACACAGGACCATGAAGGTTTGGATTTTTTTACCCTTAATAATGAACACCTTCATTTAAAAACTGCATTTTGTGTTTACTTGTATTATCTTTATCTAATATTTAAATTTGTTTGATAATCTGAAACATTTAAATGTGACAAACAAAAAAATGAGAAATCAGGGAGGAGGCAAACACTTTTTCACACCACTGTATACGCAGGCACTTACAGAAACATGTAACCATACAAAATACACACTCATGTAACCACACTCCTCTCTATACAAACCCTTCAAATGTGTCAGTTTCACATCTGTTATATTTACGGTTTATATCTGAATGTACCATTGTCACAATGGATTGTATAGAGTCACAGAATAAACTGGCTACTTCTGCTGTGTTACGATAATATCGTATCATGCAGCCTCTGGTGCGTTCCAACCCTAATACCCTCAAATATTCCTCTTAGTACTTTGTTGTATTTCTGTAAAGACTTTTTTCTACTTTAACACGGAGGGTTTTTTTTATTTAAATTTGGTGATGTTGCACTTTGATTTGCTTTTGTAGTGAGTGTAGAACATAAACCTAGAGATCAAAAAAAAAATAGAGAAACAGATCATTCAACTTTTGTAGGAACTGATGTCAAACACCGACTTAAATCATTTTGGTGACAATTAAAACTTCAGTCCTGTTGGATTAAATCCACAAAACACCTCCAATAAATAAGTTGAAAAACATCTAAAGTTCACAGCCCTTGGAAACATTTTAACATTTGAAAGTTTGTGGAAGAACACCAAAGTCAACACTCTAAATGGACCCCAGCGGTGTCAGCATCATTTAATAACTAGAGAGTTTGATTTCTTAACTGCTCTATCATGGGACTACGCAACGCTCATATGACGTGTGTCTATGTGTATGTAGTCACAGTATTCATATGAGTACATGTGGCTGTGTTATATTTATGCTTGTTTAGTCCTGTGTAATTTAGTGTAAATATATTTAAATTTATAATCTGAATGTTTGCATGTTTGTGTGAGTGTATTTTCTGATTAGTGCCTGGACGCTGAGTTTATCTTGCAATTAAAAGCTATTACCAGTCCAGCAAATGTACTTAAGGAGCAAATTTCTGGTCAGTTACATACTCAAGCTGCGCACAGCCTGAAAAACTAATGGGCCAGAAAATACTACAGTGGTGAGAGCGAGCAAACTGTGCACCCATACCCACAAGCACTAACATACGTGCTTGACCCCTGTAAACTTTTATCCCAGAGAAGGGAGTTTTCCAAAGCTGAACAATCAAATTATATACAAATACACAGACCTATTACTGAGGGCCTGAGTGTAGTTCACAGCAAACAATTACTGCTTCAATGTCAGAGATGCTATGTATCACTCAGTGGCCTCTACTGATTCTCCTCCATTCTGCCCTATTTGCTGGTGACCACACGACCCCCCCCCCCCCCCGGTATGATCTCTCAGTCCTCCTTTTCTTCACTGTCGCTCTATTTTATTGGACATTTTCCACTGTGACTGATTACAGGTCTTTTAAGGCTTCACTGGACGAAACAAATTTAATACAAACTGAGAATAAGGCTCATACCACTCCCATGCAAACCTGCACACATGTATGCATGTACATCCAAATTCACAAAGCGTCTAAAATCCCCTTGACCTTCCCCTATGCTGCTCACATCAAAAATAAGCACATGCACATATTGATGGCTATCACTGAGCTAGAGTGGTGTCAGGAGCTGAGCACTGGAGGTCCCGCCATGCTCAGTCTCATGGTCTTTTCTCTGTATTTATATATTTGTTGTATTTTGTGCTTTTTGAGTTTCAGTATTCTCGTACTGTTTTCTATTTTTCTGTTTATGGTTCAATTTTGTTACGCTCATGTTTTGTATCAATTTGTAATTATTTATCTGTCTGCATTTACTGATATTCCTTGCATTTCAGACTGTTGTGTTCTTTCTTTGGGTTGACAGCTGTCAAGTGGCGTTTCCGGATTGTGCTCCATGTGGGTGTCGCCCTGTCAGCTGTCAGCTCTCTTCGCTCTCCTCTCATTATTTTGCAGCTGATCCTAATCATCTATCATTGTTACCTTTTTGCCCGCTCATGTGACAATCACACCCGTCATCACTTGAGTTATTTGTTTTGACCTATTTAAGGACTGCATTTTCATTTCATTCTTGTGGCAGTCTTAACAATCCTTTTGCCTCGCCGCCAGAACCCCATCCCTGTTCTGGTGAGTTTATCCACTACTTGATCTGTAAGTTTACCTTGTACCTGTTTGGGATTTTGTGTTTATGCACTTTGAAACTTTGTGTTTGATTGCAATAAATGCCACAAACTGCAGTTGGCACGTGGGTCTGTCTCTCTCTGCCCTGAGGGGCAAATCATGACAGAAGACTGCCGCCAGTAACAGACCCAGCCGCTGCAGCTTGTGGATTTTTGCCATTTTTTTGTTTGTTTGTTTTCACTCACCTGTTTTTTTGGGAGCATCACCATGTCCCCAGCTCGCCGGTCTTTAGCCAGCAAATTGGATCGGCCGCTGGGTCTCCGAGCCTGGAGGAGGAGTGGACTGCTGACTTCATCCAGAGTTTTGTGGATGAAGCTCTCGTGGTCCGCGGACCAAAGAAGACCTGAGAGAGCATTAATGGAGCGGTGGTGATTTTGGAGGCACACCCCGGCTTGTGGAATTATCCCCAATTCGCGGAACTGCTGTCCATGGTCTCCACGCTTCAGCAGTCTTTTCCTGGGTTGACAATGGGGCCGCCTCCAGCTGGACCGAAGGCGTCGCGGAGGCACTCCCCCTCCTGCTGAGGTCGTCACAGGTGCTCCATCCCAGCCCTGGGACCTCTGTGGGTGCAGCTCCTTCTCAGTCCAGGTTTCTGTGGGTGCTGTGTCCCAGTCGGAGACCGTCATGGGTGCTGCGCCCCAGCCTAAAACCAACTTGGGTGCTGTGCTCCAGTGTGGGCCCGCCATGGGCATAACACTCCAGCCCAGGGGCCACCGTGGGTGCAGCTTTGGCCCAGTCCGGGTCCACTGAGGGTGCAGCTTTGGCCCAGTCCGGGCCCACTGAGGGTGCAGCTATGTCCCAGGCTGGGGCCACTGCGGGTGCAGCTCTGCTCCTGCCCGGAGCCACCACGAGTGCAGCTTTGCTCCAGCCCGAAGCCACCACGGGTGCAGCTTTGCTCCAGCCTGGAGCCACCGCGGGTGCAGCTTTGCTCCAGCCTGGCACCACCATGCATGCAGCTTTGCTTCAGTCCAGAGCCACCACGGGTGCAACCTTGTCCCAGTCCGGGACCACCAAGGGTACTGCTGGCCAGTCCGAGGGCGTCATGGTTCCCTCTCTTTTGCCAGATACCGTCGTGGTCCCCCTTCCTCTGCCAGATACCGTCATGGTCCTCTCTCCTCTGCCAGATGCTATCGTGGTTCCCCCTCCTGAGCCAGACGCCGTCGTGGTTTCCCCTCCTCTGCACAAGGTCATCATAGTTCCCCCTCCTCTGTCTGACATCGTCGTGGCTTCCCTGACTCCTCCAACCTGCCCGCCATTGACTCTTCCTGTTGGGTAGCCACCCCTGAACCACCCTTGCTGTTCAGATGGCTGAAAAACTCGACCACCTGCTGGGTTGGATGGCCCATATTCTCCAGCAGGCCACCGGATTTGTACCACCTCGCTGTCTTTGATTTTGACTGGTGTGGGTCCTGAGCGGGGTTGTTTTATTTCTTCCTAGCCTGTTCCCCCCACCACCCACCCTGGGTGGGTTATTGTTGTGCTCCTGTTGGGGGGGAGGGGCTCTTTTTTCTTTTGGTGTTACCCCAAAGCGTGAGTTTCAGTATTCTCATACTGTTTTCTATTTTTCTGTTTATGGTTCAATTTTGTTATGTTATACCATGGTGGGGGGTTTCATTTTCATCACAGACTTATTAGGCATTACTATGTTTATTTTTAGGGGAATAAATGAATGAACAAGGAGTGTGCAGCATTTTACTTTTCACTAACTCCCCAGAGAGACAGGAGATGCGTCCACATCTGCGTCGGCCGTGTGCCTTGGGTTTCCAGCCCAGCAAGCTCTCCGACAGCCACCCGTCAGCCCCCGGCAGAGGCTGCAGAGAGCGGGCTCACTTCATGGTGGGGGCCAGAGGTGGACGGGAAGCCGCACCAGATTGCCTCCTTCCCTCCTACCCAGGACGGATAGGGGAAGACCCTCGGTCGGCGAAAACAACAGGAGAAGGAGCACTCCGTCTCTTCACAGTCGGGAGCAACTTCCACGTCATCGTTAATGAAAGTTTTTTGAAAGTTTGTACAAGCATCATCCTCTTTTCTTCATGTCTATGTTGCATCCGTGTGCACATTAAACAATTCAGCTGATTTTTTCAGCCCATCCTGCACCGTTTGTGCTTTTTAAAATAACTAACTATGCATCAACTGTGATTGATGTCTTCCTTACTACCAAGCAGCATTAGTATCGCGTGCATTTTGGCTCACACACAAGAGCTTTGGTCAGCGCAAAACCCATCTTAAACAGTCATGATGGCAATTGACTTTAGATAATGCGCCTCTTTGCATTAAAGGGATGTGAACGAGTTCTTTGGATTGGATTACCCAAAACACACCTCTGAATAATTAGACCAGCCGCTTTGTGCCATGCACCGGCAGAAAGTTTGTTTTTATGCCGTTGTGATAAGAAAATGAACTTGGAAACGCCTATAAACACGTTCTGCGTGAGTGACAATTGATCAACCGACCTTGTCGTTGTAATACAGCCCCAGATCTGTGGAGGGCTGCAGCAATGATTGTCCTTCTAGAACTTCTCCACATCCCATCTCCACACAGGATCTTTGTAGCTCAGTCAGAGCGACCATTGGGTTCTTGGTCACTTCTCTCACTAAGGCCCTTCTCGATCGCTTGCTCAGTCTGACATCATTGTTTGTTTTCTGCTCTAAAATGCATTGTCAACTATGAGGTCTTCTATAGAGAGGTGTGTCTTTCCAAATCATGTCCATTCAATTTAGTTTACCATAGATAGACTCTAATCAACATGTAGAAATATCTCAGCAATGACAAAGAGAAATTGGAGGCACCTAAGCTACATTTCAAGTGTTTTTGCAAAATGAAAAGGATTAAGCAGAAGAAGATGGATGGATGGATGGTCTGAATACTTACGAAAAATGTGATATTTCAGTTTTTCCTTTAAAATAAATTTACAAAACTTTCAATTTGTCATTATTATTTAACCTTTGTTTATACAGGGGAGTTCCAATGAGAGGCAACCTCTCTTTTTCAAGGATGCCCTGTTCACACTCACACATTCACACCTGGAAGCTGCCCAGTACAACCACAAACTGACCTGTGGCTGCTGAGCAGCTCCACTGGAGCAGTTGGGGTTAAGGGGCTTGCTCAAGGGCGCCACAGTGTGGTTAAGGAGAGTGAGGCAAACACTGCTACATTATCTGTCCCACCCAGATCTGATCTTGCCGATCCAGGGATTGAACCAGTGACTTCCGCTCACCAGTCCACATCCCTAACCATTAGGCCACCACTTATGGGGTACTGAGTCTAGATTAATGAGAAAAAAAAAATGAATATAAATGAGTGTAGTATCAGGCTGCAACATAACAAAATTGAGGTGAAGGGGGTCTGAATACTTTCTCAACCCACTGTTTATGCTTAATAAATTACAAAATGTATACATAAAAAAACCATAAACCAGGAATGTCATAATCAAGATATTTTGTCCCCAATCCACTCTGAGTCATTTAAAATTGAAGATTAGTCTACACCGAGTCACAATCCAATACTTAGATTTTCCGGCAGCACATTCTTGCAAACTACCTACAATTAAGTGTATTCAAATATTTTTTAAAAAAAGTGATGTCATGTATTTGCTTAATACCTCAATACTCTGAGAGTATGCCAAACAGCAGACATGTTGGCAACATCTTCTCTGCTGCAACTCAGTGCACCTGCCGTGTTATGGTGAGGCTGAAGTAAAATTTTCCAAGATACTTGAAAAAATATTCTATGAGAGAATTGACAACTTCATAATGAAGAATAATTTATTGTGTGAGCAGCAATATGGGTTCAGACACAAGAGGACAATTGCATTTGCTCTAATGGAATTTATAGAAAAAATATCAACTGCCGTTGAAAATAAAGAGTATTCAGTTAGGGTATTCCTGGATCTTAAAAAAGCATTTGATACAGTGGATCATAATTTATTATTAAAGAAACTACAAAATTGTGGTATTAGGTATTAGGTATAATTGTCCTGGTTATGTAGTTACTTAAAGAATAGATAAGAGTATGTATGTGTTGGTAACAAAAACTCAGTTACTGAAGGTTACTTGTGGAGTCCCACAGGGTTCAGTTTTGGGGCCACTGTTATTCAATATGTATATAAATGATATATGTAAAGTCTCGGAAAAAATAGATATAATATTGTTTGCCGATGACACTAATTTATTATGCAGTGGAAGCAATTTGGAACAACTTTTGGATACACTCGGAAAGGAATTAGGAAAGCTTAAACTGTGGTTTGATTCAAACAAATTAACGCTCAGTTTAAGTAAGACAAAATTTATAATTTTTAACAACCATCACAACAACTTAGTATCTGAACTCAGTGTAAATGGTGTAGAGATTGAAAGGGTATCTGAAACTAAATTTCTTGGAGTAATAATTGATAATAAACTGTGTTGGAAGTCACATATTAATTATATTAAAGGTAAAATATCTAAATCAATTGCAATACTACACAGAGTGAAATATTTGCTGAATCAACCCACATTATATACTTTGTATCATTCATTAATACTCCCATACATGACATATTGTGCTGAAGTATGGGGAAATATATATAAAACAAACATATATCCAGTCTTTATGCTTCAGAAGAGAGCTATTAGAATAACAAACAAAGCTGCTTACAGGGAACCAACAAACCCACTTTTTCTTAAATTAAAAGCTCTCAAGTTGAAAGATCTGGTTGATTTTAAAACTGCAGTAATTATGTTTAAAGTAAAGAATCTATCACTGCCCGCAAATATCCAAAAGCTGTTCCAAATAAGGGAGAAACAATATCATTTCAGAGGAACATGTATATTTCAAAAACCCTCAGTGAGAACTACCACCAAGCAACACTGTGTTTCAGTGCAAGGAGTCAGATTGTGGAACGCTTTTGGACCTGAATTAAAATCATGTACAACGCTTGGACGATTTAAACAAAAACTAAAGGAAGAAATACTCCAAACATATATACAAGATGACATGTAAAATCACATAAGGATTGTCCTATCCAGTCTGTGTTGTGTTGTTGCTTAGTTTTTTTTTGTCACATTTTGTCTTAGCTTTGTTCTGAATTGTAATCGCTCTTGTTTTGTTTTTCTTTTGAATTCTTGGATGGAATATGGATGGGCAATATAAGCTGCGGCTTCAGCCATCACCCATTTCGGAAAACTTATGTTGAACTGTATAATCAGAGGAGTTATTGTTTGATTTGACCTTGTTGGATTTTTTTCCCCCTTTGTTATATTGTTCTGTTTCTTTTTTTAATCTTTACTTTTAATCTATCCGAAATAAAGATTCATTCATTCATTCATTCAAATAACTGCAGCTGATGGAAAACAACAGAGACTTGAATGGAAGTGAACCCAGTGACCCTGATACTGATCTCTTTGATCAGGCTCCCTATCCTAGGTATATAAGGTACAGACCCGTCCTCCCATCCGTTATTAAGGGGAATGTTCGATCTCTACTCAGTAAGACTGATGAGCTAGCGGCTATCTCCCGCTACGAGAGTGTCTTCAGGGAGAGCAGTTTGATGCTATATACTGAGACATGGCTAACAGAACTAGCAACAGATACTAACATCGAACTGGAGGGTTTCCACGCAATACGGGCAGACCGGACACCAGACAGTGGGAAGACAAGGGGCGGAGGATTGATAATGTATGTCAATAACAACTGGTGCAGACCGGGACATATCACGGTTAAGGAACAGCACTGTAGGAAAGGCATTGAGTTGCTAGCTGTTAGCATGCGGTCTACATATCTCCCGAGGGAATACTCACACGTGATCTGCATTGTTATTTATGCAAATCCGACGGCGAACGCTGGGACAGTGCATGACGTCATCCACTCAGTAACTGGCAGGCTGCAGACAGAACACCCAGATGCTCTTCTCCTCATCTCAGGTGATTTCAACCATATTTCACTGTCCCCCATTCTACCCACATTCACCCAGTATGTCACATGCCACACTAGAGACAATAAAACACTGGACTTATTCTATGCAAATACTAAGGAGGCGTACACCTCATCACCACTCCCCCCACTCGGGAGATCGGATCACAACTTGGTTCATCTTCTGCCGGTGTACAAACCCTTAGTACACAGACAACCTCCGGTCATGCACACGGTGAAGATATGGTCTGAGGAGGTAATGGACGTGCTAAAGGACTGTTTTGAAATCACTGCCTGGGGGCAGCTCTGAGATCCACATGGTGAGGACATCGATGGCCTCACTCACACCATCACGGACTACATCGGCTTCTGTGTGGACAACACCGTACCCACCAAGACCATACGGTGTTGCTCGAACAACAAACCTTGGATCAACCCTGAGATAAAAACACTTCTGAGAGAGAAGAAGAGGATCTTCAGGTCGGGGAACAGGGAGATGCTGAAGTCCGTTCAGAGGGAGCTGAGGAGGAAGATCAGAGAAGGCAAGGACAGCTTCCGGAAGAAGATGGAGGACAAGCTACAACAGAGCAACATCGGCGGGGTCTGGAGAAACCTTAAAACCATCTCTGGGCTCCAGAATACCATCCCCCAGGCCACGGGGGGCAGGGAGTGGGCGAACAATCTGAACCTGTTTTTTAATAGGTTTGACCAGTCGCCCTCCCCCCTGACTGCACAACAACCACTGCTGCCTCTAAAGTCATCGAGACCTGCTGTCCACACCCCACTCCACCAACACTCCCCCACTCCCAGCACACAGCCCCCCAACCTGACCCTCACTAAGACCCAGGTGAGGACGGAGCTGAGGAAGATCAAGGCGAGGAAGGCCGCGGGACCGAACAGCATCAGCGCAAAGCTCCTCAAGTCCTGCACAGACCAGCTGTGTGGGACTGTGGAGCATATCTTCAACCTGAGCCTGAAGCTGGGGAGGGTACCACAGTTGTGGAAAACATCTTGTGTGGTACCTGTACCAAAGACTTCCCACCCCAAAGATCTGAACAGCTACAGACCAGTGGCCCTGACGTCTCACATGATGAAGACCCTGGAGAGACTGCTCCTTGCTCAACTCCGCCCCCTGGTGGGACCAGCGATGGATCCACTCCAGTTCGCCTACCAGCATGGCATTGGGGTGGAGGATGCAGTGATCTTCCTCCTTCACCGTTCTCTGTCCCACCTGAAGAAGCCCGGGAATGCGGTGAGGATCATGTTCTTTGACTTCTCCAGTGCTTTCAACACCATTCAACCAATGATCCTGAAGGACAAGCTGCTGTGTGCAGGGGTGGACCAGCACCTGTCATCATGGATCCTGGACTACCTCACTAACCGGCCACAGTTTGTGAGAGCCCGAGATTGTGTGTCCAACACGAGCATCGGTAGCATGGGGGCCCCCCAGGGAACGGTTTTGGCTCCCTTCCTGTTCACCCTTTATACTGCGGACTTCTCACACAACACAACACACTGCCATCTACAGAAGTTCTCTGACGACTCTGCGATCGTTAGCCTCATCTCCAACGGAGATGAAGCTGAGTACAGAGGACTTATCCAGGACTTCGTGGACTGGTGCCATCGGAACTGCCTCCAGATAAACATGAGGAAAACTAAGGAGCTGGTGGTGGACTGCCACAGGCAAGGACAACCCCTCACAGCACCAGTAAACATACAGGGAACAGACATTGAGATGGTGACATCCTACAAGTACCTTGGTGTTCATCTGAACAATAAACTAGACTGGTCACACAATACCGACACACTCTACAAGAAGGGACAGCGCAGGCTGTTCCTACTGAGGAGGCTCAGGTCTTTTGGTGTACAAGGGGCGCTGCTGAAGACATTCTACAACACAGTGGTGGCATCAGCCATCACTTTTGGAGTGGTCTGCTGGGGCAACGGCATTACAGCAGCCGATAGGAAGAGACTACACAAACTGATCAAGAAAGCTAGTTCTGTCCTGGGGCAACACCTTGACCCAGTGGTGGAGATAGGAGAGAGAAGGATGGTGGCTAAACTGTCATCTCTTCTGGAGTCCGAGTCCCACCCTATGCAGGACATATTGAACGCACTGAGGAGCTCATTTAGCAGTAGACTACATCATCCTAGGTGCTCAACCGAGAGGTTTTGCAGGTTTTTCCTACCTACGGCTGTCAGACTGTATAACCTAAGCAAGGCTGCTCGCAGAGATAGCAAAAAAAAACAAAACGTGACAACCTAGTAGTATTGAATGCAAAAGACGCAACAGACTTACACAAATGGTCCCCTCCAGTATACAACTAGGACAATATCAGTCGCTACGGAGGGTGACAATATGTATGGGTACATATTCATACTATGTAGGATAACTAAGTAGACGGTTATGCTGTTTATTCCATCTTGCTACAATGCTCCGCACTTTGTATATATATTTATATATTTATGTGTACGTATTATATCCACTGCTCTTATTTATATTTCTCGTATCTTCTTAATTATTGCTCTGAGTGTTGCTATCCCTGTGCTGTTGCAATCTTGGAATTTCCCCATTGTGGGACTAATAAAGGCTTATCTTATTTTATCTTATCTATCCAATACTTAAGATCAGATTGGGATATCATTACTTAAGAGTGCAAGTTGTAAGAGTGTACTTTTACAACTTTAACATCTCACCTTAACACTTGCAGAAATCCCATGGAAGGAGTACACTGAATTTATTCAGGCCACAACAGCATATCAGTTTTGTATCGGTAGATATCCAAATTTAAAATATCAGATCTGATCGGGCATTGAGAAAGCTGTTTTGTTCCATCCCTAATATACAGTATATTCCCACAGTTAAAAAGCATTGGAAGCAAAATATCTAAAATGTGCTATTACTACATGTACAGTATAAGGTGTAAAGTGTTCAATGCCAGAAGAACACAGCAAAATTGCCAGTGTCTACATCTGTCCACTCATAAGTAGTGTTAAATTTAAGTCAGTTAACCTCTTGCACTCCGGTGTACCGCGGACGGGCACGTCTCTGCGTCCTAGAGCACACGAGGGCGCATGAGAGCGCCCTCGTGCGCTCTAGGACGCACGAGGGTGCTGCGTCCAAGCGCGCACTGAAAAAAAAGGCTGCATTTCCATTCTTCCACTACAGACACAGCCGCGAACAGATTAGATCATCTGATTGACCTCTCATTCGACTAATAAGAGCCTTGAATTGGGTTTCTGAAACCTTGAAGAACCAATGACTGAAAACCTAGCAAAAAGGACTCGCCTACCAATGCTGTGAATGCAGCGAGCCAATTGAAGCACAGAAGTTCGCGAGCTGTTTTGTGTAAGGCTGGGTGAAGACAGACTGCTGCAGCAGATGAAAAAAGGACCCGCAGGAAGAACCGTCACAGACCCAGCAGCACGGAGACCACCCACAAGTGCGACTTGTATGACAGGGACTACCATTTGCGCATCGGCCTGTTCAATCACAGGCGGTGCTTTTTTTTTTATTCCAGCAGAATAGACGTTTAGGATTCTCTTCCATGGTCATCATAGACCGACGGAGGCCGACGACGAAGGTCGTAAATCATTCGCCAAAACCGCAATCATGGAAGCGCAAAACCGCAATAATGGAATTATGTTTTGACCGGGTCGCCGAGACCAGAACCACGAGTCCGTAACAAGGGACCAGCGTCGCGTTCGTCTGACAATGAGGAAGAAAAGTTCGCCAGGACACTGCTGCTGTGAAGAGGTAAGTGTTATAAGCTAAATTATTCTTTATCCCTGAAAATTGTAATCAAAAATTACTTTTGACCGATCGGTAAATTACAACTGTGCGGCGCACGAAGTCCGAAGTTCGTGCGCCGCAGTACACGGTTCGTGCGCCGTGTCCGGACCGTGAACCCCCCCCCCCCCCGCTACTCTTCTGTAGCGAGGGGGGGGGGAAGCCACGGTGACTGCGCCGCGGTCGCCACATGACTATTCCGTCATGTAGCGATGGCCGATGCCCGTCCTCTGTAGGGAGGCCCCCCGCACACACACACACACAGCCCTGAGTGTCACCTTTCATTAGAGCCCAAGATGAAGCTTCTATATTGAATCATTCAAAAGTTACAGACGTTTTTCCCAAACTGTGCCATTTGGCACAATTTGGCACAGTTCAAAAACGCCTGGGAACTACCTGAGGAAAAAGCTGTGTAATATATTCATTTTTTGTGGTATTGTTACAAAATTTTGACCTCAGCTGGATAACACTTGGTTCTACATTTCTGTTGCATTTTCCAGCCCGGATCTGAAGCTGTGTGTTATTTGCAAGCATTTGTATCCAAAAAAACACCCAGGCCAAATTTATTTTCTTCAAGTTCAGTATGTTTAGATGACTGTAACTCAGTGGCCGGAGCACTTAGAGAGATTATGACTGTTTTGCCAAAAATTCAAAGTGTTTTCTTTTAAATGACACCAACTCCATGAAGATGCTGCAAAGGGTTGAAGAACAGCTTTCAATTTACTTTGGGCACGTTATTTTTTGGCGTTTTTAGGGAAATAGACCGGAGTGCAAGGGGTTAATCTGACACTTTCAGTTTTGTTGTGTAGTAAACTCAACACTAGAAATGAGTGGACACCTGACAGTTTTCAGTGTTACTTCAACACTGCATATTTTGCTGTGTACCTAAAAGCTGACTCTGCAAAATGAGTTCCTGATATGAAGATGTTTATATAGAAAACTGTTTAGGGCCATCTGCGCACTTTTTTTTTTTTTACAGACTTTCCGCTTTGTGTCAGTGTTTTTATTTTCTGTCAGCCCATTGTCTGTTTTTTACACCTTGCATCACGCCATCAAATTGCCAGCAGACAGTGCACTTGCCATGCGCTCGGAGGAGGTGCCTCATTTCAAAGAAGTGTGACGGCGCACAATCTAATGCGCATTACACTATTATAGTGCATTTCATCAGAATCCACTTTTGATCAGGAAAAAGGAGGTCTACCGTCAGAAGCGCAAACTAAGGAGAACATGAGTCCCACTCCCCATCATGTGCTCATTCTACAGGGGCACCATTGTGAGCACCCTCACCAGCTGCATCACAGTGTGGTATGGAAACTGCACTGCCTCCTACCGGAAGACAATACAACGCACAGTGAAAGCTGCCAGCAGGATCATCAGTGCCCCTCTGCCCCCCCTCTCGGACATCTATCTCACCCACTTCACCCGCAGAGTCATCAACATTGCAGGCAACACCTCCCACCCCTCACACTCCCTCTTCAGGCCCCTGCCCTCAGGGAAAAGGTACTGGAGCCTCTGGGCCCACTCCACAAGACTGCTAAACAGCTTTGTTCACCAGGACATCAGGACCATGAACTTTGCCCACTCACCCCCACCCCCCACCCCTGGACCGTAACACACTCACCCGCACAATAACTACCTCAGCTGTTGGCACAGAAAGACTGGCACACCAACAGTAATACATCTGCTGCTGTCTGTTACTGCAATATTGATCATGCACAGTCCAATCTGTCACTGTCTGCACCTACACTACTGCACTGAACTTGCAACTATAAGAATTACTGCTCTACCTTTTCTGTATATAGGATTGCTGGGTTTTATCGTTTATCTTTACTTGCACTACGGGATGTCTGGGTTTTATCTTTTACTGTTATTTGCACTATTGGTAGCAATACTGTACATAGACTGCTGTTGTTTTTCCAGCCTTATTCCTTTTTTAATTTTTTTTTATATTGTGCACACCACTGAAGAGAGAGAAACATCATTTCAATTCTCCTGCATGTCCTGTACGTATAGTAGTATTGACAAATAAAATCTTTGCATCTTTAATGATATTTCAGTGGTGTGTTTTGACACTGCGCAGCTCTAGAGCTCAGGAAACGGCATGCGCTGGGACAGTCATGGGGCCGTATTACAACGGCGGGGTCGGTTGATCAGTTGTCTGATGAAAAACGCGTTTATGGGGATTTCCAAGTTCATTTCCTTATCACACCGGCGCATGACGCAAAGAGGCTGGTCTAATCATTCAGAGGCGTGTTTTAGAGGTGTTCGCTTTAATGCATCGATGCCAAACTCATTCCATGAAGGGCCAAGACCCACTTGCACATTTTACCTCCACCCAGTCTCTTCAACAGGTGTTTTTATTGATCAGCAATCAGTGGGAAGAAATTGAGTGGCCTCATCTGTTGAAGACACTGGCTGGAGGTAAAACCTGCAGTGTCTTAGCCATCCATGGAATGAGTTTGACATCCCTGCCTTAATGCAAAGAGGCGCATTATCTAAAGTGAACTGTCATCATGATGGTTTAAGATGGGTTTTGCACTGACCAAAGCACATGTGTGTGAGCTAAAATGAACCCGATAGTAAGCCTGCTTGGTAATAAGGAAGACATCAATCACAGTTGATGCCCAGTTAGCTATGTTAAAAAGAACAAATGGGTAAGAATGGTGTAACCCAGCTGAGAAAATGACCCTTTTTCTCAGATTTCATTTGTATTAATGAAAGTGTGTGATTTTATTTTGAAAACCGACTATCTTGGGGAAGAGGAAGTGCGATCCTCGTTATCCAACTTTTAAATTTCCGTTTCATGGTCACGTTGGGTGATCTGGGTCTTTCCATTCGTTAAGAACGATATTAGCCCCGCCTTCCGAGTAGAGGCAGCAAGCGCGCACTCGGAATTCAGTCTTTCACGATATGAGCGCGGACAAGAGAGGTTGTGAAGCGGTCTGATTCACACAGATACCTCTTCTTGTTGACGGGAGCACGAGCGTGAGGGGCATTGTGGCTGTGTCCTTTGCTGTATTCACACTGATACCTCATCTTGGCTAGGTTTTTTTGGTTGCCGACCAAAAACCTTCTGGATCCTGGATTTTCTCCGAATGGAGATGGCGAGCCTGACCTGAGATTGAACCGAGATTGAACCGAGATCTAACCAAGATCTCAATTGAAGAGCACCCTTCCTCTCTCCAGTGCCCAGGATTCAAAGTGGTAACAACCCAAGTCGCCGCTTTAAAAGACGAAAAGAAACCTGAGTTTGGAGATACAAGATATCTTGACTGGTCAAACGACTAACCCGAAAGGACAAACAAACACTGAGCTCAGTAAGACATCTTTGGGGTTTTATTTCATACCGGCCGTTGTATATTTGTATAGTGGTAAATTGTCTGTCTATATTGCTCACTTTTTCCCTATAAATAACAACCATTATGCTCATTTCTTGCCTCCAGCTATTTCATTCCACACTCACTTTAATTCCCTATTGTAACCCTTACGAACCTAGCAACTGGTCTACACTTAATTATTTCCCTTACCTAATTAACATAAGGCAAGGGTTACAATGGGCTGAAAAAATCAGCTGAATTGTTTAATGTGCGCATGGATGCAGCACAGACATGAAGAAAAGAAGATGATGCCTGTGCAAATTCTCATAAACTTTCATTAACGATGGCGTGGAAGTGGCTCCCAGCTGTGGGGAGAGGGAGTGCTCCCTCTCCTTTTGCTTTCACCAACCGAGGGTCTTCCCCTATCCGTCCTGGGTAGGAGAGAAGGAGGCGATCTGCCGCCTTCGGCAACCACCATAAAACGAACCTGGTCTCAGCAGCCTCTGCCAGAGGCTGACGTGTGGCTGTCAGGGAGCTTGCTGGGCTGGAAACCCGGGGCGCCCGGCTGAGGCAGATGTGGACGCATCCCCTGTCTCTCTGGAGAGTTAGTGAAAAGTAAAATGCTGCACACTTGTTCATTCATTTATTCCCCTAAAAATAAACACATTAATGCCTAATAAATCCGTGCTGAAAACAAAATTCCCCCCCCCCCCCCGCCGCCGTGGACTACGCATCACATTGGAACACACTGGCACACATGCTCCCTGTTCTTTCATTCATTTCATTCCCCTAAAAAAAAATCATATATTAATGCCTATCTATAGACTCCGCAATTAAAATACCAGTGTGGATGGAATAAAAAAAACTGGTGGGTGGTCATTATATAATTAAAATGATGGGCGATTATGAGATTACAAGATCCCAGCGCATGCCGTTTCCTGAGCTCCGGCGCTGCGCAATGTCAAAACATGCCACTGAAATATCATTAAACAATGCGCTTCTGACGATAGGACCTCCTTTTTCCTGATCAAAAGCAGATTCTCATGGAATGCACCATAATAGTAATGCGCATTAGATTACGCGCCGCCACACTTCTTTGAAATGAGGCACCTCCTCTGAGCGCGTAGCGGGCACGCTGTCTACTGGTAATTTGATGGGGTGACACAAGGTGTAAAAAACAGACAATGCACTGACAGAAAAACACTGGCGCACTGCGGAAAGTCTGTCTGAAAAGTGCGCGGGTGACCGTCCGTGTGCATTCAGCTGATTTTTCAGCCCATCCTTCACAGTTTGTTCTTTTTAATATAACTAACTGTGCATCAACCGTGAATGATGTCTTCCTTATTACCAAGCAGCATTACTATCGCGTGCATTTTGGCTCACACACACGGGCTTTGGTCAGTGCAAAACCTGTCTTAAACTGTCATGATGACAATTCACTTAAGATAATGTGCCTCTTTGCATTAAAGGGATAGTGTAGAGGCCAATTTGAATATAATTTATGCCTAATGAATTTAAGTTCTAAATTTACATATTTCAAATTGTAATTTGAGTTTCTGATGGTTCATCCACTCCTTTGCTAATGTTAATATAAATTTTGGTTATGGCTGTGTTTTTGTTAACTGTCATTCAAGGGTGGCTTATTGTGTGGGCGGAGCCATAGATTATATAGGTCAATCAGACAGGTGCACTGAGTTGCATTCTTGTTTGTTTGTGGAGATTACTGAGGTGTCATGCCAAACAGTTTTTGATCGTAAATACTCCATCCATACACCATCAATACATCATCCATACAAGTCAACAGAAGTGCAGTTGGATCTACTTTGTGACACATCATGGTGAACCAACAAACAAGAAAATATGACTCAGCTCCTGTGAGTACAGAACTCTTTCGTGAAGTTTCAATGTGGACAGGCGTCAAACTAAGCATGCCCCGGTGATCCAAGTGACAGTTTGACAGTAAGAACAAATTAGTGAGACAAATGGAAAATTGTCACTACAGCTAGGAAGGGGTGCTTTGGATTGGATTATCCAAAATACACCTCTGAATGATTAGACCGGCCTCTTTGCATCATGTGCCGGCGGAAGGTTCGTTTTTACGCCTTTGTGATAAGGAAATGAACCTGGACACACCCATAAACGTGTTCTGCATCAGTGTCAACTGATCATACGACCCCGTCATTGTAATATGGCCCTTAAGAGTACAGTTGCAATAAAAGAAATCTTTACTGGCCCATACAGAGATCAAGCCCATGAACTTTGGCATTATTAGCCCCACGCTCTAACCAACTGAGGTAACATAATACAATAGCAACTAGAATGCACTCAACTGAGATGAAGACCCATGCCTTTGCAGGCCTAGATTTACAGCATATATATAGCATTCAAAAGCATAATCGGAATCAGTGCCTAAATTTCCTTCTAGTACTTCCTTTGGGTGTGAAAAAAAATCATGCTAACCTAAATCTAAAAGTACTTATTTTTACTTTACAGCATTTACAATAATTATGGTAATAAGCCAAAAAGTTAATTTTTTTAAACGTGTTGACTTAGTACCCTAAATTCACGCCCTACCGATCTTCAAGGTCAAAGCCCAGGTCAAAATAATTTAACTTTCAACAGGTGTCAGACCTAATTCTAACTTCCATTAAAATTTCTTGCCCCTAGCTGCAATAATGAAGTCGCTATGGGCCAAAATGAATTTTGACCTTTTATGACCCCGTGACCTTGACCTTTTGACCCCAAAAGTATAGCCATAGGTACTAGTCCCAAGGCCACCCTATGTACGAAGTTTGGTCATTGTAGTGTCATTTCCTGTTGAGTTACAGCATGGACATAGCTGGATAGCTGGCAAGTCGCAGACGGCACTGACCACTCTACTTAAACAACTTATGCTGGTGTGGATAAAAACACTGATCACAGCCGTTAAGCCAGCATTTCATCCATAGTCTGGGACTATGGACTATGGGGCTGCACGGTGGCGCAGTGGTTTAGCACTGTGGCAGCACAGTTTTACCCTTGGCCGGGGGATCGCGGGGATCATGAGGTCGTGGGTTCGATCCCAGCCCCCGACCAACAGTGAGCTGTGTGGGGACTTCCGGTTATGGCTGCCACGTAGGACGGACGTGTCTCGCTCTGCTCTGCTCCTGGAAAAAAAAAATCGGCAAATAACTCTCTCATTTGGGACAGAACGTATCCCAGCATTTGGGCGAGGATATGTCGGCGAAGCCTAAGGCTGGAAAACCAGGAAAAGGAAAAAGCGAGCCGCCGAAACAGTCCAAATTAACGGACTTTCAGGTCTGTGACGCAGCAAACAAAACTCCATATATGGCGGAGGAGGCTGGCAACGCTGCGATTTCTGCGGGGAATGGCGCAGATGCGCTGATGGCAGCCATGAGTTCAATGAGAGCGGACTTTTCCTCTAGATTTGATGGGATTATGACAGCGTTGGAAGGAATAAGAAAGGAATTGGGTGACTGTGTAGAACGAACGGCGCAGATGGAGCTCCGTCTCGCTAGTGCTGAAGATGACGTCACCCGTCTTCAATTAAAGGTGCGCACTTTGGAAAAAAAAATAAATCTCTGGAAGATAATATTTTGGATTTGGAATCTCGGTCGAGACAGAATAATTTGAGGCTGGTGGGTCTTCCAGAGGAATCAGAAGGTCGGGACGTATGTTCCTTTCTGGAAAGGTGGATTCCGGAGGTGCTGGGCAGCGAGGAGTTGCAATCAGCAGTGGTTCTGGAAAAAGCACATCGTATTGGCCCACGGAGAGATAAGGGACCGCCGAGGACCTTAATTATGAAGTTTCTTAGCAACAGAGACAGGATGAAGATCTTCAACGCTGCACGTGCTAAAGGAGAGATTAAACACCAGGACCAGCAGGTGCGGTTCTACCCAGATTTGGCCACAGGAATCCAGCAATTGAGGAAGCAGTTTGATCCCGTACGTAAGGAGCTGCGCAACCTTGGGATTTGTCATGGTGTAATCTATCCTGCGAGACTGCTGACCACGTATGAGGGCAGAACCCACATCTTCAAGACCCCAGAGGAGGCGCAGGAGTTCATCAAGAAGATCAAAGAAGAAGAAGAGACTGGTGGGAGCTAAGCATGAACAAAATATAAGGTAGAATAATTAAGCATTTGCACAGGCATCTGACTGACTTGAAGTAAATAGTAAGTTTACAAAATATAGATTGTATTATATATTAAAAAAACAAAACAAAAACAAAACAAAAAAAACAAAAAAAAAAACTATGATGTACAAAGTTGTTAAAAATTTTGGAGTTAAGTTGGAAAACTACAGAGGAGAGTTAATGTTACGTCATTAAAAGCAGTAGAGTTAGGGTGATTGGGAGGATGAAGAAGGAGTGGCTTAGGCTGTTCCCCGTGGGTGTGGAACGGTCGATGGCTATATCGGGAGACAGAATTTTTCTTTTGATTTTGGGGGGTTTGCCACAAGTGTGGGAAGGGGAAATTTGTTTGTGTGTAGTTTGTAGGATGAATGTTCAACCACTCATGTTTTTGCTTCTCTGTATGAGCATGTTTACACTGCAAGGTAATCCCAAACTCTCTATTGATCATGGACCAAAGTGTTAATCTTAATTTAACTTCATGGAATTGCAGAGGTCTACAAAATTTAAAAAAACTTAAACAAGTTATGAATAAAATAAAGGACATGGGTTCAAGAATTGTGTTTTTACAAGAAACTCATCTGATAGAGGAGGATGTTAAAAGAATTAGGAGTAGATGGCAGGGAAGTGTATTCACCTCTTCATTTTCATCCCGAGCCAGGGGAGTTATGACTCTCATACATAAATCAGTTCCTTTTCAAGTGAAAAATGTAATTGGAGACAAATTTGGAAGATATGTAATCATTCAAGGTTCTTTGCTATTAGAAAATATAAATCTTGTGAACTTATATGGTCCCAATATAGATGATCAGAAGTTCTTTGCTAATTTATTTCTCATCTTATCATCACTTACAGGGCAACATATAATAGCAGGGGATTTTAATTGTACATTGAATCCAGGTGTGGATAGATCAACAGGACTGGATTGTACGCACATTGGATGTAGGATGACTATTAATCATTTTATGAAAGAATTGAGATTGTTAGATATATGGAGAGAAATGAAACCACAAGTTAAAGCCTATTCTTGTTATTCCAGTACCTACAAGACATTCTCACGTATTGATTATTTTTTGATTTCCACAGAATTAAGGTCCAAGATTCAAAACTGCTTTTATGATAACATCGTGATCTCTGATCATGCACCCTGTTGTCTAATATATGTAGATAAAAAATTGACAAAGGAATCAGGTAGATGGCAATTTCAGCATAAATGGCTTCAGGATGAGGAATTTGTCAAGTATATAGAAAAACAGATAGACGAGTTCTTTGACATCAATACTACACAAACATCAGCATGTGTAAAGTGGGAGGCTTTCAAAGCTTTTATTAGGGGACATATTATTAGTTATACAGGATCAAAATCTAAGAAGACTCGAGAGGAGAGAGCTAAATTGGAACATAAAATAAAAAATCTTCAGGAAAAAGTGTATGCAGGAAGTGACCCAAGGTTGGAGAATGAATTACTGATTTTGAGAGCTGAATACGACAAAAAATCAGCGAATAGAGCTGCCTCGAGTCTTCTAAGATTGAAACAATCTTTTTATGAACAAGGTGAAAAATCAGGAAAATTATTAGCATGGCAGATTAAACAATTGGAAATTAAAACACCAATTACCAGTATTATAAGTAATGGACAGGTAGTTATAGATCCTTTAGAAATTAATAGAGCCTTTAGAGATTACTATGAAAAATTATATGATACCAAAAATGAACCTGATTTAACAAAACTAAATGGGTTTTTGAACGAACTATCTATACCGTGTATTCCAAATGAAAACAGGGAGATATTGGAGTCTAAAATTAGTCAAGAAGAAGTTGGGCTAGCCATTGATAATATGAAATCAGGAAAAAGTGCAGGACCAGATGGTCTTCCAGTTGACCTTTATAAAAAATTTAAGAATAAATTAATAAAACCTTTTTTGGAAATGGTTTTAGAAGCATTTCAAAATAATAATTTACCATCATACATAAATAATGCCTTAATTATACTGCTGCCAAAACCAGGTAAGCCCTCTAATAAATGTGAAAATATGAGACCAATAAGCCTATTAAACGCCGACCTTAAGATAATCTGTAAAATTTTAGCAAGACGAATACAAGAAATTTTACCAAATATTATTAATCGAGATCAGAATGGCTTTATAAAGGGTAGACAAGGCTTCCATAATGTAAGAAGACTATTTAATATTATTTATTTTAATAAAGAAGCACCGGATACAGCTCTCCTATCATTGGACGCCGAAAAGGCCTTTGATAGAGTTGAATGGCCCTTTCTTTTTGAAGTCCTACAAAGGTTTGGACTTGGAAATAATTTCATAAAATGGGTTCAAATAATATACAATAATGCTACAGCAGAAATCCTAACAAATAACAATATTTCAAAACCAATAAAAATCAATAGAGGATGTCGACAAGGCTGTCCACTTTCACCTTTACTGTTTACTATGGCAATTGAACCTTTAGCGATAGCGATACGTTTACATTCACAAATATATGGAATTAAAGTTGGACCAACAGAACATAAAATCTCCCTGTACGCCGATGATATAATTTTGTTTATGTCGAATCTAAAAAAATCAATTCCAACCTTGTTGAATTTAATAAAGAATTTTGGGGAAATATCAGGATATAAAATAAATAAAACTAAATCTTCAATATTAATGCTAAATGAGACCCAGAGAAATTACCCAGCCCCTGAGGTAAATCAATTCAATGTTGTAAATCAGTTTAAATATTTAGGAATCCAAATTATGCCTAAGCTAGAATCAGTCGCCAGTGTCAACTATGAAGCCTTAATGTCAGATATCAGTGAGTTAACTCAGAGATGGATGTCACTACCAATGTCGATGATCGGGAGAATCAATATACTTAAAAGTAATATTTTACCTAAAATACTTTATTTATTTCAATACATTCCCTTATCACCACCTTTAGATCTATTCTCAAGAATAAAAAAAAAGTTAGTGGAATTTATATGGAACAACAGGAGGGCTAGATTACGTTTGTCTTTATTATATTTACCATTTGATCGTGGAGGTCTGAAATGTCCAAATTTTATGTTGTATTATTGGTCGGCACAACTGAGGTCTATGACATATTATTTTTCATCAAATGATCTCCCTCACTGGACTGAAATGGAATCATACAATTTACCTTTACCTCTTCCCATATTCATATACTCAGATTCGGCAAAAAAATTACAAAAACAAGTTAAAAATCCATTTGTAAAGCATATGATCAAAATATGGTGTGAAGCTAAAAACTATTTAAAAGAACCACAGTTATTGTCACAATTTAGTCCAATATGGGGTAATCAATATTTTAAACCAGGGAGAGCGGACGCTGTATTTAAAGTATGGAATTTAAAAGGGATACAAAAGATTCAGGATTTATATTTGCCATGTGCAGACAACATAATGTCTTTTGAAGAGCTGAGGATCAAATTTAATCTCAATAGAACACATTTTTTTAAATATCTTCAACTTAGAAACTTTATTCGATCAAATCAAAATAAAGCTCTCACTCGACCTATTTCTTCATCCTTGGAAAAAATGATGATGAAAGATAGTAAAAGAAAGGGTATTATTTCAGAGTTTTATAACTCATTGACACTATCTTCAAGTGAAAATTCACTGAAAAGATTAAACTACTGGAAAGAAGATCTGCAAATTGAAATTTCAGAGGAACAATGGGAATTGGCTTGTACAGAAGCTCAAACCAAATCAATAAATGCACGCCTTAAATTGATACATTTCAAATGGTTAATGCGGATGTATGTTACACCGGAGGAGTTAAATAGATATAACAAAAATATACCAGATACATGCACAAAATGCATGGAAAGTAAAGGAACCCTATTTCATTGTTTATGGGAATGTAGATTAATAAGAATGTTTTGGGAAGAGGTGAGGGTAACAATTGAAAAAATAATCTCAAAACAAATCATATTGAATCCTAAACTGTTTTTGTTGGGTCTGTACCCAGAAAAGCATAATTTTAATAAAAGTGAAAGAACATTCATAGACCTCAGTTTGCTTAATGCCAAAAAATGTATTGCACTATTCTGGAAAAAGACTCATAGACCAGATGTGACTCAGTGGTTAAGACAGATGTTAACAAACCTTCCATTAGAAAGAATAACATATATACTAAAATCAAAGGAAATTGTGTTTGAGAATATATGGAGACCTTTTATTGATTATGTAAAAAATTTAAACATAACTCTTGAAGAAGAAGGTGAATGATGTGTGTGGACCTTGTAAATTCCAAACTGGTGAACATAATATGTATACTTATGTATTGGATTGTCTAGACTAAACAGAGGAGCATTGTTGAAGATTTGATTTTGTTGGTGGTTGTTGGTGTTTTTAGTGCATTTTTTTTTTTTGTAGTACTTTAGTGTTAGTGTTTGATTGTTTGTATCATGTTTGTTAAAAAAAAAAAAAAGGTTCAATAAAGATATTGTGGAAAAAAAAAAAAACAGTGAGCTGTGTGGAGTTTGCATGTTCTCCCCGTGTTGCGTGGGTTTACTCCGGGATTTCTCCGGTTTCCTCCCGCATACCAAAAACATGTAGGTTTAGGGCGCTCGCGCACGCAGCGACCAGCAGCCGGTGGCTTGTCACCAGACTGCAAACCAAGTCTACCTACGGGTACAAATAAGTAACAAAAAAAAAAAAAAATAGTCACTTCTCTTTCTAAAGAACATATCATCACATAGAGCTCAGTGTATGCAACAACAATTGAACACACTTTGCTTGACCTCAGTAGGTCAGGTTAGTGTCACAAATGGCAGTAGAACTTATGTTAATTTCCCGCTATGTCCTCAGACAAAGCATTTATCCCCAACAACAAGCATGTCCATTCATAGCCATTAGAATAGCAGTAAATAGCTGGAGCCAACCGTGACTGGGGCTAATCTGATTGCTTGACACAATGGACCTCGGTACAGACAGATCAGTGAGTAGCCACTGGGAAAGGAACACACAAACTAAGCAACACGTCACAATTTTACGAGGACAGACTAGTCACGGAAATGAAAAGCCCTAACATTAACTGATTTTAATGAGAGTCACACACAAAATCTTTATGGGCCTTAAAACAGAAGCTCTTGTGTATAAGACAAACACGGGCAACGTTGAATCAAATCCAATTTGATCAAACTACATTTAGGATTTAACATGCACTCATCAATATCATCTTTTCATCACACAAACATGGTAGATATGAGAATTTTGGAGGTCAGAAGTTCATGTGAACAAGATGTCTCCCTGACTCAATCGTCAATAGTTTAAAGTAATTTTGATGACACATATTCATTAAAAACGTCGCAAATCAAGTTTAGTATACGGCATGAGAAAAAAGTTACAACAGACAATAACTAATTCTTCTCATTTTTTCCAATTTGATGGGTCAAAAATTCATATAAGACCACAATGCCAGCCATTAAGCATTCAGAAATGCTGTTAAAACTGTTGTAGCAACAAAACTACAATGCGTGAATAGTTTGACAAAAGAAATCCACAGATCATCACAACTGTGTCTCTCTTTGCTCAGAGCATATGGAACACAAACAAGAACTGCATTCAGTGAACATGTCTGCTAGGGCTGTGCGATATGATGATATATATTGGATGACGATATAAAAACATATTGTTTCATAGAATACTCTATCATTTATATTGTGATTTAAAATGCACATACTCCCGTTTCTTGAACAAAGCTCCTCATGCACTACTTGTCAGCGCCCCAACTCTCCCCTGCAGTGCACGCAGTGGGACGACTGTGTGGTGGGTGGCGAGGCTCTCTAGTGGTTGCTAACTCCAAACTACCGGTTTGGTCAAATAGCCGCTACTGCTGTTTGTCAGGGATGTGGGACTGTTTTCCATTGTGCTGCTTCAGAGAGGATAGGCTGCTAACCTCATTTTAATAGGAGGTAAGTAACGATAACACCATGTCTAATTATAAACGGTGCAAAGTTGTGATAACTGGAAACATTATAGTGTATCAGACCATTGTTTCTGTCATGAACCACCCTTTTCAAGGGCTGCAAAGCGCACCAAATGCCACCTGTGAGTTTGCGACATTTATTAACGTAAACACGAATGGAACAAAAACACTACACTTACACATACAGGGATGATGAGAAAGCCCAGGAGGAGAATGGGTCAGCAGGAGGAAAACAACAAGCAGGAGGAAAACAACCTGGAAGAACCTCAGGCTGAGGCGTGTGGGAATGCCGGAGAAAAAAAAGAGATTAAACCTGCCGAAGTCATACCCGAAAGGTAACAGGACTCATGGCTAGGATAAGGAGAAAGAGAAAATGTTACCTGGATGAAGCACACCCGTTCACCTCGGCGCAACCTTCCTCACTCCTCTGAGGAGGCTAACAGTAGGACACGGCAACGGGAAGACGTTGCCATGTTCTTAAATAGCGAAATGGACAGATGATCAATGAGTGACAGGTGTGGATACATGAGTAAGAAAGTAACATAATCAATGACAGCTGTGCAGCCCGTGAAACAGGATTTGACAGCCGGAAGCTGCACAGCGCTGTCAAAATAAAAGCAGAGATCGGAAACTAAATAATAATAGAAGAATAAAATAACACAACCCCAAAGGATAAAAATAAACCCCATAAATACAAAATGACACAAAATAAATAGACAAGACTATAAGGACACAACTAAGAGTACAAACAACTCATAAATGAACAGAGACCAATACAGCAGACCATAACCTCTGCAATCTAAACAAAAGGGAAAACAAACAGAAAAGGACTTAACTCAAACTGGAGACTGAGCACGCCCCCCCCCCCCCCATGCTCAGGATCATGACAGTTTCTTTGGTTTAAATTACTACTGAGTTCCTTAGTTTTGTCTGAAAAAAAATTATTAAAGCTGCAAAAGTGCATGATGGTGGCACATACACGCAAAATAAATAATGAATAAATTAAATTGGGTCGGAGGATCAAGTTGGATTGATTTCTAGTAAGTTTAATTAGTCAAGTAGCAATAATGAATAAAGTTAAAGTCATCACATGTATTTTATTACATTACCTTTTGTGTCTTTCATTTTCAGATCATGGCCAATCTGAAATATTTTTACTAAGAAGCAAACAGGTTAAATCAGGCCAGGCATTTTCAGGCTGTAGCTCCACACTTAAATTTTCATTGATTTAAACTAAAAGTTCATTTATGTTCCGGTCATGGCGGCTACGTGAGAGGACAGGTCTCACTCTGCTCTGCTCCTAGACATAAAAAATCGGCATATAACTCTCTTATTTGGAACAGAACCTATCCCAGCGTTTGGACGAGGACATACCGGTGAAGCCTAAGGCTGAGAAATCAGGTGGAGGAAAAATTGAACCGCCGAAATAGTCCAAACTAACGGATTTTCACGTCTGTGGCGCAGCAGAAAAAGTTCCAGATATGGCGGCGAAGGAAGCTAACGGTGGCTCGGTGACTGCTGACGACGGTACAGGTGCAGTGCTCGCTGCCATTAGCTCAATAAGAGCAGACTTTTCTGCTAAATTTGATGGGATTATAGCAGCGATAGAGGGAATGAAAAAGGAATTAGGTGATTGTGTGGAACGAATGGCGCAGGTGGAGCTTCGAGTATCCAGTGCTGAGGATGATGTCGCCGGCCTTCAATTAAAGGTGCGCACTTTGGAAAAAAAAAATAAATGTCTGGAAGATAATGTCCTGGACTTGGAGTCCTGGTCGAGACGGAACAACTTGAGGCTGGTGGGTCTACCGGAGAGAACTGAGGGTCAGGACCCATGTTCCTTTTTGGAAAAGTGGATTCCAGAAGCGCTGAACAACGCGGAGCTGCAATCATCAGTCGTCCTAGAAAGCGCACACCGAATTGGCCCACCGAGAGATAAGGGACCACCGAGGACGCTTATTATGAAGTTCCTCAGCTACAGAGACAGGATGAAGATCTCCAACGCTGCGCGAGCCAAAGGAAAAATTAAACACCAGGACCAGCAGGTGCGGTTCTACCCAGATTTGGCCACAGGAATCCAACAATTAAGGAAACAGTTTGACCCCGTACGTAAAGAGCTGCGCAACCTTGGGATCCGTCATGGAGTGATTCACCCTGCAAGACTGTTGACCACGTATGGGGGCAGAACACACATCTTCAAGACCCCAGAGGAGGCGCAGGAGTTCATCAAGAAGATCCAAGAAGAGACTGGTGGGAGCTAAACATGAACAAAATATAAGGTAGAATATTTAAGCATTTGCACAGACATCTAATTGATCTGAAGCAAATAGCAAGTTTACAAAATATAGATTGTATTGTGGCCGACACACATTGTGGGCTCACGCTGCCACAGAGACAGAACTGAATGTGTATTGTGGAGTGTCACGTCTGCAAGGACTGAGGACTCAAATCTACAGGAGGTAACAAGGAAGTGTGAGATTTGTCTCTTTGTCCCACAGAAGACGCCCCGGAGGGTATTCCGGTTCATCAAGAAATGAGAGACAATGGTGAAGCTTCAAAGGGATGCTTTGTAACTGTATGTTGACTGAAGACACCATGTGACTTGAATTCTGATGCTGGAAATGTATAAAAGGGGGTTGAAGTATGATTCTTTCTTTTTCCTGCTTTGAGAATGCTAGGAGCTTGTGTTCTGTCAAATAAAGCTGGTTTATGACTGAAACTCAGCCTCGTTATTTGAGCATGCTCCTACACTGGTGACCTACGACGGAGAATGAGCAATGAGAATTCTTCCGAACCGGGCTCGGTGGAAGCCAGCCTGATGGCCGCCTCCACGCTCCGGCTGCCCGATTTCTGGCAGCACAGCCCGCGCTCATGGTTTAGCGCAATCGAGGCGCAGTTCAACCTCCGGAGAATCTCCAACGACGACACAAGATTCTACCACGTGGTAGCGAAACTGGACAGCGACACGGTCCAGAGAGTGGAGGATTTGGTTAATCATCCACCAGACAGCGACAAGTACAGCGCATTGAAAGACGCGCTGATCAGCCATTTCACCCCCTCAGTCCAACAAAGAGCAGAGGGGCTCCTGGCGCTGACGGAGGCGGAAAACGATAGACCTGCGGACCTGATGGTGAAGATGCTGCAGCTCAAAGCCTCCGAGGATGGCGAATTCATTTTCGCCCACCTATTCCTTCGAACCCTGCCACCAGCAGTGAGAGTGGCCCTGGCAGAGTCACCCCGATTGGCCAAGCGAGACTACCATGGGTTGAGCAAGGAGGCGCAGAAGTTGGTAGACGCACCAACAATGGCGGCGACCGGAGCCAGACGACGCGGAGCGGAGAACGGCTCGTGCTTCTACCACCGTCGTTTTGCAGAGAGAGCGCACAGGTGCGTCCTACCGTGCAATTTTAAACGCCAGGACCGAGGGCCGGTAGCAGCTGCGACTCTCGGCAATGAGAACAGGCTGCTTTACCTGACGGATGCACGCTCGGGGAAACAGTTCCTCGTGGACACGGGCTCGCAGCTGAGCTTCGTCACGCCCACCTACGCGGAACGGCTGTCGCCTTCTAAAGCCCCCTGGGTGTCAGTGTCAGCAGCGAACGGCTCCACAATTAAAACGTTTGGTGAGAGGACCATGCTTCTGTCCTTACAGGGTCGTTCATTTGAGTGGACATTTATTGTAGCAGCAGTCAGTTTCAACATGTTAGGGGCTGATTTTTTGTGCTCACATGGTTTATTGGTTGATCTTGCTAATAGACGTCTGATTAATGCACTGTCTTTTCATTCTATTCCCTGCACAGCTCGGGTGGCCCCGCCAACTGCACATGCCAGCGCCTCAGCCGCGGGTGGTAAGTTTCACACTCTGCTTGCTCAGTTTCCAGCACTCACAGTCCCCACTTTTTCAGCAACGGTGGCCAAACATGGGGTAGAACATTTCATAACAACCACAGGCCCTCCCGTTTTTGCAAAGGCTCGGCGTTTGGACCCAGCTAAACTGGCCATCGCGCGCGAGGAGTTCACTAATCTAGAAAAACTAGGCATCGTTAGACGCTCCAAGAGCGCTTGGGCTTCGCCGTTACACATGGTCCCAAAGGCTGACGGCTCGTGGCGGCCTTGCGGCGATTTCCGCAGGTTGAACAACGTTTCAGCTCATGACCGCTACCCGATTCCGCACATTCAGGATTTTTCTGTTCATTTGGCGGGGGCGCGCATTTTTTCTAAAATAGACTTGGTGCGCGGCTATCACCAGGTTCCAGTGCGCGCGCACGATGTACCCAAAACAGCGGTCATAACTCCTTTCGGCCTTTTTGAGTTCTTGCGCATGCCTTTTGGCCTCAAGGGGGCCGCGCAGACTTTCCAACGCATGATGGATGCAGTTTTACGCGACCTGCCTTTCGTGTTCGTTTATTTGGACGATATTTTGGTAGCCAGCACGTCCGAAGGCGAACATGAAAAACACCTCACAGCAGTTTTCCAGAGGTTGGCAGAGCACGGGTTAATAGTGAACCCAGCGAAATGCCAGTTTGGGGTGGCGCAGATTGATTTTTTGGGACATCGCGTTTCGGCAGAGGGAGCAGTTCCCCTTCCAAATAAAGTGCGTGCCATAACAGATTTTCCGCAACCTCAAACGGTTAAGGCGCTTCAGGAGTTTCTAGGGATGGTTAATTTTTACAACCGTTTCCTCCCAAGCGCAGCACGACTCATGCAGCCATTGTACACCACGTTAAAAAAACAAAAGCCCGCAAATAAAGTCGAATGGTCTCCGGAGCGGGAGCGCGCTTTTGCCCAGGTCAAATCAGCCCTGGCAAATGCAGTTTTGTTAGCGCACCCAGTTCCAACGGCCCGCATGGCGCTCACCACTGACGCTTCCGATGTAGCGGTGGGGGCGGTAGTTGAACAGTTTGTGGCAGGTACCTGGCAACCCCTCGCGTTTTTCAGCAGGACCTTGCGCGATAGTGAACGGAAATACAGCGCATTTGACAGGGAGCTTTTGGCCCTACACTTGGCCATCCGTCATTTTCAGTTCTGGTTAGAGGGGCGACGTTTCACCGCTTTTGTGGATCATAAACCGCTAACGTTTGCGATGGCCAAAATTTCAGAACCCTGGTCAGGCCGGCAACAAAGGCAACTAGCCGCAATATCGGAGTTTACTACTGATATTCAGCATGTCGCGGGTAAACACAATGTTGTAGCAGACTGCCTCTCGCGTGCAATAGCACCACCAAGCCCTATAGGGGCAGACTCTGTAGCCATGGCCGCGGGCCCGGGCAGCGACGCGGGAGCGCGCGCAGCCCCGGTCTGTGTTGGGTTAGATTATGCAGCCATGGCTGCGGAGCAGGTTAACGACGCGGACGTGCGCGCGCTCCAGTCTGGACCAACAGGGTTAAGGCTGGAGCACAGGGTGCAACAAAACGGTATGCCCCCGCTAATCTGCGATGTCTCCACGGGACGGCCCCGCCCTGTGGTGCCAACCGCGTGGCATCGCCGTGTTTTTGACTTGGTCCATTCTCTCGCGCACCCGGGGGTGCGCGCATCGATCAAATTGGTGGGGGAGAAATTTGTTTGGCCCGGGTTGCGCAAACAGGTCAAGGAATGGGCAGCAGCCTGCGTAGCGTGTCAGCGAGCTAAAATACACAGACACACTAAGGCCCCGTTAGAACCTTTCCACATCCCCGCTAAGCGTTTTGATCACGTGCATGTTGACCTGGTCGGCCCGCTTCCGTTATCACACGGGCACACACATCTTTTGACAATGGTAGACCGCACCACGCGCTGGCCAGAGGCGATTCCTCTGACATCAACCACAGCGGAAGAAGTTGCGCGAGCATTTTTAGCAGCGTGGGTTGCGCGTTTTGGTGTACCGTCGGACATAACGTCCGACAGGGGTCCCCAATTTATTTCCGAGCTATGGTCATCGATGGCCCGCAGCTTGGGGGTGAAGATTCATCGCACCACTGCGTATAACCCCCAGGCCAATGGTTTATGCGAACGCTTTCACAGGTCATTGAAAGCAGCCCTCAGAGCGTCGCTAACGGATACAAATTGGGTAGACAAACTTCCATGGGTGTTATTAGGGTTGCGTTCTGCACCTAAGGAAGATTTGCACGCTTCCCCGGCTGAATTAGTTTTCGCTCAGCCGCTCCGTTTGCCCGGGGAATTTCTTCCTGATAATCCCGCACCTAATGGCCCCCCCGCTCAGCCGTGGCAGAGCGGCTCAGGAACAAACACGCTTCCTGGCCCGGTCCATCACAGTTTCCCACACGTTTTTGTGCCCAAGGCTTTAAAAAATGCAGAGTTTGTTTTTGTTAAACATGACGCCCAGCGTCCAAGTTTGCGGCCGTTTTACGACGGACCGTTTCGAGTGCTGGAGACCGGGCAGAAGCATTTTCTGCTAGATTTAGGGGGCAGAAGGGAGCTGATTTGCATTAACAGGCTCAAACCCACTTTTGTTCTGGCTGAGGAGGAGGTGCAGCTCGCGAGGCCCCCCCGCCGGGGCAGGCCGCCGAGAAGACATTCTCCAAAGTCTTCACAGAGAGGTGCTAACAGCTTTAATCCACAGGTGCAGAGAGATGTTGCAGAGGCAGCCAAGCCAAGTTGCAGCAGATTCGGCAGAAGATTAAAACCTAGGCAGTTGGTGGATTGATTAGCGATGTATGGAGTGCTTTGTGTTTCTCTTTTTGTTATGCCATGCAGATTTTGCCTTACTCGACGTTTGGGGGGGGTAGTGTGGCCGACACACATTGTGGGCTCACGCTGCCACAGAGACAGAACTGAATGTGTATTGTGGAGTGCATTAACAGGCTCAAACCCACTTTTGTTCTGGCTGAGGAGGAGGTGCAGCTCGCGAGGCCCCCCCGCCGGGGCAGGCCGCCGAGAAGACATTCTCTCTTATTGTATTAAGAGAGAATGTATTCTCTGAGGACTCTCTGAGGACTCAAATCTACAGGAGGTAACAAGGAAGTGTGAGATTTGTCTCTTTGTCCCACAGAAGACGCCCCGGAGGGTATTCCGGTTCATCAAGAAATGAGAGACAATGGTGAAGCTTCAAAGGGATGCTTTGTAACTGTATGTTGACTGAAGACACCATGTGACTTGAATTCTGATGCTGGAAATGTATAAAAGGGGGTTGAAGTATGATTCTTTCTTTTTCCTGCTTTGAGAATGCTAGGAGCTTGTGTTCTGTCAAATAAAGCTGGTTTATGACTGAAACTCAGCCTCGTTATTTGAGCATGCTCCTACAGTATTATATATTTAAAAAAAAAACCTATGATGTACAAAGTTGCTAAAAATTTTGGAGTTAAGTTGGAAAACTACAGAAGAGAGTTAATGTTACGTCATTAAAAGCAGTAGAGTTAAGGTGATTGGGAGGATGAAGAAGGAGTGGCTTTGGCTGTTCCTCGTGGGTGTGGAGCGGTCGATGGTTATATCGGGAGACGGAATTTTTTCTTTTGATTTTGGGGGGATCACCACAAATGTGGGAAGGGGGAATTTGTTTGTGTGTAGTTTGTAGGATGAATGCTCAACCACTCATGTTTTTGCTTCTCTGTATGAGCATGTTTACACTGCAAGGTAATCCCAAACTCCCTATTGATCATAGACCAAAGCGTTAATCTTAATTTAACTTCATGGAATTGCAGAGGTCTACAAAATTTGAAAAAACTTAAACAAGTTATGAATAAAATAAAAGACATGGGTTCAAAAATTGTGTTTTTACAAGAAACTCATCTAATAGAGGAGGATGTAAAAAGAATTAGGAGTAGATGGCAAGGAAGTGTATTCACCTCTTCATTTTCATCCCGAGCCAGGGGAGTTATGACTCTCATACATAAATCAGTCCCATTTCAAGTGAAAAATGTAATTGGAGACAAATTTGGAAGATATTTAATCATTCAAGGATCTTTGCTATTAGAAAATATAAATCTTGTGAACTTATACGGTCCCAATATAGATGATCAAAAGTTCTTTGCTAATTTATTTCTTATCTTATCATCACTTACAGGGCAACATATAATAGCAGGGGATTTTAATTGTACATTGAATCCCGGTATAGATAGATCAACAGGACTGGACTGTACGCACAATGGATGTAGGATGATCATTAATCATTTTATGAAAGAATTGAGACTGCTAGATATATGGAGAGAAATGAAACCACAAGTTAAAGCCTACTCTTGTTATTCTAATACCTACAAGACATTCTCACGTATTGACTATTTTTTGATCTCCACAGAATTAAGGTCCAAGATTCAAAACTGCTTTTATGATAACATTGTGATCTCTGATCATGCACCCTGCTGTCTAATATATGTAGATAAGAAATTGACAAAGGAACCAGGTAGATGGCAATTTCAGCATAAATGGCTTCAGGATGAGGAATTTGTTAAGTACATAGAAAAACAGATAGATGAGTTCTTTGATATCAATACTACACAAACATCAGCATGTATAAAGTGGGAGGCTTTCAAAGCTTTTATTAGGGGACATATTATTAGTTATACAGGTTCAAAATCTAAGAAGACTCGAGAGGAGAGAGTCCAATTGGAACATAAACTAAAAATTCTTCAAGAAAAAGTGTATGCAGGAAGTGATCCAAAGTTAGAGAACGAATTACTGATTTTGAGAGCTGAATACGACAAAAAATCAGCGAATAGAGCTGCCTCGAGTCTTCTAAGATTGAAACAATCTTTTTATGAACAAGGTGAAAAATCAGGAAAATTATTGATATGGCAGATTAAACAATTAGAATTTAAAACACCAATTACCAGTATTATAAGTAACGGACAGGTAGTTATAGATCCTTTAGAAATTAATAGAGCCTTTAGAGATTACTATGAAAAATTATATGATACCAAAAATGAATCTGACTTAACAAAACTAAATGGGTTTTTGGACGGACTACCTATACCGTGTATTCCAAATGAAAACAGGGAGATACTGGAGTCTAAAATTAGTCAAGAAGAAGTTGGGCTAGCCATTGATAATATGAAATCAGGAAAAAGTGCAGGACCAGATGGTCTTCCAGTTGACCTTTATAAAAAAATTAAGAATAAATTAATAAAACCTTTTTTGGAAATGGTTTTAGAAGCATTTCAAAATAGTAATTTACCATCATACATGAATAATGCCTTAATTATACTGTTGCCAAAACCAGGTAAACCCTCTAATAAATGTGAAAATATGAGACCAATAAGCCTATTAAATGCTGACCTTAAGATAATCTGTAAAATTTTAGCAAGACGAATGCAAGAAATTTTACCAAATATTATTAATCGAGATCAGAATGTCTTTATAAAGGGAAGACAAGGCTTCCATAATGTAAGAAGACTATTTAATATTATTTATTCTAATCAAGAAGCACCGGATACAGCTCTCCTATCATTGGACGCCAAAAAGGCCTTTGACAGAGTCGAATGGCCCTTTCTTTTTGAAGTCTTACAAAGGTTTGGACTTGGAAATAATTTCATAAAATGGGTTCAGATAATATACAATAATGCTACAGCAGAAATCCTAACAAATAGCAATATCTCAAAATCAATAAAAATCAATAGAGGATGTCGACAAGGCTGTCCACTTTCACCTTTACTGTTTACTATGGCAATTGAACCTTTAGCGATGGCAGTACGTTTACATTCACAAATATATGGAATTAAAGTTGGACCAACAGAACATAAAAGCTCCCTGTATGCCGATGACATAATTTTGTTTATGTCGAATCTTAAAAAATCAATTCCGACCTTGTTGAATTTAATAAAGAATTTTGGGGAAATATCAGGATATAAAATAAATAAAACTAAATCTTCAATATTAATGCTAAATGAGACCCAGAGAAATCGCCCAGCTCCTGAGGTAAATCAATTCAATGTTGTAAGTCAGTTTAAATATTTAGGAATTCAAATTGTGCCTAAGCTAGAATTAGTCGCCAATGCCAACTATGAAGCCTTAATGACAGACATTAATGAGTTAATTCAGAGATGGATGTCACTACCAATGTCGATGATCGGGAGAATCAATATACTTAAAAGTAATATCTTGGGACTTCCGGTCTGGACGCCATGGCGACTGCAGCTTAACACTGAAGCTCTCAGACCCAATCCAGGATAACACCTTGAAAATCAAACTTAACGGATTTTTGGAGGAGTGAAAATCAAAAGACAAAATCATCATGTCTAAAGGAAAACAGAAGAAACTGAAATTCTCCAGGCCAGGACACGTATCGGCCGGAGAATCTGAACTGGAAGATCTCCGTTCAGAAGACGAGGAACTGGTGATAGCTAACAAAAGGGTTAGCCTGAAATCACTATTTGAGGAGCTACGACGATTTCGCCGAGAAGTTACGGCCGAATTTCGGGAATTCAGAGAAGAATTGAAAAGGACAAACAGCAGAGTGGACCAGGCCGAGAACCGAATCTTGGAAACAGAGGATCGAATAAAAGTGCTCGAAGATTCTGTGCTAGACCTACGCAAAAGACAAGCAGCTATAGAGGCTAAGCTAACCGACCAAGAAGGAAAACAAAGAAGAGACAACATAAGAATTCATGGTCTGATAGAAGGAACCGAAAATGGTTTTAACTCAATGGCAGAATGCGTGGAATCCTTACTAAGAGAGAAATTGGATATTCCACAAACCACCGACTTGAAGATAGAAAAGGCACATCGTTCATTAGCCGCTAGGCCGGCGGCGGAAGCGCCCCCACGTTCGGTGTTGGTAAGATTTTCCAATTTCAAAATAAAACAAGAGGTTGTAAGACTGGCCTGGCAGAAAAAAGGATTTATGCACCAGGAGAGAAAAGTCTACGTGGAACACGATTACGCCCCGGAGGTCCTTAAAAAGCGCAGGGAATACAATGACGCGAAAAAGGTGTTAAGAGAGAAGAAATTGCGCTTTCAGACACCATTTCCTGCGAAGTTAAGGGTCTTCTACGGCGATGAAACGTGTCTCTATAATTCGGCGGAAGAAGCAACAGCTGACATGGCGAAAAGAGGGCTCCCGGTAACGGTATTTAAACCCGCAGCAGACCCGAGTGAGAAGATCAAAGCGCAAACATGGACAACACAAAGACCCTCAAAATCCACGGACCAGCAGCGGGAAACCCAGCACCAGAGCGTCGCGGATAAACTATCCGTTTCCAGGTTGGAATAGCGACCTTTTTTTTTTTTCTCTTTTCTCTTGAATCAATCCGCACATCCAACCCCCCTCATACAAGGTAACAAACTTTAAAGGAGATGCATATTCAGCATGTGGTAAAACATTTCATGGAACAATCATATTATTTGAAACAAATAAGTCTTTGTAATAAAAAAAAAAAAAAAAAACTTGTTAAAATAGAAATGTGACAATAATCCACATGTTCTCCTCATACTAACAAATACTGTTTTTGCGTGAATGTTTGATGTGATGGGGGTGGGAGGGTGCACACAATTTCACAGGGTTTAGGCATAAAAGGAAAAAAAAAAAATCATTACAAGTTTGGATTGGGTTTTGAAACTCACGTTAAAAGCATGGGACTACTTTCAGTGGTAAGAGAGGGCCCTCAACACGTAACAGAGTTTGAGGAATTTCCCTCAGGGCCTTCACTCCATCAAGGCTCTTACAGGGTCTTTAAAAAGACCTCAGCTCAGGAAGTTCTTATGACAGCGTTTTGTTTTAAAGTTTTTTACACTATGTTCTTAATGTTTTTCTTGTTTTTAATGTTCTTTCAGTTTCTGAGTAGCACAAAAGAGGGCCACCACACAGTTATACTAAACAAAACAACACAATGGAGAAACAGGGTGTAACCAAAATAATTTCATATAATGTAAAAGGAATCCTGAATCCAGTTAAAAGATCCAAGATTCTAGGCAAAATGAAAAAAGACAAAGCAGGAATAATATTTTTACAAGAAACCCACCTAACAGACGTGGAACACAATAAACTCAGTAGACAAGGGTTTAAAATGATCTCTTCATCTTCATATAAATCAGGGAGGAGGAGGGGAGTAGCGACATTGATATCAACCAAAATTACATTTGAAAAAAAATCAGAACACAAAGATAAAGAAGGGAGATACAGTTTGGTAACTGGGCGGCTAGAGGGAGAAGATATCACCCTGCTGAATGTGTATGCTTCCCCAGGGGCTAACTGGAAATTTTATAAAAATGTATTCGACCTAATGATAACTAAAGCTCAAGGTTTAGTGATATGTGGTGGGGACTTCAATCTTAGACTGAATCCATACTGGGATGCTTCTGGTAATTCCCCACATCAAAATAACACCCAAAACAGGAAGACTCGGATGCTACTAAAAGAATTGGGAATCTGTGACGTGTGGAGGGAACTCAACCCCAGTGTAAAAGACTATACATTTTACTCAACTCCACATTCATCTTACTCAAGGATTGACTATTTTTTTATGTTTAATAGAGACATTGGAAGAGTAAAAACATGTAAAATAGGACTGATGGATCTCTCCGACCACAGTCCGATCTACATGGACTTAAATATCCAAAAATACACAAATAATACATTTTCTTGGAGGTTAAATTCAAATGTCCTGAAAGGACCATTGAAAGATGAATTGGAATCAGATATTCTCAGATATTTGGAAGATAACGATAACGGAGAAGTATCCCCTTTAATACTGTGGGATGCATGCAAAGCTGTAATAAGAGGAAAGATTATTGCAAAACTGGCAACCCAAAAGAAACTAAGACAAGAAAAACTATCCACATTAGAGTCAGAACTTAGAAACCTAGAAAAAGAACACAAAGGCAACACTCATTCTACTGACTCGCTCAAGATTAAGGAAATTAAAAACCAAATAAATGAGATCTACACAATAGAAATCCAGAAGAAACTTACATTTCTGAAACAAAAATACTATGAAGCAGGCAGTAAATCGGCAAAATTGCTAGCCTATAAATTGAGGAAACATCAAACAGAAAGAGCAATCTACAAAATCAGAGACCCAGTATCAAAGGAAATAAAATTCAGAATTCAGGATATTCTTAAAAACTTCGAGAATTACTATAAGAACTTATACTCCCACAAAAAACATAAAAACGCATCCGAGGCATTCCTAAACACATTAAACCTTCCCCAACTTACGGAGTCACAAAATAAAACACTACTGTCAGAAATACATCCTAAAGAATTGGAAAAAGCAATTATGAAACTTAAAGCTAACAAATCCCCAGGAGCTGATGGCTATACAGCAGAGTGGTACAAAACCTTTAAACAGCAACTATCTCCTCTCCTCCTGAAAACATTTAATTATGTCCTCCACACAGGGGAAATCCCCCCCTCCTGGAGAGAAGGGGTCATTGCAGTTATACCTAAACCTGAAAAGGATAAACTAGAGTGCTCCAACTACAGACCAATCAGTGTACTAAATCAGGACTATAAGCTTTTTACCATTATCCTTGCCAAAAGGTTAGAAAATATACTGACAGACCTAATTCATTTAGACCAAACAGGTTTTATAAGACAAAGACAGACACAAGACAACATTCGACGCACTTTACACATAATTCATCATATAAAAAAATATAACTTAAATGCAGTCATATTGGGATTAGATGCTGAAAAAGCATTTGATTCGGTTGACTGGTCTTTTCTATATAGAATCTTATCCAGTTTCAATTTTCATAACAACTTCATTAGAACTATACAGGCATTATATAAAAAACCAACAGCTAAAATAAGGATTAACGGTAATTTATCATCATCTTTTGAACTGGAAAGAGGATGTCGTCAGGGCTGCCCCCTGTCTCCACTGCTCTTTGCAATCTTCATAGAACCTCTGAGCCAATGGATAAGACAAAACCAAAAAATTCAAGGTATTACACTTGGTCAGAAGGAACATAAAATAGCACTCTTTGCTGATGACATTTTAATATACCTAGGGCAGCCGGACACTTCTTTACCAGAACTAACCTCAGTTTTTTCAGAGTATGGAGATTTATCGGGGTACAAATTAAACATGCATAAAACCCAAGTTTTAACATTCAACTATGACCCAAATCATTATTCTCTAAGCAAACTCAAAACTAACTGGGAGTCGGAATCTATGAAATATCTGGGGGTCAATATCCCGAAACAACTCAACAAAATTATATCACTAAACTATGATCCACTGGTGACAAAAATAAAATCTGACCTAGCAAGATGGAATATGATACCATTCTTGGGTACTGCACAAAGAATTGAAGCAGTCAAAATGAATATACTTCCATGTCTTCTATACCTTTTCCAAACAATACCGGTAGAACCTCCCAAAAAAACATGGCAGGAGCTGGACAGAAGGATCTCAAGATTCATATGGCAGGGCAAGAGACCTAGAATCAGATATAGAACCCTACAGCTAAACAAAGACAAAGGTGGGCTCGCGCTGCCAAATATCAGGGACTACTTTAAAGCCGCACAAATTAAAACTTTAGTAGAGATATGTAACCCAGTCTACACTGCACAATGGAAGGAGATCGAATGCCAAATAACAAGTGACATCCCCCTACAGGCGACAATAGGGAACAATGCCTTACCTAAGCTTTTGAATAACACTAACCCGTGGATAGAGACCCCGCTAAAAATTTGGTTTAAGATAGTCAGAGAGAATCAAACTAAAGAGCCCTATCGACTTCTGCAATGGATCGCCTATGATCAGGACTTTACTCCTAATAAAACAGACACCAGATTTAAAAAGTGGAAGGAGAAAGGGCTGATAAAATATTACGATTTTTTTAAAGGGCAAATCTTAAGAAGTTTTGAAGATTTGAAAAAACAAGGCCTAATAAATCAAGACCTTTACAGGTTCTTCCAGCTTAGACACCACATAAACAATATACTTAAAAAGGAGGTTTTGGAAAGGGCCCAGTCAGGTGTTCTGAAGGTCTTCTTAATGGCATATAAAGGGATCCCAGGGATCAGATACATTTCTAAAATATACCAAGGTCTTCAAGACTTAAAAGGAGACAACACATCTTATATAAAAGAGAGATGGGAAAAAGAGGGGAATTTCACTTTACAACTGGAAATATGGGAAAAGCTAAATAAACAGCAATGGAAAAGTACCTCATCCCTGCAGTGGAGAGAATTTGGATGGAAAAACTTGGCAAGATTTTTCAGAACACCTGCACAAAACAAATTTACCCATAAGGGATTGAACTGTTGGCGCTTGTGTGGTGAAAAGACTGCAAATCATTTTCATGTGTTTTGGTCATGCCCAGTTATCCACCAATATTGGACCAAGGTACAGACAATATTGGGGAAAATATTCAAAATTACAGTTCCTTTTTCTTTTGTAACTTTGTATTTGGGTTTACTACCGGACTCACTGGAAAGACGAGGAGAAAAATACTTATTCAATGTTTTAATATTGGCAAGCAAAAAAGCTCTAACTAAAAAATGGATGTTGAAGGACTGTCCTACACCTGAAGATTGGACTAACGTGATCCAAGACATTTACTCAATGGAAAAGTTGACATTCGCACTGAGACAGGACATGGATGGGTTCATGAACTTTTGGCAACCCTGGACCGCATATGTGTCTTCCATTAGATCTAATCTTTGACAAATACCATTTCAATAATGGTTCCCCTCTTTGTTCCAATGCTACTCAGATGCTCTTTTATCTTTATTTACTTACTTTTTCTTTTTGTTTGTTTTTTACTGGTTTGTTTGGGTTTTTTTGTTATTTGTTTTTTGTTTTTTTTTTCTCTTTAATTTCACTTTTTCTTTCACTTTAAAAAAAAAAAAAAAAGGTGTTGTAAGAATTAATCTTCCAATGTTGTCAGATATCAGAAAATAAGGGAACATGTGATGAAAATGTAAACAATGCATTGCTGTAACGACCTGTATACCCTTTACAAAAACTTAAATAAATAAAAAAAAAAAAAGGTAATATCTTACCTAAAATACTTTATTTATTTCAATATATTCCTTTACCATCACCTTCAGATCTATTCTCAAGAATTAAAAAAAAGTTAGTGGAATTTATATGGAACAATAGGAAGGCTAGATTACGTCTGTCCTTACTATATTTTACCATTTGATCATGGAGGTCTGAAATGTCCAAACTTTATGTTGTATTATTGGTCGGCACAACTGAGATCTATGACATATTATTTTTCATCAAATGATCTCCCTCACTGGACTGAAATAGAATCATACAATTTACCTTTACCTCTGCCCATATTCATATACTCAGATTCGGCAAAAAAATTACAAAAACAAGTTAAAAATCCATTTGTAAAGCATATGATCAAAGTATGGTGTGAAACTAAAAACTATTTAAAAGAACCACACTTATTGTCACAATTTAGCCCAATATGGGGTAATCAATATTTTAAACCAGGGAGAGCGGATGCTGTATTTAAAGTATGGAATTTAAAAGGGATTCAAAAGATTCAAGATTTATATCTGTCATGTGCAGATAACATAATGTCTTTTGAAGAGCTGAGGATCAAATTTAATCTTAATAAAACACATTTTTTTAAATATCTTCAGCTTAGGAACTTTATTCGATCAAATCAAAATAATGCTCTCACTCGACCTATTTATTCATCCTTGGAAAAAATGTTGATGAAAGATAGTAAGAGAAAGGGTATTATTTCAGAGTTTTATAACTCATTGACACTATCCTCAAGTGAAAACTCACAGAAAAGACTGAACTACTGGAAAGAAGACCTGCAAATTGAAATTTCAGAGGAACAATGGGAATTGGCTTGTACAGAAGCTCAAACCAAATCAATAAATGTATGTCTTAAATTGATACATTTTAAATGGTTAATGCGGATGTATGTTACACCGGTGGAGTTAAATAGATATAACAAAAACATACCAGATACGTGCACAAAATGTATGGAAAGTAAAGGAACCCTATTTCATCGTGTATGGGAATGTAGAATAATTAGAATGTTTTGGGAAGAGGTGAGGGTAACAATTGAAAAAATAATTTCAAAACAAATCATACTGAATCCTAAATTGTTTTTGTTGGGTCTGTACCCAGAAAAGCATACCTTTAATAAAAGTGAAAGAGCATTCATAGACCTCAGTTTGCTTAACGCCAAAAAATGTATTGCACTACTGTGGAAAAAGACTCATAGACCAGATGTGACTCAGTGGTTAAGACAGATGTTAACAAACCTTCCACTAGAAAGAATAACATACATACTGAAATCAAAGGAAATTGTGTTTGAGAATATATGGAGACCTTTCATTGATTATGAAAAGAATTTAAACATAACATTTGAAGAAGAAGGTGAATTTTTTTTTTTTTTTTTTTTTTTTTTTGTTACTTATTTGTACCCGTAGGTAGACATGGTTTGCAGTCTGGTGACAAGCCACCGGCTGCTGGTCGCTGCGTGCGCGAGCGCCCTAAACCTACATGTTTTGGTATGCGGGAGGAAACCGGAGAAATCCCGGAGTAAACCCGCGCAACACGGGGAGAACATGCAAACTCCACACAGCTCACTGTTGGTCGGGGGCTGGGATCGAACCCACGATCTCATGATCCCCGTGGTCCCCCGGCCGAGGGTAAAACTGTGCTGCCACAGTGCTAAACCACTGCGCCACCGTGCAGAATGATGTGTGTGGACCTTGTAAATTCCAAACTGGTGAATGTATAATATGTATACTTATGTAATGGATTGCCTAGACTAAACAGAGGAGCATTGTTGATGACTTGCTTTTGTTGGTGGTTGTTGGTGTTTTTAGTGCATTTTTTTTGTAGTACTTTAGTGTTAGTGTTTGATTGTTTGTGTCATGTTTGTTTAAAAAAAAGGTTCAATAAAGATATTGTGGAGAAAAAAAAGTTCATTTATATCAGTAGATGGCAGCGATGGGTAATTTTCTCATTTTCAGACATTTTTTTATGTTCTGTATGTTTTGGGGTTTTTTTTGTTTTTTTGCTGTTCTCCTCTGACTCAGGAAATATTTAACTTATTGATGTTTACTTTTTATTCATATGACATGATTTTGAATAAAAACCTGAAATTTATGAGAATCAAGTCTAAATGCACATTAAAAAATGATTTTATAACAACACTGCAAAATTATGAGGGGAAATAGGTGCATGTAAAAAAAAGTAAAAAAAAAAAGATGGTCTTTTTTAAGTGATTAAACTGTAGAATTTACAGAAAATGTATATTGTGATATACAGTATATTGTTATCATGATATAAGATGACATCATGATATGAAATTTTGGTCATATCGCACAGCCCTAATGTCTGCTGTCAAAGACATTCTTACGCTGTTTAAGTAGTTCTTGAGCTCACAGAAAACTTGCAAATAAGATAATATTCAAGGATTCTCTGAATGATTCTGATTTTTTTTTTTTTTTTTGGTAGACTGATAACGTAAAGAGCGTGGAGCAGGAACATGAAAATCAAATGTCTAATGTAAGTGGGGCTCACTATCAAACAAAAGGAAAAAGCCTGAACAAACAAATACTCAGAAGCGCAGGTGCTACCCTCTCACAATTTCTCTAGACACTCAAGCTTTGTGGTTGTCTGCAGAGGAAGGGTCTCCTGAGGCCAAGGTCACCTCCCTGCAGACCACCACGGCTCTGCTCTGGTTTCCAGATGTTCTCTCTCTTTCTCTCTCTCTCTCTCTCTCTCTCTCTCTCTCTCTCTCTCTCTCTCTCACACACACACACACACACACACACACACACGCACACACACACACAAATACCCACACTCCTCCTGAACAGACTTCTAAAAGTTGAAAACAAACAAACTTAAGTGGACCAACACAGCATTGCTGCAGGCACTATTGTGTTAGTGTGTGTAGTTGTTTTTAAATGTACACAGACATCTTGACCTGTGTAAAACAACTGCCACAAGTTTATTTGCACTACAATCATTAGTCTGTATCTTATCTATGTAAAACCTTTTAGAGTAGTCATTTTTAGACAGTTAAAAACTTGACAAACAGATTCTAATGTGGTGCGTACTGTATACGCGGGTACATGTGTCTTCCCCAGTACATGCGCTTGTGCACTTGTTGAATAAATGATCTATTTCGGGGTCTGTCAAGGAAATGGGTGGGATGTGGGGGGGCTGAAGTCATTTGGATGCTGATCAGGACGTGCGTATGTGCATGGTGGTTGCTGATGGAGGAGGGCAGTGCAATCCACACCAGACCATCTATTATAATGACAGGAAGCAGGAAGTACAGCCCCTTCCCTGTCACATGGCTGCCAGCTGTCTTGGCAACCACAGGAGTGTGTATATAGATATAGACAGATGCAGAGGATGATAGTGAGTTTGTGTATTTGTAAGAGTGTATGGTCCATGGCAACACTTAGATTGTGGGGACCAAAAATTTGATTAGAAATGTGCATTATAGGGACAAAGCTGAAGTTCCTATAGTGTAAACTATTAAATCTTTAAGTGAAACCATCTTGAGAAGTGTACTTAATTAATTCATAAATAATTCTGTTGGTTGATAATTTCTAGTCAGTCTCAAATCCCCCTAAATTTGCATCAAACAGATTTTTCATCAAATCTAGTTCAAGAATAAAGCTCACATTAGGCCATATGGATCTGTTTAGTAGCTGCAGCTCGGCACATACGTGAATATGAGGGTCGCCGGTTCAATCCCCGGACCAGCAAGATCAGATCTGGGTGGGACAGGTAACCTAGCAGTGTTTTCCCCATCCTCCTTAACCCCACTGTGGTGCTCTTGAGTAAGGCCCTTAACTCCGCCTGCTCCAGTGGAGCTGCTCAGTGGCCACAGGTCAGTCTGTGGTTGTACTGGGCAACTTTCAGGTGTGAATGTGTATCTGCATGAGTGTGAACAGGGTGTTCCTGAAAAAGAGAGGTTGCCTCTCAGTGGACCTTCCCTTTATAAATAAAGGTAAAAAAAAAAGTTCACTAGAAGAATTCTGCATGCACATATAAATGTAAATGTAAATGTGCACATACTGTATCTCTTCATTAAAATAAATATAGTGTACATTCCCATGTATTGTATGCATGTCATTTTATTCCATGTGCTAATCACACCTTTTAGTTCAACTAACATGGCTGCTCCCTACAGTCTATGTTCACACCCATTCTGCAACTCCGTACTCCCTCAAACAATGCTGTGCGTGGTTGTCATTTGTATTACTTTTTGTGGTTAAGCACTGTTGAAGTACATCAAACATCTTCTACAGTAGAGAGGAATTACTGCACATTGGGAGAATATTCCAAGTTCCCATAACGGCACTGGCGTTTATGTACGACAACGTAAACAGAAGCAGGGTAGCCATCTGGCTACTAGGCTCAACTAAGAGGGCTCCGAATAGACCAACGCTGTCTAGCCAGTCCCATGAAAACAAGAATGACGAACTATAACTGGATATATAACCTGGCGAACTACAGGACATAGCTCTGTGACAATCATCATTTAAAGCTGGCTACATCCCAAGATCATAGACGCCACGGTTGAGCTAGCGTGTTGCTAACTACACCAAAGTGACAAAACAGAGGAATCTGGAAAGAGCTGTGGAAGTAGAATATGCATATATGTGAATAAGGGCTTGTTTACAATCGGTCATCGATAAATACTGCTCAGGGGGCCTGTAGCTGCTGGCAGCTGCATTTCTGTCTGCCACGGGAGTTTTCAGTTTCCATGATAACAGCAGCCCAGCTGCTAATACTAATTTAGCACTCGGCTATGTCCTAGCAGCCATTGACAAGCAGTAGACCCGGTTTTGACCAACATACTAAGTGCACAACATGAAGAGATAACACTGGATTGTGTACATTCTAATATTATAAAGGGATACAGAGCCTCCCTCCCCTCGCACTTTTGTCTGACAATACATAACACATATTTATTTTCATATTTAGTTAAGGTAGTTGTTTTATTTTCCTTGGGGAATGTGTCATTATATGCCAGTTAATCATGATAGTAAGACAAAGGAGATGTAAACGGGGAGGAAAAAATATGTACATACTATATTGGTATCTGCATCATATCTGCAAAGCTAGTTTTAATCAGTATATTGGCTATCGGCAAAAATTCTGCTATCATGCATCTCAATGCATTATCATTAATTATTTTTGCTGAATGTGCAAATCTACAGATTTATTTTATTATTATTATTTAAATGTCAGAAAAATGCTTTGATCCTCAGTAATTTTAGCAAATCAGAAGCCACACATTAACAAAACGTCACATGTTGCTTGGCAAAGCCCAATTCATAGTGGCAAAAACGCACTGGTATGTGAGTGAGCGCAGTGGACGCATTCGTGCGCAAACACTACACAGAGGGTGAGCGCTGACCAAGCGCATGCAGGCCCCAAAAAGTGACCGCGCGTACAAGAACGCAGTGGTAGTAGCAAACTGCACATGCGCCAGGAAAGTCCTGCCATCCCGGATGGGAAGTATTGGTGAGGATAAACAGGTGTGCCTGTGTTTCACTATTAAAACATGCTTTTCATGTAACCTTGAAAGAAACGTGCGTTCTTCTGCTGTGAAGAGGCTTATCTGTCAATTTTTTACCCAGAACACCAAAACAGTAAATTACATTCCTACCTGTTTCGTTGCTTTGTGTTTCTCCGTAGCTTGTGACAGCAGCTGCTGCAGGTGGGGTTTGGGGCTGAGGAAAATTGTTTCAGTCACTTTATGGTAAATATACTGTATATCTAAGACATTTAATCTACAGATTACTAAAAAACCTCCACCACCAAGATCTTCTTTTGTGTTTCAATTGCAGCTGTTAAAACGTTTAAATTTAGGTTCACTAGTTGCAGGGGCTCAAAAACAACTCTGAATATTGCCGTGTACGCAAACGCAGTCTACAGAGCGCAAACGTTATCCCCTCCCCTCCCCCTAACTCTTAACAGCCCTTAACAGCTATACTAAAAGCATCATTTACATGAAAGGACATCACTAGGACCTTTCATAGTTAAATCTGGTTGGCGCAATTGCTGTAAGTTCCATTCTAAAAGCTGGTTTATCCAGTCTTAGTTAAGACCAGTTGGTAAAACCAGTGCCTGAACACAGAGGTGATATTTTGGATCAAAAATGCACAACTAAGTCTGGTGAAATCTTGCTGGAACAAGATCTGGCACCTCCCACCATGGATCTGAAACAACTTGAGTGGGATCCCTCCCCTGTTGTTTCACTTTGAAAATTTCTTTGAAAGTTTTTGTCTATTAATTAATTAATGTTTTCTGTGTTATGAGTCTTTATTTGTTGCACACAAAAAATCCCTCACCTATTTTATCTGCATTTTAAATGTGATTTTAGTAAGGAGCGGGGGTGGGCATCACCGGGCAGTTCAGTTCAGACACATCACACACACGGTTTGATTTAGCTGTCAGCATCATGGAGGAAAGGAAAGGAATTGACAAAAAGATGGGCAACTTTATTGAACCTTTCGGTGAATGTGGACAGCAAGTGGAGACAAGTTGACAGGCAGGAGTACAGCAGAAGTTAGCCTAGCTGTGTCAGCTCCCGTGAGAAGTCATTTCCACTGTCAGCATCATGGCTTCATTCCATATGTGAAAACACAGATTAAAAAAGGATGCAAAACTACCAAAGACCATAGACTGTGTGTTGGAGACACTGACATTGGTAAAGAAAGAAACAGGATAAATTAAGTTGAGGAAAAGGAGAAGGTAAGAGGAAATTTTACAATTTTTTTATGCTGTCTTTGTTTATTATTAACTAGTGCATTGCCCATAGAAAGCAAGTATTCCTGTCTGAAACAGGTAGTCCAATTAGTCTTAACATGCCCAAGTGTAAGCTGTGTTTGAAAGTAGAATACAAAGAGGTGTAGCCTCTATGTAGGCAATCACATGTTAGGCTTTGATAAATATAAAAGAGACTGAATGGCATGAAGATTTATTTGACTGTGTGAAAATTAATTACAGAATACCTAATTACTGAAAACAAATGGGACAGCCAGCATTAGCAACTGTTTTGGAACCCTTGTTTATTTGTTTGTCAGATCACTTATTTATCTGAAGTTTTATGACTTATATTCATAATTGTGTTGTATCTTGCACGTTGGGGAATGGGAGTTATTCATTCACCATTATAATTATTTTAGTTTATATCACTGCTCTGGGTGGTAGGGAAGAATTACCAGATGACTGGGAAAGTACAGCAAAAGTATTGAGGGAAACGGGTAGAAAGGTACAGTATGTGGTGTATTCAGTGGACAGAGGAAGGAAGACAAAGGGACTTGGTGGTGGAATGAGGAGGTACAGCAAAGTATTCAAAGGAAGAGGTTAGCAAAGAAAAAATGGGATAGTCAGGGAGATGAAGACAGTAGACAGGAGTATTTGGAATCTAGGCGCATGGCAAAGAGAGAGGTGGCTAAGACAAAGGAAAAGGCATATAGTGTCACAAGCTGAGCACGGGGGGGGGGGGGGCTCTGACATGCACAGCCTCTCTGTCATTCTTTACATTGCTGTATTCCTGCTTATTGTTGCATTCTAGGGGTTTGATATCTGTTGTTTGTTTAGGGTTCAGGTTTCTTTGGATTATCTCATCGCCTAGTTATTTTTAGTGTTGTCATTTATTTCTTTACTGTCTTGTTTCCCAGTTTATTTTCCAAATGTTTATTATTTGTTTGTTTTTTGTTTTTTTGTTTTTTTTTCCACCCACCTGTTTTTGTGTTGTCCGGAGCATTCAACATGTCCCCAGCACACCGGCCCTCAGCCCGTAAAGGAGGATCGGTAGCCGGGATCCCGAGCCTGGAAGAGGAATGGGCAGCCCACTTCATCCAGAATTTCATGGCTGAAGCTCTCGCCTCCCACAGTCCTAAGAAAGTCTGGGAAAATGTAGATGGAGTGGCCAGGATTGTGGAGGCACATCCCAGGTTATGGAAGTATCCCCAGTTTGTGGAACTGTTGTCTACCATCTCCACTCTACAGCGGTCATTTCCAGGGCTGACGATGGGATCGCTCCCAGTGGGACCGAAGCAACCGAGGAAGCACTCCCCACGACAGACGTCTTCCTCCTCCCTCTGTTTGCCAGTTCCTGCTCCCACTCTACCTGCTCCGAGACACCGCCCTCCCGGGTCTGCCTCCGCTCAGTCCTCGAGCCGTGGCAGTACCGGATTCCCCGGAAGAGAGTCTCCTGGGTCAGTCGCCTCTTGCTTCCCGCCACTGCCCAGTGGCATCCTGTCGAAGGAACTCCTCCACCTCTCAGTCAGCAGTTCCCTCTTCACCGAGTCAGAAAATTCCCGCAGCAGTTCCCTCTTCTAGTTTTTCTTCGCTGGCTGTCCTGTCAGCTTTTTCCTCCTCCTTTGCTGCTGCAACCTTCATCTCCTCGGCGTCTCCTCTCACTGCTGAGAGACCGGCCGTCTCTTCCCCGGTTCCGTCTGTCATCGTGTTTGCAGGGGCGGCTCCTCCATGTCCTTCAGGGGGGCCCACAATCACCACAGCCACGGAGAAGGATGACCTTGGGTCTGCTGCAGATGAAATCATCAAGCCCCAGGAATACAGGGAAGAGTCTTTTCATTCTCTTTCACAAAAACATGAATTACCTTGCCTGATTCCCGGTGGTGAGGCTCAGTTATTGCAGTCCGCTGAGTCCTCACCATCTGCTGCAGAAAATATTTCCTCACCTGTTCCCTTCATGTCTCCTCCTATTCCCCCTCAGTGTCCACCGGTCCTGGGATTGAGCTGCCAGACGATGGAGGAGCCTGCGGTCCTGGATGACCTGGTCCCAGCCATGAAGCCACGGTATGGACGAAGGGAGAGCACTGCCAGTGGTCCGAAGCCTGCGCCGATGACTGAGCGTCCCCTGGCTTCGGCTACGCGGGGTCCTACACCAGCGGTGAGACGACCTCCAACTGCCATGTCGGACGAGCCACTTGCATGGGCCGCTTCGCCTGGAGGCCCTGGGACTGCATTTTCCACCATGCCTGTTGTGGAGGCCACCACAGCCCGGGCACGAGACAGCCCCACCTGGATCGACGGAATCCTGGATAGCGGTGGAGCTTGAGCTCAGGCAAGTGCTCTTTTTTGTTTTCACTGTCTCTGTTTTGGAGAGACCTTGCCTGGCTCTTGGTGGGGAGGGCCAAGTGCAGCCATTCACTGTACCTGAGCTCACCTCGCAGGGCTTCACTGCCACCGGTGACCCTGACCTTATGTCTTTGTCCCTTCTGTTGGAGCCTTTCCCCAGGGTCACCGTGGATTGTCGAACTTTGCCAGAGGTCTCTGTGGGCCCAGCCTCGCTGTCTGAGGTCTCCGTGGGTCCAGCCTCGCCGCCTGAGGTCTCTCTGGGTCCAACCTCACCACCAGAGGTCTCCATGGGTCCAGCCTCTCCGGTTGAGGTCTCCGTGGGTGCTGCTCTCCCCTTGGCCGAGGTCTTCGCGGGTGCTTCGTCCTAGTCCAGGACCTCCATGGGCGCAGCTCCCCCTTTATCTGAGGTCTCTGTGGCTGCTGCGCTCCAACCCGGGGCCCCGGTGGGAGCCCCTCCCCCTCCGGCTGAGGTCTCCCTGGGTGCTTCGTCCCAGCCCGGGACCTCCGTGGGTGCTGCTCCCCCTCCGGCTGAGGTCTCCTCGGGTGCTTCGTCCAAGTCCCGGATCTCCGTGGGTGCTGCTTCCCCTCTGCCCGGGTCTTCGTGGGTGTTGTGCCCCAATTGGGGGCTGTCGTGGGTGCTGCGCTCCAGCCTGAGGCCATCATGGGTGCTGCGCCCCAGCTTAGGTCCACTGTGGGTGCTATGCCCCAACCCAGGTTCCACCATGGGTGCAGCTACACCCAAGTCCAGGGCCACCGTGGGTGCAACTGCGCCCCAGTCCAGGGCCACCGTGGGTGCAGCTACGCCCCGGTCTGGAGCCACCATGGGTGCTGGCATGCCCCAGTCCGGGGCCTCCGAGGCTGCTGCACTCCTGTCCAAGGTTGCTGTGGTCCCTCAGTCTCAATCCATTCCCGTCATGGGTTCCTCTTCTTCACCCAAGGCCGTCGTGGGTTCCTCTCCTTCGCCTGAGGCCATCGTGGGTTTCCCTTCTTCACCCGAGACCGTCATGGGCTCCCCTCTGCCTGAGGTCACCGAGGGTTGCCTGTCGTCGCCCGTGGGTCCCACCGGCTGGCCAACCTCGCCACCGGGTTTTCCTGCTGAGCAGCCACCTCATAGACTACTCCGTCTGTTCGGATGGCTAAAGGACTCTGGTAGACTGCCCAACAAACTCTCTGGTTTGCTTGGGTGGCTTCGGAGTTTAGGAAGACCACCCGACGAACTCTCGCCTCTGTTTTGGTGACTCTGGAGACCTGGTAGACCACCCGACCTTTTCCCCCTGATGATCGGGTGGAACTGGGACTTTGGTAGACCACCCGAGTTGGACTATTATTCCTGTTAATATCAGTCCATCCTGTACCTCTTGTTCAGTGTGTGAGTTATGAGCGGTTTTTTGTCTGTCCTGGTTGGTTCGCTCCTTCCGTGCCTGGTTCCCCCTCCTCCCCCCCCCCAGGGTGAGTCATGTTCTCTTGTTTTTTGGGGTGGGCCTTCTGCGTGGGGGGGGGGGTCCTTTTTTTTCTTCTCCTTTGATGTTACCCTGGGTATCTGGAATCCACCCCTTGGGGAGGGGGGGCTCTGTCACAAGCTGAGCACGGGATGGGGGGGGGTCCAACATGCTCAGCCTCTCTGTCATTCTTTACAGTGTTGTATTCCTGCTTATTGTTGCATTCTAGGGGTTTGATATCTGTTGATTGTTTAGGATTCAGGTTTCTTTGTATTATCTCATTGCCTAGTTATTTTTTCCGCTTTAGTGTTGTCATTTACATATTTCTTTACTGTCTTGTTTTCCAGTTTATTTTCCCAATGTTTATTATGTGTCATTAGTCTGATTCTCGTCTTGTAGGGGTATTTTTGATCCATGTTCTCACTCTCGCTCTCTCTCTCTCTCGATGGCAGCTGTCAGTGAGCACTTCCGGGTTTACTTTAGTCATGGGCGGTGCTCCTGTCAGCTGTCTGTCCTGTCTCCTCTCCACTCATGTGACTCACAGCTGATTCAAATTGGCAATCACTCTTGCTGCCTATTTACTGATTGCTCCTCTGCTTGCCAATCGCCGCATCCTAAAAAGCCTAACTCCTAACTCCAGTTCAGACGTTGTTATCCCATCTGCTCTCATCCTGATTCCTGCCTAAGCCTTATAAGTGTTTTTTGTTCCTTGTATATTTTGTGTTCCTGATTAAAGTTCCACAACTCACAGTTCAGCACATGGGTCTTCGTTTCTGCCCCAAGGCGCAAATCATGACATAGTGAATTGTATGACAGGCTGGACACTAAGGAAGGCGAAAAGGACTTGTATCGATTGGCTAGACCAGAGGTCTGCAACCTTTACGATGAAAAGAGCCATTTTAAGCACATTTTATCCCTGAAAAATCTGTAGGGAGCCACAAAAAACATTTCCCTTTTTTATACAGGTACAGTGGATATAAAAAGTCTACACACCCCTGTTCAAATGCTAGGTTTTTGTGATGTAAAAAAATGAGACCTAGATAAATCATTTCAAAACTTTTTCCACCATTAATGTGACCTATAACCTATACAACCCAATTGAAAAACAAACTGAAATCTTTTAAAAGGAAAATTAAAAAACTTACAATAACCTGGTTGCATAAATATGCACACCCTTAAACTAATACTTTGTTGCAGCACCTTTGGCTTTTATTACAGCACTCAGTCTTTTTGGGTAGGAGTCTATCAGTGTGACACATCTTGATGTGGCAATATTTGCCCACTCGTCTTTGCAAAAATGCTCCAAATTTGTCAGATTGCGAGAGCATCTCCTGTGCACAGCCCTCTTCAGATCACCCCACAGACGTCTGATCGGATTCCAGTCTGGACTGTGGCTGGGCCATTCCAAAACCTCAATCTTCTTCTGGTGAAGCCATTCTTTTGTTGACTTGGATGTGCACTTTGGGTTACTGTCGTGCTGAAAGATGAAGTTCCTCTTCATCGTCAGCTTTCTAGCAGAAGCCTGAAGGTTTTGTGCCAACACTGACTGGTATTTGGAACTGTTCATCATTCCCTCCACCTTGACTAAGGACCCAGTTCCAGCTGAAGAAAAACAGCCCAAAAGCATGATGCTGCCACCACCATACTTCACTGAAGGTATGGTGTTCTTTTGGTGATAAGCAATGTTGTGTTTGTGCCAAATATACCTTTTGGAATTATGGCCAAAAAGTTCAACCTTGGTTTCATTGGACCATAACACATTTTCCCACATGGGTTTGGGAGATTTCCAATGTGTTTTTGCAAAATGTAACTGGGCTTGGATGTTTTTCTTCATAAGATGAGGCTTCCGTCTTTCCACCCTAGACCGGAGATTGTTGTCAAATGTACTAAACAGCCAGTACTTGCCAGAAATTCCTGCAGCTCCTTCAATGTTGCTGTCGGCCTCTTGGCAGCCTCCCTGACCAGTTTTCTTCTTGTCTCGTCATCAATTTTGGAGGGATGTCCAGTTCTTGGTAATGTCACTGTTGTGCCATATTTTCTTTACTTGATGATGACTGTCTTCACTGTGTTCCATGGTATATTTAATGCCTTGGAAATTCTTTTGTACCCTTCTTCTGACTGATACCTTTTAACAATGAGATCCCTCTGATGCTCTGGAAGCTCTCTGCGGACCATGGCTTGTGCTGTAAGCTGGGACTACAAAAATGTCATGAAAAGCCTACTAGAAAAGCTGAACTTTATTTGGGGTTATTCAGAGTCATTTTAAATGGTGGCAGGTGTGTGCTGACTCCCATTTAACATGAGTTTGAATGTGATTGGTTAATTCTGAGCACAGCCACAGACCCAGTTATAACAGAGTGTGCATATTTATGCAACCAGGTTATTGTGAGTTTTTATTTTCCCCTTAAAAGATTTCAGTTTGTTTTTCAATTGGGTTGTACAGATTATAGGTCACATTAATGGTGGAAAAAGTTTAGAAATGATTTATCTTGGTCTCATGTTTTTTTACATCACAAAAACCTGGCATTTGAGCAGGGGTGTGCAGATTTTTTATATTCACTGTATATGGGGGGGGGGGGGTGAAAAGTTCATAATGGTCAAATTTGACCAAATGTGGTTTATTTTTCAACATCGTGTCCCCTTCGGTCCACACACTTCTTCCATCGGTGTTGCAGCGCTTGGATCCCTGTGGTTGAAAAATAAACCACATTTGGTCAAATTTGACCACTATTGTGGTATATATGACTCTTATATCCCATATCTACATATGTTAGAACAAGTGGAAATGTTTTGTGACAGCATATGTAAGGAGCTTCACACCTAGAAAGGACAAAGGATCTCCCCCGCCGGGTTAAAGACAATGGACCTCCCAAGACGCGGCGGCGGAGATGGACTTGACACCTTTACCCCCTAAAGCGAGAGGAGGAGTTCCCATCACCTCCCAAGACAAGGAGAGGGGATGGCAGAACAATGGGGGTTAAGATAACGGGGGGGATGTCAACTTTTTCAATGAGTGGCTCTGATGTCAGCTTTTTCAATGTGTGGCTCTGATGTCAGCTTTTTCAATGAGTGGCTCTATGTGTGCTTGTATTTAACCAGCGAGCGGAGCAGAGATCTCTCTCTTGCCTTCTGCCAAGCTCTACACCTGATGAGATTCGATAGAGGAGCTATTCATTAAAAACCCTGTTTTTAATACAAAATCGCCTCATCATTTCAGCTCCACTACACTGGTGACCCTGACGCGAGAATATGGACCGGAGGCGTTCTTCAAGCTGCTCATCCATGGTGACTCGGGCATACGCCAGCGACGACGCAGACGAGGGAACAAGCAGACAGCTGTTCCCCACGGCAGAGGGCACTGAGAGAGCTCAACCGAGCTCCAGCACCGCCGTGAGAGCCGTAGAAACGCACTCTCACCCGGCGAACAAGACAATGATGGTGTGCACGAACGCCGTCGCTGTCAAGCTGCCAGACTTCTGGAGAGAAGACCCTGCATCTTGGTTCCAGCAAGCCGAAGCCCAGTTTATACTGGCGGGCATCACAGCAGATGATACTAAATTTTATCATATCATCTCCAAGCTCGACTCCGCAACTTCAAAGTGTGTGCGGAGCTTGGTCCAGCGACCACCAGCCCGGGACAAATATGAGACACTCAAGGCTACCATCGTGGCGAATTATGTCCCGTCAGCGGAGGAAAGAGCCGAAAAGATCCTGGCGGTCTACGGCCACAGAGGGGGCAATCCGAGGACCCTCATGGAGGATTTGCTACAGCTCAAGGAGGAGGACAATGATAATTTCCTTTTCCAGTACATTTTCCTCAGCACGCTACCACCGCATTTGAGAGGGACACTAGCCAGTATGAGGTGCAAGAATCATCAGGACTTCCGCACACTGGCCAACGAGGCTTACCGGCTCGTCAACGCCTGTAGAGAGCAGGCACCCACAGCGGCATCCGCAGATCTGAAAACTGACACCCCGAGCCTTGGAGAGACTCAACCCACGGTGACAGCGGCGCGGCCCAAGCACAACAAGCAGAACGACGTCTGCTATTATCACCACCGCTTCGCAGAGAAAGCCCGCAAATGTGTTCCCCCCTGCAAGTTTACGAGGTCGGGAAACGCCAAAGCCGAGGGCCATTAACAGCAGCGGTCCTCGGCGTAAAGAATAAGCTGTTATACGTGACGGATGGATACACAGGCAAGCAGTTCCTCATCGACACGGGAGCTCAGCTGAGTTTCATCATGCCCTCCCACGCAGATCGAGCCATGGGCACCCGGGGCAACGGAGCAGTGGCAGCCAACGGCTCTGACATCGACACGTTCGGGGAAAAGAGCCTGCACCTTCTCATCCACGGCCGCAACTACAAATGGACATTTGTTGTAGCAGCGGTGAGTTTTAACTTGTTAGGCGCAGATTTTCTGTGTGCACACGGGTTATTAGTGGATCTTGCAAATAGGCGCCTGGTTAATGCACTATCTTTTGCTTCTATTCCATGCTCAGCTCGAGTTTCTCCACCACCTGTGCAGGCCAACGTCACCACGGCGGGAGGTAAGTTTGAGCAACTCCTCACCCAATTTCCAGCACTCACAACCCCCAAATTCTCAGCCACGGTAGCCAAACACGGAGTTAAACACTTTATTCCAACAACCGGATCTCCTGTTTTTGCCAAAGCTCGCCGCTTAGATGCGGCCAAACTCAACATAGCAAAGGATAAATTTGCAGCTCTCGAGATATTGGGCATTGTTAGACGCTCGAAGAGCCCCTGGGCTTCACCACTTCACATGGTCCCGAAATCCGACGGTTCTTGGAGACCGTGCGGAGATTACCGCAGGCTAAACAACGCTACAGCGCATGACCGCTACCCCATTCCTCACATTCAGGATTTCTCATTACATTTAGCAGGTGCGCGCATTTTTTCAAAAATAGACTTAGTCCGCGGTTATCACCAAGTCCCAGTCCGAGCTGAAGATATTCCTAAAACAGCGGTTATAACCCCTTTCGGCCTTTTTGAATTCCTAAGAATGCCATTCGGCCTCAAAGGCGCGGCTCAAACTTTTCAATGGATGATGGACGCAGTCCTACGCGACCTACCCTTTGTTTTTGTCTACCTCGATGACATGCTGGTAGCCAGTTCATCCGAGGAAGAACACGAGCAGCACCTCACTACCGTTTTTCAGAGGCTGGAAGAGCACGGACTTATAATCAATCCAGCCAAATGCAAATTCGGCGTATCGCAAATTGATTTTTTGGGACATAGGGTCTCCCTGGCAGGGGCAATTCCGCTTCCAGACAAAGTTCGTGCGATAGAAAGTTTTCCACGGCCTCAAATGGTTAAGTCGCTACAGGAATTTTTGGGGATGGTTAATTTTTACAACCGTTTCCTCCCCCACGCAGCTCAGCTCATGCAACTCCTATATGACGCACTCAGAAAAAAGAAGGCTTCCAACGCAGTCGAATGGACCCCGGAGCGCGAACGCGCTTTCACGGAAGTAAAAAACGCCTTAGCTAACGCCACAATGTTAGTCCACCCAGATCCCTCAGCCCGCATTGCTCTGACCACAGATGCTTCAGACCTGGCTATAGGAGCAGTTGTAGAACAACTTGTCAGCGGAGTCTGGCAACCTTTGGCATTCTTTAGCAAATCGCTAAACCCAACGGAACGCAGATACAGCACTTTCGACAGAGAGCTGCTAGCGCTTCATTTGTCCATCCGCCACTTCCAGTTTTGGTTAGAAGGGCGGAGTTTCACGGTCTTTGTGGACCATAAGCCGCTCACTTTTGCTATGGCTAAAATTTCAGAACCATGGTCGGGCAGACAACAAAGACAGCTAGCTGCGATTTCAGAGTTCACCACAGATATTCGACACGTAGCAGGCAAACTTAACGTTGTAGCTGACTGTCTCTCTCACGCTGTGACACCGCCAGAGCACGAGGAGACAGATTACGCCGCCTCAGCAGCGGAACTCTTCACTAACGCACACACATACGCAGCACCTATCCAGGATGGAATAGATTATGCAGCCATGGCGGAAGAACAAAGCAGTGATGCAGACGTGCGCGCGCTCCTGTCCGGACCAACAGGGTTAAGGCTGGAGAAAAAAAAGTTGTGCGACGGCGTGCCTCCCCTAATATGCGACATTTCAACCGGCTGACCTCGCCCGTTAGTACCAACTGCTTGGCGCCGCCGTATTTTCGACGCAATTCACTCCCTCGCGCACCCAGGTGTGCGCGCCTCGGTCAAAATGGTTGCTGAAAAGTTTGTGTGGTCAGGCCTGCGCAAAAACGTAAGAGAATGGGCAAAAACTTGCATTCCTTGTCAACGCGCCAAAATACACAGACACACAAAGGCCCCTCTGGAGCCTTTTCCAATTCCTGCTAGAAGATTCGACCACATTCACGTCGACCTCGTGGGGCCGCTACCTTCCTCCCAAGGTTTCACACACCTGCTAACAATGATAGACCGCACCACGCGCTGGCCAGAGGCAGTCCCTCTAGCGTCAACCACAGCGGAGGAAGTCGCTCGCGTTTTTCTAGCAAACTGGGTGGCACGTTTCGGTGTTCCATCAGACATCACGTCAGACAGAGGGCCTCAGTTTATCTCAGAGCTCTGGTCAGCCATGTCTAACAGTTTAGGGGCAACAATTCATCGCACCACCGCTTATCACCCTCAGGCTAATGGGTTATGCGAGCGTTTTCACAGGTCCTTAAAGGCTGCCCTCAGGGCCTCACTAACAGACACAAATTGGGTTAATAAACTTCCCTGGGTTTTATTGGGGTTGCGTGCAGCACCTAAAGAGGATTTAGACGCTTCTCCTGCAGAATTCGTTTTTGCCCAGCCTATCAGACTCCCAGGAGAATTTTTACCAGAGAACCCAGAACTAGGACACCTTCCAGTCCCAAGGTTTTTAGGCAGCAGTGGACCGGATTCCCTCCACGGTCCAGCTCATCACTCTTTTCCACGAGTGTTCCTCAAACTTTAAAAAAAGCTGAGTTCATTTTTGTTAAGCATGAAGCTATTAAACCAACGTTACGCCCAGTTTACGATGGCCCGTTCAGAGTGCTGGAAAATGGTGACAAACACTTTGTGCTTGATTATGGGGACAGAAAGGAAGTGGTCAGTGTTGACAGACTCAAACCTGCCTTCTTGCTGAGAGACGAACCTGCACAGTTGGCACAAGCACGTCGGCGTGGTAGACCCCCCAGAGGAAAAGTCTCAGCCCCCAGGCAGGGAACAAATAATCTCTTTCCTTCCCACAATGCAGATTCACCACGAGAAGGTCCCAGCGGGACACCTAAGCCAACCTACAGCAGTTTTGGGAGAAGGATTAAGCCCAAACAGCACAAGGACTGATACCAACCACCCCGCAATTATTCACTAATTGTGCTACAACAGTTTACGGCTACTTATGATTTCACTATGCTGTTATGTTTACCACTGAACTTTCTTAGGAGCATGGCTGCTAGAAAACTTCTCCGGTGGCAACAGTTGTAACACGTAGTAGTTCATAGTTATTATCTTAGACTGTAATTCTTTCTGTGTCCTTTCCTAGTGTTTGGGGGGCCTGTGGTATATATGACTCTTATATCCCATATCTACATATGTTAGAACAAGTGGAAATGTTTTGTGACAGCATATGTAAGGAGCTTCACACCTAGAAAGGACAAAGGATCTCCCCCGCCGGGTTAAAGACAATGGACCTCCCAAGACGCGGCGGCGGAGATGGACTTGACACCTTTACCCCCTAAAGCGAGAGGAGGAGTTCCCATCACCTCCCAAGACAAGGAGAGGGGATGGCAGAACAATGGGGGTTAAGATAACGGGGGGATGTCAGCTTTTTCAATGAGTGGCTCTGATGTCAGCTTTTTCAATGTGTGGCTCTGATGTCAGCTTTTTCAATGAGTGGCTCTATGTGTGCTTGTATTTAACCAGCGAGCGGAGCAGAGATCTCTCTCTTGCCTTCTGCCAAGCTCTACACCTGATGAGATTCGATAGAGGAGCTATTCATTAAAAACCCTGTTTTTAATACAAAATTGCCTCATCATTTCAGCTCCACTACAACTATGAATTTTTCAGAGCCCCCCCCCCATATGACACTACTGTCTTAGCAATCAGCTTTTACTCATAAATCTGCAACCTTTTTCCTCAAAACTTCCAATGTTTTTCTCCAGTTTGATTTTTGTCTTAATTTTGTCAAGATTTTTCAAATTTTCTTGCATTTTCTGTCATGTTTGCTCCTACTTGCTAATGTAAGACTTTGTTTCTCAAATTGCAAATTCTTTTTGCACTTTTTTCTCCTCAATCAAATGTTTGTCTTGTAGAAGTGTGAAGTCTCTCTCTCAAATTTGCAGAATATGTAAATTTGTGCTCTTTTCTGTTGTACATTTTCAACCTATTCTGTGCAAATTTGTGTCTATTGCAAGTCATTTTTAAAATTTATTTTCATTAATTCACAGCTTTTTACTGTAAATTTGTAGCTTTTTTCCTCCTAAATTCTTGATTTTTTTCATGTTTTTGTTACTTCTTGCTATTTATGTGAAAAAGTTGCAAATCTACAAAAAAGTTGATATATTACAAGGAAAAAAATGGCAAATTAACAAGAAAAAATGTTGCAAATGTGCAAAAGAAAAATCACAAATTTATGAGGGAAAATTTACGAGTTGGAAATTTACAGGAATTTTTTTTTTTTTAATCAACAAAATGTGGAAATTTATGAAAAAAAAATTGCAAAATTTATGAGAAAGTTGGAAATTTATGAGAAATACTTTAAAATGTACAGGATTTTTTTTTCAAATTGACAAAGACAAAAGTTGCAAATTCAATGGAAAAATGTTGCAAATGTGCAAGAGAAAAATCACACATTTATGAGAAAAAAGCTGGAAAGTTAAGAAAAAATTTGCAAAATTTATGAGGAAAAACATCAGAAATTTACAGGAATTTTTTTTTTTTTTTTTTTTACAAATTAACAAGAATAAAATATGCAAATTTATGTGAGAAAAGATGCAAATTCACAGGAAAAACGCTGCAGATTTACAAGAGAAAAATCATAAATTTATGAGAAAAAATGTATGCGTTTTGTGTTTTTGTTGAACTCACAGGAAGCCCGTGATAATGAACAAAAGAGCCAGATGCGGCTCTGGAGCCGCAGGTTGCAGACCCCTGGGCTAGACAGAGAGATCAAACTGGAAAGGATGTGCAGCAGATTAGGTTGATTGAGGACAGAAATGGTAATGTATTAACGGGTGATGAGAGTGTGCTGAGAAGGCGGAAGGAATACTTTAAAGAGCTGACAAATACAGGGATGGCAACACGAAATTCTGATTTCAGCTGAAATCTAATTTGGTCAATTGACTTATGGGGGGGCCGGGGGGCACAGCCCCCCTGAAGCTGAGAGGTTTTCAGTAAAACGGAAGTAATTTAGACTAAAAAAATGATTAAAAAAAAAAAGAAATACTAGACTTAGATAAATCATTAAATTTAATGAAAAGTTAACTTACTTTTTCTTCAATGTTGTCTCACTGTCTTTAGTCCAACATATTTAACAGTTCTATAAGAGTTTATTACACTATTTACACTGGTCACCAAGTCACTTCTAATGTGAAACTTTCTTCCTTTTGGCAGCAAGCTGTGTCAGTCTCTGAACTTTGAAATTCATCTCCTTTTCTGGTTTCTTCAGAAATTGTTCGAGTGTTTCTGTTACCTCATCGAACTTTGAGCCAATTTTCACCTTTACCGTCACTTTTCTCTCAAGCCAATTCCATCGGAACTTATTTTTGACACTTTTGTCTATTTCTAGCACTGATGACTCCTGATCCTTCGATAAAAATCTCATAATTCCGCTGAAAACGATACCGAAAGCTCAGAATTCCAACACGAACCAGGGATGTGATTTGGGGTTGGGGAAATTATCTGAAAATTTAGCAGGGGGTCTGGGGGACACAGTCCCCCAGCGGGGTCCGGGGCAGAGCACCGGTGGGGAGGCAAGGGGGGCGAAGCCCCCTGAAGCTCCTGGGTTTTTATGATTTTTAAGTACCAGAACTATGCTTAAATGACATAAAACAAACAGCTGAATGGCACTTACAGTGATCCCTCACTTATCGCGGTTAATGGGTTCCAGAACCGACCGCGAAAAGTGAAAAACCGCGAAGTAGCGTCACCCCTAATGACGTCATCCATAAATAATACGTACGTTCATTCTCTCACTCTCTCTCTCTCATATGATACGTGTGTGTGTGTGTGTACGTGTACGTGTACGTGTACATACATACGTAGATGTAAATAAAGTGTACATAAATATGTTTTTAGAACTCTTTTATTCTTATAACAAGATACGTAACTCAAGATGAAAATGATTTACTGCACAGGTTAATGAGAGCTTTACTGCTCCTCAGGTGACGCCTCATCGTCAGGTGCTAAAAGCGCAGGATCGTCGAGGGCAGCTTCCGATAGAGCTGGAGAAGCTGCAGGAGGCGGCGTAGTGGCTCGACGGGAAGACTATTTCGCACAAAATGGCACAAGAGAACAGCAAAAAGTTCCACGCGGCAAGACTAAAAGTAACACGAGCGATAAAGAGCAATGAATGCAGTCTTCCTTCCCTTCCATGGGCGCTCGGCAGGGAGAGGAGGTGGGTGAAACGTCTCGGCCAATCAGCTTGCGGGGTGAAACGTCTCAGCTTGCGAGATTTCCGAGCCGAGCCAACACGAGAACAGCGAACAGAGAGGTGGATTTTTTGAGTTGTGCGGCTCTCCGTGTTGATACCTGATGGTCTAATGTAGTCTCCCTGCCTTCTGCTAGCACCCGCCCATTATTTCTCAATTTTGAATTTTTGATGAATATTTTTTAAAAATCCGCGATGCACTGAGGGCGCGAAAGGTGAAGCGCGAAGTAGCGAGGGATCACTGTATTACTGTATAATATTGACTTATGTTCCAAGAAGATAGCATTCCTAAAATATTCCAACAAGCATTATCCATCACATGCTTTAACACTTGATCAAATCAAAATCAGTTAATTTTATCTATTCCATAATAGAAATAAAATTCATTCATACCATTACTTTTTATAATTTCAGCATTCATTTCAGATCACCAGTTTCAATCTCCATTGAGTCTTGAGCAGTTCATTTTGCACAATCACTGATGTAGCCAAGTCTTAGAAATATTCAAAAGTTATGAGTCAATGTCCACTGTGCACTGTCAATTTCAAACTGTTTGGAATCATAAAACTAATCTAACTAAATCGTTTTGCTATTTTTTTTCTCCTCAACATCAATGTCAGGGCGCTGCAGGAGTTTTGGGGGATGGTTAACTTTTATAACCGTTTCGTCCCCTGCGCAGCCCAGCTCATACAGACGTTGTACGCCGCACTCAAGAAACGGAAACCGGCGGACAGAGTCGACTGGACTCCTGAGCGGGAGCAGGCATTCTCTGAGGTTAAAACAGCTCTGGCGAACGCTGCGCTACTGGCGCACCCAGACCCGGCAGCTCAGATAGCGCTCACTACCGACGCCTCGGACAATGCCATAAGGGCCGTCGTGGAGCAATGCGCTTCCAGTTCTTGGCAGCCGCTCACCTTTTTTAGCAGGTCTTTGCACGACAGTGAGCGTAAATACAGCGTGTTCGACAGAGAGCTAATGGCTCTCCACCTGGCCATACGCCACTTCCAGTTCTGGCTGAAAGGGCGCACCTTCACTGCGTTCGTGGACAACAAGCCGCTAACGTTAGCGGCGATAGCATTTTCTCAATGGATTTAGACGATTCACAGAAATGATCAATTTGAAAATAAATCGGCAGAAATCCGCAGATCGGCGGAAAATTGCCATCCCTGCAAATAAAGAAAATGAGAAAGAGAGGACGATGGATGAAGGAAACATAGTGAACAAGGAAGTCCTGAGGATTAGCAAGGCAGAAGTGAGGACAGCTTTGAAGAGGATGAAGAATGGAAAGGTGATTGGTCCAGATGACATACCTGTGGAGGTATGGAGCTGTTTAAGAGAAATGGGAGTGGACTTTTTAACCAGATTGTTTAACACAATCTTGGAGCGTGAGAGGATGCCTGAGGAGTATAAAAGAAGTGTTTTGGTACCAGTTTTCAAGAACAAAGGTAATGCTCAGAGCTGTAGTCACTACAGAGGCATAAAGTTAATCAGCCACACTGTGAAGATATGGGAAAGAGTTGTTGAAGCCAGGTTAAGAGGAGTGGTGACATTCAGTGAGCAGCAGTATGGTTTCATTACAAGAAAGAGTACTACAGATGCAATGTTTGCTCTAAGAGTGTTGATGGAGAAGTATAGAGAAGGTCAGAAGGAGCTGCACTGTGTCTTTATGGATCTAGGGAAAGCATATGATAGGGTGCCAAGAGTGGAAGTGTGGTACTGTATGAGAAAGTCAGGAGTGGCAGAGAAGTATGTGAGGGTGGTGCACGATTTGTATGAGAACAGCAAGACGGTGGTGAGGTGTGCTGTAGGAGTGACAGATGGATTCAAGGTGGGGGTGGGGTTACATCAGGGATCGGCTCTGAGCCCCTTCTTGTTTGCCATGGTGATGGACAGGCTGACAGATGAGGTCAGGCATGAGTCTCCGTGGACCACGATGTTTGCAGACATTGTGATCTGTAGTGAGAGTAGGGAGCAGGTGATTTTTTTTTTTAAATTTCATACAAGGTCTGCTGTGGTGACATCTAAAGGGAGCAGCCGAAAGAAGAAGTTTATATCACTGTTCAGTGATGGAGTTAAGTGTAATATTGAATTTCCTTTGTGGATCATCAACAAACTCATGCAGTACTATAACAAGACAATGTTTACAAATATTTGAGACCCATTCTAGTGTATCCTTTTAAAATTTAGCAATATTTGGTTATTATTATTATTAAAGCTTTTTAAAACCGTAGTCAATCAAATTACAAAACACCCAACATCATTATGCACAGCAGAAAGACCCATTTGGCAGCAAGTAGTGTGTCAGTGTTGCCCATTTGCTGGTAAATATTTAAATAATAATGTTTTATTTAATTATTTGGGTGTTTTCATGTCCTGTTTGGTCCCGGTCATCATTTAGTCAAACCGTGGATACTGTATGTGGCTGCATATGATATGCAGTTGATCTGGCCATTCTGTGTCACAATCATTTTGGCATTATTAATACCTTTTTAATTTTTAGATACTCGTGTGAGCACACTGGTAGGTGTCATGAACCCTCCCGTGTGCCTTTCCATTGCGCACGGTGAGGGGTGAAAGGATGAGGATTTATGAGCAGGGTTTCACCACAACACATTTATTTAACTCAAAATCTGACAAACAGTTCCAAGTCATAAATTCCTCAGAAGCTTAAGGAGTCCTTCAGGACGCTCAACAGTCTATGGGTGAGGACCACCGGGAAAAACACACACAGTTAATACTCACAGGACTGAAGCTGTCCGAGTAAGTCCAAATAAAGCTCTGAGGGACACAATCCTTTGTTGACCTTGACTTCATACGACGATTGACAACCGCATGAAGCGCAAGGACCCAGCAATGCGTGACTGGCAAAAGGCTCCTTAAGTACATGCATTGCTGAAGATGGTAAGATTGGTTGCACCTGGGCGAGGAGCGGGGAGATGGCAAACGGGAGTGGGAACAGCTGACAATAATTAGAGAGGGGGCATGATCGGAACGGCAGACAGTCAGACAGCGCTCACACCAGCGTGAGCCAAAGGGGCTGCCTCACTGCTGCCGGCCAGAAAGCAGTGGCTATGGATAAGTTAAAGCACAGAATACATAATATAGTATATATTATAGTATTATAGTATATACTATATACATAGTGGCACCTAAACCCACATAGAGATCAGGACCAAGCTGGGGGTAACCAAGCCAGCTTGGCTCCTGATAGTAGGAGCGAAATTTGCCACTTTTCACTTCCTTGTTTTGTTCATGGAGCACTGTGGTGACTGGTCATGATGCCACATATTATCCAATTAGCACGGAGTCAATCCAAAACCCCACCCACACTGTAGAAGTCTGGACATGAGGAGAAAGAGTGAGGGCTAATCTTTTATTGATAATAATTACATATTTTATCTGAACAACTCCATACTCAGGGACGCACACCCTCGTAATCTCAGCAAAACACGTAGAAAATCTTAGGTCAGTCTGACCAACGGTTTGAGAAATATGTGAGGAATAGGCAGACACACAGACAAGCGTTCCTTGTATTTATAGATAGACTAGTGCATGCCTGTAGAAAGCAAGTATTCCTGTCTGAAACACAGGGTTTCCTTTGGTAACATTTCCGTGTGGCGGGCCGCCACGCTTGAAGTTATGTCACCACGCCAAGGAAATATAAATTTAAGAAAAAAAAATGAAGGAATGACGCTCCATAAACTCGCACACGAACAACACGCATGACCGTCATCCGCGTGGAGTTCGGAAGCTCCCCGCCCACATGTTCCAGTTGGCAGGCAGAGTGTCTCGCTACTAGCGTCACTGTCTGAGAGAAGCATGAGCTTATTAAAGTACTTTAAATGTGGAAAAAAAGCAGAAGAGGTATGTAAGCAGTGGAGACATTTATGGTGGTTTTAACCCGCTGGTAACGGGAACAATAATCAGTCCCTCCAAGATTTTGCGATGTTGCGATCACGTCAATTCACGGGAAATCAGCCAATCAGCGCAACTATTGCACGACCTTACAACTTTGTCCAATCACCACAACTTTTACGCAATTTTGGCCAATCCTCGTCAACTTCCGCCAATTTCACCAATCAAATTTGTCTCTGAGTGGCGCTGAAACACTCAGTCTAACCAATCAAATGCATCGCTGCACCCCATTCACTTCTGTGTTTACAGTGAGTTTAAATGGAACACTTCAGCAAAAAACTGTGATTTTTTAAAAAAAACACTCACCCACAAGGTTTCCAACACAGTCCCTTCCTCCGTCTCCCCCAGCCTGCCGGTGGACATCTCCGTCCTGACCGCGTGTACGAAGTGCTGGGTTTGTGTTGAAAAACATCCGCCTGCCCCAAAAGCACCCAGTCGCGGGAGCGCGCGTGACAAGAGACTCCATAAAGCCACAAACACAGTGAGCAAATCTAGCACTACAGCCGGTGTTTGATCACTTCATACATCTTTAGGGGTAAAATCATTACTACATCTTGTCACTGAGCTTTAAAGCTGTGAATCTCCGGTCTGGACACGAACAAACGCGTGTCTGATAAGACAGGTGTGTGTGTGTGTGTGTGTGTGTGTGTGTGTGTGTGTGTGTGTGTGTGTGTGTGTGTGTGTGAAAACACGCAGCAGATAGACAGGTAGGCACGGAAAGAGAGAGAATATTGTCTGTATTTTTTTTTACAGAAAAACACAGACTCCAATAGACAATACAGACTAACAGAATAAATTATTTCTTTTTTCCCCTCCACTTGGTATCAAGTGGTGGGGGACTGTAGGGAGTTTTCAAATGAAGGTGCTGCCAATAATTTCCAAAACTCTACTCTTTAACATGCATTCAATGCAATTTAGCTGTTGTAATGATACTGTGTTAAAGTCTGTATTGGCTGTTACACAAAAGAGTTTCTATTACAGTGATTTCTGCTTAATCTACAAATCACTGTAATAGAAAATGTTTGACAATCCTGTGTTTTTCTTGTATTGTTATATAGAATATCACTGTAGTAAACTGGGAGAAAAAAAAAATCTGCTTTAAAATTTGTAATTCTTCCCACAACTTTTAGAGCAAAAAAAAAAAAACTCTCAAAACATTGCAACTTTTATTGCAACTTTTAAAAAAAGCTCCCGTGAATTCAGGCTTTTTGGGCCACAACAATCATAAAAACATCCAGCGACATCCTGGAGGGACTGAATAATGAAGAGTTGCTTAGCAAACAGGTGTGGTTAGGCTTCATATGCAGCCGGCTTCAGATGCAGGGAAAGGCAAGGGGGACTGATGAATTGCTGAGGATTTATTTCACCAGCCACTACATTAACTAAGTTATGTTCACTATCATGTGCCTGGTAAGTTAAAATGACCGAAATTCACAAAGTCAGTGACTAATCAGTAAACAGCCTTCAGACAAACTAAACGTGCCAACATTTGGATTTCAAAATAAGGGAGGTTTTTCCTGCTGTCTGGTTGGTGAGGAGAGCTCTATAAATATAGAGAAATATTGTAACAGAAATAACTGAATCTTTGGTAATTTAAGTTTATTTAATTAAACACATTTTTATTGATTTTTTTCTTTGAAGTCAGAGTTAAATTATTGTTCTGTTTTGGCTCTGCAAAATTATGGTCAAAAGTGTAAATTGTATAAGGAAAAAAAGTCAAAATTTTACCACAATCTGTTTCAAATTTATTTAAAAAAACAGTAATTTTATTTTAAAAAATAGACAAAAATAGCCATAAAATAACCAACAAATTTATAATAAAGTCTCAAATGTACAAAAAAAGTCAATTTTACAAGAGGAAATTACAAATGTGAGGAAAATGGTTCAAATTTAGATAGAAAGAAAATTGTTATAAACTATCCGCCCCACACCCGGGAGACTGGGGTTCAAATCCCGGCTGGGTCATGCCAAAGACCATATAAAAGTGGAACTTCCTGCCGTCCAGCTTGGTGCTCAGCAATAATGGAACGGAGGAGGGAAATTTGTGGCGTCGCCTTGCATGGCAGCAACCCCTCTGATTCTAGATGTGATTAACATTGCAGATAAGAGAAACGTAACTTTGTTCTACTGTACATGATTGGCTGTATGGATTGAACGACAATAAAAGTTGGCTTTACCTTTAAATTTGAGAAAAAACTCAAACCTTCAAGACTGAAGTCATTACTCAAGGGTTGAAATGGGTGCCTTTTGTATCCTTAACTAGAAATTTTGGGTTGTCTACTTTTAATTATTAATTTCATAACACTGCTTTTACATGAGTAGAATTTCTGGCTACTATACCCACCTCTGATCATATAATTTAAGTATGCATGAGTAAATTACTATTATGAATGTTTTTTTCCCTTTCCTACTCTTTCTCAATGGAAAAAAGAAACACTAGAATAAAAATACAAAAAATACACATATTTTTGTCATTTATGTAAACCATGACAAAAAAATCCTGCAGGACAAAACATGACACTTGGTATTTTCTGACCTGTTTGTATACTACCATAGACAGAGAGAGAACCTGAATTAGACAGGACTCAGAGAGAGAAAGATGAGACAGACAAGATGAGCCAAGGAGAGGAAAGTGTTCAGGTAGAGGATCCAGGAAAGGTGAGAGCAGAGGAAGGAGAGAAAGATACACCAGTAAAAAGTCCAAACACGGGATGTCTGGGTGGGACCCCAACTGGCACAATATTCCAACATTCAAGCCTTGGTTGTACAATATTGCAAATAATAAATTCCATATGCAAAGTTACTGTGCAAAATTTAAAATAAATAAACAAATAGTATAAAATTAACATATTCCGGTTACAATAGTGTCATGTGTTTTCTTCACAGCGCCACCCCCCCCCTTCCCCGAAAAATATGTTGCCATCGTGCCAAGGTCTTTAAGCCAGAGGAAACACTGGAAACAGGTAGGCCAATTAGGCTTTCCAGGCCCAAATGTAGTCTGTGTTTGAAAGTGGAATACAAAGAGGTGTAGCCTATATGTAGGCAATCACATGTTAGACTTTAACAAATATGAAAGGGACTGAACACCACTGACATTTTTTTGATTGTGTGAATATTAAATAAAGAATTATTGAAAACGAATGGGACATCCAATATTAGCGACTGTTTAAGAACCCTGGTTTATTTGTTTGTCAGATCACTTATTTGTGTGATCTTTTGACTTATATTCATAAGTGCTGCATCTTGCACTTTGGGGAATGGGAGTTGTTCAGTCACCATTATAATTGTTTTAGTTTACAGTATACTGTATGTGTAGTGTATCGTCAATAAACTCATGCAGTACTATAACAGGACACGTTTATAAATATCTGAGACCCATTTTAGTGCATTCTTTTATAGTTTAGCAATACTGCAAACAGATAACACCCAACATTATTGTACACAGCAGAATGACCTGTTTGGCTGCAACTGTTGCATCAGTGTTGCCCTTTTGTCTATAAATATTTAAATAAAAATTATTCATTTCATTGTTTGGGCATTTTTGTGTCCTCTTTGGTCACCATCGTCGTTTAGTCAAAGCATGCATATGTGATATGCAGTTAATATGGTCATTCCGCTCCACAACCATGGCTGTATTATTATTAAGTTTTTAATTTTTAGATACTTGCGCAGGAGGGGGGGCTCGCGGTCCTGCAAAGGACAGTGGTACCACACGGGTGAAGCAGCAGTTGAGACTCTTGTCTACCACTGACCGGGCAATCGGGGCATGCCTCCCCGCGAAGGATCGTGATCCGCTCAGTCAGACACCGGTGTTGGAGAAGCAGCAGCTGAACCAGCGGATCACAGTCCTTCACAGGGAGTCAAGCCCAGCCTGCCCAGTTAATGGGAGTCTCAGCTGCTGCTTCACCTGTGTGCCACCGCTGTTCTTTGTGGCACCATGTGGGCGCCCCACCCCCTCCCCCCAGCGCACCCGCGCACCTCGTGTTCTCCACATATGCCGAATTATCCTTTAGACCTACGCAATCACGGCAACTTTATGGTGTAATTTTTTAAGCAGCAAATCTTCAGTATTATCTTTTTCTAATCAAATTTGTCGCTTTTCACTCCCTTGTTTTGCTCACGGAGCACTGTGGTGACTGATGCCATGATGCTGCATATTATCCAATCAGTACGGAGTCAATCTGAAACCCCACCCACACTTCTCGAAGCCAGAGCATGAGGAGAGAGCATGACTAAACTTTATTGATAAAAATTACATATTTTGACTGAACACCTCCATACTCTGGGATGCACACCCTCCTAACCTCAGCAAAGCAATTATAAAATCTGAGATCAGTCTGACCAATGGTTTCAGAGATATGTGAAGGACAGACACACAGACATACACAGACAGACAGACAGACAGACAGACAGACAGACACACACACACACACACACACACACACACACACATGCTGCATTTATAGATAGATGCTGAGGCTGGCTATAATTAATGCTATTTACAGTTATGTGAAAAAATTAGGACACCCTGTATAATAAGCCTGTGCGTTTTTTAAACATATTTGGACATATGGATATTTAATATTAATGTTAAAAATACTGGGAGATTCATGTAATATAACTAAACAATTAAAAATGAATTAAAGACTTCTTTTCAAATTTTCTGTAAAATGCGATTCTAAACAAACAGTGCGGAATAAATTAGGATACCCCCCCCATCTGTTTTAGGACATCCCCACATTCATTCCCACTTAAAATGGCTAAAATAAATGTTAAAAAATGCAAATAAAAACAAAAAATAGGTAAGACATAGATAAGTGAACATTTATTAATAAAGAACTGAATATTTAATGGGGTGTCCTAATTTTTTCACCTGACTGTACGCTGGTGTGTGTGTGTGTGTGTGTGTGTGTGTGTGTGTGTGTGTGTGTGTGTGTGTGTGTGTGTGTGTGTGTGCGCGCGCGCGCGTACATATTTCAGTGAACCTCACAAGCTAGTTATGCCATAGTAGATTTATAGTTGATTTGCGGTGCTGGAACTGGATGGGAGGAATCATTTAGCCTGGTTGTTTTTAACAGCTCCGATTAATGCATCTATATAAAAATATTACTCTGGTTGTGAAATAAGTACATTCAGTTGGAAAATTTAGCACTTAGGCAGTCTCTTTGTTGCATGTTTTTTCTTAGTTTGTTTACTCATTTTTGTGTTGTTATTCTGGGGGGAGGGGTTGTTCCGGTACCTTTACCTCTCCCACTGAGCTGCAGGAACATCAGCCTGTCTGTGTTCCGGGACCTCCAATTTTACAAATTAAGCACTGCGCACACATGCAAATATTCACCTTCAGACAGGTGGGCGCTGAGGGGTGTCTGCGTCTCCTTGCTGTAAGAAACAACCTCTTTGGGAAGGAAGTCTACCTGTGTGATCTTAGAGGCTCCCAACCTTTGCATCCGGCGCCTACATGACAGAGATGTTCCCATTAGCACTGCTATATTGTGCATAAACACAAATTGTCCTGAAACAATAATGTTCTCTTTCACAGAGAATAAAATCAAAGCAACTAGTCAGACGGTGAATAAGAAAAAACATACCCAAGCTCAGAATCAGCATGCAGCTGCAGCACTGAAGGGTCTGTGTCCCACTGTAGAGTCCTGATGTCACCAGTTGAGGGAGACAAGAGAGGACATGTATGTTTACAATTGGACACATTATACGTAGCAAGCACACGGCACTGGCACACATGCACTGACAGCTCTCAAATTACCACGCTGGCTCACACACTCACACGCCGCTTATCTGGACAACAGTTTAACACATTAATAGTTATTGATTTTCAAGCAAAGATGACACAGTTATGGGAAATATTTAGATAAGTGGATACTGAGTGTGAGAGCTATGCATTAGGGAGACATTATATTTCATAATATATTAATGTATTCTATTTATTTTAAGATACATACTGTATCGGATGATATTAGGTTTCACTGTTTTTCTATTATAGTCTATCTTTCATGTTTTTCTATTCTGGATTTCTTTTGCCTCACTGTGTGACTATTACTACTAAATTAATTCTTTGACATGGATTCAGAATCTTGCATGTATGGCGAATCAGAGCATCTAAAAAACATTATTTCCCCCACTTCTACTCAGCACTCAATTAACGCAAGCAACTTTCACATTTATCCAGTGTCTAAATTATTGGGGCATCCAACAGACTTTAATAACAATTAAAATTTCTAAGAATGAAAACAACTCATATTACTTTTAAATGAAAATGTATGGCTAAATGCATTATTTGCCAAGATATTTGGAGGAAATGTGATCTACAATAAATGCTGTTTCCTGTGTCTATGCATTGTTATGGTGCAGTGCTTTTAAATGAAGAGCTACTAGAGGAGACACTTTAATGATGCAGAAAACTCACAGCGGCATTCAAATTCTGGATAGCTATTTTTTAGGATTTTAAAATAATGCCAAATAATATATGGAAATCATGAATATACTGTAGTTTTCAGTGATGTGATTTATACTTTCTATCTAAGAATAACAGACAGACAGACAGACACACACACACACACACACAAACACACTCTTTACTCAGTTTCAAAAAAGCTCTGATAGCACATAAAAATTAAAAAGAAAAACAAGAAAACAGTCTTGCAAACATGTTCACTGTGTTGTGTCACCTTTTCTACTGAAAAGCCTCTGTAAGCAACGTAAACTACCAGATTAACATGGTACATGTTGATTGGATGTCCATAATTTCAAGCAGAAAATAGAAAACAGGACCTTTGTTCACTTTTGCTCAGTTGGATGCATGTTGTATTGTCTTAAATGATAATATGTACAACAATGACCCCAAAAACTGTTTAAAATAGCGCTGGGCAATTAACCGAAATAAAATTTTGGTCATGTTGTTTTTTTCCTATTTTTTTCCCCTCTCCCTGTTGTCTGCTTGTGTGTATATGAGAGCTTTCACGGCCTTCCCCTTTAAAACGAGTCCTGCATGAGCAGTCACGTGACTCCGCACCCCAGAAGCTGTGCAGTCAGTGCTGTCTGTAAATAGAAGAAGACACCAAAAAAATTTAAACGGCTTGCATCAAAAAGAAATGCGTCGTCCGTCCTCATAGTGTGTGATGACTGACACTATTTCATTTGAAAACACCAAGAAAAAGCAAACGAAACGCACTTAAACTAGCACGTAAATGGCCTGAAGCTAAATCACTGTTAGTCACTAACAGCTATCTGTGCCAGTCAACCGCTTTACAGCAAAAACTGATGATAAAATGGACAAGCTGAGGTTGGATTTAAGAACCTGATCAGAGATTCGTAATCCCTATATGACGACAACATAACCATAATCAACATAAAGGACTCCCCTGACTCAGTTAACAGGGTTATTATCCGTCACATGACCCACAAACCATCAAGAGGTACAGTGCTGTGAAAAAGTGTTTGCCCCCTTCCTGATTTCTCATTTTTTTGTATGTTTCTCAGACTTAAATATTTCAGATCATCAAACAAATTTAAATATTAGACAAAGATAAAAAATAAACACAAAATGCAGTTTTTAAATGAAGGTTGTTCATTATTAAGGGTAAAAAAAAATTCAAACCTACATGGCCCTGTGTGAAAAAGTGATTGCCCCCCTGTTAAAACATAAATTAATTGTGGTTTATCACATCTTTGGAAAGCCAAGTTCAATTTCTCTAGCCACATCCAGGCCTGATTACTGCCACACCTGTTCTCAATCAAGAAATCACTTAAATAGGACCTGCTTGACAAAGTGAAGTACACCAAAAGATCCTCAAAAGCTAGACATCATGCTGCGATCCAAAGAAATTCAGGAACAAATGAGAAACAAAGTAATTGAGAACTATCAGTCTGGAAAGGGTTATAAAGCCATTTCTAAACCTTTGGGACTCCAGCAAACCACAGTGAGAGCCATTATCCACAAATGGCAAAAACATGGAACAGTGATGAACCTTCCCAGGAGTGGCCAGCTGACCAAAACTACCCCAAGAGTGCAGCAACAACTCATCTAAGAGGTCACAAAAGACCCCACACCAACATCCAAAGACCTGCAGGCCTCACTTGCCTCAGTTAAGGTCAGTGTTCATGATTCCACCATAACAAAGAGACTGGGTAAAAATGGCCTGCATGGCAGAGTTCCAAGATGAAAACCACTGTTGAGCCAAAAAAACATAAAGGCTTGTCTCAATTTTGCCAGAAAACATCTTGATGATCCCCAAGACTTTTGGGAAAAAACTCTGTGGACTGACTAGACAAAAGTTGAACTTTTTGGAAGGTGTGTGTCCCATTACATCCGGCGTAAAAGTAACACAGCGTTTCAGAAAAGGAACATCATACCAACAGTAAAATATGGTGGTGGTAGTGTGATGGTCTGGGGCTGTTTTGCTGCTTCAAGACCTGGAAGACTTGCTGTGGTAAATGGAACCATGAATTCTGCTGTCTACCAAAAAATCCTGAAGGAGAATGTCCGGCCATCTGTTCGTGACCTCAAGTTGAAGTGCACTTGGATTCTGCAGCAGGACAATGATCCAAAACACACCAGCAAGTCCACATCTGAATGGCTTAAGAAAAACAAAATGAAGACTTTGGAGTGGCCTAGTCAAAGTCCTGACCTGAATCTGATTGAGATGCTGTGGCATGACCTTAAAAAGGCGGTTCATGCTCGAAAACCCTCCAATGTGGCTGAATTACAACAATTCTGCAAAGATGAGTGGGCCAAAATTCCTCCACAGCACTGTAAAAGACTCATTGCCAGTTATCACAAGCGCTTGATTGCAGTTGTTGCTGCTAAGGGTGGCCCAAACAGTTATTAGGTTTAGGGGGCAATCACTTTTTCACACAGGGCCATGTAGGTTTGGATTTTTTCCCCCTTAACAATAAACACCTTCATTTAAAAACTGCATTTTGTGTTTACTTGTGTTATCTTTGCCTAATATCTAAATTTGTTTGATGATCTGAAACATTTAAGTGTGACAAACATACAAAAAAAACAGAAATCAGGAAGGGGGCAAACACTTTTTCACACCACTGTATGTATTATAAACACTGCCTTCTGCACTGGATAATATTTAATCTGATTACGTGTGTGAAATTATTATATTATGCTCATTTACTACTGAATCACTGCAGTGATATATTCGTTGACACCACACTCTTGTGTAATACTGCTTAATTACATGCCTCGCCAGTGAACTATAAGAGAGAAGAAAGAAGGGGGGGAAATGACAAAAAAACAAAACCAGCATGAAAGGTTCAAATAAAGTCAAATTGCCCAGCCCTAGTTTACAATTTTGGAGAAACATTATTACCTTTACTAAGGAGGTCATGTTTATATTAGTTTGCTGTTAGCAGAATTACATAAAAAGAATACAATATGATGTGAACCTCATAAAGGAGTGCTTACATGAATGTGTTTTTCACTTTCTTAAACACTGCAAGAGGTATTTCGTGACCTCATCTTCTTAACCACTTAATTGCTTAATCCTTTTTTTTTGGGGGGGGGGGGGGGGAGAGATCACTAGTCCATCGCAGGGCCAGAGCAGAGAGACAGACAACCATTCATTCTCACATTCATACCTACAAACAATTTATCCCCAGTTGATGCCAATTAACCTAACATGCATGTCTTTGGACTGTGGGAGGAAACTGGAGTACCAGGTGAAAACCGACGCAGACACAGGGAGAACATGCAAGCTCCACACAGAAAGGTTGCCGCGGGGGTTTCAGGGGTAGGCTTGAACCACTTGCTGGTGACAGTGCTAACGACTGCATCAACGAGATGCACATTTCATTTTTTGACCTATTTATTAGTTTCTCTTTTAATCTGGCATGGAATCCGACGACAAAAGTCAGTCATATATGTGAAGTGTGTATGTATGATTGTGCTGAGTGATGTGGATCCAAATAAAAAGCTGAATCTAGCACTTAAGGGTGTGCACTCGCTAAGCACTTTCTAGTTTCTAGTCTAGTCTATTTTCTTACAGTCATTCAGCGTTTTCATGGGGGTTATTCAGCTTCCCTTATAACTGAATGTGAACTCACTTGTTGCTAATAAATCTTAATTGTTCATTTTCCTCATTTCAGGACTTTTTCTGTCTTTTCTTACCCCTGTCCATGCATTCCTTACTTTTTCCACAAACAAAAATAAATTCCAGTTTTAAAATGTACAATATTAAATAAAATAAAGATAAAACACACTGAACATCATTCCATTATTTGTTTGAAAGGATCCAAACCTTCTTGGAAATCGGACTGCTAAATAAGAATTTAAAAATAGCATAACAACTGAGTTAATAGGGTAAGGATAACAGGGAGGCTGATGAGTTTTTCAAAGATTGGTATGGGGAAAGTAGGAGTCGTTTACTGATGTCAAATAAAGACCAACACCAAGAGTTGTATGGCAGGTTGGCTGAAATGCACTAGCTGCAAAAAATAACACTTCCGACCCAACTACACTTCTTGATGATACCTTCAGGGACAGAAAACACGCCCATTAAACATTCAGCTTCTGCTACATAGTGCTAGGCAAGACTGGCAAGACATTTCTTTAGCCTGACAGACCAGCTGTTTTACTGTAACAGGGATGACACTTTAAGCAGCACTGTCAATTCTGTAAGGACTGAAATGACTTTTGTGGCTCAGCTCATGCGAGCAGAAATCTTTCAACCCAGTATTACAGGGGACAGGTATGCTTCAGACAAGAAGACACCAGGGAAAAGCGGAGAAATGGAGGAAGAAGGGGCACTGCAGTGTTTGGACTTTATAAATCAAGATGAGAGGCTCTGGGTGCCTCTGTGCTCACACGAGGATAACCTCAGGTATAGATATGCGGGCAAGAGGGAATTCCTGGGGTTTAACGTAAAATGCTTACCTTATGTTCTGTGCTTGAGACTTGTTTTTAGAGAAACCTGACCTAAGAAGGAACACACATACACAGCCACAGATGGAGAAGCTCAAAATGGCATGCCATTATCCAGGGTGGAGTTGGGTGGGAAAAATTCAATAAATAAAACTCACCAATTTGTAAAATCCAATTGGTAAAAGCTATAAGACAATGACAGTATCTTGCATTTTTTTCCTCATTCTGAAACATTTACATGTACTTCAGCCCCAATTCCACCCCTGGCCATCCCACAACAACACATCACTAATGACATGACTCACACATAACCTTCAAATTAAGTTGCCATTAAAAAGCAAATGGAAAGCGATTGATGACCACTCATCTTAACAGGATCAACCAGAGCAGCCATGTGCAGGACGATCATAAATGGCTTGAGTATTGGTCTAGTGAATAATGGATGTGTAGGCATGTTATTAAATGGTATATGGAGGACACGAGAGTAGGGCTGCAACGATTACTCAAATAATTTGAATAATTCGGTTACAAAAAATTCTTGATTCAAAAATTTATGCGTCAACATGTCGTTTAATGTAGCACTTCCGGTCTATATGACCTTCTACCAGCACGACCTTCTTCCGGTCACACTACCTAAACAAAACGCAGTTTTGTTTAACGGCGCCATGTCAGAGTGTAATAGTGACGGGCCAGCAAAGCTAAAGAAAATGCTTTTAAAAATGACAAAAGTATCTCAAGTCTGAAATCATTTCAAGCTCAAATTGAAGGAAAACTGTGCAGTGTGTACATGTGTACATGGTTAAGCCGAGCGGCGAGCTAGCATGCCACAACATCGGATGTTACAGTGTCTCAGTAGAACGCATCCCACATCATGCACAGCCAGCGCACCTGAGACAAGGTACGTGATTGAGATTTAAAGTTAAGATGAATAGAATGTAGTCAGCTACGCTCATTATGCTTATATGACCAAAGAACATATAGCCACCACTGTTAGCATTCGGATGCTAATGGATGCTAACGGCTAGCGAAAGGAACTTTATGGTGAAACGTACCATTTAAAGTTAAGTTCTATGCAATAAGCATTGCAATAAATGTGTACCTGTGTTACTGAGTGTTTGGTAAAATTACTACTGCTCTTTAGGAAAGGAAGTTCCGCACATGTTGGTCAATGCAAGTTTCTTTAAAAAAAAGTATCAGATTACTCGAGTAGTCTTCGATTAGAGTGGGTGATTACCCGAGCCGTAAAATAGTTGTTAGCTGCAGCCCTACATGAGAGTGCTAAGATTTCACTAGATAAGACATTTGGAGAAATTACATTGTTTCTGCAGGGTTTAATGCATGTTTAATGAAGTCAAATACATGATATTTTTTAAGAGCATTTTTTCTGATTTTTAATACGTCACATTCGCAAAATAACAAAGTGACCACAGATACTTCAGTCCAAAAATTTACTGAAATTGAAATGACTGCAAGTTTTTGCTTATCAGGTGCTGGTTCCTCTCATTTTAAATTATAAATTCACAAGCATAATTACAAAGATTTAAATAGACAAAAAAAATAGACACGATGAGAAAAATCACACAATTATCTTTCTTATAAATCTGACTTTTTTCCTCTTTAGTTTACAACTTATTTTGTCTAAATTTGCAAGTTTTCTTACACATCTGAGTGGGTTTAATAATAAAATTGTCACTTTTTCTTCTAAATTTGCAGCTTTTCTTCCATTTTTTTAAAACTTGCAACCAACCTTTGATCAATTTGAAAAAAAAAATCAATGGTTTTCTTGCCAATGTGACTTTTTTCTCACAAATTTGTGTAAACTTGCATTTTTTTCTTGTAAATGTGCTATTCTTTTCTTTCAAAAATGTATAAACAATTTTTTTTTCAAGACACAAATAGAGAAATAGTATTAATTAGCATTTTTTAGGATAACTAAGGCCTTGATTATGGAAAAAAAAAAATTAAGACTTTTTAATGACCTGCAGACACCCAGTTCAGCTGTGTTCAAGTAAGTTAAATTGTAATAGGCACGTCCCTGTGTTCACAGCACCTTTCATTTATTGGCTTACATATTTTGTTTCCTAAGTCTTTACCACAATAGCACATGCAAATACTATATATATCAGCATGTTTCAGCTTACATATACTCCACAAAAACTACAATTAAGACTTGCTTAGACATCAATCTTCTCATGAGTTAACTGTAAGAAGCAAAACCCGTGTAGTGGTCATCAAAGCTACAGATGACATGACAAACAGAAGATTCCACATTAAACTCTAACAACGCAAACTTATCATTTCCTTACCTAAACCTGCTGTGCCACCGACAAAAAAGAAACAGCAAAAAAATATGTCAAAAAGAATACATTCTTCCAACAAAAAAAGACATGAATTTCCCACTTTAAAAACATTTCTTTAGATACCTTGCCTTCAAGTTGAAACTTCTGAATGGCATGTTTGTTATATGAGGGTGATTACATTTGCTAGCACAGTTTTAAAGATTCTTATATTTTCCACACACACATCCAAATGCATTTTTGTTTTTCATAAGAAGAATCGTGCTCATAAGGTAGGGTTTGATTTTCTTTCCTCTTTAAAAAAAACAACAACACAGAAATCCAGTAAAACGTTTTGAAGGTGAAGACATTTTCAACCGATACTGAGCAAAAGTAGCCAGTACTAGTACGAGAACTAATACTCTGTAGTGCAGTATTTGATTTTGGCCCACCTGCCTGTTGCTCCTCCATCTGCTGAGTCCTGGCTCCCAGTCTCACTTGGTGTGCTCACAGATTTGGAAGGGGACACAGGGGTTGGGACTAGAAATAAATAAAAAAAAAAAACAAGTGTTGGACATGAAAAAACAGTGTGAACAGGCTGTTGAAAGGTGTGGGAAAGAAGCAGCAAAATATGAACAGCATATATTTCTCTTTAACAGTGGAGAGCAAAAGAAGGCCATCAAAGAGTGTTTTTTAAATTTATTGCTCAATTGTACTTTTGAAGCTTTTGAAGATGCATTATAAATATCTTGGACTATTAATAGGCAGAGCAATGGCCCAGTTTAGAGGTGTTGAGGGTGTTATTACAATTTTAGACCACTAGAGAACAGTCATCAGCCAAAAGCTTGCTAGAAGGGACAGAAACCCTAGGGAATCAGCCTATTGTATTGAACTGCATCTGTTTAGCAGCCATAACAACTGACAGCAGTTATGTATATAATATATGAACTAGCTTTACAAGTTTCTATACGACAAAATAAATCTAGTAGTCATTTATTATAAGGGTACAAGGATATCATTTACCTAATGGGGGCTCCGGTGAGATGCCAATACTCTGCAGCAGGGCCTCGGTCTCCCGGCGTTTACGATCCAAGTCTGAATCTTCTGGGGTCTTCTCAGTCTTCTGCTGGCTCTCCGACTGCTCAGGATACAAAAAAAAAACAACCCACCCATTTACACATCATGAGCAAAACAACATGATGATTTATTTGTTCTTAAAGATTAAGATGCGCATGCATATGCTCACTTGACTCCAACACCAACCTTCTGCACACGAATAAGACAGATGCCTTCTATGTGTGGCACGACAAAACCCAGTGAAACACATAAACCCAAGACACCAGAGTGCACCACAGTATGAATGGAATCAGTGTGCATGTACTCACTTTTTTCCTTACCTCTTTCTTCTTCCTCTCCTCCTCTTTTCTCTTTTTTTCCTCCCTGATCTGGGCCAGGCGCTGCTTCTTGCGCTCAAGCTCTGCTTTTAGGTCACTTTTGTCTGACATGGTTTCCTATGGGGTTCTAAATAAGAACACCAGACATGATCGTCTACATATGAACAGTACATGTGGGCACTGGTTATTCAAAGGAATGGGTAGAACTAGGTAGGTCTATTTACTTCTTTACAAGTAAGTACTCAAGTAACTTTTTTTTCCACAAAATTGTACCTTATTGTGTAATTTTATTGTTGGATATTTTTACTCTTTTAACTTTTTTTTACTCTTAGTATATTCATGAAGAAAGAACACACCTTTTGTATTTGGTTGTGCACTTTGCTACTTTTGATTTCACAGAAACAGAATCTCAGCTAAATCAAAACTATCCATTCAAACCAATCAAGAGTTTCAGGTTCAGCTCCAAAAGAGATTCGCTGTTCATTTTCATAATTTCCCCTAAGAGATCAGTCATGGCAAAAACTGACATTGGAAAAATTCAAGGAGGCACATCCCAATCTATGCATTTAATCGCTATTTTATTTTTCAACCAACAAAAAGCAAAGGCAGAGAGAAAACTGTTAACAGATGTCACATAATAACTTGTACTTTCCAGAAATCACTGCATATTTAGTCGTTATGAGTTTATACTGTAGTTTATTTAATAGAAATTCTCTGTTCGGTTCATGGAAACACTTGATTTATTATTGCCTGCTGTTTCTTTATATGATATGATTTGGATTAGATTAGATGTAAAACGATTCTCTGTTCAATATTCAAAAGAATAAACCTGGTCAAATTTACACAGTAAATCTTTTTACAAGAGGCTCCCTTCCTCTGATTATTCTGTGGTGACTCTTCTATTCAATCTGACACCATTACTGCACTAGTTTCTGGCCACTCACTCACTTCTAAATATTCTGAATTCCAGATGTTTTTTTTTTTTAATGGTGCGGGCTAGGGTGTGGCTTTGTGGCTTATAATTAGACTAGAACTTATTGAGCACACAGAGACTTATATATAACAGAGTCACGTCTACATGTCTTCATTTTATAGGACATATCAGTTTAAACAACAAAAAGTGTCGAAGGCCTTAACAACGTAACGACTACTCCATTACTAATGTTAATAATATGATGGCATATAAAGGGACTGATATAATGCATAATAAGCACCAAACCAATAAGAACAAGTGGACAGAAAGGTTTTTTAAATGCGACAACAAAAATGGAATGGAATTAACTAGTTAACTGCTATGGCTAACAGGAAATTAATGCATTGGCAGCTAGCTAATTGTAAATATGACAGCATGCTGAGGCCATGTAATGAACACTCCATAGCATTTTGCCACAGAAAAACTAACCAAACGGGTTTATTTTATCCTAAAAAATCTCATTCCTGCCACCATGTTCTCGTTGCAGTCGTACCTGGCTGTCCACCGGCGGGGAGAGTAATGATGTGTCACCGGGCAAAGATGCTGTCTCACTGCCGCTCCTCCTCGGAGAGAAACAGAATCAACACATCCTCCAGCGTCGCCGAAATCACACGGCGATTACGCTTTAATCTGTGCGGGTTACTGGTTGTAGGAATTATAAAGGCGCATTTCAGCAACCGACAGGCCAAATGAAACACAAAACAGGTGCACCGCACGCCGATACATCCCTGGACAGTAGGATGATGCTGAGGAAGAGAGGAAATCCCTCCTTCTTTGGATGTTAGTGTCGCCGAGGAAACGGCGCCACCTTGTGGCTGAATGGAGAAGAGAACCTACTAGCGATAATTAAAAAAAAAAAAAGAAAAGCCCTCAAATTTTTAAAGACAATGATTACAATTTGCGAGAAAGGCTGCAAATTCGAGAGAAAAATCTCGCAAATTTATAAGTTTTTTAATTCAAATTTATAGTAAAAATCCGCCAATTTATGATAAATGATAAATTTGCATTAAAAGTCTCAGAATCACTCAAAAAATAAGCAAAATAACAGTAAAAAAAATCACAACTAAAAAAACTATCCATCCATCTATCCATCCATCTTCTACCGCTTTTCTGGAGGTCCGGGTCGCGGAGGCAGCAGTTCAAGAGAAGCCGAGACTTCCCTCTCCCCTGCCACCTGCTCCAGCTCTTCGGAGAGGATACCAAGGCATTCCCAGACCAGCTGGGAGACATAGTCTCTCCACCGAGTCCTGGGTCTGCCCCGGGGTCTCCTCCCAGTGGGACGTGCCCAAAACACCTCAAGTGGGAGGCGTCCAGGAGGCATCCTAATCAGATGCCCAAACCACCTCAACTGACTCCTTTCAATGCGGAGGAGCAGTGGTTCTGCTCTGAGCCTCTCCCGGATGACTGAGCTCCTCACCCTATCTCTGAGGGTGAGTCCGGCAATCCTACGGAGAAAGCTCATTTCAGCCACTTGTATCCGCGATCTTGTTCTTTCGGTCATTACCCAAAGCTCGTGACCATAGGTGAGAGTAGGAACGTAGATTGACTGGTAAATCAACAGCTTTGCCTTAGAACTCAGCTCCCTCTTCACCACAACAGACCGGTACAATGTCCGCATCACTGCAGATGCTGCTCCAATCCATCTGTCGATCTCTCGCTCCATTTTCCCCTCACTTGTGAATAAGACCCCAAGATACTTAAACTCCTCCACTTGGGGCAGGAGCCTGTCCCCAACCCGGAGAGGACAATCCACCTTTTTCCGGCTGAGGACCATGGACTCGGACTTGGAGGTGCTGATTCTCATCCCAGCTGCTTCACACTCAGCGGAAAACCGTCCCAGCAAGAGCTGTAGGTCATTGCTGGATGAAGCCAACAGGACAACATCATCTGCAAACAACAGATATGAGATCTTGTGGTCACCAAGCATGACACTCTCTGTTCCCTGGCTGCACCTAGAAATCTTGTCCATAAAAATTATGAACAGGATCGGTGACAAAGGGCAGCCCTGGCGGAGTCCAACTCTTACCGGGAATGAATCGGACCGAGTGCTGGCAATACGAACCAAACTCTCACAACGGTCGTACAGAGACCGAATAGCTCGTAACAACAAACCCATACTCCCGAAGCACCCTCCACAAAAATCCACGAGGGACGCGGTCAAATGCCTTCTCCAAGTCCACAAAACACATGTAAACTGGTTGGGCAAACTCCCACGAACCCTCAAGAATTCTCGAGAGGGTAAAGAGCTGGTCCGATGTGCCACGGCCATGACGAAAACCACATTGCTCCTCCTGAATCCGAGGTTCGACCAATGGCCGGACTCTCCTCTCCAGTACCTTGGCATAGACCTTCCCAGGGAGGCTGAGGAGTGTGATCCCTCTAAAGTTTGAGCACACCCTCCGGTCCCCTTTTTTGAAGAGAGGAACAACCACCCTGGTTTGCCATGCCCCCGACCTCCACACAATGTTGCAGAGGCGTGTCAACCATGACAGCCCAACAACATCCAGGGCCTTGAGGTACTCAGGGCGAATCTCGTCCACCCCCGGGGCCCGGCCACCAATGGATGGATGGATGGATGGATGGATGGATCCAATATAATACAAATAAATTGGAAGAAAAACTGACAATTATAAATAAAATATCTCAAATTTACAATGACGATCTCCCTCATGGATCGTCACCTTATCATGGTGGGGGGGGGGGGGGGGTTGCGTGCCCCAGTGATCCCAGGAGCTATGTTGTCCGGGGCAATTTGCCTCTGGTAGGGTCACCCAAGACAAACTGGTCCTGGGTGAAGGGCCAGACTAAAAACGATCCAACAGACTCTCATGATAAATTGTATATCAAGGATTCAGTGTACCCCGCCCGGTATGGGATTACTGGGGCCCCACCCTGGAGCCAAGCCTGGGGAGGGGCTCGAAGGCTAGCGTCTGGTGGCCGGGTTTCCACCCATGGGACCTGGCCGGGCTCAGCCCGAAGGAGTTACATGGGTCCGCCCTCCAGTGGGCTCACCACCTGCAGGAGGGATCATGGGGGTCCGGTGCTATGTGGATTAGGTGGCGGCCAAAGGCGGAGACCTTGGCGGACTGATCCCAAGCTTTCTAAAAAAACTAAATTTAAATTATTAGAATATTAAATATTTAATTATTACATTGCAATTTAATAGGGGCAGCACGGTGGTACAGTGGTTAGCGTAGTGGCAGCACAGCAAGAAGGTCAAGGGATCGATTCCACCCTTGACCATCGTGGGTTCAATCCCACCCCCAGACCGTCGGTGACCCTTCTGTGTGTAGTTTGCATGTTCTCCCCGTGTCTGCGTGGGTTTACTCCGGGCACTCCGGTTTCCTCCCACATGCCGAAGACATGCAGGTGAGGTTAATTGGCATCAAACTGGGGATTCTAAATTGTCCTTAGGTATGACTGTGAGAGTGAATGGTTGTCTGTCTCTCTGTGTTGGCCCTGTGATGGACTGGCGATCTGTCCAGGGTGTACCCTGCCTCTCGCCCAAAGATGCTGGGATAGGCTCCAGCCCCCCCGCGACCCGAAAAGGATTAAGCATAGAAGATGGATGGATGGATGGATGGATGCAATTTAATACAAATAAATTGGAAGAAAAACTGACAATTATAAATAAAAAATCTCAAATTTACAATGAAAAAAGAAATAATAGGAAATAAATGAGAAATGCTAGGCTGATTTATAGTTGAAACCAGATGTTTACATACACTGTATAAAAAGACAAAACCATTTTTTTTCACTGTTTGACATTAAATCAGATTAAACTTTTCCTGCTTTTGGTCAGTTAGGATTACAAAAAATTATTTCTATTTCAAAATTAAGACCTCAGAGTAAAAAGCCTGTTCCCAGAATTTAAATTACTGTAAATTGTGGGTCATAAATCCAGATCACATTGCACTTCTCCAGGACTGATGCTTGACGTTTGTCAAGACAAGTATCTGACACCAGCCCTACCCCTACAACCAAAAGTCAGAGGAAAAAAGTACAAGAAAGAGGTTACAAATACAGTTAGTTTCGTTTCGTCGGCCTCCGTCGGTCTATGATGACCATGGAAGAGAATCCTAAACGTCTACTCTGCTGGAACAGCACCGCCTGTGGCTGAACAGGCCAATGCGCGAATGACAGTCCCTGTCACACAGGTCACACTTGTGGGTGGTCTCCGTGCTGCTGGGTCTGTGGCGGTTCTTCCTGCGGGTCCTTTTTTCATCTGCTGCAGCAATCAGTCTCTCTTCACCCGCCTTGAGCTGTCTGGTCAGGGTGCCTCTCCATTTGGAGCGGTCCGTTGCAAGGTCCTCCCAGCGCTCTGTGTTGATATCCAGGGCCTTCATGTCTCTCTTGCAGACGTCTCTAAAGCGCAGCTGTGGGCGGCCAACGTCTCTCCTGCCAGTTGCCAGTTCTCCATAGAGGACGTCTTTGGGGATTCTGCCATCCTCCATACGGTGAACGTGGCCTAGCCAGCGGAGCCTGCGCTGCCTGAGTAGAGTGAACATGGAGGGAAGGCCGGCGCGGGACAGAACTTCTGTGTTGGGCACTTTGTCCTGCCAGGATATGTCCAGGATGTGGCGAATGCAGCGCAAGTGGAAGGAGTTCAGTCTCTTTTCCTGCCGGGCGTATGTTGTCCACGTCTCACTCCCATAGAGCAGTGTGCTGATGACGCAGGCGTTGTACACTGCCATCTTCGTCTTGACAGAGAGTTTGGGATTCTCCCACACTCGTGTGGTGAGGCGAGCGAGTGTGAAGGCTGATTTTCCAATCCTCTTGTTGATCTCTGTATCAAGGGAGAGGTTGTTGCTGATCGTGGACCCCAGGTACGTGAACTGATTCACGACCTCCAGCTTGTAGTCATCAATGGTGATGGTTGGTGGTGCTTCCGTGCCTTGCGCCAAGACGTTAGTCTTCTTCAGGCTGATGGTAAGCCCGAAGTCCTTGCATGCCTGGGAGAAGCGGTCCATCAGGGTCTGAAGCTCCTGCTGTGTGTGGGTTGCGACTGCAGCGTCGTCTGCGAACAGCATGTCTCTGATTAGAGCCTCGCGTATTTTGGTTCTGGCTTTCAGGCGGGCGAGGTTGAAAAGCCTGCCGTCAGATCTTGTGTGCAGGTAGATTCCCTCTGTTGCTGTGCTGAAGGCATGCCTCAGGAGCATAGCAAAGAAAATCCCAAAGAGGGTTGGCGCAAGTACACAGCCCTGTTTCACTCCGCTGCGTATGTTGAATGGCTCTGAGACGTTGCCCTCGTGCTGCACTATCCCCTGCATGTTGGTGTGAAACGATTCGATGAGGCTTTGCAACTTTGGTGGGCATCCTATCTTTGGCAGGATCTTGAAAAGGCCCTCTCTGCTGACCAGATTGAACGCTTTGGTGAGGTCGATGAAGGCGACGTACAGAGGCATGTTCTGTTCTCTGCATTTCTCCTGGAGTTGGCGGATGGAGAATATCATGTCTACCGTCGATCGCTCAGCGCGGAAGCCACACTGAGACTCGGGGTAGACACGTTCGGCAAGCTTCTGTAGACGAACGAGAACAACTCGTGCGTAGACTTTGCCAACAACGCTGAGGAGGGAAATGCCCCTGTAGTTGTTACAGTCGCTTCTCTCCCCTTTGTTTTTGTAGAGGGTGATGATCTTGGCGTCCCTCATGTCCTGTGGTACGGCACCTTCCTTCCAGCACTGGCAGAGGACGTCATGCAATGGCAGCAGTAGGGCGGTCTTGCAGTGCTTGATCAGGTCAGGGGGTATGCCGTCGTTGCCGGGTGCCTTGCCAGCGGCCAAGCTATCAATGGCCTTATTGAGTTCGTCGATGGTTGGCTCGGCGTCAAGTTCGTCCATGGATGGCAGGCAGTCGATGGCATCAAGGGCTGACGGTGTCACGGTGTTCTGTCTAGAGTAGAGGTCGGAGTAGTGTTCCACCCATCTCTCCATCTGCTTGTTCTTCTCTGTGATCATCTCCCCAGTGGAAGATTTGAGGGGGGCCGTCTTGCTCTGAGCCGGACCAAGTGCTTTCTTGATGCCATCGTACATACCACGGATGTTCCCTGTTATGGCAGCGGTTTGAATGTCTTGGCTGAGCTGAGTCCAGTCCTCGTTGGCACAGCGCCGAGCAGTCTGCTGAACTTTGGCTTCTCGCAGCCCTGAGAATCTGGAGATTCTTCTCGTTTGGGTACTTCTTGTACTCAGCAAGTGCTGAGCGCTTGGCTTCAATGACGGGGGTCATCTCGGTCAACTTGGCATCAAACCAGTCCTGTGACTTTGAGGTCTTCCTCCCAAAGGTAGCCAAGGCTGTGCGGTAGATGGTGTTTCGCAGCTCTTCCCACTTCTGCTTTGCAGATTCTCCTCCTTGTGGTACACCAAGTTCCTTCTCAAAGGTGGAGGCAAACTGCTCAACAAGTTCTGGTTGGGCCATCTTGCTGGTGTCAATCCGTGCCTCTCCAGGTTGTCTAGCACGATGGAATTTCTTCAGCTGCAGCTTGACCTTGCAACACACCAATGAATGGTCTGTGTCGCAATCTGCACTCTGGAACAAACGGGTGATTAGCACGTTCTTCAGTGAGGTGCGCCTGGTCAGGATCAAGTCTAGCTGGTGCCAGTGCTTTGAGCGCGGATGTTGCCAGGAAACCTTGTGTTGGGGCTTGGTCTTGAAGAACGAGTTTGTGATGCACAGATCGTGATATGTGCAGAACTCGAGCAGCCACTGTCCGTTGTCGTTCATTCTGCCCACGCCAAAAGGTCCAAGACAGGAGGGCCAGGAGTCGTGGTCAGCACCCACTCTGGCATTGAAGTCTCCAAGGAGAATGAGTTGTTCAGAGTTGGGGATGATCCTGACAGTTGTTGCGAGATTCTCGTAGAACTCGTCTTTTGCCTCTGGTGTGGCTGTCTGTGTTGGGGCATACACACTGACGAGGGTGACTGGGCCTTCAGTGGTGTTCAGGCGGAGGGTGAGGAGCCGTGCAGAGCCAGTGCTGCCCGGTTCCACCATCTTCAGCAAAGTGTTCTTCACTGCGAAGCCCACTCCGTGTTCCCTGTGTTCGTCACTGCCCTTTCCCTGCCAGTAGAACGTGTAGTCCTTCTCTCTCAGTGTGCCTGCATCAGCTAACCATATTTCCTGGAGAGTGGCGATATCCACTCCCAGTCTCTTCAGCTCATTATTGATGATGGCAGTCTTCCTGGTGTCGTTGATGTCCTTGAGGTTAGCAGCGAGTCCTGTCATCATAGTGCGGACGTTCCAAGTTCCCAGTTTTAGAGTTGGTCTCTTTTGTTTTATTGTCTTGCCTGGTGCGAAGGTTCTCAGCCTGCTGTTTGGATTTCTCCTTATCCCCATGCACCCAATGAGGAAAGCAAGCTATGGCGGGACAACACCTTATTGGCTGGGGGCTGCCCAGCTTGAGGCGGGCGGTAGCTGTCCAGTGAGATCTGATGATCCCTCCCACCGTCGGGAACAACCCCTGGCGCCACGCTCTACGCCAATTGAGCAGTGGCTTATAACCAGTAACTGTCATTCCCCGTGTTTTGTCTACGCCAAAGGCGAAGCTGGAGTGTCCTCTCCAGTGATCCGGTGTTCTACCTTCCAGCGTTGGGCGTTGGTAGGATTCAAGCCTGGGCAGGAAGATATGGAGGACAAGATGTTGCTCATGCAGCATGTCCCCCCTCTCCACGTCACTGATGAATCCAAAGGAACAGCAGGGCTGCTACAGTTTGGCACCAGCGCCGTTGCAGGAGCTGCCAGAACGATGTTGAGCACAACATAGAACTGCCTTAGGGGCTCCGACTCCGGATTTTTCCTCAGGGTTGACTCCCGAAGCCTTTCCCGTGACCGGGTATGCCGCAAGGCAGCAGAGGTTTGAAATCACGGTTTACCTTCCCCTAGATGGGCTACCTTCCCAGGTTGACGAGCCACCATCTACCCGAAGCATCTGGTTTTAAGGCGCCAGAGATCCGCCCTCGCCCCTTCTCCTATTAGTAAAAGCAGTTCCGCCGGGCTTAGAGACTAAACCACACGGGCAGGCTAGGAGTTGGACTTAGTTGTCAGAGGCTTTTCGAGACGCACGCCATAAGGAGCATTTTATGAGCACTGGGAGCTTAACCCCAGTGCCGCTCCTGGCTATGACAACCTTGGAACCAATACAGTTAGAAATACAGTTAGAACCAGAAGTTTACATACACTGGATAAAAAGACACATTACTTTTTTTCTCACTGTCTGACATTAAATCAGACTAAACTTTTCCTGTTTTAGGTCAGTTAGGATCAGTAAAATTATTTCTTGCTAAATCCCAGAATAATGAGTGAGAGAATTTTTCATTACTTTCTTTTAAAGTCAGAAGTTTACATGCACCAAGATTACCTTTAAACAATTTGTGAAAGCCCATATGATGGTGTCATTGCTTTGAAAGCTTCAAATAGGTCAACTGACAACATTTGAATTAATTGGAGGCACACGTGGATGTATTTTAAGGCACACTTCAAACACACTGCTTCCTTGTATGACATCATGGGAAAAACAAAAGAAATCAAGCAAGATAGGAAGAGAACCATGGACCTCCACAAGTCTGGTTCATCCTTGGATGCAATTTCCAGATGTCTGAAGGAGCCACATTCATTTATTCAAGCAATTATACACAAGCATAAACACGATGGGAATGTCCAGCTATCATACCACTCAGGAAGTAGACGCGTTCTGTGTCCCAGAGGTGAATGTATTTTGATGCAAAATACTGTATGCCTATCAACCCCAGAACAAAAGCAAAAGACCTTGTGAAGATGCAAGCTGAAGACGGTAAAAGAGTGTCATCCACAGTGAAACAAGTCCTGTACCAACATGGGCTGAAAGGCCACTCAGTGAGAAAGAAGCCATTACTCCAAAAATAACATAAGAAAGCCAGATTACAGTTTGCAAAGGCACACAGGGACAAAGACCTTAATTTTTGGAAACATGTCCTGTGGTCTTATGAAACTAAAATTGAGCTGTTTGGCTATAATGACCATAGTTATCTCCGCCAAGGAGGTTATGTTTTTGCCAGCGTTTGTTTGTTTAATTATGCAAAACCTCCTGAACAGATCTGGATGAAATTTTCACCAGAGGTGGCTCTTGGCCTAAGGATTAACCCACTAGATTTTGGTGATGATCTGAGAGTGCATACCTCCACCAATGCCCTTGTTTTTATTTGTGTAGCAGGATTATACAAAAACTACTATTTTTGTATAATCCAGCAGTGGCTCAGGAGGTAGAGCAGGTTGTCCAATAACCACATGGTTGGTGGTTTGAATCCTGCTCTCCCCGAGTATCCTGCCGTTGTGTCCCTGGGCAAGACACTTCACCCCAATTGCTCCTGGTGGGTCTGGACGTGCCATGTTAGGTAGCATGCCGCCGTGAATGTGTGTGTGAATGGGTGGATAGCAGGATCTGTAAAATGCTTTGGTCATCAAGAGATGAGAATAAAAGCGCTATATAAGTGAATGCCATTTACCATTTTGTTGATATTTTCACCAGAGATGGCTGCAGACGAACCCATTAGCTTTTGTTGATTATCCAAGAGTGCATACCTCCACCAAGGCTATATCTTCTTACAATATGTTAGCAGGATTACTCTAAACCTAATGGATGGACCAGAGGTGGCGCTTGGGCTACATATGAACCCATTACATTTTGGAGGTGATCCATGAGTGCATACCTCCACCAAGGCTCAATCTTCTAGCAGTGGTTTAGCAAGATTATGCAAAAACTAATGGATGTATTTAGATTAAATTTTCACCAGGTCCTAGGGTTACAGACAAACCTATTACATTTTGCAGCTGATCTATGAGCACATACCTCTACCAGGCCCTATCTTACAATGCATGGTGAGATGGAGACCAGGAGGTACAGGCAGATGGTGAGCACAAATCACCCTTCATGGACATCACTTGTGGTGTGCCCCAGGGGTCAGTTTTGGGACCCAAACTCTTTATTTTGTATATAAATGACATATGCCAAGTATCAAAAATTCTGAAATTTATTTTGTTTGCGGATGACACAAATATCCTTTGCACTAGTGAGAATTTGCAGCAGGTTTTAGAGGTGGTCACAGCTGAAATGAAAAAGTTAACGCAGTGGTTCAACAAAAATAAATTATCTCTAAATCTGAAAAAAAACAAAGATTATGTTGTTTGGAAATTAATAAAATAAATCATGAAATAATGGTAACGATAGATGATACCAGAATAGAAACAGTACAGAAAAATAAGTTTCTGGGGGTGACGCTAGACAATAAAATCTGCTGGAAACCTCACATCAGTCACGTCTGGGCCAAGTTGGCAAAATGTATAGGCATACTGGGGAAGACAAGACACATCTTGGACTATAAATCATGTTCTTACTGTACAATTCACTGTTTCTACCTTATCTTAACTACTGTGTAGAAGTCTGGGGAAACACCTACAAGACCAACCTACAGTCAATATGCACATTACAAAAAAGAGCTATAAGGATAATAAACAATGCAGGATATAGAGACCATACCAATTCGTTGTTTTTAAAGTCACATGTCATAAAGTTCATCGATTTAGTTAAATTTAAGACAGCACAAGTCATGTACAGGGCAATTAATAATCAATTCCCAACTAATATACAAAAAATATTTAAAAAAAGAGACAATGATTATAATTTGAGAGGAGACTTAAACTTTACAAAACCCAAGATACCAACAACCAAGAAAAGTATGTGCATATCTGTCTGTGGGGTGGATTTGTGGAACAGTCTGGAGCCGGAACTGAAACTATGTACAAACAGAAATCAATTCAAAAAGAGGTATAAACATTATTTGCTGAAAGGATATACGTTAGAAGGGTAGTAGTTATATGTACGATTCACTATGCTCACTCTGGGACACTATGGAATGGTGGGTGGGACAGCACTGTGTATATCTGTGTTGTTTGAGGCTGGTTTTGATGTATGGACATCAATGTATGTTAGGATGGATGGGTGTTAATGTTGATATGTACAAAATACAGTTAATTGTTTACTTGGGGTCTTAAATGTGGTAATTTGTATAGAATTCACATGGGTGTATTTATGGAAAAGAGGAGTTGGAATTAATAAGTGTTCACTTCTTCCTTCTCCCTTTCAAACACTGTATACTGTTACTTTATTGCATTTGTCATTTGTTTTGTTTTTGTTTTACTTTTTTGTTCGAAATAAAGTATGCATCTATCTATCTATCTATCTATCTATCTATCTATCTATCTATCTATCTATCTATCTATCTATCTATCTATCTATCAAATGGGTCTTCCAAATGGACAATAACCCTAAGCATACTACCTAATTAGTTACAAAGTGACTTAAGGACAATAAAGTCAATGTTTTCAGAAAGCCCTGATCTCAGTCTCATAGCAAATTTGTGGGCATAGCTGAAAAGATATGAGAGCAAGGTGGCCTACAAACCTGATTCAGTTAAACCAGTCCTGTCAGGCATAATGGGCCAAAATTCTAGCACACTATTGTGAGAAGCTTGTGGAAGAATACTCAAAAAGTTTGACCCAAGTCATACAGTTTAAAGGCAATGCTAGTAAATACTAAAGAACTGTATGTAAACTTCTGACTTTGAAGAAAGCAATAAAAAATACTCTAAAAAATTATATTAAAATATCTTTAAAAAATAGAAATAATTTTTGATAATCCTAAGGGTACAATATACTGTAAATGATTCTGACCTCCTGGCCAGTAGATGTCGCACGCACTGTTGACTCACTATAATCTTGTACCGGTTGCTAAGTAGAGATAAACAGCACTTCCTGGAGACTAACACTGCAGACTGCTAACATCTCAGACTTTTGGTTATTATGAGCCAGACAGCGTGTCAAGCGAGGACTCTTGTGGTATAGAATCTTTTATTTAACATAATCCTTTCTGATGCGCATCTCCGATAAACCTTTTTTTTTTTTTTAAATAACTTGGTATAGTGTTATTGACAGTAATGCTAATGCAGCACAGCTGTGTTCAAACCATAGCTCTCTAGTTTTGACAATGTAATTATGACAACACTTTAGATCAGATTGTAAGGACTTTGCTGTTAGTTGTTCTGTGTTTTTTGTAAATATGCTGAATCACACTTTTATGGTCTGTTTAAGTTCATCTGTTTTAACTATGCATGCTTTGAAAAAAAAAAAAGGCTGTTATTAAGCTCCAGCAATTATTTATGTCAGTTCCAGTTAATTTTAGGTTGTAAATGTGTTTTGTTTTTATTGTTTTAAAATATATAAATAAATGTTGTGAAACATTGGACGCCTGAATTCATTTGTGCCCTTTCAGTTACTGGAGAAGATGAAATCTATTGTTTTTTCAGTGTGACAGATTCACAAAGTAATGGTTTACCTCACCTCTGCAAAACTAAAGTATTTTCAACCTTTTTATAATGTAGTGATAAACAAGAACCTAAAATACACTGTACATATTAGATATATACATAACATTGTAATCAATAATCCTTAGTGAAATTGGAAATAATTTATGGTGGAATAATAATCTTTTTTCAAATAATATTGTGTAAAAACAGTACTGCATCTCCAAAAATGAGCACATCACCATTCAGATCTATATCAAATAGCTCAGACATATTCATCCAAATTTCAAACAAAAAAAAAATCTTAAAATGGCTAAATGGCTCAGTTGGTAGAGCATCCACCCCATACCCGGGAGGCAGGGGTTCAAATCCCAGCCGGGTCGTGCTGAACACCATATAAAAGTGGAACTTCCTGCCGTCCAGCTTGGTGCTTAGCAGTAATGGAATGAAGGAGGGAAATTTGTGGTGGCGCCTTGCATGGCAGTGGCCCTCTGATTCTACACTTGGAGGGGGAGGGGGGGTGATTAACACAGTAGATAGGTAAAACACAATCTTGTTCTACTGTACATGATTGGTTGTACAGTTGAATGACAATAAAGGGTGAAAGAAATTTATATGGGATTATTGTAAAATATGAAAGTTTTACTTTTTAAATTTGAGTTATTTCTTTTTTTTATGATTTGAATTTTATTGGGTTTTCAATTTAGAAGATAAAACAAGAAACAAACAAACAAGCCAAAAAAAAAAAACACATCAAGAACAAATATACCCAGTGAGAGGATAAAACATTCCAGTTCCACCCTAGTACTCCTAAAATGATTGGCTTAATCTACAACACCTATAAAGGTGAGATAGGATCCCCACTTATTGTAAAAGCTGTCCATCCTGTCCAAAAGTTTATATGAAAGGCGTTCTAGTGCAGCAAGCTTGCCCAGCTCCCTAAGCCACTGAGCTACGGGTGGGGCAGAGGCAGATTTCCAATAAGAAGTAATCTTTCGGCCCACCATCAAAGCAGTCTGAATCCACTCGGCGTCAGAGATTGGGTCATGAATAGTTGATGGATCCCCAAGGACAAAAAGTCTCTGAGTGAATGGCACTTCTTGCTTGACAATTGTCATAATATGTCTATGGATCTCCAACCAAAAGTCCTGTATTTCCGGACAACTCCAGATCATATGGATAAGTGTACCCTCCCCCTGTAGACATCTCCAGCAGCTTGATGAATGAATAAGATTTGCTCTAAACATTTTATCGGGTGTCCAGTAGAATCGATTCAAAATTTTAAATTGAACATGTCTGGTTTTCAATTCCCTGGACACTTTCTTCCCATTCCTTAAAATATTTGCCCATTCAGCATCAGTAAATTGTGAGTTCAGATCTTTTTCCCATGCCTGTTTAAGGGATGAAAAATCTTTATTTGAGCTCTTAAGGAGCATTGAATAAAAATTTGAGGCCTTACATCTTTTACCACAGGAACTCAATGCCTGGGTGAGCCAATCTGCCTCAGGAGGAGGGGTAGTTGTAGATCCAAAGACTTGACACAGCAAATGTCGAAGTTGTAAATATTTCCAGAACTGATTCTGTGGTAGTCCATACTGTGCCCGTAGATCATCAAATGATTTGAGTGCTCCCCCTTCATATAGATCTTTTAGCATCAAGATGTCCTTTTTCACCCAGATTTTCCAAATAAATGGGGATTTTCCAATGTGGAGACTTGGGTTAAGCCAAATAGAAGCCATAGAATGAAGATGAGAGCTAAACCCTAATATAGAAGCAACCCTCTTCCAAACGTATTGTAAAAAGGATACAATAGGATGCGACTGAAATGCAGAAGAAAGTTTAATTGTGATTAGATGTACTAAGGGAAGCGGGCTGCTCAGATAACTCTCCAAATGAAACCAAGAGGGAGCTCTCTCAGGGGGGAGAGCCCAATGAATCAAATGTCTAAGACTAAAAGCGTAATGATATAAAACTAGATTTGGGACCCCCAAACCTCCTGAATCTGTAGCCTTTTGTAGTCTTTTCAACTTTAATCTAGGGCACTTACCATTCCGTAAAAACTTATTGCACAGCCTATCAAATTGCCGAAAATAACCAACTGGGATCCTAAGAGGAAGGGATTGTAGAAGGTAATTAAATCGGGGTGCACAAATCATCTTGATAACATTGACCTTGCCCCAAAGAGACAAAAAAAAGGGGCGACCACCTCTCTATGTCTATTTTAAATTTTTCGAGCAAAGGCTCAAAATTAATCTGAATCAGATCCGATAAAGTATGAGGAAACAGGATGCCAAGATATTTAATTCCTAATTTTGGCCAAGAAAAGCCTATACTTTGACCAAATGTAAACAGTGTTTTAGGGCAATAAGGTGTTAGAGGGAGAATTTCTGATTTTATCCAGTTAACTCTATAACCAGACAGACGTGAAAATTGGTTAATAATTTTAAGGAGAGCTGGAATTGATTTTTGAAGTTGTGCAATCAGTACCAACGCATCATCAGCATACAACATTATCTTATGTGTACTGCCATGGACCTGAATACCTGGAAAACTGCCGTCTTTGCGGATAGCTACAGCTAATGGTTCTAATGCCAAAGCGAAAAGCAGGGGACTTAAAGGGCAGCCCTGGCGCGTACCCCTATAGAGTCTAAAAGGCTGTGATGTAACTCGATTTGATGTCACTGAAGCTCTAGGTTCATTATATAGTAATTTAATCCAGGAAAGAAACTTTGAACCAAAACGAAAAGTCTCTAGAGTAGCAAAAAAATACTGCCACTCAACCCTGTCAAATGCTTTTTCAGCATCCAGGGAGAGGGCTGCTACTGGAGAGAGGTATGCAAGTGAGGGATCATTTTGAACTGACCATATGATGTCAATAAATTGCCTAATATTGTCTGTCGCACCCCAGGAACGAATAAAACCCACCTGATCAGGATTTATAAGAGATATCATTACTTTATCTAATCTTAATACCAAAATTTTGGAGAGAATTTTACAGTCACAGTTTACAAGACTAATTGGTCTATAATTCTTGCAATCTTAACGGGTCTTTATTGCTTTTTAAAATAAGCAAAATTAAAGCCTCTGTTAAAGAAGGAGGCAGACGGCCTTGTTCAAAAGATTCCGCAAACATTTCTAAAAGTAAAGGGGAAAGCTCATCAACACAGGCCCTGTAAAATTCTACAGTGAATCCATCAGGGCCCGGTGCTTTTCCAGTCGGAAGGCTCTTAATAACTTTCACAATTTCATCTTTAGTAATTGGGGCATCAAGCAGGTCTATTTGGTCCTTCGTTAGGGAGGGCAAAGACAGGGAAGACAAAAATGCATAAATCTCTTGAGATCCAGCCTCCATTTCAGAAGAATAAAGCGAAGTGTAAAATTCTCTGAAAGCACCATTAATTTCATTTGAGTCTGACACCAGAGTACCATCCTGCGCCCTAATAGCAGATATAGTGCACTGAGCTTCTTTCATTTTAATATATCTAGCCAGCATTTTGCCAGCTTTATCCCCCTCCTCGAATCGTTTGTGCCTAAGGCAAAATAGGGAAAATTCAGCTTTTTGTGTTAGGATTGAATTCAGCTCATACTTAAGCTTCACAAGGGGTGGCAGATTTACTAAGTTTGTGTCCTGTTTGAATGCAGTCTCTGATATAGCTATTCTCCTCTCCAAATCAATCTGTTTAGCAATGTTAGCTTTCTTTTTAAAAGATGCATATTGAATAATATGTCCCCTGATAAATGCCTTAAAGGCCTCCCAAGCAACACTGGCAAAGGGAGCAGAATCCCAGTTTGTCTCGAGATATAAGGAGATCTCTGCTTTCAAAGAGGACACAAAATCTGGATTAAGAAGAAGGCTTGAATTAAGCCTCCATCTAGAATTTTTTTTTAACTGACAAGGCGGAAACATATATAAAAAAACAGGGGCATGGTCTGATAGTAATATGCTACCAATGGAGCTCGAATTTACAGAGAAGACAGAGGATTTTGACATTAGAAAGTAATCAATCCTGGAAAACACATTATGAGCAGTGGAATAAAAAGTGTAATCCCTTGTGGGCGGATTGAAAAGCCGCCAAACATCTACCAAACCAATTGCATTGCACATGTCTTTCAATATAGAGCCGGATTTAGATAAACGCTGTGAGGGGGTGCTCCGATCTAAAATGTTGTCCATGACCTGGTTAAAATCCCCACCTACTAAAATGGGATAATTACCTATTTCGCTTAGTTCGTGTTCCAGTTGTGCAAAAAATGCACAATTAACTATTTGGTGCATAAACATTAGCGAGTATCATCCTATGGCCCTGAATTTCTATAAGAATTATGAGGAGTCGTAACCTCTTTTAGACACTTGAACTGCAAATGTTTATGAATAAGGATTGCCACCCCCCTGCTCTGGCTATTACCGCAAGACGCAAACCCGTGGCCCACCCAATCCCGACAGAGTTTTTTAGACTCTGTATTAGTGAGGTGGGTCTCCTGAAGCAATGCTACATCCACTTTTTTGATTTAATAAACGCCAAATTTTTTTTCCTCTTAATTGGGTGGTTAAGACCTTTAACATTCCAAGTAACAAGGTTAAGAAAGCTCTGACAATTGGCCAACATCATAAACAGTACATATTACCATCCAAAATATCCAGCAATTCTCCACCAAAAACCCCCTCACTGGGCAAAAGACAAACACAATAAAAATTGAAAATACAAAAAAAAGAAACGAAAACCACTTAATCATAGAGCAACATAAACGGTGACCCAGAACCAATGCCACCCATCGGTGCACAAGAACAGCACCAACCAAAAAAAACCAAAACTCTAAGACCGTGACTGTGAACAGTGCAACAAACTTAGGGAGAGCCGCAACATCGTAGCAGCCTCATGCCTACAGATAATAAAGCGCGGGCAGTAACTTTTATAAATTTTTATGTTTGGTTGTTAACAAAAATGAAGACTTACATTAATACTGCATCAAATCCTCCGTCAAAAATATATAACAAATAAACATATAGCATGTATTCATACCATTGTTCATCAATGTCTCACGGTTAGTGAAAGAATCAGGTTCAGTGCTTTCTTAGGATCAGTGAACTCCTGTTTACCACTTGCCAACTTCACAATGAGAACTGCAGGATACCTGAGAGAGAATGCAATTTTCTTCTGGTGCAGCAGGTGTTTACATTGCTTGAACGCCGCCCTCATCTCGGATACTCGTCTGGAATGATCCGGAAAAATCATGATGTGATGACCATTCCAATCCAGCTTTCCCATCCTGCACGCTGCCTCCACAATACGCTCCCTATCCTGGAAGCGCAGAAGTCGAATCAGGGTAGCCCTGGGTGGCTGGCCGTCTGGTTTGCGTCTGGCGAGGCTCCGGTGCGCACAGTCAATTTCCAGCCCTCCAGGGAACTCAATTTTCAGCAGATCTGGGATAGCTTTGCGCATGAAGGTGAGGGCATCTGACTTTTCAGTTTTCTGGAAAGCCGACAAAATGTAAATTGTTTCGGCGTGATCTATTTTCCAAGTCATCCAGCTTCAGAAGCAAATCTTCCACCTGCGTCTGGGTTGCGGGAGGATTAGCATCCAGAGCTGCATTAGTGTCTTCGAGAAAGGCAATGCTAGAGTCCACGTCTCCCAGCCGGGTGGCTAATTCCGTTAACATGGTATTCACCGCCCTCGTTGACGCCTCTATAGAGTTAAGCTTAGCGTCTTGCCTCTCCGATATTTCTTTCAGCAGTGCATAAATCTTAGAAATGTCCTCCGCCATTTGGTCTTTAGGAACACCTGCATCTGTTGAAGGTGGCAGAGAGGAAGGAGGGCTTGTTGTGGTATCGCTAGCTTTAGCCAGACTTTCCTTGCTAGCACCGGCTTTGGAGCGAATATTAAGTTTCTGTTGCTGCGTTGGCATTTTAATCCTGTTCTCCACAAATGCAGTCTCAATGCAAAAGTGTAGCGTAGTTTTGACCGAGGAAACAAGTGAAAAGCGCCCTTGTAGAAGTAAAAAGGCTGTCTGCACTGCGGAGCTCCTCACCTAAGCAGCCATCTTCACTGCCCGCGTCTCCTAGCCAAATTTGAGTTATTTCTAAAAAATAAATTCATCACAATATTCAACTTTTGGAGGTGCATGAGAAGAATGTAAAAGAAAATCAACCTCAAATCAAGTTGGTCAACATATAACAAACAGGAATTTATTTTGGGGAAAATCTTTATTAAAAAATAAACAGTCCAGATGCAGGGTCCATGGGGCAGATCTGGGAGAGCAATAAAGAAATTAATTAAATCAGGATTAGGACACTCTGGAAAGCTTTTGTTGTCCCCATAGTCAGTATTGACTTTTGTTACTATAGTCAGGTACAATCTTTTGATGTAAAAAAAGCACAGTCTCTAAGAAAGTGTTATCACAGACTAACAGCATTAAAACATGACAGTATGTGAACTACTATAAAGTTTTAGGACTACAGCAGTGATGCAATGAGTTTTCTTGGTCTACATAATGTGAATGACAATATACTGTAGGTGAAGGAAAGAGCAGGTACAGAAATGGAATTACTTTTTATGTGTGTGTTGTGGAAGGAGGGAGGAGACCCCAGGGCAGACCCAGGACACGTTCGAGAGACTTATGTCTCCCAGCTGGTCTGAGAACGTCTTGGTGTCCTTTCTGAAGACCTGGAGGAGGTGGCTGGGGAGAGGAAAGTCTGGGCTTCTCTGATTAGACTGCTCCCTCCACAACCTGGATCCCCAGAAAAGCCGTAGAAGATGGATGGATGGCTGTGTTGTATATTCATTCCTGCTGCAAGACTGGACCCGATTAAAGAAGAGGAACAACATTTTTTCTAATTCCACATTCTTGGAACGCCAAGTGCACCGGCAGGTTGTGGATTTAATAAAAATGAAAAGTCCAAGACATTTCAGCTGCCAAATTTTGACTATTGTTTTGAGAAGTTATTCAAAAAAGAAAGAAATATCTGTTGCATCTACTTTTGGCAAAATGATCCATAAATATGATTGGTTTGACCAGGTTATTCACTAAATACAAAAAAAAAAAAAAAAAAACAACAAAAAACCCCCCACTCCTTAACATTTGAAAAACAGTTAAAAAAATTCCTAAACAAATACATTTAAAAATTCAAGATAAAGGATTTGGCTTTATACATTACTGTGTGTAAAATGTTTTGATAAAACTAAACTTACATTGGTGTGCCGCCGACTGTCTTCCTTACTGGATGGTCCCTCTGGTGGTTGTTGTCCTGAGCTTCTAATGGAGTCCAGGCCTCATACACAGGTGGGGTGGAGGAGAAGCTTCTGCTGACATCATCAGAATGTGGTTTTTAAATGTTGATCTATGAGAACACAGTCATATTAATAATCCTTTATATGACTTTTTACATGTAAAACTTTGCATCATACTCACCTAAAGGTCAGATATTGATGTTCTGTCCTTAACCCCACTGGTCCATCACATCAGTGAGGGCTTCAGAAGCTGTTGACCCTCTCTCCATCACTGTTTGGTGGAGCTCTTCTCTGCTGTATCATGATGACATTGTCTAAACACCCATCTGAACTTATTCACCTAATGATGGAGGAAGTCCTCACAGAGGGTGAAAAAATGTTATTGTTTATTACTTGGACAGTCAAAAATCTGACATAAATTTCTACATACATACAGTAATTACAGCTACTTCAGGGACTCACAAAATCCCAGGGTTAATGCTATGCAGTAACATTAGTTAGTAAGAAAATAAAATAAGATCTGTTTGTTCTACTATTAGAACTTAAACTATTTTTAACCTCAATTTCCACCATGGTGATCAATAAAGTTTTACATTATTATCTTAATCTGTAACAACAATAAACAACTAACTTTTTTCACTGTACACCAAATTATTAGACTGAGCAGCTGCACATCAAAGCTGATAATTTAAAAAAAAAATATATTGACATAAAACATGACTGCTGGATAATTAGTATGTGCTGTTACATTCATAGATGCAAATGTTGATCATATCATGAACCTGTCATACATGTCAGCTTGGTAAGGAGCAGTTAAGGCGCTTTTCCACTAGCCCAGCCTAGCCCCGATTGAAAACCCGACTCTACTCACTTCGGTTCAGTTCGGCCTCAGTTGCTTTTCAACTACTGCTGGCACACCTGCTGGCACACCTACTGTGGGTGGGATTTGTTGAACAGTAGGCGGCGCCACACCCTCGTGACGTGAAACACGCGACCGAATCCTCCACAACAAACAAAATGGCTGATGACGAGGAGAGGAGGAAGGAGAGAGGAATGACTGTGACATGAAACTGGTTAAATCTATGGTGCTGACTTGTTGTGCTCTGCACAATCTGTGTGAGAGTCATGGAGAGACGTTTGACACTACATTGGATGATGCAGTAGATGAACCAGTGGTGGCAGCGGCACAGAGAGCAGAGGAGCACTCGGGTGGTGATATTGTAGTGAACTCAATATAAGCACCCTACTTGGCTTGCCAAGTGGGTTGACCCTATTGGCGACACAGGTAGAGTGCGGGGCTCCGGAGCAGGAGGCGTGAGTTCAAACCTCCCAGTGGGATGTCGAGCTGCACATTACAATATAATATGAGATGCTGTGATGCAATACTTGTCTATTTATGTGCATACATATTTCAAAAATGTTTTTTGTAAATAAAATGTTGTGCATGGTCCATCTACCTGTCCTCTTGTTCATAACGCTTATCTGTTAAGAAAGTGCGAAGCCATCAGCCTAATGATGAGTCCACACTTCTCACTATTGTGATAATTGCTCACGCTGAGCGCTCTGACAGCCCCGCTGTGGGGGTCACACACGACGTGCTCCTCCCCACACTCTCAATTTTTTTTTCCCGTATATTTTTCTCTTTGGCGTACAGAAATGGCAATACGCCCGTATTTGCTAAAATTGCATTTTCCCCGTATTAAAATACGGCGAAACCGTATCACTTGACAGGTATGTAATTACATGCAGAAACACCGCACAGGCCATCTTCACAAAAATCCAGCTCGACAAGCCACTTTTGCTTAGGTGGAAATGCAAATTGAACTATAAATCATGTGCTGATACATGTCATATTTTCCCATGTAAAGGTCTCCCACTTTTACTTACAAATTGATTTTTAATTTTTAGGAAAAGGGAATATAAATTTGTTGGTAACAACAGTTGTGTGCAACAAAAACACAGTTGTGTATCCTTGTCCGATTTGTCTACTGTTATTAGTGCCAAATTTTTGCTAGATTCCTTCTTAATTTATTAAATTTTGACTGGTGATGCAACATTCAACTTACACGTACTTACCTTTATCAGTGTCTACAAGTTCAAGCACACCTGTACAACTGCTTATAACCTAAAAAAATGTACCCGTTCAAGAGAAATGGATTCAGCATTACAAATTTGTTTAAAATTAAAAAAAAAAACCTACCAAGACATTATGTTTCGTTGTGTTGTTAAAAATTAAATTACCATTAGAAGGCTATACACCTGACCTGATGAACAGCAGCATGTGGAGTGAACAGAGAATGGAATGTGTATGTAATTATTGGCTTTTCTCATACGGTGTCATAACAGATAAACCAGACTTTTGATGCAAACAATACAATTTTATTCCAGAAGCAAAATTTACAAACAAAAAAACAGACTGGGCGATGACATCTCTGCGAGCTCTTCCCTTCGTAACGCAGCGTCCTGCTCCAGGGCTTCACGCGCATCTGCCCACACATCTGTGGCCACCTGTCGCAAATGCTGCATGTACTTCTGATTCTTGCCGCTGGTCATGTTGCCGTTCCAAGAGCCGCATCTCTTCGTCATGCATGTTGACCATCGCTAATGTAAGGTCAGCGATGGGAGTTGTCTGTTTTCGTCTTGCCTAGATGGAAAGACAGAAAGGCATGGTCGTTAAAGCTGGATCACTACATATATTATGGAATATATACACTTCAATAGCAGAAGTCTTAACAAAAACTTCTCACAGATTCAGGACCATTTAAAACAGCTAAACAGAAAATTCACAGCCATTGCAGTCTCGGAAACCTGGCTTAATGAAGACCAGGCTCCCCTGATGGCAATAGAGGGATATCAGATGTTTAACATTAACAGATCTCAAAAAAAGGGTGGTGGTGTTGCACTGTATGTTGATGACCTATATAGATGTAAGCTTGTAAATGAAATGTCCTCAGCACTACCAGGGATTTTGGAATGTGTTACTGTTGAGATTGACCTAGACAAAACAAAAAATCTAATCATAAGCTGCATATACAGAACGCCGGGAACTTGCATTGAGACATTCAGAGATAAATTAGTCGAGCTGTACAATAATATTACTAGTAAGAAAATGGTAGCAATTTGTGGAGATTTCAATATTGACCTACTTAATCCACATCAACAAAATGTAGTTACAGAGTTCATGAACTCTATGTACAGCATGAGTCTACTGTATATCCCACAATAACACATCCCAGTAGAATCACAGTTCACTCTGCTACACTTATTGACAACCTGTTTGTCAATGTTCTCGATAAGAAAATAGAAAGTGGATTATTGATAAATGATATAAGCGACCACTTGCCAATCTTTGCACTTATCCATGGCCACACGGGGCCCAACCCAGAAAAAATCTCAAAATCGTTCAGACACAAATCACCAAATGCAATCAGTTCTTTTAAAGAGGACTTGCTGAAGCAAGACTGGACAGAAGTCTATGTATCAGATGTAAATGAAGCCTATGACACATTTATAAACATTGTAACCACTCTTTATGAAAAAAACTGCCCATTAGTTAAAAAAAAGCTTAAACACAAATTTGCTGACAAACCATGGTTAACCAAAGGACTACAAAAGGCGTGTAAAAAGAAAAATTTATTATATAAAGCTTTCATAAAGAAAAGGACAAAAGAAGCAGAGCAATGGTATAAAACATACAAAAATAAGTTAACATATATAATAAGATGCAGTAAAAGAGACTATTACAGTAAAGAACTGGAAAAAAACAAAGACAATATTAAAAATACATGGACAATAATCAACAGTATCCTTGGAAATAAAAGCAGAAATACTAGCTACCCAACTAATATTCCAAAAAATAATAAATCGACTCCGAATGTGAATATAGCTTCACCTGCAGATGAATTTAATAATTTTTTTGTTAACATTGGACCTAAACTGGCCCGAGAAATACCCACTATGGCGCCTACAGGTGATACAATATGCAATAACACTGCTGTAAAAGACTCCATCTTCATAAAGAACACAGACGAAAGAGAGGTCATTGAAATTGTTAAATCGTTCAAAAGTAAAACATCTACTGACTGCGATGGTATTGACATGCTACTAGTCAAAACTGTTATCGAATGCATAGTGAAACCACTGACGTATATCTGTAACCTGTCTCTCCAATCAGGTATATTTCCCAATGCAATGAAAATAGCTAAAGTAATTCCGATTTACAAGACAGGCGACAGAGGGGAACTCTCCAACTACAGACCAATTTCACTATTACCGCAATTTTCCAAGATACTTGAAAAAATATTCTATGAGAGAATTGACAACTTCATACTGAAGAATGATTTATTGTGTGAGCAGCAATATGGGTTCAGACACAAAAGGACAACAGCATATGCCTTAATGGAATTTACAGAAAAAATATCAACAGCCATTGAAAATAAAGAGTATTCAGTTGGAGTATTCCTGGATCTTAAAAAAGCATTTGATACAGTAGATCACAATCTATTATTAAAGAAACTACAAAATTGTGGTATTAGAGGGGTAGCACTGTCCTGGTTAAGTAGTTACTTAAAAAATAGATATCAGTTTGCATGTGTTAACAGCAAAAACTCAGAGTTACTGAAGGTCACCTGTGGAGTCCCACAGGGTTCAGTTTTGGGACCATTATTATTCAATATGTATATAAATGATATATGTAAAGTTTCAGAAAAAATGGACTTAATATTGTTTGCTGATGACACTAATCTGCTATGCAGTGGAAACAATTTGGAACAACTTCTGGATACACTCGGAAAGGAATTAGGAAAGCTGAAACTGTGGTTTGATTCAAACAAATTAACGCTCAATTTAAGCAAGACAAAATTTATAGTCTTGAACAACCATCACAACTACCCAGTACCCAAACTCAGTGTAAATGGTGTAGAGATTGAAAGGGTATCCGAAACTAAATTCCTTGGAGTAATAATTGATAACAAACTGTGTTGGAAGCCACATATTAATTATATAAAAGGTAAAGTATCCAAATCAATTGCAATATTACACAGAGTGAAAAATTTGCTGAATCAACCCGCACTATACACCTTGTACCATTCATTAATACTCCCATACATGACATATTGTAATGAAGTATGGGGAAATACATATAAAACAAACATATATCCACTCTTTATGCTTCAAAAGAGAGCTATTAGAATAATCAACAAAGCAGCTTACAGGGAACCAACAAACCCACTTTTTCTTAAACAAAAAACTCTCAAGTTGAAAGATCTGATTGACTTTAAAACCGCAATAATAATGTTCAAAGTGAAGAATCTATCACTGCCCGCAAATATCCAAAAGTTGTTCCAAACAAGGGAGAAACGATATCACTTCAGAGGAACATGTATATTTCAAAAGCCTACAGTGAGAACAACCACCAAGCAACACTGTATTTCAGTGCAAGGAGTCAGATTATGGAACGATTTTGGACCTGAATTAAAATCATGTACAAAGCTTGGACAATTTAAACAAAAACTAAAGGAAGAAATACTCCAAACATATTTACAAGACGACATGTAAACTCACATAAGGATTGACATTTCCAGCCTGTGTTGTGTTGTAGCTTAGTTTTTTCTTTTTTTCTTTTTTTCTCTGTGACACTATGTCTTAGATTTGTTTTTGAATAGTAACCGCTTAACTTAGACTAGCTCAGTTTTCTTTTTCTCTCAGTCACATTTTGTCTTAGCCTTGTTTTAAATTGTAATCGCTCTTGTCTTGTTTTCTCTTTTTTCTCCTTTGAATTCTTGGATGGAATATGGGTGGGCAATATAAGCTGCGGCTTCAGCCATCACCCATTTCGGATAACTCACGTGGAATTGTATAGTAGAAGGAGTCTTTGTCTAATTTGACCTTGTTGTTATATTATACAGTTTCTTTTAACCTGTAATGTACTATCCGAAATAAATAAAATAAATAAATAAAATTCATAAATTCATTCATTCATTCAATTCATTCAATTCATTCATTCATTCAATTACACAGGTGAAAGTCTGTGGTGGAATGTCACTATTATATTATGCTTCATTGCTGTATATAAGCTGAACTGTCATGTTGCTGCCCCTCAGTAGAGCAGATTTTGCAACACGCAGGGTGCTGTCTTCGGCTGCAGCCCCCCTGCAAAACTAAAAAGGATTAAGATTAAGAATATGGATGGATGGATGGGTAATGTTTAAACTAGTTGCTTGTAGTGTGGCCGCAGAAATCTGAATGGGTTAATACAGTCAGCTGACGCGAAGCATTTCAATGAAGCATGTTGATTTCAACGGCAGTTCATGAGCTTTAGTTGTTTTTATAAAACAGGAATTACAGCACTTCAATCACCACACCTAAAAATGGTTGTGGAACACCGATAAGTGAAGACCAAAGAATAACCTTTTTGTACATTTAAAAAGACATTTTCAATTAATTAATATGCAGCTACAGGAAATTGCATTAATCAATTTGGGACATAACTTGTTAGGCTCCAGCCCCCCCACGACCTGTAAAGGATTAAGCGGTAGAAGATGGATGGATGGATGGATGGATTTTTGACCCTGGTTTCCGCTGGACCTGTTTCAACCAAAAAAAAAATCATGGTTATTGTGCCTTACCGGCACTTGAATGTGATCTAGATGGAGCTGGTGATGTGGAGTCGATCCAGCTGGCGCTCCGGCAGACGCACACGCAGACGCAGCGCCAGGAGAGTCCGGTGTGTCCATCATGTCTACTGAGGTGGACCCCTGTGATATGAAATGCGATTCTAGAAAGAAAATGCACGCAATTTAAAACTTAACACCAAAGAGCAACATGTACACAACACTCTAAAGTTTTTAACCGGAATACAATAAGTGTAATTCAGCGTTTTGTTCGTGCTAATACTTAACACAAAGCAAGCGTGAATCTGCAGTTGGCTGCAAAACAATAGGCAAGCCTCAGTAACAACCATTACCCACAATCTAACAACCTTCCTATTTCTTAAAAACAGTGAGCTTGGCACAGAAAGGATAAAGTGGCGAAAAGATGCGCAATATCAAAACAACACTCACCATCCACGGTTTCCAAGGCCATGACCGTGACGGTGGCCGTGTCGAGCCCAATGTCTCTCAGCGAACCACTTCCACTCCTTCCGCTCTTCGAGCATTGTGGTTCTTCACTGCTCGGTAATCACTTTTCAGCTTTTTCAGCTTCTCCCGACACTGTTTGGCAGTACGAATGTGCCCTTGGGAAGCCATCTGCTCGGACACCTGCATTTCGAGTAGATCCGTCCAACTCGCGCTGGATGCGATCGTCGCCTAATATAGAAAGAAAATTGCGCACCTCCTAATATATAATATTAGGAGTATATTATTATATAAGTATATTATACAGTATATTAATATAATATACCATATTAAAGGGGCGCACTGTGTTCACTGGCTGAACAATTACAAATGGCGGTCGTGGAGTAAATTCAGCAGAAAAAGTCGCTTTCGTGACGTTACTGTAAAGAACTGAGGTCCACACGAATAGTGGTTTCAACAAAGTTCTCTTTTAACACTAGGAGCGGGAAACATTAACAGGCGGCAACATCAACACATTGCCATTTTCATACAATATACTCGGTGAAGGTCAACTCTGACCTGTGACGTCACCACAGTCTTAAAGACACAGCACACACAATTATCACATTATATGACATCTCCCCCTTTTTAGTTTTTTTTTTTTCAGAACAAAACAATTTTCAGTTCAAACATTTTTCATTTCCATTTCACCCTTCCCCACAGCCCATGGCTTAATTATTGAACCAAATATAACCACACTTATCACAGTGAACACGTGAATTTCTCTCTTTTTTTCATTTTTTTTTTCTCTCTCTACAAATCTAGTCTTTGCACAGGTTTAATCATTCTACCAGACCGGGTAAACAACAGTCCTTGCTTTGGGTCTGGCGGTTTGACACTGGATACTGGTAAAATAGTGTCAGCAGCAGCTGCAGTTTCAGGCTGCTGATCGACAATCTCTGGCTGCAGGTCATTTGGAGCTGAAGAGTGTATCTCTCTGGCTGTTTCAGGATCATGTTGCAAGTGACGGCGGTTGCGTCGCAAAGTTGCTCCCTGGGGTGTTTCAATAAGAAAGGAGCGAGGTGTGCTGCTTTCTCCTGTGACAACAGCGGGTGTTTTCCAGGATTTCTGATGGTCCAACTTTGTGAGGACTGAATCTCCTGGCTTTAACGAAGGTAGGGGTTTAGCTCCATGGCGCTGATTGAAGTAGAATGCTTGTTTCTGTTTCTCCATTGCATCCTTATTCCTGACGACTTCCAGATCAGGCCATCGGGGCTGAAGATTCACTTCGAGTGTAGGAAGAGTTGTTTTGATCTTTCGACCCATAAGTAGCTCTGCAGGACTCACGCCTGTGGTGGTGCAGGGCGTTGATCGAAAGCACATGAGGGCGAGCAAAGGATCTTGCTGCTTTAAGATTCTTTTTGCTGTTTGAACTCCCCTCTCTGCATGTCCGTTTCCTTGAGGGTTGTGTGGACTTGAGGTGATGTGCAAAAAGTCAAACCCCCTTGCAAACTTTTTAAATTCTTGGCATGAGAATTGAGGCCCATTGTCAGATACAACCACATCTGGACAACCAAACCTCGCAAACACTGCCTTTAGCTTTAAGATCATCTGAGAAGCAGTGGTTACTGGCAGATGAAGTATCTCGAGGAACCGAGAGAAATAGTCTGACACAACAAGGTAAGCGTGCTTGTTATGCTCACACAGGTCAACAGCAAGTCTCTTCCAGGGTCGATCAGGTAGAGGGGTTGACAAGAGAGGCTCTTTTCGCTGAGCTGGTCTCATCTCACGACACACCTGACAGGACTGGACTTTGCGTTTGATTTCAGATGAGATGCCAGGCCACCACACAGATGTGCAGGCCCGCTCTCTGCATTTTGTCAGACCTTGATGTCCATCATGTATTCGATCCAAGATGTCTGCTCTGAGCACATCCGGAATCAACATGCGGCTTCCTCCGGTGATAATTCCATCGCATTCAGACAGTTCATTTTTAATGGGAAAATAGTCTCTGATAGCTGCTGGGACATTGCCTATGTATTCTGGCCATCCTGACTTGATGTACCGCAACACCAACTGTAGGTTACAGTCAGCTGCTGTAGCGGTCTTTATAGTGTCTATTTTATGTGTAGTAGCTGGCAAGTTATCAATAACTGCTGCTATGTAACACGCTACATCAGAGTGAGTATCAGTCTCGTTTTCTACGCCCTGTAGTGGACTTCTTGAGAGTGTATCAGCTACTACCAAGGTCTTTCCCGGAGCATATTCGGCTGTCGGTTTGAACCTCATAAGTCTCATAAGTAGCCTTTGGCACCGTATTGGCACATTGTCCAGGTCCTTTTTGTTCATGAGAGGCACCAAGGGTTTGTGATCTGTAACCAACTTAAAATCTTCCAGACCACAGAGGTACTTCTCGAATCTCTCACATGCCCAGACACTCGCCAAACACTCCTTCTCTATCTGTGCATATCTAGTCTCGGCCTCTGACAGACGACGTGAGCAGTATGCCACAGGTTTCCAGTTTCCATCGTGCAGTTGCAGCAGTACTCCACCTATACCATAGCTGCTGGCATCGGCTGATACGGCAGTAGGTCGATTCACATCATAGAATTTCAGAACTGGAGAAGTAGACAGAATGTCTTTGATGCGTTGAAATGCCTCCTGCTGAGAATGGTCCAACATCCACACTGACTTGGATTTCAACAGTTCATATAGTGGCTGGCCCACTGTTGACAGATTTGGGATATATTTCCCTAGATAGTTAAACATGCCTAGGACACGCTTGAGGTCATGCACGTTCTGTGGTGGAGGGAGCTCGCGGATTGCCTTGACTTTATCAGGGTCGGGTCTCACGCCTGATTTGTCGATTTCTTGGCCCAAGAAGTGAAGCTTGTTTTGTCTAAACTTACATTTTTCTCTGTTCAGTTTAAGTCCGGCTGACTCGATCCTTTCCAGTACCTTGCTGAGACGCTGGTCGTGCTGTTCAGGAGTGTCGCCATACACCAGTATGTCATCCATGTAGATAGCCACGCCTTCCAGGCCGTTGAGGGTTTCTGTCATTTTGCGCTGAAAAATTTCAGGAGCGCTTGTGATCCCAAATGGAAGACGTTTGAATGCATATCTCCCAAAGAGTGTGATAAAGGTTGTTAATTTACTGCTTTCTGGATGGAGAGGAATCTGCCAAAACCCGGAGGCAGCATCCAATGATGTGAATGTGGTTGCTCCACTAAGTTTTGCAGTGATTTCCTCTGCAGTAGGAAGAACATACCTCTCTCTTCGTACAGCTTCATTTAACCTCTTTAAATCGACACAGATCCGCACTTTTCCATTTTTCCTTGGGACTGGTACCATTGGCGCGCACCAATCTGTAGGCTCGATCACAGCTTCAATCACATTATTCTCCTCCATACGCTGCAATTCCTCTTTAACCTTCTGCAAAAGTGGCAAAGGGACACGACGGGCAGTGTGCACTGTGTATGGCTGAGCATTCTCTTTTAACAGGATTTTAACTGGTTCTGTTTTAAGTGTTCCATGCTCACCAAATGCTTTGTGAACTTCTTCAACACGCTTCACAAGCCCCATCGACATTGCTGTATCTCTGCCCAGCAAATTGTTTGCATTATTGCCACTGATGACATACACAGGAAAAGTATATGGTTTTTCTTTGTATTCTGTGAAGGCTTGAAATTTCCCTATACAGTCCAATTGACCACCCGGGCTGCACAGTGTGACATTAGATGGCTCTAATTCCTTCTTAGGAACTAGTTCATTAAATGTCTTTTCTCCCATAATGTTTGTATCTGCACCCGTATCAATTTTAAAATTGACTGGTGTTGTTCCAATTGTAAGCTGTATGGTCCATGGGTCGTCGTTTCTATTTGTTTTTGTGACTGCGCCCAAAAAATATGGTGTCTGGGAAACTGTCTCTTCAGTGACTTCTCTGACTGATTTACTGTGACATTTCTTTTCCCAATGACCCACCTTTTTACACCTGTTGCATGTTGACTTCATGGCTGGGCACTTTTCAGGATCTCTGTGTTTTAATTTTCCACATCTTCCACACCATGAGTCTTTTTGCTCTCCACTTTTTTTCTTCTTTGGTTTAAATGGAGATCTTCCTCTGCCTGCTGCTTTTCCCTGGACCTCCTGCACCGTGGCGTGTGCCTCCCCCTGCTGGTGAACCTGGAGGACAACCCCCTCGGACTGGCGAACTGTTTGAATAGTTTGGGCAAGCGTTAGATCAGCCATCATCTGCAGTTTACGTGACAGCTCTTTATCAAGGATGCCCACAACAATTCGGTCACGGATATGTTCGTCTCTGTTCACACCAAAGTCACAGTGCTCTGACATCTCATAAAGGGCTCTGATAAACATTTCCACTTTCTCACCAGGCCGCTGCAGCCTCTGGTGAAAACAAGCGCGCTCATGGATCACGTTCCGTTTAGGACAGAAGTACTCGTCGTATTTTCCTAACACAACGTCAAACTTCTTTTGATCCGCTTCCTCAGTAAATGAGAATGATTTGAAGATGTTTTCAGCTTCGGGGCCCATGGCGTAAATCAGTGAACTGACCTGAACTTCGCCGTCCTCTTTATTCAGTTTTGTAGCCGTCCGGAAACGCAGAAAGCGCTCTTTCCAGCCCGCCCATTCATTTGGACGATGAAAAGGAAAACTTTCCGGGGGATTAAACTTGGCCATCTTACTGAAGCAGAGCGTCCGTCAAGCACTTCTGACACCATGTAAAGAACTGAGGTCCACACGAATAGTGGTTTCAACAAAGTTCTCTTTTAACACTAGGAGCGGGAAACATTAACAGGCGGCAACATCAACACATTGCCATTTTCATACAATATACTCGGTGAAGGTCAACTCTGACCTGTGACGTCACCACAGTCTTAAAGACACAGCACACACAATTATCACATTATATGACAGTTACGACCTGACCAATCAGCGGCGACCAGTCTCTTAAAGTCATATCACAGCCATACTCAGCCCTACTCAGCTCGGTTAGACCCTGCCCTGGATCAGGTACGAAAAAAGTACCTGCTAACCATTGCTGGGGCTAATGGAAAAGCGCCTAAAGTGGGCTGAGTGGTGCGGTGTAGGGCTAAGTGAGGCTAGTGGAAAAGCGCCTGGGGTCTATTCCAAGCCATATATTGACTGATATTATTATACACTCATAATTATAATGTGAACACGTCAAAATAAAATTTAGTTGGTTACATAGACTTTAGACTGCAACTCCCACCCCCACCATGCCCCTAGCCACCAGATTAGCAGCAGAAGATGAATGAGCTAGTTAGCATCATAGCTAGCACTGATTAGCTTACCTGTCAGAAGAAAAAAGGTCACCTCTGCGTGACTTTTCAGCTCTTTCAGACTCTTCAGCAGACATTAGCCATCAAAAGCAGAGCCCATATTTATCCTGCTTCTTTGTCATGCCATACTTGAGAAAGACTGGAAAACTGACATTTGCCTTGAGACTCAGGTATTTAGCAGAATAATTCACTACCTGACAACCCAAAACGAGACGTGGCACATTATATCAAGCTAGTAATGCTATTGGCTGTGACATCCTCACTGGACTTCCATGTTTGTCTTACTCCAGCTGCTGGATGTAAATATTTATATTATTGTCGGTCCGCCAAAAATTACAAAATATTTTTTTCATCAATATTCTATTTTTTTTTTTTTTTTTACTGGCTTTTGGGACATGGAATGTCACCTCTCTGGTAGGGAAGGAGCCTGAGCTGGTGCATGAGGTTGAGAGATACTGACTAGGTGTAGTCGGCCTCACCTCAACACATAGCTCCGGTTCCAGAACCAGTCTCCTGGAGAGGGGCTGGAGCTTGGCCTACTCTGGAGTTGCCCCAGGCGAGAGGCGACGAGCAAGGGTGGGTATTCTTGTATCCCCCCGCCTTGCTGCCTCTATATTGGAGTTTTCCCCGGTGGATGAAAGGGTTGTTTCCCTGCGCCTTCGGGTTGGAAAACGGGTCCTGACCATCATTTGTGCCTATGCACCAAATGATGTTTCAGAGTACCCACCCTTTTTGGAGTCTGTGACTGGGGTGCTGGAGGGTGCTCCTCTTGGAGACTCCATTGTCCTTCTGGGGGACTTCAATGTGCATGTGGGCAACAACAGTGAAACCTGGAGGGGGTTGATTGGGAGGAACAGCCTGCCCGATCTGAACCTGAGTGGTGTTCAGTTATTGGACTTCTGTGCTAACCACAGTTTGTCCATAATGAACGTCATGTTTAAGCATAAGGGCGTCCATATGTGCACCTAGCACCAGGACACCCTAGGTTGCAGGTCGATGATCGATTTTGTTATCATGTCATCAGACCTGTGACCATATGTCTTGGACACTCGGGTAAAGAGAGGTGCAGAGCTGTCAACTGATCACCACCTGGTGGTGAGTTGGTTCCGATGGCAGGGGAGGAAGCCATTCAGACCTGGTAGACCGAAACGTATGGTGAGGGCATGCTGGGAATGTCTGGCTGAGGCCCCTGTCCGGGAGGTCTTCAACTCCCACCTCCAGAAGAACTTCAACCACATTCCGAGGGAGTCTGGAGACATGGAGTCTGAATGGGCCATGTTCTCCACCTCCATTGTTGAAGCAGCGGCCCAGAGCTGTGGCCGCAAGGTCGTCGGGGCATCTCGTGGTGGCAACCCCCGAAACAAGTGGTGGACACCAGCGGTGAGGGGGGCCATTAAGCTGAAGAAGGAGTCCTATCAAGCTTGGTTGGCTTGTGGGACTCCCAAAGCAGCTGAGGTGTACCAGCAGGCCAAGCAGAGTGCAGCTTGGGTGGTTGCTGAAGCAAAAACTTGGGTATGGGAGGAGTTCGGTGAGGCCATGGAACAAGACTTTCGTTCAGCCTCGAAGAGATTCTGGCAAACTGTCCGGTGGCTCAGGAGGGGGAAGCAGCTCCCTGCCCACACTGCGTAAGGTGTGGATGGGGCGCTGTTGACATCAACTGGGGATATCGTTGGGCGGTGGAAGGAATACTTCGAGGATCTCCTCAAGCCCACTGACATGCCTTCCACAGAGGAAGCGGGGATTGTGGACGAGGGGGGGCGACTCGCCTATCACAGGGGCTGAGGTCACCAAGGTGGTTAAAAATCTCTTTGGTGGCCGGGCCCCGGGGGTGGACGAGATTCGCCCTGAGTACCTCAAGGCCCTGGATGTTGTAGGACTGTCATGGTTGACACGCCTCTGCAACATTGCGTGGAGATCGAGGGCAGTGCCTTTGACATGACAAACTGGGGTGGTGGTTCCTCTTTTCAGAAAAGGGGACCGGAGGGTGTGCTCCAACTTAGAGGGATCACACTCCTCAGCCTCCCTGGGAAGGTCTATGCCAAGGTACTGGAGAGGAGAGTCCGGCCATTGGTCAAACCTCGGATTCAGGAGGAGCAATGTTGTTTTCGTCCTGGCACATCGGACCAGCTCTTTACCCTCTCGAGAATCCTCAAGGGTTCGTGGGAGTTTGCCCAACCAGTTTACATATGTTTTGTGGACTTGGAGAAGGCATTTGACCACACCCCTCGTGGTTTTTTGTGGGGGTTGCTTCGGGAGTATGGGGTATCAGGCTTGTTGTTACGAGCTATTCGGTCTCTGTATGACCGTTGTGAGAGTTTGGTTCATATTGCCAACACTAGATTGGATTCATTCCCAGTGAGAGCTGGACTCCGCCAGGGCTGTCATTTGTCACTGATCTTGTTTATAATTTTTATGGACAGGATTTCTAGGCGCAGCCAGGGAACAGAGGGTGTCATGCTTGGTGACCACAGGATCTCATCTCTGTTGGGGGGCAATGGATCAGCGTTCTCGTCGCGCCCTCCGCCAGTACCCGGGCTCGCCTGGGGAAGCTAATGATCCTACCAGCAGACTAAATTCGAAGAGACGACGCCTCTGTGCCAAGTCAAAGAAGAATCCTAGTCACAGTCCTAAAGCCGAAAGCAAACAGCCCCAAGAGCACTTTGTGGTAGGATCGGCCCTTCGCATATTACAACTAAACGTTGAAGGCCTATCTGCAGCCAAGCGAAGCCTTATCGAAGTCCTCACCTTCCAACATTCGATTGACGTAATCTGCCTCCAAGAGACTCATATTGGCACAGAGGAAGCTGGCCGCTTCACCATCAAAGGCTTTGACCTCCTGTGCTATGTTCTACATGCTAAACATGGACGTGCCACCTATGTGCGTTCTGACATAGTTGAAGCAAATCACCTGATAACAACACATTTCTCAGACACCATAATCATTGGTGGCTTCCATATTGTCAATGTGTACAAGCCCCCTAATGCCAACTGGGATCTGCAGGTCTTACCCACCCTACCCCACCCTGCCATCTATGTGGGGGACTTTAACAGCCATCACCCTGACTGGGGGTACCCAGCAGTGGACAGTGATGGGAAGGCACTTTCAGACTGGGCATCCAGAAATGACCTCGCTTTGATATACGACCCCAAACAAAGAGGAACCTTCCACTCTGCTAGGTGGAAGAAGGACTATTCTCCTGACCTGTGTTGGGTCAGCTCTTTGAATGGGGAGCCATATCCTACACAGATCCTCATTCTTGATGATTTTCCACACAGCCAACACCGGCCCCTGCTTGTACACATTGGCCTACAACTTCCAGTCATATACAGCCCAAGGAAGATGCGCTGGAACTTCCGCAAAGCCAACTGGAAGAAATTCAGTGAAACTCTGGACCGGAGCGTTGTTACCATCCCACTCCACACCATCACTGTAGATGAAGCATACAACCGCTTCTGCAGCGCAATCTTCAAGGCTGCCCATACTGCAATCCCACGAGGCTACCGACCCCTCTATGTCCCATGTTTGGACGGAGAAAGTGCTGCCCTCCTACAATCCTATCAAACATCAGGGGACCCAGAGATAGCAGACCATCTCATTGAATCGCTAAATACAGCTCGGCGAAAGAAATGGGAGGAGACAGTTGCTGACCGGAGCTTTACCCACTCTAGCAGGAAATGTTGGAGCCTCATCCGTCGCCTAGGAGCTGCACAGAAGCCCCCTAGCCAAAGCCGAGCATCCGTCACACCCAACCAAGTTGCATCCCACCTACTGACTATCGCCAAAGCACCCCAAGACAAAGACACCAAAAGAGCAGTTACAACTGAGCTAAAAAAACACCAAAAAATGCCTGTAGAGGAAACGAACCCTGAACCCTTCGAGGCTGCTGAACTGGAGAAAGTCCTACAGAGCCTGAAATGTGGAAAGGCAGCAGGATACGATAACATCTTCCCAGAATTCATGAAAAATCTTGGCCCCCGAGCCCTAACCTGGTTGACACAATTCTACACAAGGATCACACAAACAAACTCGATCCCAAAGAAATGGCGGACAGCAAAGGTCATTGCCACCCCAAAACCTGGCAAAGACCACAAATTACCAGCAAGCTACCGCCCAATCTCCCTACTCAGCGTTCCTTACAAAATCATGGAGCGCCTAATTCTGCAACGCATTTCCCCAGAGGTAGAGGATATTCTAAGTGTGGATCAAGCAGGTTTCCGCAAGGACCGCAGTACAGGAGAACAAGTACTGGCCCTAACCACCTTCATCGAAAATGGCTTCGAGAGCAGACTGAAGACAGGGGCTGTGTTTCTCGACCTTACAGCCGCCTATGATACGGTCTGGCACAAAGGCCTCCTCCTGAAACTTATAAAGGCGATCCCTGCTTGGGCAACAGCAATTATAAAAACCCTGCTGACCAACCGAAGGTTCAGAGTCCACCTCAGTCAGAAGACAAGTGCATGGAGAATGCAGAAAAACGGACTCCCACAAGGCTCAGTTCTAGCTCCAACTCTGTTCAACCTCTACATAAACGACCTGCCTACTACAAAATCCCGCAAATTCACCTATGCAGACGACATCTGTTTGGCATTCCAAGCACCAGACTTTGAACCACTGGAACGGGTGCTCACGGAAGATCTTGCCAAACTGGACCAGTTCTGCAAAATCTGGCGTCTAAAACCAAGCCCAGCAAAAACCGTCTCCAGTGTATTCCATCTCCACAATGCAAAAGCTGCCAGAGAACTAAACATCCACCTGAGCGGACTCAAGCTTAAGCATGCCCCAAATCCAACTTATCTTGGAGTGACCCTTGATAGGACCTTATCCTTCAAGGAACATCTAAAGGGGACGGCTGCTAAGGTGAAGGTACGAAACAACCTGCTCTGCAAGCTCGCTGGTGCAAAATGGGGGGCGGCAGTCTCCACCCTGCGCACCTCAGCACTGGCCCTTTCATACTCTGTAGCAGAATATTGTGCCCCTGTCTGGTCCAGGTCATCTTACACACACCATGTAGACACCCAGCTCAACACAACCATGAGAACTATAACTGGAACAATCCGCTCAACACCACTCCCCTGGCTCTCTGTACTGTCAAACATAGCCCCTCCACACATCCGGCGAGCAGCATTAACTCAAAGGATGCTCCAAAAAGTTAAAGATTCTCCTCACTTACCAATCCATGCAGATATCTACACTCCACCCACTGCCCGACTTTCATCCAGACGGCCGATTTGGAAAAACCCTCCCCCAGCTGACTTTACCATCCAGACAGCTTGGCAAGAGGAATGGGAGACCAAGGAGGTCCCAAACAAACAGCTGGTGATAAACCCCAACCAACAGGTCCCGGGCACCAACCTCCCAAGGAGACAGTGGTCTACACTCAATCGCTTCAGGACTGGACATGGCCCCTGCTTGGCCAGCCTTTACAGATGGGGCAGTAGCCCTAGCCCTCTGTGCGCATGTGGAGAGGAGCAAACAATGGAACACATCATAGAGGCTTGCCCGCTCCAAAGACTGGAAGGAGGATTACACACCCTCCATACAGCAAACCAGGAGGCAACTGCTTGGCTTAAGGACTTTGCATTCGCTAAATAAATAATAATCTCTGTTGTTTGCAGATGATGTTGTCCTTCTGGCTTCATCCAGCAATGACCTACAGGTCTTACTGGGATGGTTTGCCACTAAGTGTGAAGCAGCTGGGATGAGAATCAGTACCTCCAAGTCCTAGTCCATGGTCCTCAGCCGGAAAAAGGTGGATTGTCCTCTCCAGGTTGGGGACAGGCTCCTGCCCAAGTGGAGGAGTCTAAGTATCTTGGGGTCTTATTCACAAGTGAGGGGAGAGTGGAGCGAGAGATTGACAGACGGATCGCAGCAGCATCTGCAGTGATGCGGACGTTGTACTGGTCTGTTGTGGTGAAGAGGGAGCTGAGCTCTAACGCAAAGCTGTTGATTTACCAGTCAATCTACATTCCTACCCTCACCTATGGTCACAAACTTTGGGTAATGACCAAAAGAACGAGATTGTGGATACAAGCGGCTGAAATGAGCTTTCTTTGTATGATTGCTGGACTCACCCTCAGAGATAGAGTGAGGAGCTCAGTCATCCTGGAGAGGCTCGGAGTAGAACCGCTGCTCCTCCGCATTGAAAGGAGCCAATTGAGGTGGTATGGGCATCTGATCAGGATGCCTCCTGGACGCCTCCCACTTGAGGTGTTTCGGGCACGTCCCACTGAGAGGAGACCCTGGGGCAGACCCAGGACTCGGTGGAGAGACTATGTCTCCCAGCTGGTCTGGGAACGCCTTGGTATCCTCTCTGAAGAGCTGGAGCAGGTGGCGGGGGAGAGGGAAGTCTTGGCTTCTCTGCTTGAACTGCTGCCTCCATGACCCAGACCTCCGGAAAAGCGGTAGAAGATAGATGGATGGATGGATATACTAATTTATATACTAATTTTTTGAAGAACATTAAGACTTACATTGTGCTTGTTTCTAAACGCTTTGTTGGTGTATTTTTTTTTAATCTTTGTTTTCATGAAAATCCTCTATATACCTTAACTGACCTAAAACAGGAAGAATTCAGTGTAATTTAATGTCAGACAGTGGGGAAAAAAAAAAAGGTTATGTGTCTTTTTATACAGCGTATGTGTAAAATTCTGGTTACAACCGTTCTGGTGCATCCCTACAGCCCTCCTCAAATCCTGAAGGCGTTACAGCGTGTGGGCAGTCGGGGATGCACGTACGGCACGTGAACCGTTGTTCTTTTAAATCCCGCCCATTGTCTGGAAAATCTGAGCGCCGATTGGCTGATTTAGGCGTCTCTCATTTTTCTTCTCTCATCAATGGCACGTCTGCATGTCAGCATAAAGAAGTTGGATTTCTGGGGGAACACCACTAACATACATGAAAGGCGAATTCTACTCGAGGAGAACAACGTCGAGGAGGCCGAATGGCGCCTCTCTAGGGATGTTATGATGTAGCTGTCGCCGCGCTTGCTAGCAGCTGCCACCCTAATTGTGTTCAGGAACCAAAGGACCGTTTGTCCCTGGCACTCTGCCTGCTGCAGCTGACAGCTGGGGTCTGCGGAGGGAAAGAAGATGAAGTTCGCCCAGTTTTTGCTGAAAAACGGCTCAGTTGCTGGGATCCCCAAGCAAGTGGAGAGGTTTTCAAAGTTTTCGCCTTCCCCCTTATCCATGAAGCAATTCATCGACTTTGGTGAGTCGTGTGTGTGGCGGCGGCGGTGGGAGTTGTTTTGCTGGATGTTGAACAGCTCGCAGTTTTCTTTGTGCCTCATGGCAGCTTTTTAGTAGCAGTAAATTATTGACAGGCAAAGCTGTGTTGATAGTTTAATTATGAGTCTGCAACGTTCAGTGGATTTTCACAGACAATGGGTCATGCTTTTTTGCTTGCATATTGTTATTTATTTATTTCTTTTTCTGGCGATGTCCCTCATGTAACCTGCAGGCTCAGCCAATGCATGCGAGAAGACCTCCTTTGTGTTCCTGAGACAGGAGCTTCCTGTGAGACTGGCCAACATCATGAAAGAAATCGATTTTCTCCCTGATAAGCTCCTCGGCACTCCATCCCTGAAGCTCCTCACTAGTTGGTAAGATTATCTTGACAGGAAAACACACAAGTAAAAAAAAATCAGGCGTCCCTGCACCTGTTTGAACCAGCTTTAAAACCTGTGCTTGAAAGTGGATCTTGTAAGGACTGGTTCACATTTGGAAGGGTGTCATGGCATATAAAATAGGCACAGGCCCACTTATTGATTGAGAACAGGACCTTTCAAGCAGTGGTGGTGGTGGCTGGGTCAGTTGTGTCCCCTTGTTGCATCTCTGACTTTGTAGTAGTTAGAGATTTGGCTTTGGCATATCTGTAATGCCTTCCTGTCACATGTTCATGTTTTGTGTCAGTTTATGGTTAGATGTGCATCAAACCCCCTCCTCACTCACCCAAGCTGCCTTGTGAGTGCAGTCTAGCCTCAGATCTGGGAACATGCTATCTGATCTCTGTTTGAATTCGATAAGTGGGGTCTCTGGTTGCTCCTGCAGTCCCTGTTCTCCTTTGTATTGTTGTTATTATGTAACAGGCCTTTATGGCAAATTTATTTTCCATTGTGCTTTAGATATGTCACATACTGTATGATGTTTGTGCACGTTTTTATTATCTCCCGCTGGTTGAGGACCAAAAGGGGCATAATGGCGATGTCCATTTATCCGTCCCACAAATGGTATCTGTTTTGTGAAATGAACTCCTGTTACAGTTTTGTTCCAAATGTTTTGAAACTTGGTATCAAGGTTTGATATACACTCATGATGCACATATTGCAATTTGGCTGATATCTGATCATTTTTGCAGGAGTTATAGCCCCTGACATGATGTCCCATTTCACCTCAGTTAACAGACAGTAACTGTCTCATGAAAACAACTCCTCCTACAGTTTGCTCCAAATGTTCTAAAACTTGGTACCAGGGTTTGATATACACTCATGATGCGCACGGTGAAGTTGAAAACTGCTGTCCTTCGGTAAGATATTGGGATTGTAAGAAAACAGAGGCAGGGGATGTTGTGCTCACCTCAGAGTCCTTATGCCAGCTGTACACTGGACGGTACATATACCTTGATGATAAGGATATACACACTCATTTCAAGGTACACCGTGCGTACTGTTATATAATATAATGAGGCACATAGAGCACACTAAGCACAAGTGTGTATTCTTAGTAGAAACTTTTTTTCATTTGACATGTAGAGTAGCCATAGTTAATTTGATTTTTATGAAGGTGTAGTACTACAAAGCACTATGTAGTGTTCTACCTTCAGGTTTTTCTATATACACAACTGCATAAGCTCTACAGATGTGGGCTAGTGACAGGACAGCTCTCTCTGGTTTGTTTCCAATAATTGGAAAGCCCATCAACACTTCTATAAAGCTAAAAAAGAAAGTCAATTTTCTATGTACTTCTACTAATTGTTGATTGCTGCTTCCCTGTAGCACAGTATTCTATTGGAGACTCCACCATAGCATGGTTGTAAAGCCTATTGTATCTACATGTCACTTAAGGACCATGGTAAGGACATGGTAAATACAAAAGACTTCACCCCACCCCCACTCTTTTCTTAGAAGTTACAGCAGCTGCTATATTTGGATACGGGCGTCCTGTATTGTAGCGTTCTCTTCCCATGACACTCTTTGAATCAAAAGCAGAAAGTTTGGTCACTAACTGGTCAATATTGATGATGAGGCAAGAGAGTTGACATTTGTGACACAGGCTATTTTGAGATGTACATCTGTTTGCATGGCATGACTGTTCAAAATGTCAGGGCTGGAGGTCAGTTCAGGGACAAACTCTGTGCATTGGAATTGTTAGCCACGCTGCTGTTTACCTTTCACCCAGTTTTGCCGGGAGTGACGCTTCACAAGAGAGCGTGACACATGTGCTCAGCACTGAATTCTTAAATGGTGGCTGGAATACATTTAAAGAAAGTTGTATTTAATGAGGAGACATTGATGTAATATCCAAATACTGCCCAATTACTCAGCTGTTGTACTCAGTAAGACTATTTCACTGATTCACTGTAAAAAGTCAACTTCACTTGAAAGTAAGAATTGCCACTCAAAACTTACTGTCTGAAATCATATAAACTTGAGTTCAATATCCAAAATGTATTGCGACAATTTGAACTAAATAAAAGACAGTTCACCTAACTTAATGAGGCAGTGATTTTTTTTTTGTTAGTCTGTATCAAAATGTGCTTGCTGCTCAGTCGTGTCTCTTAAATGGAAATAATTACAGTAGCATTTTCCTCTGTTATAACTGGTGAGTTTTATCTTCTTTTGTGTTCATCAGGTATTCACAGAGTTTGCTGGAGCTCGTCGACTTTTTAGAAAAAGATCCGGATGATAAAAATGTCCTGACAAAGTGAGTAGTTAAAGACACTGCATTGGCAGTCAGAATGTCTCTGCCTTGTCTAGTTTTGTCTTTTACTAATTAAGTCAGTTAATGGAGTGGCCAAAAAAGCGGAAAATCAAGTGCAGCAACCAGCCAATACACACTTTGCTCATAATAAAATCAGTTTGAGTAATTCTCACCTTGTGACCACTTTCTTCAGGGGTCTCCAACCTGGGGCTCCTGGAATGTTCAGGTTTCTGTGGGAAATTTTCTGATTTCACTTCTTAATTGGTCCAAAGATTTGCAAATAATTTGTCATTGTTGTGCATGTGTTTTGTAGGCACCCTTGTACCAATCCACGACAGCAAATTATTTGCAAATCTTTGGACCAATTAAAAAGTGAAATAAGAAAATGTCCCACAGAAACCTGAACATTCCAGGAGCCCCAGGTTGGAGACCCCTGCTAATAGTATTTTACATGGAAATGATCATTCAGCAGTCTTGCATTGTGTGAAAAATCAACAACCCAATATCTGGCATGAGCACATAGTGTCTATCAGCTCTTGCCACCTGGCCTAAAAACAATTACAGGGGAAACGCTGCTATCTTTAAAATTTCTTATCAAATGCTTTTAATATTGCTTTGCAATCAGACTCAAAGGAAGATTAATCAACGTGTAAAGATTAATTCTTCGGTAAAATCAAGCATGCTTTTCCCACAAAGAGGAGCTATCCATGTATTTCAGTGACAGCAATAATTAACTTACCCCAGTTTAGCTCATTAAGTCGGTACATTTTTTTTTAACCCCTCAGCCTCTAAAGGCTGAAGCAGACCTCTGACCTTTGAGTCAAGGTCAGAGGTTAGTTTTTCCAAAATCTTGAAATGCCATAACTACAGAAAGGAATGATGTAGCCTTTTCAAATCGATATCATCATGTCTCAATTTAGAATCCCCAGTCTAAATTGTCCTTAGGTATGACTGTGAGAGTGAATGGTTGTCTGTCTCTCTGTGTTGGCCCTGCGATGGACTGGCGAGCTGTCCAGGGTGTACCCTGCCTCTCGCCCAAAGATGCTGGGATAGGCTCCAGCTCCCCCGCGACCCTAAAAGGATTAAGCGGAAGAAGATGGATGGATCATCATGTCTAAGACAAGTCTTGCATGGCTTAGACCCTGTCCCCTGACTATGGGTTTGAGGTCCAAAGGTCAATGTTAACATTCCCTTTGCGCTATTACTATAGAAGGAGTAAAGCTACAGTCACCAAACTTGGTACCCATGTTGACCCTGAGACCCTGACCTCTGGCTATGGGTTTGGGGTTAAAAGGTGCAAAGTCACCATTAGCTTTCCCTATGCCCTGTTACTATAGAACGACAAAAGCTGGGGTCATCAAACTTTGTGCACAGGTTCACCCTGTCACCCTAACCTCTGCCTATGGTTTTGGGATTGCAAGGTCAAACATCAAGGTCAAAATGCCATACAGTATAAGCTACATTTCAACACCAAACAAAGAGGCTGAGAGGTACCACTGGCAGCCCCAGTATTTTTCATTATGTGATGTTTGCCTGCCTTAACTTTTTACCAGATACCAACTTTTAAAGCCTGTTTTATTGTTCTACGTATATTTCTTGAACAGGCCAATCGAGTTGAATTTTTTTTAATTACATGTTGTAGCACTACAAACTGTACTTAATGATACTCATTTACAACCATAATTATACCTTTCTCATGCATTTTTTTTTAAATTTCTGTAAAATAAATGGAATATTATTATTAATTTGTTTGTGTGTAATCTGCATGGTTATTGTGTATCTAAGGTTTGTAAATTGATTCTGTGCGCATTTTTTCTTGTCCATTGAAAATTATTTGCTCCATTTTAAGTGTTAATAAATAGATTTTCCAAACTAGACATGTTATTATTTTTATGTACTTGTTTTAATGTTTTGTGATTCTTCTTCTTCTTCTTCTTCTTCTTCTTCTTCTTCTTCTTCTTCTTCTTCTTCTTCTTCTTCTTCTTCTTCTTCTTCTTCTTCTTCTTCTTCTTCTTCTTCTTCTTCTTCTTCTTCTTCTTCTTCTTCTTCTTCTTCTTCTTCTTCTTCTTCTTCTTCTTCTTATTATTATTATTATTATTATTATTATTATTATTATTATTATTATTATTATTATTGTAGAATTTATTCCATGTTCAAACTGTGACATTCTATCCCGTTGTCACCCTCAGCTTTACACAGACTCTGGTAAACATCAGAAACCGGCATAACAATGTGGTGCCCACCATGGCTCAGGGCGTGGTGGAATACAAAGAGGCTTTCGGCGTGGACCCTGTCACCAACCAGAACGTTCAGTACTTCCTGGACCGCTTCTACATGAGCCGCATCTCCACACGCATGCTGATGAACCAGCACAGTCAGTATAGTAGCCTCTGATTAACTGTGAGTTAATCAACACAGTTGCTGACACTCACAGCTCATCACATAAAATATGTACAGTTTTCTTGTAGATAAAGCAGTCATATTCAATGTGAGTATCATTAAAGTTTAAGAAGTGTGTTTGGTGCTTTGTCTTCCTCATCAAATGTGTATTTAATAAAATTACTAAATATTAGGGACTACATTCAGAGGTGGGTAGCATAACCAGAAATTCTACTCGAGTAAAAGTAGCATTACCTTACAATGTTAATTACTCAAGTATAAGTAAGAGTGGTCACCAAAGAAATGAATTGAGCAATTGCTCAAGTAGTATTCGTTATGTCAGTAAACGAGAACCAAGGATGAGGCTGGGTGTTGAACTGAACACAACTTTATTGTAGACTCACTTGTATAATACAAGGTGCTGCCGTCAGGCTGAGAGGAGGTCAGGAGACTGCCCCTCTTCCTTACAGCCCGGTTATACCCCGGGTGGCGGCGGAACCGGAAGGGTGGAGCCACCACCCATGACACACAATAATATGTCCTAATAACAACATAACTCTTTCCCCCCCTTCAAAGCAATGGTCCAACACATGCATACAATCGAAACCTTCCCCAATTTGGGATCCGAATCATGTACTAAAACTAAGCAGAAATACCTAAGCAATCTATCACACTCACTCAAAACCAGCTAAACTAGGGGGGAACAGGTGGACTACTGCTCCACCCCCACACGGCAAGATGGATTATTTTGCCGTCTATACCAAAAGCACAGTCCATTAAACAGAGAACTGCCGTGTTCCTAAAATAAATGGTATAAAACAAAAAGCAATCCCATTAACAGAACTAATATACAAGTCGGTTATCCCCCATTTCCATCACCATGCATTATATACATTGCCCAACCATCAGTCTGCCCCAGTAGAGGATCCCCCCCCCCCGAAAAACCGTCAGATGGTTCCCCTCCGGTGCACCCTCTTTTCTTCACTCCCGGGGATGACCCACGTCGAAGTCCAAACACCACATTCTCCTCTTTGGCATGCCACAGCTCACAGGTATGCCTCCACGAGCCATCAGATAGGTGGAGGCAGGCATCCTCCCCAACAGCCACCACTTGCAGCCGCCCCTGGTCACCTTCTTGTCGGCGTTTGTCCCGAACACCTCTCGACTGGGCCACCTCTCTGGGTCGGGCCACGTCCACGACCCCCAGAGGGGCCCTACTCGGCTTCCAGTGTCTCTCTTTGGCACGTTGTTCCACCGTGCCAGCTGGTCCTGCCCCTCTCTCTTTCATTTTCGTCGCCAGCATTGCCGTTGTGACCCCCTGCTCTCCAGTCTCTTCTAGCCGAAATCCGGGGGTAGAATGGGCCCTCCACTTGGCGCCACCCGCCGTCACGGGCATCCCACCACGCCGCCCAGTTCCCTCAACTAGGGTTACTTGGGCGCTGGCACCGGGAACCTCCCACGATGGCCCTGGGTGGAATTGGTCCTGCTCATTGTCCAGATTACTAGGCAAAGGTTCGTCCACACAGCTCTGTCCATCGGTTGCGGAATCGGCCAGTCCCACAAACCACAGTCCGACCACTCTTCTCCAACCCGATACTGTGAGAAGGAACTCCTCATGGTTTCCCAGTCTAACATGGATCCCACCGCTCCTATGTCAATCAGCAACAGCACTGTTACTCCGTCCAGTTCCACCATACGATCATTGACAGTTGGGGATACACTGCGAACAACCGTGGGGGGTGAAGCGGGGAGATCCTCCTTGTGTCTTGGATCCCCTCACTTGAACCTGTAACATGCCCTCATGAAGTGATGCAAGAATCCGCACGTGCCGCAGCATCTTCCTCTTGCCGGACACTCTCTAGCCTTATAACGGTGCTCGGTTTAAGATAGATAAGATGAGCCTTTATTAGTCCCACAATGGGGAAATTCCAGGATTGCAACAGCACAGGGATAGCAACACTCAGAGCAATAATTCAGAAGATAAGAAAATAAGAGCAGTAAATATACATATGTACACATAAATATATATACACAGTGCGGCGCATTGTTTACCCACAACCCAAACACCTGGGCGATCCTCATCTTTACAGCATTAGCGCTGTCCAGGTCCACTGCTTGTGCCGTCGACTGTGGTTCAAAATGGCGGTGTGACACTCTCACCGAGCTCCCGTGATAACTTGTCTGCCGCCTCACAGTGTTGAGCTAACTCGATGGCCATGGGTAACGTCAACTTGCCCGAGTTCATTAGGAGCTGTGACCTTGCTGCCAAGCAAAGGGTATCTTCTGCCAACTGGTCGCAGACCATCTCTTCCTCTAATGCTCCAAACTGATAATCCTTGGCCAGCTGACGTAGGTCTGCTACATACCGCTGCACTGACTCGCTGGTCTGCTGGCAGTGCTGCCAAAACAGAATCCTCCTGACGATGACGTTTTCCGGGGCGCGAAAATGTCGCGCCATTAGCTCAACCACTTCAACAAAGCTATCACTGTCGCCTAAGGTACTAAGGATACGCTGTCCTTCCATTCCCAAGTTGTGAACCAACAGTGCTGGTGCCCGCAACTTCTCCAGACTACCAAGGTTCAATGCCACCAAGTAATTTTGAAATGCGGAGAACCACCTCTCCCAAGGGACTGGCGGCTCACCAGGAAGCTCCAAAAACGGCCGAATAGTAGAAACCCCCACGTCCATACTTTTACCCTCGTCGCCAAATGTTATGTCGGTAAACGAGAACCAAGGATGAGGCTGGGTGTTGAACTGAACACAACTTTATTGTAGACTCAGTTGTATAATACAAGGCGCTGCCATCAGGCTGAGAGGAGGTCAAGAGACCGCCCCCCTTCCTTACAGCCTTCTTATACCCCGGGTGGCGGCGGAACCAGAAGGTGGAGCCACCACCGTGTCACACAACAATCTGATTCTGCACTTGGGGTGTGTGTGATTTACACTGTAGATAGGTAAAGCACAATCTCGTTCTGCTGTACATGATTGGTTGTACGGTTGAATGACAATAAGGGTGATTTAATTTAATTTAATACGTCCTAATAACAACATAACAATATCTACTAAAAAAATAACTTGAGCAGTGATTAACAACTTTACAGTAAACAATTTGAGTTTTTTTCCTCTTAAATTTGTGACTCGTGTCACATTTCTTCTGTGAATGTACTATTGTTTTCTCATACATTTGGATCTTTTTTCACAAATTTGTGGGGTATTTCTTGTAAACTTCTGTCACTTGTAAATGTATGTAAATGTCAGCTTTTGCCTCAAATATGGAACTCTTTCTCATAAATGTATCGTTTTTCTTATCAATTTGCAAGTTTTTGTGATAAATTTGTGACAGTTTTCCACAAATTTACTACATTTTACTAAGAAATTAGCAACTGTTCTCTTATAAATTTGTGACTTTTCTCATAAAAACAATGATTTCGCCATGTTTGTAAAAAAAAAAAAAAAAAAAGGTTAAATAAAAAAATATTGTGGGGAAAAAAAACAACAAAAAACAATGATTTCAATTTTGATGGAAAAACAAACTGATGACAGAAGAACCTGGCTTGCGTTCAGGTCAAAGTAAAAAAATCAAAACTAACTCAAAATATTGCAACCAAATGTACTTGAGTAAAAGTACAGATTTTTCTCAAAAATGTACTGAAGTAAAAGTTTCCTTCAGTAAAACTACTCAGTAAAGTTACACAAGTACATGCACTTGAGTAAATGTAACCCATTACTAGCCAAAGTTGCACTTACTGTGGCCCTGTTAGAGATGTAAGACACCCAAGTTGTGATGTCAGAGATGTGAAGAGTTCAAGTTTTAGCCAGTGTAAAATCTAGCGAAGATCAAATCCTGCAGAGCACAATTTTCCCAGAAAGTCTTCCACCGAATCACAACAGGCATGTTTGGTCTTTAGACTCCTGGCCTAAGAGCTGTGACTAGTGTCCTGTCACAGTCTAGATGGCTGCAACAGAGGAGGTAAAGAAGTCTGTTTCCTAAAAGCAGCTCAACTGACATCCTGAAAGATCATTACGCATTTTCGGACCAGTGATGGCAAAAACATACGGTATTTCCAGTCTTTGTTCAAACAGATGCATAAATATCACAAAGTCAACAAGTTTGACCTCAATGAATGAATGAGTGAATGAATCTTTATTTCGGATAGATTAAAAGAAACAGAATAATCATATTACCTCATCATATTACCAGTGTAAGCCCTTCGTTAGGTCTGTTTCACAGAAATCATCTTCCACTTATAGCAGGGAAACGCACGTGTTAATAGTCACATTAAAAGGATTTGAAGCAAAACTGAACAGAACTGACATTAGTGTCATTGCTGACAACGCTTGTTGCTTGTGTTTTAACCTATTTCTGTACTACAGTATTGTTTTATGTAAAAAAAAAAAAAAAGTTCTTCAAGCAGGAAAAACATGGATTTATTGCTGTCTTAGAAAATGACATTTGACATTGTCAGTAAACTGTGTGTGTTTCGAGTTGCTCATGTGGTTTATTGTCTGTGCCCCTCAGCACTAATCTTTGACGGCAGTGTAAACCCGGCCCATCCCAAACACATTGGCAGCATTGATCCCACCTGTAATGTTGTGGAGGTAATAAGAGGTAATGAAGGTTGTTCCTGCTGTCTGTCAACCACACGCTCACCCTTAACATGGATGTATTACCTGTTTTCCATTGCACTCCATTTATACAGCTACGTGACTGTTTGCCTTTTTATTATCTGATATTTTGAATCAATATACGTAGTGATGTTATCATGGACTGTAGGAGCAAACGACTTCACTGAGGGCCTGTGTCACACTGTCTCCATTTCCCACATAGACTGTGTATACTGTAAATGTAGGTGACAGGCCACAACTTCTTTCCACTGTAGAAAAGGGAAGTTCTACTTCATGGATTTAGGCTACTGTTACCTTGTGCTGGTGACATCATTTGCAGCCAGAGTCTTTGCAGTAGCGACTTTGAGTTCATCTGTTATACTCTTTACACAGCACAGAGATCACTGAGAGATCAAAAACTGACCTGATCTCTCAACAATTTCCGTCTGTGTTAATGTTTGGGAGATCATTGTAAGATGTTCATGGTGATCTATAGAGATCTTTGAAAGATCTTTGAAAGACCAAGACGGCTCGCTGAAGAATCATTAAGAGTTTGTTTGTCAGCCAGAGGTTTCTACTGGTTTTCTACCCCATTTACGTAGAGGTGGAGATCATTAGGAGATCACAGATGAAAACAAAGGGCCAGCTCTCTCAAGGATCTTACAGTGATATTAAAGTGATCTCTCAGCGATCACCAAGATCTCTCAATGACCTCTTAATGATCTCCTGGTCTCTCAGATCTTTCAAAAATCTGTATAGATCACCATGAAAATCAGAAACTTAGATATTTTTTATTTAGATATTTTAGAGTATGAGAGAGAGCGTATGAATGATTGGGAGAGTATTGTCACCTGAAGATCACCACAGCTAATGAGAAGAACAAATGTCCTTTTTAGTGATAACCAAGATAATATTCTGACACTCACAGAACTAGTTTACATGTTAAGGTGGTGGTGGTGGGGGGGCTTTAAGTTGAAGCGCTGGTTTTCCCTTTCTTCCCCTTAAAGTGCAGTTACCAACTTGCTTAGAGCTGCAGAAAACACCTTAGAGGGTGAGTAGCATGTTTGCTATCTACCATGGTCTGTGCTAACTACAGACATCATGATAGCAGCATGTATGCATGTCACAGATTTTTTTGGTTCACTTGGATAAGGAGCAATGTGAAAGTAAACCTAACGGTCAAATTTATACAATGTAACAAAAACATTAAATTTGGTCCCCATCTCGGCGCAGATTTTCAGTTGTGAAAACACCCTTAAAGATGTTATTTTACTCAGTTTTAACATTTTTGGTCTAATTGTTTTTTCCCTTGTCTGAAAGAAAACTAAACCAAGGGGGAAATGATACAAAATAACAAACTCACCAACTGATTCAGACCAAAGCAGACTTTGGTGTAAAAACACATCTACATTTAGCAACAAAAAAAAGATGGTCTGATCAAAAGCAGATGAAATTCCTGTTACTGTAAAATAACCACATGTTGTTTTGTACTTTGTAGATGCCTATGAGAGTTCAAAGTTGCTGTGTGAGCAGTATTACCTGACATCTCCTGACATGGAGATCACAGAAGTCAATTGTAAGTCCGTCAGAAGGTTGGCATTAGGACATGACATTCTTTTGTGTCGGTGTTTTCTGCTGTGAATATCTACTGTATGTAAGTGACAGGATCCTCTGATCTTCTCATGAATCTAATTGTTGGTTCAGCTGATGGCCTGGGTGTCTGCTGTCAGTTACAACTGCCAAAGGCCAGATGTTAGACAGTTTTCTGCATGAAAGATTCAGGTTATACAGTACATGCACAGAAATTACAACCTTTTTTGTTGTGCTTTTTAAAAAAAAAAAACATGAGAAACACCATAGCACAGTTGAACTACAATCTGAAAATTGCACATACTTGACATTAATTGAATAATTTGATGTACTCTGAATTATTGTTGTAGTACATCATTTCTTGGCAGATAAGGGCTTGGTAATTTTCCAGATGAAACTTGTCTCAAGTTGGGGCTAATATCTTCATAAGAACATACAGATGTATAAGAGGCCTCTTTTGGCAAAGTCCACTAGCACGCTCCCTGTTTAAGTTCTCTTCAGTTGTCTACCTATGGTTAGAATTTTTGACAGCTTAAATGCAGTAACACAGAAAAGTACTTTTAATCTTTTTTTCCTTCTGATTTATTAACAGCCAAAAACCCGGAGCAGCCTCTCCACATCGTATATGTGCCATCACATCTGTACCACATGCTATTTGAGCTCTTCAAGGTAAAGTACTGAGGATACTTGAAAGTCAGCTCCATTTTTTAAAAATTTCCATGTTGGCTCAGTAGATTTTAACCAATGTTTACTGACAGAATGCTATGAGAGCTACAGTGGAAACCCATGAGACAAGCCCAACACTGCCTTTGATCAAAGTCCGCGTTTCACTGGGCACTGAGGACCTCACTATCAAGGTAAATGAGGGCAGTGAGTGTTGGTGTAAATAAAACTGCCCAAGTATCACCTTGTTTAGATTCAGCTTAATCCCTGAATCTAAACAATCCCCCAGGGGAATCTTTTTTGGGGGGAAAAGGCAATAAAATGAAAACCGTTGTGCACATAGCATTCCCATTTTTATTTTTAGATGTCTGACAGAGGAGGTGGAGTTCCTCTGAGGAAGATCGAACAGCTCTTCAGCTACATGTATTCCACTGCTCCCAGTCCTGTCCATGCAGATGACTCCCGTAACGCACCTCTGGTGAGACTAAAATAGTTTTATTGTTGGGTCAGTATTTATCAGTTCGTCAGATGTTTCCCACTCAGATTTGGCGGGGAAAGGAGGGGTGTCCAGGAGGTACACACACTTCTTAATGGAAAAAGTGCAGAATTTTTACTTTTCTCCTAAAAATTGTTTTCTTGATCAAGTCAGACATCTTCATGCCTGTTTTGAGCAGCATTTTTTTTGAAAAGCCACTTTGAAACAGTAGTGTCAAGGAAACTACTTCAGCTATAACCTTCAATTTTTAGGGCAAATATCTGTGGCACTGGGCCTCATGCAAGAACTGTTAACGGATTTGTTCATAAACGGGGCGTACAATCAGTTTATGTGAACTTGTTGGATTCATCAATCTGTTAGCACCTGTACTGAATTTCAAGATACTATCAAAATTTACAAGTAGTCCAGACCAGTTGTAAGAGCTACGCATGTGTAAGTAGTTTGTTATTATTCTAATCTTAGTTTTCACTTAATGACTCTGTATTTTATTTGTCTGAATCAAGTATAAGAGTGTAAATCCTACAAAGTTATTATTTAGTTGACAGGATTTATTCTTTAATTCAAGCTATAATTAAAAACAGTGTCCGTCAATATCCAAATCATATCAGATGCAAAATATAAGATTGTAAACATCGTTGCTGGGGTGTCTATTAATAATACATCCAAAATTTGTAATATTATTCTGCACTTATTTTCCTAAAAGTGATTTTTTAATCAGTATTTTTGTTGAATTTTTTTTTGAAAGGTAAGGAAAAGAAAAAACAAGAGCTGGTTGTTCATATTCCATACTGAGTACAATGCAGCCTAACATGATGCACACTAATGACTGATTCGTGAAACAAACCAAGATTAAACAAACCCAGCTCAAGAATCAAGAAATATAAAACAAAACGGAACACAAAAACACAAAGGAAAAATCTACAATGTTTAGAGGAATAAGTTAACACACCCCTGTTCAAATTATCACTATAAACTTAAACTTAAAAGTTGAACTTTACTAGTTAAACTAAAACTTAAACTTAAACTTAATTATCACTATAACTCACCTGTCGTTGCACTCCTCACTTTCATGTATATTGACCCATCTGTGAAATCACTACTGTACACATTTTCCATAATCCTTGGGCCATTTTACTCAATTATATGTTCTACACTAGGCACTCTTATGTACATAGTTCCACCCATGAAGCCACTACTGTACCTGTGTAAATACCAATGGGCTATTTATTATTTTTACTTTGTATTTCTACTTAAGTTGTATGATTAACCATGTGGTCTGTAACTGTTTTATTTCAAATTCTTTTCACTTACTGTATTGTACAGTAGCTTGGTGGAGCACCCACAAATTTTGTTGTGCTGTACCACTGTACAATGACAATAAAGCCTATTCTATTCTATTTTTGGTAATGTCACTGTTGTGCCATATTTTCTCCACTTGATGATGACTGTCTTCACTGTGTTCCATGGTATATTTAATGCCTTGGAAATTCTTTTGTACCCTTCTCTTGACTGATACCTTTGAACAATGAGATCCCTCTGATGCTCTGGAAGCTCTCTGCGGACCATAGTTTGTTCTGTAAGATGTGACTACAAAAATGTCAGGAAAAGCCTACTAGAACAGCTGAACTTTATTTGGGGTTAATCAGAGTCACTTTAAATGGTGGCAGGTGTGTGCTGACTCCCATTTAACATGAGTTTGAATGTGATTGGTTAATTCTGAACACAGCCGCATCCCCAGTTATAAGAGAGTGTGCATATTTATGCAACCAAGTTATTGTAAGTTTTTTATTTTTCTCCTTAAAAGATTTCAGTTTGTGTTTCAATTGGGTTGTACAGGTTATAGGTCACATTAATGGTGGAAAAAGTTTTGAAATGATTTATCTTGGTCTCATTTTTTTTACATCACAAAAACCTGGCATTTGAACAGGGGTGTGTAGACTTTTTATATCCACTGTATATGTAATACATATAGGTATTGTGCCATGTGCTTTGCAACCAAATCACTGTATTGGTGAGAATAATCTTAGTGACCTGGGATTTACTGTTTCCATAATTAAAATCATATAATTAATCTTCCAGAGAGGGAATGGTGTTAAGCAGGGAAATAAAGGAGCCCCAGGGTTTTGCTAACTAATGTCTTTGTCATTACACAAAATATACAGCACAGTAGTACAAGCCTGGCATTTCATTGGAACACATATCAGCAAAGTCTTCTTTTTTTAAATTGGGATTAAATATAAACCAAAGTGTGATACACACTTGAATATGGTTAGAAATTGGCTCATCACAAAGTGGAATGGAGTCACCAGTATGCTTAAACTGAGACCATGGCAGAATCTCAAGCCCTTGTTACAAACTAAAATTGCTGTAGTATAAGTTACTCAGATGTTTTGTTAATGTTACAGTTTTTAGCCCAAATAACTGTATTTTTATAAGAAATATAATGTAAGCACCTTTCTGTCTTTAACTCAGGCTGGTTTTGGCTATGGCCTGCCCATTTCCCGCTTATATGCCAAGTATTTCCAGGGAGACCTGCAGCTCTGCTCTATGGAGGGTTACGGCACCTCAGCTGTCATATACTTGAAGGTGAGAAACCTGTCAGTTCAAAGCTCACGTACATGAGCTGTAGCAGATGCAGAGTAATGACATAATATGAAATGCCATGGATTGATGTCCTGCTATACTGTAAATTATTACTCATCCTATGATATTTTCCATCTCTATTTCAACGGTAGACGTGCGCTAATTGAACGCATACGGTCCTTATGGTGAAACCACGATGGGGGAAAAAAAACTGGAACTAGTTCAGGCTGACGTGTTGGTGTGATGAGGATTGAGGGTAAATAATGAGTTTCCTGCTGAGGTACTTTGTTTCCCTGCTGGTTTTTATCACCAGGCCCTGTCCTCAGAATCAGTGGAGAGACTTCCTGTTTTCAACAAGTCGGCCCTACGGCATTACCAGACCAGCACAGAGGCCGACGACTGGTGCATGCCCAGCAAGGATCCCAAAAAACTTGGCAAGTATGAGACGACACGGTGATCACAGACTCATGGAGGACGTTAAGAAGCTGACAGTGGAGCAAAGTGGTCAAAGGAAACAAACACTTTCAGCATGTTGTCGGACTTGGATTTGTGTTTATAGAATCTAGATAATTTTCTTGCTCAGGAGAGAATTATAGATATTTTTTTAACGGTTTGCATTAAAGTCAAATGCACAGACAGCAGTAACTAACATGAACAATGATCATGACCTGATTTCATACCAGCCTAACATAAGTTCACCACTGATTGGTTAATTTATAATGACCACATGCTGCTAAGGGAACTAGAATAAGATTTTTAATCTTTTACCTCAGTCAAGACACACAGAAATGTTCCTGTTTGTGTTTTTTTGTCTTTCAGTCTGTACGAATTTAATATTTAAAAACAAGGTCCTGTTAAAGGCTGCTTTTTGCATTGGGAACAGTGTCTATAAATCAGTGTTTTTTAAACCACGGGCCTCTGGAACGTTCAGGTTTCCATGGGAAATGTTCTAATTTCACTTTTTAATTGGTCCAAAAAATGGCAAATAATATGCCGTTGTTGTGTATGGGTTCTGTAAGCACCCATGCACCCAATTTTTGGACCAATTAAGAAGTGAAATTAGAAAGTTTCCCATGGAAACCTGAATGTTCCAGAGACCCCTGGTTGAAAAATGCTAATGCTTCACAAAGGCCAACCAGAACCAGCTTAAGTGTTGTATCTTAAACAGAACTGGGTTGTTTCCTGACAACAGTGTTAACACAAAGGGAGCAAAGTCTGTTTCTAGCTCTTAGCTATATTGTGCACTGTCGCCTCATAAACACAGCTTCACCACAATTACAGTGCTGAATGAATACAAAAATCAGCTCTGTTTTTTTTATTTTCTATAAAATACGATATAATATCTGTAAACCCTCTGGAATGAACCTGTGCAGAAAGATTTCTAAAGCTTAAATTATATTGAATATGAGATGGAACTGCTAAAACACAGTTATATTTTAAATGGTTGGATGTTAATTATTGCACCTTTATAATGATTTTATCATATTAAAACTGGTGTAAAGTACAGTATATTTTACACAATTCACTAGCTGGTCTTTGTTATATGACATGTTTGATTCTGTTATCTGTAGCTGACAGAGTTGACTATGACAGATAAGAACAACACAGACTGGTTTTTATAACTGTGGCCTATAATGCCATTGTTGGATTTTTTCTTTTCTTTTTTAAATTTTTTTATTTATTTAAACTGGGACAGTACATATTAATAAACATGACCACCATTAGGTATTTCATATAAATAAGCCAGATTTAGCCTTACAGGCTAATTTTCATCTGTAGTCCCGCTGCAGCTTCATATTACAAGGGCATGTATAAAACAGGTTAAAATACAGAGATTAACAATGATCAATAAAAGCACCAGTGCACTCAAATGTTCACAGCGTGCACACTAATTATCCATATTGACATAAATATATACCTTAGTTTATTCTGTGCTTTTAATTTTATGCCATTAGAATTCCATTAAGAGATAATGAAATATAAAATTCATAATGTTTTTGAAAGTGTGATGATACCTTGATCTGCACTTACTGTTCACATTTTTACATTTAAACATCACACAAAGGCCAAGTATTTCTGCAGTGAGTTTGTGGTTCACCACTCAAAGGACCAGTGAATGTAGAAGATACAAGTGTCTTGTCACCTCTGTTTATTATTCACATTGGTGCAGCTCACTGTGTGTTGATAAACTATTGCTCTTTAATAAAATCCTTTAAAAAGTCACGTGTTATTAGTCATCTAAATGTGTTGTACCTGCTATGTAAAGTCTTTGAATGCTGCCTCTCCCCTGTCCCGACTCTCTCTCCACAGAAACGTTCCTGTATGTACTGTATGTCACCATAACAGACACAGTCCAATGGCTTTTTCGTGGCCTGCTGCCAACAGGGGCAGAGAACGGGCTGTCTTGTTTGCAGCTTCATAATTGTGCACACCATAGCTGTACCCTTTGTTTCACTTAGTTCGGTTTTTCCAGTTTATTTCTACATTAGCATAGCATCCATCCATCAATCTTCTACTGCTTTTCCGGAGGTCCGGGTCACGGAGGCAGCAGTTCAAGCAGAGAAGCCCAGACTTCCCTCTCCCCAGCCACCTGCTCCAGCTCTTCAGAGAGAATACCAAGGTGTTCCCAGACCAGCTGGGAGACATAGTCTCTCCAGCGAGTCCTGGGTCTGCCCCAGGGTCTCTTCCCAGTGGGACATGCCCGAAACACCTCAAGTGGGAGGCCTCCCATTAACATAGCAGTAGATTATAAATATAACATTATGCTGTGTTATTAGTAAAGACTGGAGAATAAAAAGTAATCACTGGTTCCTTAAATTGCCCGTTCTTGCAGCTACAATAAGCAGGTCCTCCCCTTCTTCCACCATTCTGCCAACACACATTAATAATATATTAGTCTGTGTCTTAATGTAAACTTAAACTGATAAATATCCCAGGACAAACTTAAATTAACTCAATATCAGTCACGTGAAGTATTGCTGATTTGATTTGGAATTCAGGGAGGTGTTGCATATGAGTAGATCCAGAGCTACATCACAGATTTTATTTAAATATCAAGTGTGATCCAAGCTGATTGTTGATTTTAAAAAGCAAAAATTGAATCCGTTCAGGTTACTTTATTTGTACCTGTAGGTAGATTTGTTTTGCAGTCAGGTGACATCCTTTTAGACACATATTTACAAACCACAATTACATTCAACATGAACACAAACACAGGCACACATGAAGCTGACTATAAACACGATAAAAGTACTCAAGGCTCCACCAATCAGGACATAAGACAAAGAGATAAGAGAAAAAACAAAGAGATAATAGACAAGGGTCATATTAAAAAAGTTAAAAACTAAGTCAAAGAGATTAAAAACTCAAAAGTCTGAAGTCTAAAACCCATCCATCCATCCATCTTCTACTGCTTTTCCGGAGGTCCGTGTCACGGCGGCAGCAGTTCAAGTAGAGAAGCCCAGACTTCCCTCTCCCCAGCCACCTGCTCCAGCTCTTCAGAGGGGATACCAAGGCGTTCCCAGACCAGCTGGGAGACGGTCTCTCCACCGAGTCCTGGGTCTGCCCCGGGGTCTCCTCCCAGTGGGACGTGCCTGAAACACCTCAAGTGGGAGGCGTCCAAGAGGCATCCTAATCAGATGCCCATACCACCTCAACTGACTCCTTTCAATGTGGAGGAGCAGCGGTTCTACTCTGAGCCTCTCCCGGATGACTGAGCTCCTCACCCTATCTGTGAGGGTGAGTCCAGCAATCCTACGGAGAAAGCTCATTTCAGCCGCTTGTATCCGCAATCTCGTTCTTTCGGTCATTACCCAAAGCTCGTGACCATAGGTGAGAGTAGGAACGTAGATGGACTGGTAAATCGACAGCTTTGCCTTAGAACTAAGCTCCCTCTTCACCACAACAGACCGGTACAACGTCCGCATCACTGCAGATGCTGCTCCAATCCGTCTGTCGATCTCTCGCTCCATTTTCCCCTCACTCGTGAACAAGACCCCAAGATACTTAAACTCCTCCACTTGGGGCAGGAGCCTGTCCCCAACCCGGAGAGGACAATCCACCTTTTTCCGGCTGAGGACCATGGACTCGGACTTGGAGGTGCTGATTCTCATCCCAGCCGCTTCACACTCAGCGGCAAACCGTCCCAGCAAGAACTGTAGGTCATTGCTGGATGAAGCCAGAAGGACAACATCATCTGCAAACAACAGAGATGAGATCCTGTGGTCACCAAGCATGACACCCTCTGTTCCCTGGCTGCGCCTAGAAATCCTGTCCATAAAAATTATAAACAAGATCGGTGACAAATGGCAGCCCTGGCGGAGTCCAGCTCTCACTGGGAATGAATCCAATCTAGTGTTGGCAATATGAACCAAACTCTCACAACGGTCATACAGAGACCGAATAGCTCGTAACAACAAGCCCGATACCCCATACTCCCGAAGCACCCCCCACAAAAATCCACGAGGGACACGGTCAAATGCCTTCTCCAAGTCCACAAAACACATGTAAACTGGTTGGGCAAACTCCCACGAACCCTCAAGAATTCTCGAGAGGGTAAAGAGCTGGTCCGATGTGCCACGGCCAGAATGAAAACCACATTGCTCCTCCTGAATCCGAGGTTCGACCAACGGCCGGACTCGCCTCTCCAGTACCTTGGCATAGACCTTCCCAGGGAGGCTGAGGAGTGTGATCCCTCTAAAGTTTGAGCACACCCTCCGGTCCCCTTTTTTGAAGAGAGGAACCACCACCCTGGTTTGCCATGCCAAAGGCACTGCCCCCGACCTCCACACAATGTTGCAGAGGCGTGTCAACCATGACAACCCAACGACATCCAGGGCCTTGAGGTACTCAGGGCGAATCTCGTCCACTCCCGGGGCCCGGCCACCAAGGAGATTTTTAACCACCTTGGCGACCTCAGCCCCTGTGATAGGCGAGTCATCCCCCTCGTCCCCAAACCCTGCTTCCTCTGTGGAAGGCGTATCAGTGGGATTGAGGAGATCCTCGAAGTATTCCTTCCACCGCCCGACGATATCCCCAGTTGAAGTCAACAGTGTCCCATCCGCACCATACACAGTGTGGACGGGGAGCTGCTTTCCCCTCCTGAGCCGCCGAACAGTTTGCCAGAATCTCTTTGAGGCCGACCGAAAGTCTTGTTCCATGGCCTCACCGAACTCCTCCCATACCCGGGTTTTTGCTTCAGCAACCACCCGAGCTGCACTCCGCTTGGCCTGCCGGTACACCTCAGCTGCTTTGGGAGTCCCACAAGCCAACCAAGCTTGATAGGACTCCTTCTTCAGCTTAATGGCCCCCCTCACCACTGGTGTCCACCACTTGGTTCGGGGGTTGCCACCACGAGATGCACCGACCACCTTGCGGCCACAGCTCTGGGCCACCGCTTCAACAACAGAGGTGGAGAACATGGCCCATTCAGACTCCATGTCTCCAGACTCCCTCGGAATGTGGTTGAAGTTCTTCCGGAGGTGGGAGTTGAAGACCTCCCGGACAGGGGCCTCAGCCAGATGCTCCCAGCACACCCTCACTATACGTTTGGGTCTACCAGGTCTGAATGGCTTCCTCCCCTGCCATCGGATCCAACTCACCACCAGGTGGTGATCAGTTGACAGCTCTGCACCTCTCTTTACTTGGGTGTCCAAGACATACGGTCACAGGTCTGATGATACGATAACAAAATCGATCATCGACCTGCGACCTAGGGTGACCTGGTGCCAGGTGCACATATGGACACCCTTATGCTTGAACATGGTGTTCGTTATGGACAGACTGTGGTTAGCACAGAAGTCCAATAACTGAACACCACTCGGGTTCAGATCGGGCAGGCCGTTCCTCCCAATCACCCCCCTCCAGGTTTCACTGTCGTTGCCCACGTGTGCATTGAAGTCCCCCAGTAGGACAATGGAGTCTCCAAGAGGAGCACCCTCCAGCACCCCAGTCACAGACTCCAAAAAGGGTGGGTACTCTGAAACATCATTTGGTGCATAGGCACAAATGATGGTCAGGACCCATTTCCCAACCCGAAGGCGCAGGGAAGCAACCCTTTCGTCCACCGGGGAAAACTCCAATATAGAGGCAGCAAGGTGGGGCGATACAAGAATACCCACCCCTGCTCGTCGCCTCTCGCCCGGGGCAACTCCAGAAAAGGCCAAGCTCCAGCCCCTCTCCAGGAGACTGGTTCCGGAACCAGAGCTGTGTGTTGAGGTGAGGCCGACTATATCTAGCCGGTATCTCTCATCCTCGTACACCAGCTCAGGCTCCTTCCCCACCAGAGAGGTGACATTCCACGTACCAAAAGCCAGTTTAGAAAGCTTGGGATCAGTCCGCCAAGGTCTCCGCCTTTGACCGCCACCTAATCCACATAGCACCGGACCCCCATGATCCCTCCTGCAGGTGGTGAGCCCACTGGAGGGCGAACCCATGTAACTCCTTCGGGCTGAGCCCGGCCAGGTCCCATGGGTGGAAACCCGGCCACCAGATGCTAGCCTTCGAGCCCCTCCCCCAGGCCTGGCTCCAGGGTGGGGCCCCGGTAACCCCATACTGGGCGGGGTACACTGAATCCTTGATATACAATTTATCATGAGAGTCTGTTGGATCATTCTTAGTCTGGCCCTTCACCCAGGACCAGTTTGTCTTGGGAGACCCTATCAGAGGCATATTGCCCCGGACAACATAGCTCCTGGGATCATTGGGGCACGCAAACCCCCCCACCACGATAAGGTGACGATCCATGAGGGGGGATCGTCTAAAACCCAATAAAAGATTTAAAACCCAAGTAAAGTCATTTGCGACATAAACTAGTGATTTGGTGTGCAGCTTGCACGGTTTGTATTGGTCCATATACAGTGCTGTGAAAAAGTATTTGTCCCCTTCCTGATTTCTTATATTTTTGCATATTTGTTACATGTAAATGTTACAGATCATCAAACAAATTTTAATACTAATTGCTCCCCAGATTACAATGTGAATTAACTGTAATTAACCACATTTTCTTTGGAAAGCTACTGTAAGTTCAAGTTCACTTGCCACATCCAGGCCTGATTACTGCCAGGCCTGTTGAATCAAGAAATCACTTAAATTGAACCTGACTAACAAAGTGAAGTAGGCTAAAAGATCTCAAAAAGTAACACATCATGCCGTGATCTGAAGAAATTCAAGAACAGATGAGAAACAAAAACCCAAACCAACATCTAAAGAACTGCAGGCCTTGCTTGCCTCAGTTTGGACACTGGTCCATGATTCGACAATAAGAAAGAGACTCTGCAAAAATGGCATTTACGGGAGAGTTCCAAGGCAAAAAACACTGCTGACCCAAAATAACACAAATGCTTATCTCACATTTGCCAAAACACATCTTGATCATCCCCAAGACTTCTGGAAAAATATTCTGTGGACTGACAAGATAAAAGTTGAACTCTTTGGAAGGCATGTGTCCTGTTACATATGGTGTAAAACTAACACAGCCTTTCATAAAAAGAACATTATATAAACTGTAAAACATGGTGGTAGTGTGATGGTCTGGGGCTGCTTTGCTGGTTCAGGACCTGGATGACTTGCTGTAATTGCTGGAACCATGAATTCTGCTCTCTACCAGAAAATCCTGAAGGAGAATGACTTGCCATCAATTCGTGACCTCAAGCTCAAGCTCTGTAATATGGCTAAATTAAAACAATTCTGCAAAAAAGAGTGGGACAAAACTCCTCAACAGCAACGTAAAAGACTTATTGCCAGCTAATGCAAATGCTTGATTGCAGTTGTTGCCACCAAGGTTGGCACAACCAGTGCCCCCCTAAATTGCCTCCCTTAACTTAATAAGACTGGAGTGGTGGCCTAGTTGGTAGAGCATCCACCCCACAACCGGAAGGTCATGGGGTTAAATCCCAGCCGGGTCATACCAAAGACCATGTAAAAATGGTACTTTCCGCCTTGTAGCTTGGTGCTCAACATAATAGAATGGGGAAAGGAAAATTAACGCACAGAGCTACCAAAGGACTGACCCCCTCCCACTGTAGCTTTCACTACTTACAGTAGCTGTGTGGCCTAGTGTCAGAGAAGCAGAGATAGGTGCCGCCCCATACACCACACGGTGCCCCACATGCTGTGGAAGGGAATTAACTTAACCTAATAAGGTTTAGGGGGACAATTACTTTTTCACATAGGGCCAGGTAGGTTTGGGTAGCTTTTTTTTCCCTTAGTAAATGAAATCGCCATTTAAAAATTGCATTTTGCATTTGCTTGGGTTATCATTGTCTAATATTAACGTTTGTTTGATGATCTGAAATTTAAGTGTCACAAATGTGCAAAAATATAAGAAATCGGGAAGGGGGCAAATACTTTCTCACAGCACTGTGCATTGATGCTCTGACAGCTCCAAACATGAGTTTACTGGAGAGGTGGGTAGCAATCAGCCACATTTATGAGTAACATGAAAAAAAATACTTTTACTCAAACAAATTTAGTCATTTTCTTTGAGTTACTTTTGATTTGTGCTGATTTCCTGTTTTACTGCTTAATTGCTATAATGAAACAGAAGAACTGTGGCTTGTCAGCAGTATATGGTTTGCATATTGTCCACCAAAATATCCAGACTTTTCCCTTACTTTCTCGGAAAATTTTAAAGTAAAACTGAACTGAACTTTGACCAGCAGAATTATCATTGGCTTTAAAGTATGGCTAATGTGAAAATGCTTCTTAGAAAGAAAAATAGAAATGTCTTTGTTTATACTCTAATTGTTCTTACAAGACCAAATCTTTAGTCATTTTATTGAATTATACTTTTATTTCATTGAGATTCATGTTGAAATTGTTCTTCAATTCTGTCTCAGCAAATATTTAATTTCTGTCTACTCCTTTTTTTTTTTTTTTTTTTTTTTATTACTTATTGTGTACCCGTAGGCAGATTTGTTTTGCAGTCTGGTGACAAGCCACCAGCTGCCGGTCGCTGCGTGCGCAAGCGCCCCTTATCCCTAACCTGCATGTTTTTGGCATGTGGGAGGAAACCGGAGAAATCCCGGAGTAAACCCACGCAACACGGGGAGAACATGCAAACTCCACACAGATCACTGTTGGCCAGGGGCAGGGATCGAACCCACGATCTCATGATCCCCGCGATCCCCCGGCCGAGGGTAAACTGTGCTGCCACAGTGCTAACCACCGCACCACCGTGCAGCCCCAGTACTCCTTTTTATTCCCCACTGGTCGAAGACTCCTTTGGGTGAAGACTGAAGGGAGATTATGTTACGGGGCGGTCGGTCCATCCATCCATCCACCCGTCTGTCTGTCTGACTTTTGTGAAATCAGCTGCCCTTACAGTTTTGTTCTGTTTTGAAACTTGGTACCAGGGATTGATATACACTGATGATGTGCATATTACAGTTTGGCTCCAATTGGATGACTTTTGCAAGAGTTACAGCCCCTGACTTATGAGCTCTTACTTCACCTTAGTTATTAAATAGAAACTGTCTTGTGAAATCAACTCTTCCTACAGTTTTGTTCCAAATGGTTTGAAACGTGATACCAGGGTTTAATATCCACTGATGATGCACATATTGCAATGTGACTCTGATCGGATGATCTTGAGGTTACGGTCAGAGGTCATGTTTCCCTAGATCTTGTAAACACAATAACTACTGAAATAAATAATGGAGGCTTTTCAAATCCATACCATAGTTGCATCTAAGACAATGGCTTACACCCTGACCTGGCTATGGGTTTGGGGTCAAGAGGACAGAGATCAAGGTTAACATTCTATTGTCACGATTACTATAGATTGAGTAAAACTAGGGCCACCAAACATGATACACATGTTCACCCCATGACCCTGAGCTGTGACTAAAGGTGTGAGATCAAAAGGTCAAGGTTGGCATTTTCTATGCCCCGTTTCTATATAATGAGTAATGCTAGGGTCACAAAACGTTGTAAACAGGTTAATCCTGTGACCCTGAAGTGTGACTGTGTTTTTTTTTATTGCAAGGTCAAAGGTCAAGGTCAAAATAACATGTAAACTCTATCTCAACAACACAGAACGTTAGGATCACCAAACTTGATGCACGGGTTCTTCTTGGGATCCTGACCTACAACTATGGGTTGTATATAACCTTTTTTTTGGGGGGGGGGGTGGTATTGCGTTCGCCTCACTCGTCAGAGTGCTCTTGTTTTAATATGATGTGTTTTAGATTATATTAGATTATACAGTATATATGTGAATAATTTAGATTCATAGTATTTTCCTTGGAGAAATACTTAGAAATACAGTTTATTACTCTAAACTCAATCAGTGTTACTCCCTGCTTGAGAGACTATTTGGTAGATACTTTTTCTCTTCCTGGACTAATTTTTGGTCGCTACTCTTGCTTATACATGCGTTATGAATGTCATCGGCCACTTTTACTTGAGTACTATTTCTGGCGACTCATCTCATTGATAGCATATTTCATATTTGGGCCTAATAAAGGCTTATCTTATCGTGGTTTCGGAATACCCTAATAATCTTATTGTAATCTTGTGTGCTGCCTGTTGTTGCTGCCTCTTGTCCAGGACTCCCTTGAAAAAGAGATTTGCAGTCTCAGTGGGACCATCCTGGTAAAATAAAGGTTAAAAAAAGCTTTGGAAAACAGATTTTCTTTGGTGTATAAAGCTAGTTAAAATATGATTAAACAAACATTGTTGATTCTGCTTCATAGAAAAATTTTACTAACGCACCTGTACAGTATGTGTGTGACCTCTGGACTAAAATAAAGTTCATAATGAGTGTAATGTCCTGCTTTAACAGTTATAAACAACTGCTGAGCTATGTAGTTGTCTATGGTTGAGTTTGGTAGAGACTCATATCCTGGAAATCGAATTACTGTATGCAGAGACGTATTTTGAAGAAAGCAGCTCTAATCTTTGCCACTTCAAAAGTGTGTTTTATTTTCTCCTTTTCAATGTTCTACTCAGTCTGCCTTATTATAGTCCAATCCAATCTTCTCCTTTGTTCACTAGCCTCATCTTCCCGTTTCACATTAGACTTATTTGGATATAATAGACTGGGACTATTAGAGTGTGCTGCAGTGAGCGTGATTAATGATCCGGGTCATCCACACTTGATCAAACAGCAGACATGGGACCTTTCAAAGTGCTGCAATATGTAGTCTTCATTTACAGTGCAGACACTAAAAATGTGTCTGATGAAACTGAAGGACATTCGGTTTCTGCCTGTTTTTACAGAGATGTCACCTTTCTTGCCTTAATAGTTAGAAATTTGTGGCTACATGCAGTCTAATGGAAAAAATCTGCACTTATGGAGTGGTTTTTCAAGTGTATGTCCTGCAAAAGAACACCAGTGAGAGAGTGAACATTAAGGTTGCCAGGTAGAGCTGAATGGTTTTTGTCATGAAGAAGCACCATAGTTGAGAGAGAGCGAGAGAGAGAGAGATTGGTGAACACTGTACAAGTGGAAAATTTTAAAAAATGACAAATATTTACCAAGAGGCAGTCTTAACACTTAAAAAGGCATCATAAGTGGATGAGTATAGAAAACAAAAAACAGCACAGTTTTGGCTGAACAGAAAAGCTAATTATTAATAATTTGTTAAAATAATAAACAGGACTGCAGGTTATTTATATAGTCGTTAAGGTTTCACACGCAGACAATGACAACTCTTACTTGTTTGCTTTATGTACATTAGCAAACAGCTGCTAAGGGTCCCTTTACACAGATGGAGATGGTTGGGTGACCATTGAGAGTTCAAAAATTGGCCAGATTGCTCAACGATCTCCTATAGCCTCAAAAAAGCTGTTTCTGTGTAAATGTTTGGAAGATCAGTGTATGATTTTCTTGGCAATCTATAGAGATCTTTGACAAATCCTTGAGAGATCATTGAGAGTTTCTTGGGTGACCAAAGAGGCATGTATATACAGTTGAAACCAGAACTTTACATACACTGTATAAAAAGATACATAAACTTATTTTCTGTCATTGTCTGACATTAAATCAGACTGAATTTTTCCTGTTGTAGGTCAGTTAGGGTTACCAAACTTATTTCTATTTGCTAAATAATTTTTACATTTGCTGAATATTTTTTAGATATTTTTTTTTTTTATTACTTTCTCCAAAGTCAAAAGTTTACATATACTAATATCAGGAAGAGAATTGTGGACCTCGACAAGTCTGGTTCATCCCTGGGTGCAATTTGCAGATGCCAGAAGGTGCCATGTTCATCTGTTCAGACAATCATATGTAAGTATAAACACCATGGGAATGTCCAGCCATCACACTGCTCAGGAACCAGAGGGAGCTAAGGAGGAAGATCAGAGAAGGCAAGGACAGCTTCAGGAAGAAGATGAAGGACAAGCTGCAACAGAGTGACATCGGCGGGGTCTGGAGAAACCTCACAACCATCTCTGGGCTCCAGAATACCTCCTCCCAGGCCGGGGCGGGGGGGGGGGGCAGGGAGTGTGTGAACAATCTGAACCTGTTTTTAATAGGTTTGACCAACCGTCCTCCCCTCCGCCTGCACAACAACCACTGCTGCCTCTACCGTCATCGAGACCTGCTTCCCCCCCCCCCCCCACTCCCAGCACACAGCCCCCTAACCTGACCCTCACTAAGATCCAGGTGAGTACAGAGCTGAGGAAGATCAAGGCAAGGAAGGCCTCGGGTCCGGACTGCATCAGCGCAAAGCTCCTCAAGTCCTGCACAGACCAGCTGTGTGGGATTGTGGAGCACATCTTCAACCTGAGCCTGAAGCTGGGGAGGGTACCACAGTTGTGGAAAACATCTTGTGTGGTACCCGTACCGAAGACTTCCCACCCAGAGACCTGAACAGCTACAGACCAGTGGCCCTGACGTCTCACCTGATGAAGACCCTGGAGAGACTGCTCCTTGCTCACCTCTGCCCCCTGGTGGGACCAGCGATGGATCCACTCCAGTTCGCCTACCAGCATGGCATCGGGGTGGAGGATGCAGTGATCTTCCTCCTTCACCATTCCCTGTTCCACCTGGAGAAGCCTGGGAACGCGGTGAGGATCATGTTCTTTGACTTCTCCAGTGCTTTCAACACCATCCAACCGATGATTCTGAGGGACAAGCTGCTGTGCGCAGGGGTGGACCAGCACCTGTCATCGTGGATCCTGGACTACCTCACAAACCGGCCACAGTTTGTGAAAACCCAGGATTGTGTGTCCGACACGATCATCGGCAGCACAGGGGCCCCCCAGGGAACGGTTTTGGCTCCCTTCCTGTTCACCCTTTATACTGCAGACTTCTCACACAACACAACACACTGCCATCTACAGAAGTTCTCTGACGACTCTGCGATCGTCGGCCTCATCTCCAACGGAGATGAAGTTGAGTACAGAGGACTTATCCAGGACTTCGTTGACTGGTGCCATCGGAACTGCCTCCAGATCAACGCGAGAAAAACTAAGGAGCTGGTGGTGGACTGCCGCAGGCAAGGACAACCCCTCACAGCACTAGTAAACATCCAGGGAACAGACATTGAGATGGTGACATCCTACAAGTACCTGGGTGTTCATCTGAACAATAAACTAGACTGGTCACACAATACCGACACACTCTACAAGAAGGGACAGCACAGGCTGTTCCTACTGAGCAGGCTCAGGTCTTTTGGTGTACAAGGGGTGCTCCTGAAGACCTTCTACGATTCGGTGGTGGCATCAGCCATCACTTTTGGAGTGGTCTGCTGGGACAGTGGCATCACAGCAGCCGACAGGAAGAGACTGAACAAAGTGATCAAGAAAGCTAGCTCTGTCCTGGGGCAGCACCTTGACCCAGTGGAGGAGATAGGAGAGAGAAGGATGGTGGCTAAGCTGTCATCTCTGCTGGAGTCCGAGTCCCACCCTATGCAGGACATACTGAACGCACTGAGGAGCTCATTTAGCAATAGGCTACATCATCCTAGGTGTGTGACCGAGAGGTTTCGCAGGTCCTTCCTACCTACGGCTGTCAGACTTTATAACCTAAGCAGGGCTGCTCACAGAGATAGCAATAAAACGTGATGACCTAATCGTATTGAATGCAAAAGACGCAACAGACTTACACAAAATGGTCCCCTCCAGTATACAACTAGGACAATATAAATCGCTACGGAGGGTGACAATATGTATGGATACATATTCATACTATGTGGGGTAACTAAATAGACTGTTATGCTGTTTATTCCCTCTAGCTACAAGGCTCTGCACTGTGTATATATATTTATATATTTATGTGTACATATGTATATTCACTGCTCTTATTTTCTTATCTTCTAAATTATTGCTCTAAGTGTTGCTATACGTGTGCTGTTGCAATCCTGGAATTTCCCCATTGTGGGACTAATAAATGCTTATCTTATCTTAAATATTATTATTTGTCCTTTGATATGTCTTGTACAGTGGTGTGAAAAAGTGTTTGCCCCCTTCCTGATTTCGCAGGGGTTTTTTTGTATGTTTGTCACACTTAAATGCTTCAGCTCATCATCCATCCATCCATCATCATCAAACAAATTTAAATATTAGACAAAGATAACACAAGTAAACACAAAATGCAGTTTTTAAATGAAGGTGTTTATTATTAAGGGTAAAAAAACAAATCCAAACTTACATGGCCTTGTGTGAAAAAGTGATTGCCCCCCTTGTTAAAACATAAATTAACTGTGGTTTATCACATCTTTGGAAAGCCAAGTTCAATTTCTCTAGCCACATCCAGGCCTGATTACTGCCACACCTGTTCTCAATCAAGAAATCACTTAAGTAGGACCTGCCTGACAAAGGGAAGTAGACCAAAAGATTCTCAAACACTAGACATCATGCTGCGATCCAAAGAAATTCAGGAACAAATGAGAAACAAAGTAACTAAGATCTATCAGTCTGGAAAAGGTTATAAAGCCATTTCGAAAGCTTTGAGACTCCAGTGAACCACAGTGAGAGCCATTATCCACAAATGGCAAAAACACGGAACAGTGGTGAACCTTCCCAGGAGTGGCCGGCCAACCAAAATTACCCCAAGAGTGCAGCAACAACTCATCCAAGTGGTCACAAAAGACCCCACAACAACATCCAAAGAACTGCAGGCCTCACTTGCCTCAGTTAAGGTCAGTGTTCATGACTCCACAATAAAAATGAGACTGGGTAAAAATGGCCTGCACGGCAGAGTTCCAAGACGAAAACCACTGTTGAGCAAAAAGAACATAGAGGCTCATCTCAGTTTTGCCAGAAAACATCTTGATAATCCCCAAGACTTTTGGGAAAATACTCTGTCGACTGAGGAGACAAAAGTTGAACATTTTGGAAGGTGTGTGTCCCGTTACATCCAGCGTAAAAGTAACACAGCATTTCAGAAAAGGAACATCATACCAACAGCAAAATATGGTGGTGGTAGTGTGATGGTCTAGGGCTGTTTTGCTGCTTCAGGACCTGGAAGTCTTGCTGTGGTAAATGGAACCATGAATTCTGCTGTCTACCAAAAAAATCCTGAAGGAGAATGTCCGGCATCTGTTTGTGATCTCAAGCTGAAGTGCACTTGGGTTTTGCAGCAGGACAATGATCCAAAGCACACCAGCAAGTCCACCTCTGAATGGCTTAAGACGAACAAAATGAAAACTTTGGAGTGGCCTAGTCACAGTCTTGACCTAAATCCGATTGAGATGCTGTGACATGACCTTAGAAAGGCGGTTCATGCTTGAAAACCCTCCAGTGTGGCTGAATTACAACAATTCTGCAAAGATGAGTGGGCCAAAATTCCTCCACATCACTGTAAAAGTCTCATTGTCAGTTATCGCAAACGCTTGAATGCAGTTGTTGCTGCTAAGGGTGACCCAACCAGTTATTTGATTTAGGGGGTAATCACTTTTTCACGCAGGGCCATGCAGGTTTGGATTTTTTTCCCCCTTAATAATAAACACCTTCATTTAATAACTGCATTTTGTGTTTACTTGTGTTATCTTTGTCTAATATTTAAATTTGTTTGGTGATCTGAAACATTTAAGCCTGACAAAAATACAGAAAAATGAGAAATCAGGAAGGGGCAAACACTTTTTCACACCACTGTAGTTCTAAATGTAATTTCTGAATAATTCTAATAATTTCAGTGATATTTAAATTTAAAATAGTTGAATCTGCACATTTACTGTTCAAATTCACGACAGAGAGGTGGAGTGATGCCGCAGCAAACAGAGCCTCAGATAATTGCGCAGTCCTTCACAAACTGAATTGAGTTTATGCCAGCATACACGTTCCCGTTGCCATCTCTCTGTATGTCACCACTGTAATGCTTGCGATCACTTTTATTGTGTGCCCTTACCTTCCATAGGCTATATAATGTCCTTCACGTCTGTTTATAACATATTTAGTCTTCCTAATCTGACATAAAACGTTAAAAATCATGGTCAGAGGCTGCGCAATACCGTTGCCTCAACAATGGGGGTGGAAGGGGGGTGCATGAGCACCATAAGCACAGGACTTTTTTAAATTAAAAGAAGACTAGTGCATGCCTGTAGAAAGTAAGTATTATAGATGGTATGCATATGATGTCAACGAACGGAGCTTATGTCAGTTAAAAAAACAATGAGTGGCAGCATTAGGGTGTAAGCAGTAAAGCACAAAAAATACAATGTTTAGTCACAGCAGCACACAGAGTACCTGCTTGTATTGTAACGAGCTAATCTTATCATTCTATCTTGATTAATTGGCAAAAAACTAAATAATTAAAGGCTCTGAATCAGTTCTTCACTTACCATGTGCTCCTTCGTCTTTACCCACACATAACTACAGTCAAGTGAATGGTGTGGTATTAACACCTAAAGTTAAAAAAAAGTACTCTGTGCATTGCTGTAACTAAATATTTTGTGTGATTTTTATGTTTTGCTGCATACAAAATAAAGCTGTCACATGTGATTGCCACTCAGTACTGTGTTGCTATGGTAACTGTCCTATAACTGCCAAGAATTCCGATCCAGTGCATCCCCTCTATTGTCTGAAAACAGGTTGCCCAATTAGGCTTTACAGGCCGAAATGTAAGCTGTTGTGGAGCCCATAGTTATAACCTATGTAACTCACATGTGGCTGGCTGAATTCATCCAAGAGAGACTTTGAGCTAGCCATGTGTATTGACTTCACACCTCAAGAGGAAGACATGTCTGCACCCCCTGGGGACTCAGGAGAGAGGAGAAGATTACCCGGCCTGACCTTTGGGGGTCGGAAAGGAGAACAGAAGGACTCTGGGTGTTCTATTAGAGATGAAAGGATGTAGCTGAGTATTGTGACTTTTGTGTGTGATGTATTGTTAGAAGATGAATGTATAAATGTATGTGTGTGACTGCGTCCTGCTCTTTTCACTCCGATCGAGAGAGGACGTAGGATGAATGGGGAATTAAAGCAGTTACTGGAAAAATCATCCAGTCTCCTCAATTCTTGACTCCTACACTGTGTTTGAAAGTGGAATACAAAGAGGTGTAGCCTATACTGTATGTAGGCACTCACAAGTTAGATTTTGACAAATACAAAAGGGACCCAACGACACTAAGATTTATTTGATTGTGCGAACATTAATTACAGAATTATTGAAAATGAATCGGACATCCAATATTAGGAACTGTTTAAAAACCTTTGTTTATTTTTTGCCGGTGTAGCCGCACATGGGGAAAACATAATGTGTAGCATCTTAGATAAGAACAAAGAGCAGAGTTTCCTTGGAGATAACAGGAAGTTGTGAAAGTGTGATCTTTTGTGTGTCAGAGACTGCTAGGAGGATCCTTTGTGTGTCAGAGACTGCGAGGGGGATGTTAAAGGATTAAGGAAGTGAATGCAGAGACTGCGAGGGGGATGTTAAGGGATTAAGGAAGTGCATGCAATGTGACCTTTGATGTGTAGAAGCGGCTGTAGGAAGACCTGAGTATTTAAGAGAAGAGTTCTGTCTGAAATGCCCTCTTTCTACTATGCTCATGTGTGAGATGTGTAATAAACTGCTTGAGACAAATCTGCCTCGTCATTTACACACCCCACACTGGTGACCCAAGACGAAGCATGCAACACGAAGAGAGTTCCCCGGAGCCAGCCTTGTTGGGAGCTCCCAGCCAAGCGTATGCCGTTACAATCCAGCTACCGGATTTTTGGCAGCACAACCCGCGCTCCTGGTTCCACCTGGTTGAGGCGCAGTTCGTCCTCTGGGGGGTATCCGTGGATGACACGAAATTCTACCATGTGGTCGCAAAGCTCGACACCCACACGGCTCAGCATGTGGAGAGTCTGCTGGATCAGCCACCAGCCAGCGACAAATACGACGCGTTGAAGGCCGCACTTATCCAGCACTACACACTCTCGGTTGAGGAGAGAGCAGAGAGACTCCTGACGCGGACCGGGTTAGGAGATTGCATGGCTATTGACCTGATGGAGAGGATGCTGAGATTGAAGGGCTCTGACTACGACCACTTCATTTTTACCCACCTTTTCCTCCGGAACCTTCCGTCAGCGACGAGAGCGGCCCTGGCCAATTCGCCGCTGCTAGCCAAGTGGGACTACTGTGCGCTGGTCCGGGAAGCACACCGGATCATCATGGCCAGCAGAGAGCTCGCGACCACGGTGGCAGCGACAGAGCTCGGCTCGACGGCCGGAGAGGGCGAGGAGCCATTGACGGCGGTAGCAGAACCACCGACAACAGCGGTGGCGGGAGCCAAGGAACGCGGAGGAGACATCCTTTGTTTCTACCATTGCTGCTTTGCAGAGAGGGCACGCAAATGTGTACCACCGTGCCAGTTCAAGCGCTCGGGAAACGCCAAGACCGGGGGTCGGTAGCAGCTGCGACCCTCGGGGAGGAGAACAAGCTGCTCTACTTGACGGACGCAGGCTCGGGGAGGCATTTCCTCGTGGACACCGGCGCCCAGTTGAGTTTCATCATGCCGTCCTACGCCGACCGGCTGGCAGGTTCCAGCGGCCCCGAGATGGCAGCAGCAAACGGCTCGGAGATTAAGACCTTTGGTGAGAGGACTCTACTTCTGTCGCTACACGGCCGTGCATTTGAGTGGACTTTTGTCATAGCAGCATTGAATTTCAATATATTGGGGGCTGATTTTTTGTGCTCACATGGTTTGTTGGTTGATGTCGCTAACAGGCGCCTGGTTAATGCACTCTCCTTTGATTCTATTCCCTGTACAGCTCGAGCGTCCCGGCCAACAGCACAAGCTAACGTCACAGCTGCAAGCGGTAAGTTCAACACACTGCTCACTCAGTTCCCAGCACTCACGGTCCCGACATTTTCGGCAGCCGTCACTAAACACGGGGTGGAACATTTTATTACCACCACCGGGCCGCCCATTTTTGCAAAACCTCGGCGCTTGGACGCAGCTAAACTGGCCATAGTGCGCGAGGAGTTCACCAACCTGGAGAGGTTGGGCATCATCAGGCGTTCAAACAGCCCATGGGCTTCCCCGCTACACATGGTCCCTAAAGCTGACGGTTCATGGCGGCCTTGCGGGGATTTCCGCAGGTTGAACAACGCCACAGCACATGACCGCTACCCAATCCCTTATATCCAATATTTTTCCGTTCATTTGGCAGGGCCGTGCGTTTTTTCTAAAATAGACTTGGTCTGCGGTTACCACCAAGTCCCAGTGCACGCTGAGAACATACCCAAAACAGCGGTGATAACTCCGTTTGGTCTATTCGAGTTTTTGCGCATGCCATTCGGGCTTAAAGGGGCCGCACAGACGTTCCAGCGCATGATGGATGCGGTGCTGCGCGATCTCCCTTTCATATTCGTCTACCTGGACGATAACTTGGTAGCCAGCGCATCCGAAGACAAACACGAAACCCACCTCACGGCGGTTTTCCAGAGGTTGGGAGAGCACGGTTTAATAATCAACCCAGCGAAGTGTCAGTTCAGGGTGACGCAGATTGATTTTTTGGGGCACCGCGTCTCTCCCGAAGGAGCGATTCCGCTGCCTGACAAAGTGCGCGCGGTAGCAGATTTTCCCCGACCGCAAATGGTCAGGGCGTTACAGGAGTTTTTGGGAATGGTGAATTTTTATAACCGTTTCCTCCCCCGCGCAGCGCGGCTCATGCAACCACTGTATGCCGCGCTCAAAAAACAGAAACCCGCGAATAAGATCGAATGGTCCCCGGAGCGAGAGCAAGCATTCTCGGAAGTCAAAGCAGCCCTGGCAAACGCTGCGTTGTTGGCACATCCAGACCCAACGGCCCGCATAGCGCTCACTACCGACACGTCAGATGTGGCCATAGGGGCGGTCGTGGAGCAGTGTGTAGCCGGGGCTTGGCAGCCGCTCGCCTTTTTCAGCAGGACTTTGCGCGATAGTGAACATAAATACAACGCATTCGACAGGGAGTTGCTGGCTATCCACTTGGCCATTCGCCACTTCCAGTTCTGGCTGGAAGGACGCCGTTTCACCGCGTTCGTTGACCACAAGCCACTAACATTCACGATGGCCAAGGTTTCAGAACCGTGGTCGGGCCGGCAGCAGAGACAGCTGGCCGCGATCTCAGAGTTTACTACCGATATTCAGCATGTGTCGGGTAAACTGAATGTAGTGGCAGACTGCCTCTCACGCGCCGTGGCGGCCCCGGTCCGCGTGGGGATAGATTACACAGCCATGGCCGCGGAGCAGGTTAGTGACGCGGATGTGCACGCGCTCCAGTCTGGATCAACAGGGTTAAGGCTGGAGAACAGGGTGCTGCAAGACGGTATGCCCCCCCTAATCTGCGATCTCTCCACTGGGCGACCGCGTCCCGTGGTACCGGCCACGTGGCGCCGCAGCGTTTTTGACTCGATTCATTCTTTAGCGCACCCGGGAGTGCGCGCGTTGGTCAAGATGGTAGGAGAGAAATTTGTGTGGCCGAGCCTTCGCAAACAAGTGAAAGAGTGGGCAGCAGCCTGCATGGCGTGCCAATGAGCCAAAGTACACAGGCACATGAGAGCTCCCTTGGAGTCGTTTCACATCCCGGCTAAGAGGTTCGACCATGTTCACGTGGACCTCGTGGGCCCCCTCCCACCATCACAGGGGTGCACGCACCTTCTGACAATGGTGGACTGCACCACGCGCTGGCCTGAGGTGGTTCCACTGGCGTCAACCACAGCCGAGGAGGTGGCGCGCGCGTTTTTAACAGTATGGGTGGCGCATTTTGGAGTCCCGTTGGACATTACGTCCGACAGAGGCCCTCAATTTGTTTCCGAACTTTGGTCAACAATGGCCCACAGCCTGGGTGTCACAATTCACCGCACAACCGCGTACAATCCACATGCTAATGGGTTATGTGAACGTTTTCATAGGTCATTGAAAGCGGCTCTCAGGGCGTCACTGATGGATGCAAATTGGGTAGACAAGCTACCGTGGGTTTTACTGGGGTTATGTTCTGCGCCTGAAGAGGACTTGGAAGCTTCCCCGGCTGAACTCGTTTTTGCGCAACCACTTCGGCTGCCTGGGGAATTTCTCCCAGATAATCCTGCGCCGGGCAGCTGCCCGGCTCAGCTGTTGCAGCGTAGCATTGACACAGGCACACTGCCGGGTCCTGTTCACCACAGTTTTCCGCACGTTTTTGTGCCTAAGACTTTGAAAAACGCGGAGTTTGTTTTTGTCAGACACGATGCACATCGCCCCCCACTGCGCCCACCTTATGATGGACCGTTCAGAGTGCTGGAAACAGGGGACAAGCATTTTTTGCTAGATTTGGGGGGTAGGAGGGAAAAGGTTGGCATTAACAGACTCAAACCCGCTTTTGTGGTGGCGGACGAGCAAGTGCTGTTGGCGAGGGCCCCTCGGCATGGAAGGCCCCCACGGGGAGCTTCCCAGAGTAAAATTTCCCCAGAACACCCGCAGGGACAGACAAAAGGTTTTCACCCCCAAACAGCAACTCCCCAGCATGACAGCGCCGCGGAGGCGGTGAATCCTGGTTACAGCAGATACGGGAGAAGACTGAAGCCCAGGCAGCATGTGGATTGATGTTTAATGATTCTGTCACAGCATACGGACTGTTATTCTTTTGTTCGATCCAATATGCTCGGGGGGGGGGTGGTGTAGCCGCACATGGGGAAAACATAATGTGTAGCATCTTAGATAAGAACAAAGAGCAGAGCTTCCTTGGAGATAACAGGAAGTTGTGAAAGTGTGATCTTTTGTGTGTCAGAGACTGCTAGGAGGATCCTTTGTGTGTCAGAGACTGCGAGGGGGATGTTAAAGGATTAAGGAAGTGAATGCAGAGACTGCTAGGGGGATGTTAAGGGATTAAGGAAGTGCATGCAATGTGACCTTTGATGTGAATGCAATGTGACCTTTGATGTGTAGAAGCGGCTGTAGGAAGACCTGAGTATTTAAGAGAAGAGTTCATTTACACACCCCACACCAGATCACTTATTTGTGTGATCTTTTATGATACTCATAGGTGTTGTATCTTGCACTTTGGGGAATGGGAGTTGTTCAGTCATCATCATAATTATTTTAGTTTATTTGTGTAGTTTATAGTCTATCATCAATAAACTCATGCAGTACTATAACAGGACACATTTACAAATATTTGAGACCCATTCTAGTGCATCCTTTTATATTTTAGGAATATTGTAAGTACAAAACACCAAACATTATTATACACAGCAAAATGACCTGTTTTGGCTGCAACTGTTGCATCAGTGTTGCCCATTTATCAGTAAATATTTAAATAAAAATTATTTATTTTGTTATTTGGGCATTTTTGTGTCCAGTTTGGTGATGGTTGTCGTTTAGTCAAACCATGCATGTGGCTGCATATGATATGCAATTGATCTGGGCATTCTGCTCCACAATCGTGGTGGTATTATTATTAACTTTTAATTTTATGATAGCCGTGCAAGCACACTAAGAGGATTGCCATCGGCGACAGCGAGTCATGGTCTTGCAAAGGAACTCCTGTCTCCTGCTGACTGGACGGGCTGGGCTTGCTTCCCTGCGAAGGACTGCGTTCTGTCCACTGCTTCTCCATCACTAGTGTTCTTTAGGCAGACCCCGGGTCCCCGCTGGCATTCCCCAAATTATCTTTTAGATGTACGCAATCACGGTAACATTATAATATCATTTTTAAAGAGTTACATCTCCATTATTCTCTCTTTCTTGCCAAATTTGTCACTTTTCACTTCATTTTTTTGTTTGCAAAGCACTGTGGTGATTGACTGGTCGTGATGCCACGTATTATCCAATCACCATGGTCATGATGCCATGTATTTGTGGTATAGGAAACCACAAAGTGTTAACTGGTGCCGGCGTGGTGACGCAGCCATGCGGTGATGCCATTACGCCAGACTATTATAAGGGGAGAATTGGCCATCTTAGGCCTCTCTTGGCTCCAGGCTATAGAGGGGTTGCACGTGATGTCAGTGGTCATGTGCCACATTGTTTTTCTGCCATTTTGGATGGCAAATAGCTGTAGACCCTGTGTTGAGAATAATAATAATTCCACAAGCACCTACTCATCCTGACTCAACACGGTGTTGTTTGTTATCCATTACGACTGAATACCACCTTAAGTGAGTGAGAGCTTTACAGCAAGGTGGCCCGACACTCCTACGACATCATTTGTTTGCAACAAGCAAAACACAAGATGGATATGGAGGTGAGCCTGCTGCTCGCTGGCTTTTTGCCAGAGTAAAGGCAAAAAAAGAGAGCCAGAGAAGGCTACAGGCAGTGAGACAAAACACTTTGGAAAAGTCCTGGAGCATTTAGGAAAACATAGAGCCATAAAGCTGAAGACGTGAGGGTACAAACTAGATCACATATGAAGGTAAGCTAATGATTGCTAATGCTAGTTTGCTTTAAGTCCACCACAGGCAGCAAGACAAAACTCTGGAAAAGTACTGGAGAGTTGGGAAGCCATGGGGCAGTGGAAGATGTGAGGATATGAACTAGCTCACATATCAGAATCAGAATCAGAATCAGAATCAGGTTTATTGCCATTGTTCATGTAGTACACAAACTAGGAATTTGTCTCGGTACAATGCTGCAACATTAAACATGATAAGATAAGAGAAATAAACTATACATGTAATAAAGTGTAGGATAAGATTAAGTGATACTGGTCAACAGTTAAAATATATATTAGCCAGCAGCAGATACTGTGGAGAACTATATAGTGCAGTCGGTAATGCAGGAAGAAAACAGTGATGATTGACATGAGTCTGGTTGAGCTGCTGTACATGGTGCACGAGAGTCACTTAGTGTTCAGCAGTCTAATGGCAGAGGGGAAGAAGCTGTTCATGTGACGGGAGGTTTTAGTCTGGATGGACCGAAGTCTTCTACCAGAGGGGAGGGGGGCAAACAGTACATGACCAGGGTGTGAGGGATCGGCTATGATCCGGCCAGCACGCCTCCGGGTCCTGGAGATGTACAGATCCTGGAGAGATGGGAGCTTGCAGCCGATCACCTTCTCAGCAGTGCGCACGACGCGCTGCAGCCTTAGTCTGTCCCTGGCAGTGGCTCCTGCGTACCACACGGTTATGGAGGTGGTGAGGATGGACTCGATGATGGCTGTGTAGAACTGCACTAACATCTTGGTGGGTAGCTTGAGCTTCCTCAGCTGCCGCAGGAAGAACATCCTCTGCTGGGCTTTTTTGATGAGTGAGCTGATGGTCAGCTCCCATTTGAGGTCCCTGGTGATGGTAGTGCCTAGGAAGCGGAAGGAATCAGCAGTGGTGATGGGAGAGCCTGAGAGGGTGAGGGGGGGCAGAGGAGTAGTGACTTTCCTGAAGTCTACAATCATCTCCACTGTCTTCAGAGCGTTCAGCTGCAGGTTGTTATTGCTGCACCAGGACGCCAGCTGGGCCACCTCTCTCCTGTAGGCGGACTCGTCGCCGTTGGAGATGAGCCCGATGAGGGTGGTGTCGTCCGCAAACTTGATCAACTTGACAGACTGGTGGCTGGAGGTGCAGGAGTTGGTGTAAAGGGAGAAGAGTAGGGGGGAAAGTACACAGCCCTGGGGTGATCCGGTGCTGATGCTAGTATAGTCTGAGACAGTCTTTCCCAGCCGCACATGCTGCCTCCGGTCCGTCGGGAAGTCGATGATCCACCTGCAGAGGGAGTCAGGCACGTTGAGCAGGGACAGCTTGTCCCGGAGCAGAGCGGGGCGGATGGTGTTGAATGCGGAGCTGAAGTCCACAAACAGGATCCTGGCGTAGGTTCCCGGGGAGTCCAGGTGCTGCAGGATGGAGTGGAGGGCCAGGTTGACTGCATCGTCTACAGACCTGTTGGCTCGGTAGGCAAACTGCAGCGGGTCCAGGAGAGGGGTGGTGATGGACTTGAGGTGGGACAGGACCAGGCGCTCAAAGGACTTCATGACTACAGAGGTGAGCGCTACAGGTCTGTAGTCATTAAGTCCAGTGATCCGTGGCTTCTTGGGGACAGGGATGATGGTGGAGGATTTGAGGCAGGACGGCACGTGGCATAACTTAAGGGAGGTGTTAAAAATGTCTGTGAATACAGGAGCCAGCTGTTTCGCACAGAGTCTCAGGGTGGAGGGAGACACGCCGTCTGGGCCGGGGGCCTTGCGCGGGTTCAGTCTGGAGAACTGTTTGAGCACATCCTGCTCACTGATGATAAGGGGAGGGGGGGAGGTGGGGGGGGGTGCCTTAAATGAAGTAGGGAATGTGGAGGCTGTGGAGCTGGAGGGAGGGGGGGAGTTGGACACAGATGACGAGGTGTCAAAACGGGCATAGTGTTGGGACAGTCTCTGACAAAGGGCTTTGTCATCCTGACCTTTAGGAGCCTGAGGCCGATAGTTGGTGATCTGCCTCAGTCCTCTCCACACGGAAGCCGAATCATTAGCAGTGAACTGCTGCTGGAGTCTCTCTGAGTACACAGATTTAGCCCTCTTCAGCTCTCTGTTAAACCGGTATTTAACCTCCCTGTAGCAGTCCCTGTCTCCACTTTTCAGCGCTGCTTCCTTCTCCTTCCTGATCTGTCTGAGCTTAGCTGTGAACCAGGGTTTGTCATTAGAGTAACTCACCCTGGTGCGTGATGGAAGAATGTTCTCTTCACAAAAGTGGATATATGAGTTCACAGTGTCCGTGTACTCATCCAGATCATGCGTGGCTCCTTTAAGCATGCCCCAGTCAGATATTTCCATGCACGTTTCCAGCTTCTCCTCAGCATCACTGGTCCGTATCTTCGTAGTGCTCACAACAGGTTTAGTGAGCTTCAGTCTCTGTCTGTATGTGGGAATGAGGTGAACCATCACGTGATCAGATAATCCCAGCGCAGCTCGAGGAACAGCGCGATATGCGTCTTTCACTGTGGTGTAACAGTGATCCAGTGTGTTTAATCCTCTGGTGGGGCATTTAATAAACTGTTTGTAGCGGGGGAGATCGTGGCTCAGATTGCACTGATTAAAGTCGCCAGCCACAATAATCAGCGAGTCTGGAAAACTCCGCTCTGTGTGTTGAATGTGATCCGCGAGCACGCGCTGAGCTTCGCGCGTGTCCGCGTCGGGAGGGGCGTACACAGCGATCAGTATAAAAGAAGCAAACTCCCGTGGGGAATAAAAAGGCTTGCAGTTGATAACAAGAAATTCCAAGGCAGGAGAACAGTGTTTGGAAATTTCCGTTACATCAGAGCACCAGCTACAGTTGATGTAGAAGCAGACTCCGCCTCCTGTGGTCTTGCCGGAAAGCTCTGTGTCACGATCAGCACGGAAGAGCTGGAAGCCGTCGAGGCGCAGCGCGCTGTCCGGTATATTTTCCCGGAGCCAGGTCTCAGTAAAGCAGAGGACAGCTGAGGAGGCGAGGTCCTTAAAACGCATCAGCAGTCTCAGTTCATTCACCTTGTTAGAGAGAGAGTTGGTATTGGACAGAAATATGCCAGGCAGCGCCGTTCGCGAGCCTCTCCTGCGAAGTCGCACGAGAGCGCCCGCTCGTCTTCCTCTCTTCCGCCGTCTCACTTTCCGAGCCAAACAATAAACCAGATCGGCGGCAGGGGCTAGAAAAACTGGGAGGAGGTCCGTGGGGGTCAAAGTCCTGATATTTAAAAGAAGGTAAGCTAATGATTGTTAATGCTAGTTAAGCACTAATAAGTCCTCCACACTACATTGTAATCACGGCAAGTTATTGTTATTGGGTACTAAAATATGTATGCTGTGTGTGTTTCAGATGGCTCTCTTGTGGCAAAATTATTGCTTCAAACCATCGGTCTGGGTGTTCATCCAAGCCTCCTAGTGGTGGGATGTCATCCCAGCTTCACGAACTGCAGTGACTGCAGAACTTCAGAATGTCTGTAGAAACGTTTAGCTTCCTGTGCTACAAATTGTTCTGTGTGAAAATCTTGGAGAGACTTTTGAGACATCATGGGATGTACCTGCTCCAGCTGGTGGTGTCGTGGCAAAAAGTGATCAGGTGCCATATTATAGTTATGGGGTTATATTAGCCGTAAAATATATATTTCAGCAGTTCCAAGGTTGTCATAGCCAGGAGCAGCACTGGGGTTAAGCTCCTAGTGCTTATAAAATGCTCCTTATGGCGTGCGTCTCAAAAAGCCTCTGACAACTAAGTCCAACTCCTAGCCTGCCCGTGTGGTTTAGTTTCTAAGCCCGGTGGAACTGCTTTTACTAATAGGAGAAGGGGCGAGGGCGGATTTCTGGCGCCTTAAAACCAGATGCTTCGGGTAGATGGTGGCCCATTAACCTGGGAAGGTAGCCCATCTAGGGGAAGGTAAACCCTGATTTCAAACTGCTGCTGCCTTGCGGCATACCCGGTCACGGGAAAGGCTTCGGGAGTCAACCCTGAGGAAAAATCCGGAGTCGGAGTCCCTAAGGCAGTTCTCTATTGTGCTCAATATCGTTCTGGCAGCTCCTGCGACGGCGCTGGTGCCAAACTGTAGCAGCCCTGCTGTTCCTTTGGATCCATCAGTGACGTGGAGAGGGGGGACATGCTGTATGGGCAACATCTTGTCTTCCATACCTTTCTGCCCAGGCTTGTATCCTACCAACGCCCAACGCTGGAAGGTAGAACACCGGATCACTGGAGATGACACTCCAGCTTCGCCTTCAGCGTAGATAAAACACGGGGAATGACAGTTACCGGTTATAAGCCACCGCTCAATTTGCGTAGAGCGTGGCACCAGGGGTTGTTCCCGACGGTGGGAGGGATCATCTGATCTCACTGGACAGCTACCGCCCGCCTCAAGCTGGGCAGCCCCCAGCCAATAAGGTGTTGTCCCGCCACAGCCTGCTTTCCTCATTGGGTGCATGGGGATGAGGTGAAGTCCGAATGGCAGGCTGAGAACCTTTGCACCAGGCAAGACAACAAAACAAAAGAGACCAACTCTAAAACTGGGAACTTGGAACGTCCGCACTATGATGACAGGACTCGCTGCTAACCTCAAGGACATCAGCGACACCAGGAAGACTGCCGTCATCAATAATGAGCTGAAGAGACTGGAAGTGGATATCGCCACTCTCCAGGAAACACAGCTGGCTGGCACAGGCACACTGAGAGAGAAGGACTACACATTCTACTGGCAGGGAAAGGGCAGTGACGAACACAGGGAACACGGAGTGGGCTTCGCAGTGAAGAACACTTTGCTGAAGATGATGGAACTGGGCAGCAATGGCTCTGCACGACTCCTCACCCTCCGCCTTAACACCATTCAAGGCCCAGTCACCCTCGTCAGTGTGTATGCCCCAACACTGACAGCGACACCAGAGGCAAAAGACGAGTTCTACGAGAATCTCGCAACAACTGTCAGGATCATCCCCAACTCTGAACAACTCATTCTCCTTGGAGACTTCAATGCCAGCGTGGGTGCTGACCACGACTCCTGGCCCTCCTGTCTTGGACCATTTGGTGTGGGCAGAATGATCGACAACGGACAGCGGCTGCTCGAGTTCTGCACACATCATGATCTGTGCATCACAAACGCGTTCTTCAAGACCAAGCCCCAACACAAGGTTTCCTGGCGACATCCGCGCTCAAAGCACTGGCACCAGCTGGACTTGATCCTGACCAGGCGCACCTCACTGAAGAATGTGCTAATCACCCGCTCGTTCCAGAGTGCAGATTGCAACACAGACCATTCATTGGTGTGTTGCAAGGTCAAGCTGCAGCTGAAGAAATTCCACCATGCCAGACAGCCTGGAAAGGCACGGATTGACACCAGCAAGATGGCCCAACCAGAACTTGTTGAGCAGTTTGCCTCCACCTTTGTGAAGGAACTTGGTGAACCACAAGAAGGAGAGTCTGCTAAGCAGAAGTGGGAAGAGCTGCGAGACACCATCCACCGCACAGGCTTGGCTACCTTTGGGAGGAAGACCTCGAAATCACAGGACTGGTTTGATGCCAAGTCGACCGTGATGACCCCCGTCATTGAAGCCAAGCGCTCAGCACTTGCTGAGTATAAGAAATACCCAAACGAGAAGAATCTCCAGATTCTCAGGGCTGCGAGAAGCAAAGTTCAGCAGACTGCTTGGCGCTGCGCCAACGAGTACTGGACTCAGCTCAGCCAAGACATTCAAACCGCTGCCATAACAGGAAACATCCGTGGTATGTACGACGGCATCAAGAAAGCACTTGGTCTGGCTCAGAGCAAAAAGGCCCCCCTCAAATCCTCCACTGGGGAGATGATCACAGAAAAGAACAAGCAGATGGAGAGATGGGTAGAGCACTACTCCGACCTCTACTCCAGACAGAACATCGTGACACCCTCAGCCCTTGATGCCATCGATTGCCTGCCGTCCATGGATGAACTTGACGCCGAGCCAACCATGGACGAACTCAGCAAGGCCATTGATAGCTTGGCCGCTGGCGAGGCTCCCGGCAACGACGGCATACCCCCCGACCTGATCAAGCATTGCAAGACCGCCCTACTGCTGCCATTGCATGACGTTCTCTGCCAGTGCTGGAAGGAAGGTGCCGTACCACAGGACATGAGGGACGCCAAGATCATCACCCTCTACGAAAACAAAGGGGAGAGAAGCGACTGCAACAACTACAGGGGCATCTTCCTCCTCAGCATTGTTGGCAAAGTCTACGCACGAGTTGTCCTCGTTCGTCTACAGAAGCTTGCCGAACATGTCTACCCCGAGTCTCAGTGTGGCTTCCGTGCTGGGCGATCGACGATGGACATGATATTCTCCATCCGTCAACTTCAGGAGAAGTGCAGAGAACAGAACATGCCCCTGTACGTCGCCTTTATCGACCTCACTAAAGCGTTCGATCTGGTCAGCAGAGAGGGCCTTTTCAAGATCCTGCCAAAGATAGGATGCCCACCAAAGTTGCAAAGCCTCATCGAATTGTTTCACACCAACATGCAGGGGATGGTGCAGTACGACGGCAACGTTTCAGAGCCATTCAATATACACAGCGGCGTGAAACAAGGCTGTGTACATGCGCCAACCCTCTTTGGGGTCTTCTTTGCTATGCTCCTGAGGCATGCCTTCAGCACAGCAACAGAGGGAATCTATCTGCATACAAGATCTGACGACAGGCTTTTCAACCTCGCCCGCCTGAAAGCAAGAACCAAAATACGTGAGGCTCTAATCAGAGATATGCTGTTCGCAGACGATGCTGCAGTCGCGACCCACACACAGCAGGAGCTTCAGACCCTGATGGACCGTTTCTCCCAGGCATGCATGGACTTTGAGCTTACCATCAGCCTGAAGAAGACTAATGTCTTGGCGCAAGGCACGGAAGCACCACCAACCATCACCATCGACGACTACAAGCTGGAGGTCGTGAATCAGTTCACGTACCTGGGGTCCACGATTAGCAGCAACCTCTCCCTTGATACAGAGATCGACAAGAGGATTGGAAAATCAACCTCCACACTCGCTCGTCTCACCACACGAGTGTGGGAGAATTCCAAACTCTCTGTCAAGACGAAGATGGCAGTGTACAACACCTGAGTCATCAGCACACTGCTCTATGGGAGTGAGACGTGGACAACATACGCCCGGCAGGAAAAGAGACTGAATTCCTTCCACTTGCGCTGCATTCGCCGCATCCTGGACATATCCTGGCAGGACAAAGTGCCCAACATAGAAGTCCTGTCCCGCGCCGGCCTTCCCTCCATGTTCACTCTACTCAGGCAGCGCAGGCTCCGTTGGCTAGGCCATGTTCACCGTATGAAGGATGGCAGAATCCCCAAAGACATCCTCTACGGAGAACTGGCAATTGGCAGGGGAGACGCTGGCCGTCCACAGCTGCGCTTCAGAGACGTCTGCAAGAGAGATATGAAGGCCCTGGAGATCAACACAGAGTGCAGGGAGGACCTCGCAACGGACCGCTCCAAATGGAGAGGTACCCTGACCAGACAGCTCAAGGTGGGTGAAGAGAAACTGACTGCTGCAGCAGATGAAAAAAGGACCCGCAGGAAGAACCGCCACAGACCCAGTAGCACGGAGACCATCCACAAGTGCAACCTGTGTGACAGGGACTGCCATTCGCGCAGCGGCCTGTTCAGCCACAGGCGGTGCTGTTCCAGCAGAGTAGACATTTAGGATTCTCTTCCATGGTCATCATAGACCGACGGAGGCCGACGACGATATATTTCAGCAGGTAAATAGTATTGAGTTAGGTGTAATAAAATATATTTAAGAATTATGATGCATTTTTAACCCAAAACAAACTTCATCTAGGATTAAAAGCAATTAAAATAATACAGTCACAAGGTTACATGGAAAATACATGGATTTACTGGATATATGCATGTACTGTATAAATATATATTCTATGTGTGAATAATGTACTATGTACTCCTTTTGTATTGCACTAGGAATTTTTACAATAAACCTTTGTGCCTTTTGTAGATGTGTCTCCACTTTTGTTTATGTTTTATTTTTGAAGGTTACCAAGATTTAGTGACATAAATTAAATGCTAAAAGATTGGAAAAACTTTCTAAATAATCTAGCAGTCTGAGAAATCACTTTTGGTTTGGTGTAAGTCTGTCAACAGAATTATGAACCATAAAGTAGTTTGTGTTAAAACATGTTAAATCCCATTAAACCCTAACTCATTATTAGGAAATACAGATGCCAATATGGCCCAGAATTCCTCCATATACTGGTACTATCACTAAAGTGTGCTGTGTCTTCTGCACTGGCACATCCAACAATAGTCTTCAGTAAATAAAATTGTTTTTGGTTACTTTTTCTTAAAAGTGAGCCATTATTTTCAGCGTCACTGATAAATGTTTGGTTTGTACTGTTGACTCTTCCCACCAGTGTTTTAACAGAAAAATAGAAAATCATGATGCAAACACATGTCACTAAATTGTTTATTACAATTACCAGCAAAATCCAGATTATTTAGAATGTGCAACATTCAAACTGTAAAAAAAAAAATCAGAATGGGTCACACACGCCGGTCACACACGCTGACTCCTTGCCTTTGCAAAGTGGCCCAGCACACCAAGGAACGCTTGATTGAAGGCAGCATTCTGAGCCATCTCCTCCCTTCACATGGTAGTTTCATGGGATCCAGGTCAAGTGGACCCCTGACCAAGCGAGCACTCCCAAGTGGACCCCAGGATCCAATCTGTACATGTACAAGTACATTCTCAATCCAGTGATTTGTAAACGCGAAGAAGGAGAACAACAACAAGAATTTGTGTAAAACTGTTGGAAAGACTTTTCCCGGTCACCAAGAAGTGTAAAAAATATATGTAAGATGACAACTACGCTGACCTGGAGAAGGCTTTGGCTCTGTTTCTGCTTTCAAAAGACTTCTTCTCCACCGCTGCTGCTCGCCACCACTGGCTGTCCCCAGATGAAAATCCACAGATTCAAGATTCCAAGGCTTTATCATGTGCACAGTTAAGAAATGCTACTTTTCCTGAGCAATGGATAGGTTTGTGGAGCACAGAATAGGCATGTGGGACCATAATGTTCTGAATGAGGCTTTAGAAAGCTCTGAATCAGTTTGTAAATCACTGGATTGAAAATGTACTTGTACATGTACAGACTGGACCCCGGGGCCCACTTGGGGTGCTAACATGGGGTGCTCACTTGGTCAGGGGTCTGTTATGTCCATAAAACGTGGAATAATGATGAGGCGAGTGATGAACTACACAGGTCTTTATTAATGACTCACAGTATATGTACAGATGCTCCCGCTAGGCTGAGAGGTTGTTGAAGAGACCGCTTCTTTTCCTCACGGCCCTCTTATACTCCGGGTGACATCACCACCCGTGTCACACCATAATATGTCCTAATCCCAACACAACATCCCCCCCTTCAAAATGGTCCAAAACACACATACAATCCAGACGGTCCCAATTTTATTTATTTATTTATTATTTATTTATTTACCTTTATTTAACCAGGAAAAAAACCCGTTGAGATTAAAAACCTCTTTTTCAAGGGAGTCCTGGCCAAAGGGCAGCAAAAAAATCACAAATACACTTATAATGACATACAAATCATATAAAACAGTTACAAATTAGTGAGGCTGTCTCAAGTGTTCTCAATCTGGATTTAAAGTCGTTCAACGAAACAAGTTCTGTTAGTTTCCAGTCTTTTTGCAACATGTTCCATGTAGAGGGGGCTGAGAATATGAAAGCTCTTTTTCCCAGCTCAGTACGGGCAAATGGAACAGAAAGCAACAAATGATCATTAGAACGCAAACCATAAGGATCAACACTTCTCAGTGTGATCAAATTACAAATGTAAGGGGGCAACAGTCCAAGCATGGCCTTGTAAATAAAAATGTACCAGAGAGTCAACCTCCTGGTGGACAAAGAGGGCCATCCCACTCTAGAATACAGTTCACAGTGATGGGTCAAGGCTCTACAGTTTGTAACAAACCTCAAAACAGCATGATATACAGAGTCAGTCTTACTCAGACACTGAGCTGAAGCGTTCATATACAAGAGGTCTCCATAATCTAAAATAGATAAAAAAAAGTTGCAGTAACAAGACGCTTTTTAACCTCAAAAGAAAAACAACATTTATTTCGAAATAAAAAAAACTGTTTCAGTTTAAGTTTCTTCACAAGATTTTCAACATGGGGCTTAAAAGTCAGAGCGTCATCAAGCAAGATACCAAGATACTTGTACGAGTGAACCACCTCAATTTCATTTCCCTCAAAAGTGGACACTGTGGGAAAAATTTGTGGACTCTTCCTAAAATTTGAAAACCACATCAGTTTAGTTTTGTCAGCATTAAGGACTAGTTTTAGCTGCAGAAGTGTGTGCTGCACCACATTAAAAGCTTTCTGCAGAGAAGCAACATCATTAGCAGGGGAAGAGCCAAAGCAGTAAATAATTGTGTCATCGGTATAAAAATGCAAACTAGCATCAGACACATTTTGTCCTAGATCATTAATGTACATAATGAATAGGAGGGGTCCTAATACAGAACCCTGCGGCACCCCCTTGTGGACACTGACAATTTCAGAACACAAACCATCATATTTAATACATTGGGTCCTGTCACTCAAATAATTTGCGAACCAGGAGACTACATGTTCCGACAGACCAAAACTGATGAGTCTTTGCTTTAAAACTGTGTGGTCCACAGTGTCAAAAGCCTTTGACAGATCAATGAAAAGTGCAGCACAGTACTGCTTTTTATCAAGAGCAACAAGTATATCATTGACCACTTTTGTAGCAGCAGTAATAGTGCTGTGATTTTTCTAAAGCCCGACTGCAGTTTTGAAAGAAGTTCATTTGAGTATAAAAACTCTTTAAGTTGATCACACACGAGAGATTCAAGAATCTTGGACAAGACACACAAATTTGATATTGGTCTGTAGTTAGTTAAAACTGCTGGGTCACCTCCTTTTAAAAGAGGAACCACAAAAGCTGACTTCCATACTACAGGAATCTCTTTGTTTTCAATTGATAAATTAAAAAGTACTGTAAGAGGCTGTGCAATAAAATCGGCAGCCATTTTCAAAAAGTAAGGCTCTATCAAGTCTGGTCCAGGAGGTTTTCTGTGATTCAAAGTTTTGAGAGCCTTATGAACTTGCTGTACAGTAAAAGGTACAAGTCTAAAAGGTTCTCCAAAAAACGTTTGGGAATTAGTACAGTGAGGCACAGATGTAGCTCCTGTAGAGTTAAACAGAAAACCAGATGACACAAAATGCTTACTGAAGCAATTTAAAACCTCAGTTCTATCATAAACTGGGACTGAGCCATTTAAAACAAAAGTAGGAAGAACCTGAGAGCTTTTGTTCACAGACAAACCTTTGATCACTTTCCAAAATTTCTGTGGATTATTAAGACTCTCAGTTATGACAGATAAATAATATTCAGATTTAGCCTTTTTAATAAAAAAAAGTGCATTTATTTCTCAGTTGTCTAAAAATAGACCAATCACTGGCAGTATCAGTTTTCCTGGCTTTGGCCCAAGCCACATTACGCTGATAAAGCATCAGACAGTTCTGGAGGGAACCAGGGGTTTCACGCCCCTTTACTCTGAATTTCCCTCTAGGAGCATGTTTATTTACAATTTTCTCAAAGTTTTCTTTAAAGAAAGTCCACGCTAACTCAACGTCTGGCAACAGGCCTCTATGTTACCAATTAGCCAAGGACAAATCATGATGATAAGCTTGTTCATTAAATTTCTTCAAATTCCGCTTGAAAATAATGCGCGGTTTACATTTTGGGATTTTTGTATCTCTGCACACTGCAACAACACAATGATCACTCAAATCATTGCAGAAAACACCCACAGATGAAAATTTATGTGGAGCATTTGTTAAAATTAAGTCAACGTGGACTTTTCAGGACTTTTAATATTTGGCCTAGTTGGATAGTTAATCAACTGGCTAAAATTTACAGAGTCACAGAAAGATTTAAATTCTTCAGAAGCTACGTTTAACCAATCCCAATTGAAGTCTCCTGCCATTAAAAGCTCATTGTAGTTTAATTTGGACAAAAGATGCTTTAAGGATGATAATGCCTCCTTGATGGCAGATGGAGGTCTATAACAACCAACAACAGTTATGGAAAGGGATTTGGCTATGTCCATATTCAAGGCCAGAAACTCCATCTGCTTAGAAATAGACTTAGACAAGACAATTGAAGCATCAAATCTTGATTTAACATAGGCGGCTACACCACCACCTTTTTTAGGCCTGTCTGTACGGAAGACATTGTATCCATTTATACTAATATCATCATCTGTGACAGCTTTTGTCAGCCACGTTTCAGAGATGATCACAACATCCGGATCAGTTGATCTAATCCAAATTTTGACCATGTCCATTTTAGGAAGTAAACTGCGCACATTAAGATGAATAATTTTGAGACCAGACATTGATTTAAAATCAGCAGGAGTCTGGATACATTGCAGATCAGGTCCAGGGTTTGGTTGCACATTTCCAGATAATAATAAAAGTAGGACAATCATCAATCTTTGCTTCACATCACATTCTGAAGCAGAAGTTTTGTATATTGAAGCCAGGCGATTCTTTTCATTGAGCAAAAGTGTGAGGTCATATAAAGTAAGAACATTTTGAAGTTTAAGTAATTCCCTTGGTACCTCTGTCCAGGAATCTATGACCCAGACCAAATGAGTCTGTGATTGCTCATAAACAACATTAGAATCAGTGCCACTATAGTAAGTGTCCCAAAAACACAACACATTGGCATGGGTACTCACCCAGGGAACATTATTTGATCTCGTGTTCCAGGCTGCCAACAAGCATATTAAAGTAATAAAAAATGCCATTGTCCTCCACTTTCTGCACATCAGCAGCTTAAAAGTTCTTACAAATACTGCAAGGAGATGTTGCAGGCCCAAGCTAGATATCTCAGCTCCAGGAGTAATATAGGTCTTCCAACCCAATATCCAGAAAAATATTACAGGCCCAAGCTAGTAAGCTCAGCTCCAGGAGAGATGTAGGCCTCCCAGCCCAGTCTCCAGGGGTATGTTGCAAGCCCAAGCTAGTTAGCTCAACTCCAGGAGGAATATAAGCCTTCCAGCCCAGTATCCAGGGAGATGTTGCAGACCCAAGCTGGCTAGCTCAGCTCCAGGAGGAATACAGGCCCTTCAGCACAGTATGCAGGGAGATGATGCAGACCCAAGCTAGTTAGCTCAGCTCCAGGAGAGATGTAGGTCTCCCAGCCCAGTCTCCAGAGAGGTGTTGCAGGCCCAAGCTAGTTAGCTCAGCTCCAGGAGGGGTATCGGCCACCCAGTTCAGTCTCCAGGGGGATGTTGCAAGCCCAAGCTAGTTAACTCAACTCCAGGAGGAATATAAGCCTTCCAGCCCAGTATCCAGGGAGATGTTGCAGACCCAAGCTGGCTAGCTCAGCTCCAGGAGGAATACAGGCCCTTCAGCACAGTATCCAGGGAGATGATGCAGACCCAAGCTAGTTAGCTCAGCTCCAGGAGAGATGTAGGTCTCCCAGCCCAGTCTCCAGAGAGGTGTTGCAGGCCCAAGCTAGTTAGCTCAGCTCCAGGAGGGGTATCGGCCACCCAGTCCAGTCTCCAGGGGGATGTTGTGGGCTCAAGCTAGTAAGCTCAGCTCCAGGAGGAGTATAGGCCTCCCAGCCCAGTCTCCAGGGAGGTGTTACAGGCCTAAGCTAGCCAGTTCAGCCCCCAGGAGGAGCACAAGCCTCCCAGCCACCTCTCCAGGGGAATGCCACAAGCCCAGCCAACCAACTCATCCTGGGCACAGGCCCAGACCTGTTAGCCACACTCAAAGGTGATAGTATGGCGCACATTTAGGGCGCATATATGGCATGCTTGTATGGTACGCATTTTCTCTCACATGTATTTAGTAGGCATGACGGTGCATACTCTGGAGACTTCAAACGTCCAAAAGGACCTGACCTGGCAGAGACCTCGGCAGGTGTGAAGTGGTTTCTGGAGAGACGGGAAGTCAGAGAGAATGTCCCAGCAGGAGCCCCCGAGGTGGAAGAGACAATAGAAACGCCAACGAGCCTCGGAGGCTATATGTTTACTGAAGGACTGTGGGTTGAGGGTGTGATATTTGATGTTGGGGGTTTTGTGTCTCTGGGGGTATAAGAGCTGTGAGGAAAGATTGTCCTGTCTCTTTTGTTGAGATACTTGCTTGTTAGAGGATGAGACTGCAAATAAACCTTTCCTGAGAAATAAACTCAGTCTCTTTTGTGAAGGCATCCTCTACAATAGCAGTATTCTTTAAACTTGTTAAAAGTCATTAAACTCATTAAAAGTCCACAATTTACTTAAAACATATAAAGGGATTTCAATAAAAATATCAACTGCAATTTATGAAAAGAGATTTAAATGTAATAAAATCCATTAAAAACAACTTAATCCAGAGAGACACTGAGCAGACAATACACATGCTGCCATCTTGGATTTTGAACCTGAATCACTCACTAAGATTAAACAGAAATTTTTTTGAAGGCCTATAACATTCACACAAAACAACTAAGGCTAGGGGAGAACAGGAGGACTACTGTCCCAACCCCACACGGCTAGATGGATTATTCTGCTGTCTCTGCTACCATATAGTCCATAAAATAAAACCTGCTGTGTTCCTAATATAAGGCATAAAACAATCCCATTATCATAAAGAGCATATATACAAACAAACTATACTCTTGTAAACACACTCAACAAACCATCAGAATAATTTTCATTTCAACACCATGCATAAGAACTAAAATCTGTGCAATTTACACCACTAACATATATTAAACACATTGCCCCCCATTACCAGTCAGCCATAGTGAAGAGCCCACCCCCGGAGACCCGTCAGGAGGGTCCCGACCAGAGCATCTTCTTCTCTTGGCACCCGGAGATGACCCACGTCGGTGCCAAGACACCTCTCTCTCATCATAGACATGCCACAGCTCCTTGGGGTGTCTCCATGTACCATCAGACAGCTGAAGGTAGCCGTCCTCCCGAGCAGCCACCACCTGCAGCCACCCCTGGTCCTCCTGCAGTTTCTGCTTCTCTCGACCAGGTCTCCTCCCTGGGCCAGACCACATCAGCGACCCTCAGAGGAGCCCGACTTGGCTTCCAGTGTTCCTGAGTGGCACGTCGTTTCACTGTGCCAGCTGGTCCTGCCCCACTGTCTTTCATTTGTGACGCTGGTGAAGCTGTTGTGACCCCCTGTTTCTCAGTACTTCCCAGCCGAACTCTGGAAACAGGATGGGCCAGCCACTCGGCTCCACCCGTTATCACGGGCGTCCCACCGCACTGCCCAGTTCCCTCAGCTAGGGTAACTTGGCCTCTGGCGCAGGAACTCTCCCATGATGGCCCTGGGTGGGGTTGGTCCTGCTCACCTCCCAGAATACTAGGCCAAGATTCGTCCCATACACCATCATCCACCACTTGCCTCACTGGTCGGTCCTACAAACCACGGCCCGACAACTCCTCTCCGATGCAACTGGTGAAACCCAGTCCATTTAAAAGGACAAAGCCCATCACATTCTCACCACTGGCAGTCACTATAAGCTTCAGGTTGGCGACCACTGCTGACTTGTATCGTGCCATCAGCTCCACCGAACCCACAACGGACAGCCTGTTTCCTCCATAACCACTCAATGGCGTTGAATAACCTCTCACTTGATAGTACGGGAAGAAACTCCTCACGGTGGGCCAACTCAACACAGACCTCACTGTGCCCGTGTCAACCAGCAACTGTACTTCCACTCCGTCCAATTTCATCATACAATATGTACGGCCATCGGTGTCTGGAGAGACAGTGTGAATAACCGTGGGAGTTGGAGCAGGGGTGTCCGCTTTTTGTCGCCGTTCCCCTCGCTCGAATCTGCTACAGGCCCTGGCGAAATGATGCAGGAGTCCGCACTTGCCACAGCGTTTACCTCTTGCTAGACACTCTCTAGCCTTATACCAGTGCTTAGTGGACCCACAACCCGAACATCTGGACGATCCCAGGCGGACCTCATCTTCACAGCTGTAGCACATTCCTCCTGTTCACTATCTTTGCTGCCCGGGTCCACAGCCTGCGCTGCCAATTGTGAATCAGAGCGGTGTAGCGCAGCTCTCTCACCGAGGTCGCATGATAACACTGGTCAACACCAAATTTATTGTCTAAGGTTTTTTTTGCTGATTTAGGACAATTTTGATGTGCTGAATCCAAAAATCACAATGGTTTTGCTCAATTAGTTCAGCTTTTTGAATTATGGCCACATGTTATTTTATACATTTTTGTTTACATCCATGGGTATTTTCGCTCTATATGATGCAAAATTCTTTTTTATGTCTTGAAATTCTCTGAATTTTGAACAATGATGACATAACATTCAATTTGCATGTACTTACCTTTATATAAAGGTAAGTACATGCACAGTACTAAGGAAGTACAGGTTTTTACTTAGCACCTGATCGAGAGAAACGGATGTCATTTTCGGATTCACCGGTGCAAAATTGTCTTAAATCAGTTGGAAAAACACAGACAACTTTCAAAAAAATTATTTTTGTAACCCTGTGTAATTTGTCTGCCACTTCACATTGTTATCTCCACAGCTGTGGCTAATGTCAGTTCGCCGGAGTATGTGAGAAGTCTTGACCGTGCTGACGAACACAGCGTGTGCTCCGCCAACTGGTCGCGGACCATCTCTTCCTCTAATTCACCTAACTGGCAGTCTCCAGTCAGCTGCCGCAGGTCCGCAACATAATGTTGCACTGACTCGCCGACACGCTGGTGGTGCTGTTGAAACTCTATCCTCCTGACGATGACGTTTGCAGGCGTGTGAAAATATAACGCCATTAGCGCAACCATGTCATTGAAGCTATTGCTAGCACCCAAGGTAACAAGGACACGCTGTCCTTGCATACCTAAATTGTGGACCAAAATTGCCCATGCCCGTACCTTCTTCAGTTCACCAAGGTTTAGTGCCACCAAATAGTTCTGAAATGCGGCAAACCACCTCACCCAAGGGACCGGAGGCTCTCCCGGAGACTCCAAAAATGGCCGAATCGAAGACATGCCAGTATCCATAGCTTTACCCTTGTCGCCAAATGTTATGACCGTAAAACGTGGAACAATGATGAGGCAAGTGGTAAACTACACAAGACTTTATTAATGGCTCACAGTATATGTACAGACGCTCCCGCTAGGCTGAGAGGTGGTCGAAGAGACCGCCTCTCTTCCTCATGGCCCTCTTATACTCCAGGTGATGTCACCACCCATGTCACACCATAATATGTCCTAATACCAACACAACAGGGTCCACTTGACCTGTCCCGTTTCATGCTCTCTTGCCTCACTGAGAAGCAACTGGATGTGCTGCTGGTCCCGGTTCAGCAGATCTTCAGCCTGCGGTAGGACTGAAAATACACACACAACTTAAATACATGCACAGCACAAAAGTGCAACATGTAAAAAACTACTTTTTAACCAGGATTAACACTAGTTTATTTCTTCAGATGTTGTCGACACAAGCGCATAATACAAGCAGAGCACGGAGTTAGCAGTGATGGCTAACTAGCTAGCTCACTGTCTGCGTACAGGAGACAACATTGTTGTTTGTTCAAAGTGAGCTTTCCACCACTGGGATAAATAACGGCAAAGATGCATAATATCACATCACTCACCATCCTCTATCACTGTTTTCAACAATGATGATGCCGTGGTTGGGTCAACACCACTCTGCCTCCCATCTGCCTTCACTAGTCGGTGGCTGTGAACTCTTTTCAGGTTGCTCTGTCCAGCTCCCTTTGGATTTCTTTAGTCAGCTACCAAGCACAGAAAAGTCTGCACCTCGTAGTTGGACCACGATGTTGATTTGTGTGTAGTCATTTATCTCGTTGATTACAGCCACTCATACTTGCTGTTGGTGATTTAACTGTTCGTTGCCATCCAAAATGGTGCAGTAAACAAAAGACACATGACCCGTGTGACGTCGGTGCAACCGCACTATACAGCGCACAGCCCAACAGTAAACCAGTGGTGTAACTATAATAACTTCTTGTAATAAAGTTCGTGTTCTGAATCTGCATCACTCTCCATTGGTCATTCTGGGTTTCCAGACATACAGTCATGTGAAAAAATTAGGACACCCTGTATAATCCTGTGTGTGTGTGTTTTTTGTTTTGTTTTTTTAACATATTTGGACACATGGATATTTAATATCAATGTTAAAAATACTGGGAGATTCATGTAATACAACTAAACAATTAAAAATGAATTAAAGACTTGTAAAATTTTCTGTAAAATGTAATTCCAAACAAATAGTAAGGAATAAATTAGAACACCCCTCCATCTTTTTTAGGACACTCCCACATTCATTTCCACTTAAAATGGCTAAAATAAATGTTAAAAAATGCAAATAAAAACAAAAACAAGGTTAGACATACTGTAGATATGTGAACATCTATCTATAAATTCATGAAATCTCTGTCTGTTTGTGTGTCTGTTCTACGCATATCTCTTGAACCATTTGTCAGACTGGCCTCAGATTTTAAACGTGGTTTCCTGAGGTTATGAGGGTGTGCTTCCCTGAATGTGGAGTCGCTCAGTCAAAATATGTAATTTTTATCAATAAAAGTTTAGCCACCGCTGTGTCTCAATGCCCAGCCTGCCCCAGTCAGCGGTAGACGGGAGTCCCTTTGCAGGACCACGACTCACCGTCGCCGATGGTGCTCCTCTCTGTGTGTTCACACAATTATTAAAAGTTAATTGTTAAAAGCTAATAATTTATTAAAAGTTAATAATTGTGGAGCGGAATGCCCAGATCAACTGCATATCATATGCGACCACATGCAGGCTTTGCATGGCATGTGCTTTTCCCTGAGGCTGATTGATCATGGAAAACAGCTGAGCTCTGTGGTTCCAGCGATCAGCTGATTGGATCCACCTTTTTTTTTTTTACCAAAGGTAAAGAAAAAAAAAACATGGGGGGAAGGCCCTACAACCTTTGCTCCACGAATGTGGGACATATCAACCATACGCTGGATAAATTTTCAGCATGGGGTACATATTTTTCCAGTTTACAAAATGTTTCACTGGGACTGAGATGTGTGTGAAAAAATGCATTTTGGTTAACATTTAGAGGGTCAAAATGCGATACTTTAGGCGGAATAATAATAATAAATAATCGCATCAATAAAAAACAAAACGCTTACAATAGAGCAGCAGCGCTCACATCATTAGTCTTTGCCAGCCATGCCCTCAAGGTTCAGATCATTATTTGGCCTCAGTATCGCCCCAGCACCACAATATAAGGACCGCCTCAATCTTAACATTAAAGTTTTAAAAAACCTTTTAATAACAAAATATTGCTAAAATATAAACTGATGCACTACAATGGGTCTCAAATATTTGTAAGCATGTCCTGTTATAGTACTGCATGAGTTTATTGATGATGCACAGAAGAAATTCAATATTACACTGAACTCCATCACTGAACTGTGATATAAACTAAAATAATTATAATGATGACTGAACAACTCCCATTCCTCAAGGTGCAAGATACACCATTATGTTGAATATAAGTGATAAAGATAAGACAAATAAGTGATCTGACAAACAAATAAACAAGGGATCTGAAACAGTCGTTAATATTGGATGTCCCATTCATTTTCAATATTTAGGTATTCTGTAATTAATATTCACACAATCAAATAAATCTTAGTGCCATTTACTCCTGTTTATATTTGTCAAAGTCTAACATGTGATTGCCTACATATAGGCTACACCTCTTTCTATTCCACTTTCAAACAGCCTATATTTGTGCCTGGAAAGCCTGATTGGGATACCTGTTTCAGACAGGAATACTTGCGTTCTACGGGCATGCACTAGTTTATTAATAAAGAACTGAATATTTAATGGGATTTCCTAATTTTTTCACATGACTGTAACAGTACTATCCAATCAGCATGGCCGTGATGACACGTATCATCCAATCAGCATGGAGTCAATCTGAAACCCTGCTCTCACTTCCTGAAGCCAGGGCATGAAGAGACAGAGCAGTGGCTAAACTTTTATTGATAAAAATTACATATTTTGACTGAGTGACTCCATACTCAGGGATGCACACCCTTGTAACCTCAGCAAAGCACTTATAAAATCTCAGGTCAGTATGATGAACGGTTCAAGAGATAGAGGGAGATGCTGCTTTCTGAGCCACTGACAAAAGCAAAATATAATGAATTTTGTGCCCAAAAGGCAGCTCGTTCATAAAAAGAAAATTCACCATTCCAGTTTGGTTAAAATGTACACTACTGCCAAGTTATGCTTAATATCAGTTGGGCAGATAAGCCAAGCTAGTTTTTGTCATATATTTTACCTGTGAAGTGACTTTGGAGAGAGTTTGAGAGCTAGCTAAAATGTGGCTCTGGTGCTGCATGTGCTGTCCCCCGCCATGTTATCTTTATGTGAGGACACACATTTGAAATGGTCTTTTTCTCATGTTGGGTGTGTTGTTATGAAGATAAAACCCATGTTGATGCATTTTGCTCTCCCTGCATTAACACAGGCATTGTGGTGACCCACCACACTCTACACGGACATTCCTCACACTCGGCAGGTCTGGAGGAAGCAGAGGACCATTTACATACAGAGGACAATTCACATACGGACAGAGAGCCCCTGGGGGACAACCAGAACAATGGACTGTTGTTTATACATCCCCGGATTAGGGAGAAGACGTCCGGCCGCAAGTTGGTCACGCTAATAATAGGTATTAACTGATATGTATATCACTATGCTAATGTGCCATGCATTCTCTCTCTCTTTGTATAACATATATAAAAGAGCTTGCTATACATGCCTCAGCAGCACAGTAGTGCACAGAGCTACAAAGTGCGTCTCCTTATGTTGGAGGAAATAAAACCCTGCAACCTTCCAGCTCATCGCATCTCGCCTGATCTTTTACCTCCACAGTGGTGACCCCAGACGTGTTATGGCGACGCCGGCATCCTCTTCATCTACACCGGAGCACGCTCTCCAGAACGGGCATCGCTGGGACCAACACGCACCATGAACGGCGACACAAGCGAACCGAAGGAAGCAGCCTGAACGGGGAAAGTCATCGGTGCTGTCTGCGTTGATTTCCACCAAGCTCCCCGACCCTGACTCACTCCGGACAGCGGACCTCCCGCACACAGAAGCCCCACACACACACTGCAGGATTACGAGGACAGCGCAACTTCCAGCTATGTGGTCACTGCGCCAAGTGTGCACCACGCATGGGGACAAACCGGCTCCACAGACTGATACAGCATCCTCCACCGCTGCACATGCCCAAGAAACACGGCCGATCGCCGTCCACGGAACCTTCAGGGCTGCTCACGCACCTGAAGCAGACATGCAGCCCGCACACAGGACTTTGTATGGGTTTCTCAGCCATGGCGCACAACGGGAGTTTAGCCTATTGCTGTCCCCAATGGCTTTAGGGCTGTGTCTGCACCTAAAGCCAAACCGCCAAGTCCCTCACACAGCTGCAGTTGTTTCACAGCCGCTACACATCCTTGAGGAATTTGGCCGTTCGCCTTCCCCACATCTTCGCTGGACCAAGCCGCAAGAGGAGTCAGAGACTTAATTTTTTCACAGCCGCTGCGGATCACCACCATGGTGACCAGGAAAGTCCCTCACCATCGCGGATCCACACGCAATTTTTGCGTGGCCCAGACACCTTTGACGTCCCGGGCCGGCACTCACTTACTCCCACCCCCCTCCCCCTCCTCCTCCACAGCGCTCTTCCTGCACCTCACTCCCTAAAACCGGATGATCGCCGGTTGGTTCCATTACGCACGACGCGCACCGGCCCCGTGCGCCCACGATCCATGGCCATTCAACGTGCTAGAACCCGGAGCGAAGCACACTGTCTTTTCCACCCCTCCCCCGTCCCCCCCACGGACTGACATGCCCTCCGACACTCCTCTACAGCAGGACAGTTCTACCAGAGCTGGAGCCCAAATGACTTGGGGGGGGGGGGTCACAGCCCCTTCTGAGTGTTCTGGGGGGAGCCCTGTGGTGACCCACCACACTCTACACAGACATTCCTCACACTCAGCAGATCTTAAGGAAGCAGAGGACCATTTACATACAGAGAACAATTCACAAACGGACAGAGAGCCCCTGGGGGACAACCAGAGCTACAAAGTGCGTCTCCTTATGTTGGAGGAAATAAAACCCTGCAACCTTCCAACTTGTCGCATCTCGCCTGATCTTCTACATCCACAGTGTGTTTATATGTATTTGTTTTACTCCTGTTGCTACATTCTGGAAATTTGTCATCTAGTTCCAATTTGGTGTATTGTGCTGATATGATTTATGCTGTGTTGGGATGGCCATGCGCACATGTGGACTGATTTCTTAATGAAATATGTATTTTCTTTTGTGCTGGGTGATGTTAAAATGCATTGTTGCCATTATGTACTCCACAAGTTGGCACTGTGGGTTATGCCTAATTTACAGTATATATTTGGTGGGAATGGATATAATGTAATTTGAAGCAAAAGCATTTTTTGTCATTTATTTATCTTATTTCATTTATTGTACTTTTTTGTGTTTTCTTTACTCATTTTAAGTTATTGTAACGATCCTTGAATGTGTGTTGGTTGGAAACGTGTTCACTATTATTGTTATGTGTTCTGTTGTTTTTCGTGCGCCTTTAAGACGTAGCGTATGTTGTACGTGAATACAGACTGTACGTAGTTTAGTTGTTGTGACGGTCGTGGTGGCTATAAGCGAGCGAGCTGGGATAGAGAGAGCTGGCATGGGAGACGGCTAAGAACAGTAACCCATTTAGGGCTTAGATGTTGTTATGCTCCTGTGAGTAATAAAATAAAGCCATTCTGAAGAAGAGCTAATCGTCTGGTGCTTGAGAGAATCCACAGACGTTACACTGGTGTCAGAAGTGAATGAGGCGACGTCAAAGCTAATAGCTAGCCATGCTAACGTGAGTGAAGGAGCTCTCAGCTCGACCGGGTATGTCTGGCGCTAAGGTTAAGATGGAACAACCAGAAATGATTATACACCTGCGGATGCCTACAACTCCCAGAGAGACAGTGTGGTTACTTGTTGCTGAAGCCGGGCTTCCCCCTGGGTCATCCTGCCATGACAGCAGGGACTCCCGCCCTCTGAGGAGCAGGAAGGAGCCGGTACGTCCCGATGCAACTTCACATGATGTAAGCAAAGATGGCGGCACCTAGGTATATGTAACGCCGGTTGCAATTAAAACCCTGAAGTTTAACGACGCGACAGCCTGGGAGGTTTTCAGAGCCCAATTTGAACTGTTGGCTGAAACTACTGGCCTGACTAATGATGCAGCTGCATGCCTGTTATTGCTGAGCCCTGAAGAGGGAAAGGACTATGTGACGTTAGTTGGAGCTCTTCACAGACGTTTTGGAAAATACAATCAGCCTGTTCTGCTGCATTCTGAATTCAACAGCAGACACCCTGGTGAGCCCCTCTGCATCCTGGCTAACGAGATTGAATGCTTGTGCAGACATGCCTATGCTGATGTGCCACTGGCAGTGCAAAAAGAGCTTGCCAGAGACCAATTCTTACTGGCACTCAGTCCCAGAGAGCTGTGTGGCCATGTACAGCTAGCCCACCCTGCCTCGCTGAGTGAAGTCCTGGAGTTCGCACTGGAGAGAGAGTTGTTAAGTGGGTATGAGTTGCTGGAGGACACACCCACAGTGAGAGCAGTGATGACGGACACTCAACACCGGGGAGACAAGGGGGTGCAGGACACTGCTCGAGCATCTGTTGTACAACCTGCTGCCCAAGTTGCTTGCCGCCGCCATGCTCAGAGATGTTGGGGGTGTGGACAATCAGGACACCTTCTTATGCAATGCCCCAGGCTCTTTTCTGTGCAGGGAAACCTCAGGGGGCCCATGTAGGTGGGGAGACGTGGGCCCATGACATTAGCACCCATAACCCATTGCCACAACGGCCAGGGACAATAACCACTGTGGGCTGGACTCATATTAGAGACTTTTGCCACATTCCTGTGACTGTGTCGGGTGTCACATGTGCAGCCCTGCTTGACACTGGGTCTAATGCTACATTGGCACGGCCTAACTTTGTTCCCACGGGGACTGCTGTTGAATCTACCTCTGTGCAGCTGAGAACAGTGACTGGTGATTTGGTCCCCATTAGAGGGTGGGGGGAGTTCCTGTTTGGGGTGGGAGACCTTTCAGTGCCCTTTGCTGCATGGATGGCTGTGGTGTAGGACGCCTGCATCCTCGGGTTGGACTTCTTACGAACTATTGGTGGTGTACTCGACATAGGTAAGGGCTGCCTCATCCTCCCTCAGGGAAAGTGTGTGCTACTTACATCACCTGTCTTCACGCCCCCCCGCCCCGCTGCTGTTACGACCACGGAGAGCTGTATGTACACAGCAGCCGCTGTGAATCTGAGCCAAGCACCGCCCCCTGCCCCTGCACCAAAACAGGTACCCTGCGATCAGTCACCTTCCCCTTCCAGCCCCATGTTAAGCATCCAAGACACTCTACAATGGGAGAGGATGAACAGACTACTGTAGTGACAGACATTTGGGCAAAGAATTGTGAAGGACTGAGTGAGCAGCAGCATGAAAGCTTGTGGCAGGTGCTCCTGGAGTTCAGAGACATTTTTGCCCTTAATGAGAGTGAGGTTGGCCTAACTCATCTAGTGGAGCATGTAATAGACACTGGTGATGCCCGCCCAATTAAAGCGTGTCCATGGCACCTTCCCCTGGTCCGCCACGAGGCTGCAGACAAGGAGTTAGATGAGATGCTGAAGGCAGGCATCACTGAGCTATCTGAAAGTCCATGGGCCTCGGTGGTAGTTATGGTGCCCAAGAAGAATAGCACCAGGATGCGCTTCTGTGTTGATTATAGGCCACTGAACAATGTCACCAAAAAACACTCTTACCCGCTCCCCAAAATCGATGAGTCCCTGGATTTAGTATCAGGCTCATCCTGGTTCTCTACCCTTGACCTCCGGAGTGGGTACTGGCAGGTCCCCCTGTCTCCAGAGTCCAAGCCCAAAACTGCTTTTTGTACCAACAGGGGACTGTGGCAGTTCAGGGTCCTCAGCTTTGATCTTTGCAATGCCCTTGCCACTTTTGAACGGCTTATGGACAGAGTGCTAGCAGGTATTCTCCGTCAGCAGTGCTTGGTGTATCTTGATGACCTCCTTGTCCACAGTAGCTCCTTTGAGGTAGCTTTGTCTTCCCTGCGAGGGTTGTTGGGGAGAATAGCGGTTGCGGTCCTGAAGCTGCACCCAGACAAGTGTCACTTTATGAGAAGAGAAGTGGATATCCTGGGCCATAAGCTGGGAGGTGAGGGAATCGGCACGCTACAAGACAAAATTTGCACCATTAAAAACTGGTCCACTCCACTGACCAGGTACAGCACAAAAGCTTCTTGGGGCTGGCATCGTACTATAGGAGGTTTGTGAAGGGCTTCTCCTTGATATCTGCACCGCTCTTCTGCCTCCTGTGAAAGAGCCGTGTATTCAGCTGGATGCAGGAATGCCAGCATGCATTTGACATTTTCCGTACAGCACTGACGGAGTCTCCGATCCTTGTCCCTCCTGACCCTTCCCTGCACTTTGTCCTCGACACAGATGCCAGTGACGTCAGACCAGGAGCGGTGCTGTCACAGCCAGGGCTTGATGGTGAAAAGGTGGTGGCGTATTTTTGCTGAGTGCTTAACAAGAGTGAACGTCATTACTGTGTCACGAGACGAGAGCTTCTAGCTGTGGTGATGGCGGTAAGACACTTTAAGTACTACCTGTGTGGCACACACTTCACCATCACAACTGACCATGCTGCCCTGCAGTGGCTGATGTATTTTAGGAAGCCAGAGGGTCAGGTGGCTCGCTGGCTGAAAGAGCTCCAGTCATTCAACTTCACCACTGTGCACAGAGCAGGCACGCGCAACTCGAACACTGATGCGCTGTCTCGCCACCCATGTGCTGCAGTCGGCTGCCGCTACTGTGAGAAGAGAGAGATGAAAGAAAGAGAATTTATTCAGAACAGCGCAGTGCAGATCTCCTGTAAGATGTCACAGGTGGTGGATGCAGTTGAGTGGAGGGCACAGCAGTAGCAGGACGGTGACCTACAACCGGTGCTGCAATGGCTGGAACAAGGGCAGAGACTGCCTTGGGAAGAAGTCACTGGACTCTGTTGCCACCAAAGGGCTGTGGGCCAAATTTGACATGCTTCGCCTGAGCGATGGTGTGGTGCAGCGGGCGTGGAAGGAACCTGCTACAGGGGAGGAGAGTTGGCAAGTTGTGGTACCCAAATTGCTGAGGACAGCAGTGCTGGAAGCCTGCCATGGTGGGATGGGGTCAGGCCATTTCGGAATTTCAAAGACCCTTCGTTGCCTCCGCCAGGGTTTCTACTGGGGTCAGCAGAGAAGGGATGTAGGTGACTTCTGCCGCAGCTGCGACACCTGCACAGCCCAGAAGGGACCACTAGACCAGTGACGTGCCCAGCTTCAGTAGCAACCTACAGGAGCACCGATGGAGAGGGTGGCTGTCGACATTATGGGCCCTTTTCCCCGAACAGAAAAAGACAGAGAAACTATGACATCACGACGAAAGGGAGACACTTCCAAGCTGGAGAGCTGGTCTGGGTATTCAGTCCGAGGAGGAAGAAAGGATGGTGCCCCGAGTTGGACAGCAATTGGGTGGGGCCCTGCAGAGTGCTGAAAAGAGTGGGGGAGGTGATTTACAGAGTACAGTTACCACCTCGGGGCAGAAAAGTGGTTCTACACAGGGACAGATTGGCACCATATAGAGGGCGTGCCCTCACTTCTTTTTCAGAGGGGCAGGTACACGCCCCTGGTTTTGTTCAGGACATTATGGACACTACAGCTTCTTCCAACCCCTGCCTTTTCTTTGTCTATTATCCAATGTGTGTTTCTATCATTTTGGTTGTCTACTGTCATGCTGCTGTTACACTGTAAAAGCAACTTGTTGTGGGGGTGTTAGTTACAAAGTGACACAAGGAGAACAGAGTCAATATTTTTGAGTGGCCATCACAAAGCCTGGATCTCAATCCCATAGAAAATTTGTGGGCAGAGCTGAAAAGACATGTGAGAGCAAGGCAGCCTACAAACCTAACTCAGTTACACCAGTTCTTTTAGGAGGAATGGGCCAAAATTCCAGCAAACTATTGTGAGAAGCTTGTGGAAGGATACCCAAAACGTTTGATGCAAATCATAAAAAGCAATGCTACCAAATGCTAAGGAAATGTGTGTAAACATCTGACTTTGAAGAAAGTAATTAAAATTCTAAAAAAAAAATATTTAGCAAACATAAAAATTATTGAGCAAATAGAAATAATTTTGGTAATCCCCACTGACCTAAAACAGGAAAATTTTAGTCTGATTTAATGCTTCTGTGTCTTTTACACAGTGTATGTAAACTTCTGGTTTCAACTGTATACTTGAGAGGTTTCTAGTGCTCCTCTACTTCCTTCCTTTACAAAGGGATGGAGATTGTTGAGAGATCATTGAAAGATGAAAAAATGGCCAGGTCTCTCAACAATCTTTATATGATCTCTCAGTTATCAACAAGATCTCTCAATGATTTTCCAGTGATCTCCACGGTCGCCACAATTGAGTTATTGTTTTGACTCAGTCCAAAACAATCTCTCAATAATCTCCCAATGACTTCTCAACAAACTCAATGAATTCTCAAGGAGTGCTCAGATCAGTGAGGGATTGCTATGCGCTCAAAAGACCATTACAATTCATTGAAAGATTGCTGAGAGATCATTGGGAGTTCACTGGGAGATCATTGAGCGCTTGTTGAGAGATTGTTACGAAATCACTTCACTTTAGTGATCATTGAGATATTGTTTTGGAATGAATCAAAACTTTGAGGACTCTGAAGATTACTGACGATCATTGAGAGATCCTGGCTATCCCTGAGAGGTCATTGAAAAATCGTTTGGCCATTTTTGGCCCTTTTCCACTAATACCTGTTTGGCTGTACTCAATTCGACTCGGCGTGCTTTGTAGGCTTTTCCATTAGCACCTGGTACCAGCTTCCAGGTACTTTTTTCATACCCATCTGATTCACATTCCAAGCGAGCTGAGTCGAGATGAAAATGTGACGTCAACAGACTGCAGGCCACTGATTGGTCAGGGCGTAATGTCATGAGAGCAACAGAATCTCCAGCCACCATTTGCAAAGATTCGTCCGTGAGCCAGCAAACAAGCGTCAGTATAAACAACAAGGATAGAATGGCTTCACAGAAATCAACACCATGGTCCAGCAGACTTTTCTGTGCCTTTGGCTGATGACAGAATCCAGAGAGAACTAGACAAGAGCTACCCGAAATGCATTTATGGCCACCGACTGGCAAATAACGGGAGCACCCGACCACGGCAGTTGAAAGCCGTGATATTCGGATATAGAGGATGGTGAGTGATGTGATATGATGTGATATTATGCATCTTTTACATTATTTATCCCAGCGGTGGAAAACTCACTTTGAACAAACAACAGCGTCGTCTCCTGTCTGCAGAGCATGAGCTAGCTAGTTAGCCATCAATGCTAACTTCGGTTAAAAAACTCAGGCTAAATCCTGGTTAAAAAGGTGGGGTTTTTTTACATGTTGCACTTTCATGCTGTGCATGTACTTAAGTTGTGTGTATTTTCATTCTAGAGTCCAACCAGCATCTGCTCTGACACCGCAGCGTAGCATGACACAGCAATGTGTTATGACTGGTAAGTTGCACACCACGATGTTTTAAGTAGTGGTGGGCAAAAAAGTACTCAAATCCTTTGCTTTTTAAGTTAAAGTACTGTATAGATAAAGTGCAAAAATTAAAGTAGCACAATTTCCACTTAATATGAAAAGGTGGAGTGGTGGCTCAGTTGGTAGAGCATCCACCCCACACCCGGGAGGCAGGGGTTCAAATCCCGGCCGGGTCATGCCAAAGACCATATAAAAGTGGAACTTCCTGCCGTCCAGCTTGGTGCTCAGCAATAACGGAATGGAGGAGGGAAATCTGTGGCGGCGCCTTGCATGGCAGCGGCCCTCTGATTCTGCACTGGGGTGTGTGTGATTGACATTGTAGATAGGTAAAACACAATCTCGTTCTACTGTACATGATTGGTTGTACAGTTGAATGACAATAAGGGTGATTTAATTTAAAGGACTGAACTGAGATTTATTTGATTGTGTGAATATTAATTACAGAAAAATTGAAAATGAATGGGACATCCAATATGAGCCACTGTTTAAGAATCACTTGTTTATTTTTTGTCAGATCACTTGTGTGATTCTTTATGACTTACAGTGATCCCTCACTTATCACCGTTAATGGGTTCCAGAACCGACCGCGAAAAGTGAAAAACCACGAAGTAGCGTCACCCCTAATGACGTCACCCATAAATAATACGTACGTTCATTCTCTCACTCTCTCTCTCGTGTGATATGTGTGTGTGTGTGTGTGTGTGTAAGTGTACATACATACGTAGATGTAAATAAAGTGTACATAAATATGTTTTTAGAACTCTTTTATTCTTATAACAAGATACGTAACTCAAGATGAAGATGATTTACTGCACAGATTAATGAGAGCTTTACTGCTCCTCAGGTGACGCCTCATCGTCAGGTGCTAGAGGCGCAGGATCGTCGAGGGCAGCTTCCGATAGAGCTGGAGAAACTGCAGGAGGCGGCGTAGTGGCTCGACGGGAAGACTATTTCGCACAAAATGGCACAAGAGAACAGCAAAAAGTTCCACGCGGCGAGACTAAGCAACACGAGCGATAAAGAGCAATGAATGCGGTCTTCCTTTGCTGCATGGGCGCTCGGCAGGGACAGAAGCTGGGTGAAACGTCTCGGCCAATCAGCTTGCAGGGTGAAACGTCTCGGCCAATCAGCTTGCGAGATTCCCGAGCCGAGCCAACACGAGAACAGCAAACAGAGAGGTGGATTTTGAGTTGTGCGGGCTCTCCGTGTTGATACCTGATGTTATAATGTAGTCTCCCTGCCTTGTGCTAGCGCCCGCCCATTATTTCCCAATTTTGAATTTTTGATGAATATTTTTGAAAAATCCGCGATGCACTGAGGGCGCGAAAGGTGAAGCACGAAGTAGCGAGGGATCACTGTATATTCATAACAGTGTATCTTGCACTTTGGGGAATGGCAGTTGTTCAGTCACCAATATAATTTAGTTTATATGTGTAGTTTATAGTCTGTTGTCAATAATTCATGCAGTACTATAACGGGACACATTACAAATATTTGAGACCCATTGTAGTGCATCCTTTTATATTTGAGCAATTACAAGTACAAAACACCACCCACACTTGAAGCCAGGGCAAGAAGAGACACAGCGGTGACAGAGCGGTGGCTAAACTTTTATTGATAAAAATTACATATTTTGACTGAGCGACTCCATACTTGGGGATGCATGCCCTCAGTTAAAGTACTAGATTCCATTCAACTGAATGTATTAACTCATTCTGATTGCGGAGGCCACAGTAAAAAATGATTTTAAACGAAACGCAGCCCTTGTAAAATCTACTTTACTGAAGCGCAGCTACATGAAAATTGTGGTTAAATACAACAACAAAGCACTTTTTTTGTCACATTCCACCACTGGCTTTTAGCAACAAGTGTATCTTCCAAATGTGTTTTAAACTTGCTTTAATTAACCACCACCCATTTCTGGCTTTCCTCTAGGCAAGAGGAAAACGATCCACCCCAAACTGGACCTTGTGTCACTATTTACAGAGATGCAGGCTGAAGATCTGCTGAACCAGGACCAATATGAGCGGCACACCCAATTGCTTCTCAGTGAGGCAGCATGGCTGGCGTGTGTGACCCATCCTAAGTTGTTTTTTTTTTTTTTTTACAGTTTAGAGTTTGAATTTTGCACATTCTAAATAATCTGGATTTTGCTGCTGATTGTAATAAATAATTTAGTGACCTATGTGTTTGCATCATGATTTTCTATTTTGTCTGTTAAGACACCGGTGGAAAGAGAGTCAACAGTAGAAACCATTTATCAATGACGCTGAAAATAATGGCTCATTAAGAACAAGTAACCAAAAACAATTCTTTTATTTACTGAAGGCTGCATTGTTGGATGTGGCAATGCAGAAGACACTGCACACTTTAGTGATAGTACCAGTATATGGAGGAATTCTGGGCCATATTAGCGTCTGGATTTTCTAATAATGGATTAGATCAGGGGTGTCCAATCATGTGCCATGAAAGGGCCAAGACCCTGCAGGCTTTACCTCCTACAAGTGTCTTCATCAGTAGATTCCACTGAATTTCTTCCACTGACTGCTGATCAGTGAAAACACCTGCTGAAGAGACTGGGTAGAAGAGAGAACCTGCAGGGTCTTGGCCCTCCATGCTACATGATTGGACACCCCTGGGTTAGGGTTTAATGGGATTTAACATCCCATTATTAAATGGGATGTTAAACCCCTAAATGCCCCGAGTACCTCAAGGCCCTGGATGTTGTTGGGTTGTCATGGTTGACACGCCTCTGCAACATTGCGTGGAGGTCGGGGGCAGTGCCTTTGGCATGGCAAACCGGGGTGGTGGTTCCTCTCTTCAAAAAAGGGGACCGGAGGGTGTGCTCCAACTTTAGAGGGATCACACTCCTCAGCCTCCCTGGGAAGGTCTATGCCAAGGTACTGGAGAGGAGAGTCCGGCCGTTGGTCGAACCTCGGATTCAGGAGGAGCAATGTGGTTTTCGTCCTGGCCGTGGCACATCGGACCAGCTCTTTACCCTCTCGAGAATTCTTGAGGGTTCGTGGGAGTTTGCCCAACCAGTTTACATGTGTTTTGTGGACTTGGAGAAGGCATTTGACCGCGTCCCTCGTGGATTTTTGTGGGGGGTGCTTCGGGAGTATGGGGTATCGGGCTTGTTGTTACGAGCTATTCGGTCTCTGTACGACCGTTGTGAGAGTTTAGTTCGCATTGCCAACACTCGGTCGGAGTCATTCCCAGTGAGAGTTGGACTCCGCCAGGGCTGCCCTTTGTCACCGGTCCTGTTCATAATTTTTATGGACAGGATTTCTAGGCGCAGCCAGGGAATGGAGGGTGTCATGCTTGGTGACCACAGGATCTCATCTCTGTTGTTTGCAGATGATGTTGTCCTGTTGGCTTCATCCAGCAATGACCTACAGCTCTTGCTGGGACGGTTTGCCGCTGAGTGTGAAGCGGCTGGGATGAGAATCAGCACCTCCAAGTCCGAGTCCATGGTCCTCAGCCGGAAAAAGGTGGATTGTCCTCTCCGGGTTGGGGACAGGCTCCTGCCCCAAGTGGAGGAGTTTAAGTATCTTGGGGTCTTGTTCACGAGTGAGGGGAAAATGGAGCGAGAGATCGACAGACGGATTGGAGCAGCATCTGCAGTGATGCGGACGTTGTACCGGTCTGATGTGGTGAAGAGGGAGCTTAGTTCTAAGGCAAAGCTGTCGATTTACCAGTCAATCTACGTTCCTACTCTCACCTATGGTCACGAGCTTTGGGTAATGACCGAAAGAACGAGATCGCGGATACAAGCGGCTGAAATGAGCTTTCTCCGTAGGATTGCTGGACTCACCCTCAGAGATAGGGTGAGGAGCTCAGTCATCCGGGAGAGGCTCAGAGTAGAACCGCTGCTCCTCCACATTGAAAGGAGTCAGTTGAGGTGGTATGGGCATCTGATTAGGATGCCTCCTGGACGCCTCCCACTTGAGGTGTTTCAGGCACGTCCCACTGGGAGGAGACCCCGGGGCAGACCCAGGACTCGGTGGAGAGACTATGTCTCCCAGCTAGTCTGGGAACGCCTTGGTATCCCCTCTGAAGAGCTGGAGCAGGTGGCTGGGGAGAGGGAAGTCTGGGCTTCTCTGCTTGAACTGCTGCCTCCGCGACCCGGACCTCCGGAAAAGCGGTAGAAGATGGATGGATGGATGGATGGATGGGATTTAACATTTTAACACAAACTGCTTTATGGTTCATAATTCTGTTGGCAGACTTGCGCCAAACCAAAAGTGATTTCTCAAACTGCTGGATTGTTCTTAGACAGCTTTTCCAATCTTTTAGTATTTAATTTATGTCACTTGGTGGTAACCTTCACACATAAAACAAAAGTGGAGACAGATCTGCAAAAAGTACAAAGGTTTATTGTGGAAATTCCCAGTGCAATACTAAATGAATACATGAATAGTACATTGTTGATGCAGAGAATATATATTTCTACAGTATCTACATGTATATATCCATTAAATCCATGTATTTCTCCATGTAACCTGGTGACTATTATTTTAATTGCTTTTAATCCTAGATCAGGTTTGTTTTGGCCTAAAAATGGATCACAGTTGTTAAATATATCTTATAATACCTAACGCAGTACTGTTTACCTGCTGAAATATATATTTTACGGCTAATATAACCCCATAACTACAATATAGCGCTTGGCGATCAAGTTCTGGCAGCTGATCACTTTTTTCCACGACACCACCACAGACTCAGTGCTGCTGGAGCAGGTACATCCCATGACATCTCAACAGTCTGTGATTTTCACACAGATCAGAGCAATTTGTTGCACATGAAGCTAAACATTTCTACAGACATTCTGAAGTTCTGTAACCACTGAGCGTTTGTGAAGCTGGGGTGACATCAGTGAGAGTCTGTGTTGAGCGCCCAGACCCATGGTTTGAAGCAGTAATTTTGTCACAAGAGAGCCATCTGAAACACACACACACAGCATACATATTTTAGTACCTAATAGCGATAACTTGCCGACATTACAATGTAGTACGGTGGACTTAAAGCAAACTAGCATTAGCAATCATTAGCTTACCTTCATATGTGATCTAGTTTGTACCCTCACGTCTTCAGCTTTATGGCTCTATGTTTTCCTAAATGCTCCAGGACTTTTCCAAAGTGTTTTGTCTCACTGCCTGTAGCCTTCTCTGGCTCTCCTTTTTTGCCTTTACTCTGACAAAAAGCCAGAGACTGAGCATCTGCCATCTTGTATTTTGCTTGTGTTGTGTGTTTTATATCATGGGAGTGTGGCGCCGCCTTGCGGTAAAAAAAAATCCCACCCACCCCAGGCGGTATCTCAGTGGTAATGGAAACAAAAGCGAACTGAGCTGAGTAAAGCCGTGTCGAAGTGAGTAGGGCTATATAGGTAATAATAATAATAATAATAAGTTTATTTATAGAGCACTTTTCACAGACAGTCACAAAGTGATTAACATGATAAAAAAAAACAAAGCAAATAAAAATACAAGCACATAAGACAATAAAAAAAACAAAGAAGACAGCAAAAGCACATAAAAATACAATCAACACACAGTTCATTAAAAAGCCAGGCTAAAAAGATGGGTCTTTAGTTGCTTCTTAAAAACATCAGTGGAAGGTGCAGATCTAAGTTAAAAAGGTAAAGAGTTCCAAAGTCTGGGAGCAACAGCAGCAAAGGCTCTATCGCCTTTGGTTCTGAGCCTAGTTCTAGGAACTACCAATAGGTTTTGATTAGAAAACCTGAGAGATCTGCCGGGATGGTATAGATGGAGCAAGTCACTAATATAAGAAGGCGCCTCATCATGAATGGCTTTGAAAGTAAGAACAAGAATCAACTCTATAATTTATAGGAAGCCAATGCAAGGAGGCCAAAACGGGAGTGATATGGCAGAATCTACTGGACTTAGTCAGTAATATAGCAGCAGAATTCTGGACCAACTGTAGGTGATGAAAAGAGGATTTACTAAGGCATGTAAAAAGAGCATTACAGTACCGGTAGTCCAAACGTGGAAAAACAAAGGCATGAATAATAGTTTCTGACTGTAAGAAACCAATGACCTAATTTTGGAGATATTCCTAAGATGGTAAAAACAACTCTGGGTCAGAGATTTGACATGCTGATCAAAATTCATTGATGGGTCAAAAATTACACCAAGATTTTTTAGATTAGACCATACATTGGAGCTTAATGAACCAATGCTATTAACCATTTTAGGAATTAGATTATCAGGTGCTACAATAATGACTTCAGTTTTGTCGGCATTAAGTTGCAAAAAGTTATTAGACATCCAGTCCTTAATTGCAGACAGACAGTCATGAATAATTTTTAAATTGTCAACATGGTTAGGTTTAAAAGAGTAAAACAACTGTAAATCGTCAGCGCAGCAGTGATAGGACACACCTTTAAATTTGCTGATGACAGAACCAAGAGGCAGCATATAGAGGGCAAATAAAATTCAATTCAATTCAATTCAACTTTATTTATATAGCGCCATTTCACAACAACAGTCATCTCATAGCACTATCAACTGTAGGGGGGAACCCCCACAGTTGCAGAAAGACCCCAGCAATCAGGTGATCCCCTGTGAGCAAGCACTTGGCGACGGTGGAGAGGAAAAACTCCCTTTTAACAGGAAGAAACCTCCAGCAGAACCAGGCTCAGGGAGGGGCAGTCATCTGCTGCGACTGGCTGGGGGGTGAGGGGACAGAGAAGATGAAAAGAACAGACATGTAGAGAGCAAACAGCACGATGGGGACTCAATCTATGGGAGAGAACAAACAAATGTTAATGACCAGCAAAAAAAAAAATATTTCATAGAGAGTGAGGAAAGGAGTGAGGCCCAGTGCATTACTGGAGGTCCCCCGGCTGACTAAACCTATTAGCAGCATAACTAAGGGAGGGTTCAGAAACACATGATCCCTCCCTAATTGTAGGCTATATCAAAAAGGTAGGTTTTAACCCTAATCTTAAAAACAGAGATCGAGTCTGACTCCCGAATCCAGATTGGCAGCTGATTCCACAGGAGAGGAGCTTGATAACTGAAGGCTCTGCCTCCCATTGTACTTTTGGAGATTCTAGGTATTACAAGTAGTCCTGCATTTTGGGAGCGTAGTGCTCTGTTAGGATAATACGGTAGTATCAGATCTTTTAAATAAAAAGGAGCCTGATTGTTTAGAGCTTTGTAAGTAAGAAGAAGGATTTTAAACTTAATTCTAAACTCTATGGGAAGCCAATGAAGGGAGGCCAGAACCGGAGAGATATGATCTCTCTTTCTAGTACCTGTTAAAACTCTTGCTGCAGCATTTTGGATCAGCTGAAGACTTTTTAAAGATGTTTTAGGACAACCTGATAATAAAGAATTACAATAATCTAATCTCGAGCTAACAAAAGCGTGGATCAGTTTCTCAGCATCACTCTGAGACAAGATGCTCCTAATCTTGGCAATATTACGCAAATGATAGAAGGCAGTCTTAGAAACAAATTTAATATGTGAATTGAAGGACAAATCCTGATCAAAAATAACTCCAAGGTTCCTCACAGAGCTATTAAGAGAAAGAGTAACTGCATCCAAACTGAAAGTTTGATTTGGAAAGGAATTTCTAAGGTTTTTTGGACCAACAAGAATGACTTCAGTCTTATCTGAATTTAATAGCAGGAAATTACAAGTCATCCAAGCTTTGATTTCCTTAAGACAGGCTTCTAACTTGGCTAATTGATTACTATCATCTGGCTTCATTGACAGGTATAATTGTGTGTCATCTGCATAACAATGAAAATGTATACAGTGCTTTCTAATAATGTTGCCTAACGGAAGCATATATAAACTAAAAAGAGTAGGGCCTAGCACAGATCCCTGTGGAACTCCATGACTAAGCTTTGAGTTGAAAGAAAACTCATTATTTACATGAACAAACTGGAACCTATCAGATAAATAAGATCTAAACCACTGCAACGAAGTTCCATTAAGTCCAACATAGTGTTCTAATCTATCAAGTAGAATATTATGATCGATAGTATCAAAAGCTGCACTAAGGTCTAAAAGGACAAGTACAGAAACTAGTCCATTATCAGATGCAATGAGGAGGTCGTTAGTGACCTTCGCTAAGGCTGTTTCAGTACTATGATGGATTCTAAACCCAGATTGAAACTCTTCAAGTAAACCATTTCCCTGCAGGTGGTCGAATAATTGCGTAGCAACAACTCTTTCTAAGATTTTTGAAATGAAAGGGAGATTAGAGATTGGTCTATAGTTAGCTAAAGCTCCTGGATCTAGCATTGGCTTTTTGAGTAAGGGTTTAATTACAGCTGTTTTAAAAGCCTGCGGTACATGGCCTAAAGTTAATGAAGAATTGATTATATGAAGAATAAAGCTACCAATAAGTGGGAAGACTTCTTTAAATAACCTAGTAGGAATAGGGTCTAAAAGACAAGTTGAAGGTTTGGATGAGGAAACTATTTTGTCTAACTCACAAAGGTCGATTGGAGTAAACTCATCAAGACAGACATCAAAAGAAGGAGTTGTAGTAGTTACAGTACTTAAGTTAACTGTGGGAAGAATCTGATTGATTTTATCTCTGATGGATGAAATTTTATTATTGAAAAAGTTCATAAAGTCCTGACTAGTAAGCTCTAAGGGAATGCTAGGATTGACAGAGTCCTGACTCTTTGTCAACCTGGCTACAGTACTGAAAAGAAACATGGGATTATTCTTGTTCTCTTCTATTAATGCAGAGTAATAACTTGTTCTAGCTTTTCTAAGAGATTTTTTATAAATTAAAAGATGATTTCTCCAAGCTAAATAGATTTCATCTAAATTAGTAGAGCGCCATTTTCTTTCTAATTGACGAGTCTTCTGTTTTAAGCTACGAGTTTCTGTGTTGAACCAAGGAGCTAGAAATCTCTGATTAGACTTTTTCTTTTTTAAGGGGGCCACCAAGTCTAGAGCCTGATGCAGAGAAGCTGAAACACTATCCACCATGTTATCAATTACAGAAGGAGCAAGCTGTCTATAGCTTACTAAAAGTGGACCCAGAATAGAATCCTGAGGCACCCCACTAGTTAAAGGAACAGAATTGGATGAATAAGAGCCAACAGCTACGGAAAAACTCCTACCAGAAAGGTAGGAAGAAAACCAATCCAGGGCTTTTCCATAAACCCCTACCCAATCTCTAAGCCTTTGTAACAAGATACAATGATCAACAGTATCAAATGCTGCAGTAAGATCCAACAACACCAAAACGGAGCAATTACCAGAGTCTGATGACATTAAAATATCATTTGACACCATGAGAAGAGCGGTCTCTGTTGAGTGTTTCTGACGAAAACCTGACTGAAATTTGTCAAAAATACTGTGTTCAACCAGAAAGTCAGTAAGCTGCTTGGCAACAACTTTTTCTAAAAGTTTAGAAACAAAAGGAAGCTTAGAAATTGGTCTGAAGTTTTTAAAAACAGTTGGATCAAGGTTAGATTTTTTAAAAGTGGCTGCACAAGCATATTTAAAATACTGTGGTGATCCGAGCGCTGAGCTCATCCGCGCTTGGGTCACTCAGTATTTTCCCTTTTTTCTCCCGTATTATTTCTGTTGGTTATTATTGGTGTCCCCAGGGCTTTTACTGTGACAGCGCCGCGACCGTACTTCCAGCTGTCAAAGCTGAGTGGGCACTGTCACAGCTGATCTTGATTTTGGTCATTACGTTTCCTCCTCTCCTGTTTGGTTCTTTGCTTTTCTGTTATCAGTATTTAAGGGAGCAGCTGAGGCTCACTCCTGGCTGTGACCTGCGTCTACCAGGACTGGAGTCCCTATCCCCGGCTCCAGACTTCCTTCTGTGTTTGATTCGTCCTCGCTTCATCAACGAAAGTGTTCATTCTGTAGCGTCAGGTTCCGCCCTGGCTACGCTCTAGCATTGATGTTAGTGTTCTTTATTTTGTGTCCTAGTGTAGTGTATGTGTTTTGCCCCAAGTGGCTGTTTATTTTGTTCTTTCTTTAATAAACAAGCAAACTCTCTGTTGGCATCTGGCGCCTCATTTATGCCCTAAAAGGGCCAAACACAACAGTAGGTCGCAGACAAGCGAGGTGCCAGCCACAGTAGTTTGTTTTTTGGGCTTGAGTTTTTTCCCTTTTCCGGGTGCCAGTGTTATTTGGAGCGATGGCGTCATCAGAGCTTGGATATTGCATCGAGTACCTGATGGAGGTTGATGACCTCCTATCCAATGCCCGTCTGTTCACCCCCTCCGACACCGCCCACTGGTACCTGGATCTCACGCAAAGGGCCTTAAAGCGCTACCACCTGACCTCGTATCCAGAGGGCAAGGAGAGGTTGGCGGTGTTGACGGTCTTACGTCAGAGGAACTGCGAACCCATGGAGAACCCGGCCAAGAAGCCTCCATCTCCTCCCCGGGACACGGTCATTCCAACGAGAGGAAAGCCCCCTGATTGGGCCGTTCTTCCACGAGGTTCCTGTCTGGATCCTGTCCCGGGTCGCTAGAAGAACTCCGCCTCCCAGCCAGCTGTTTCCCCCGCGCCACTTGACTGCCCCGGCTGCTCCTCCCTCCTCCTCGGCATGCCTTTCATCTGTGGTGAGCCCAGCAGATCCATATCTGGCTCCACCCGTCACAGTTCCTCCTTGAGGTTTCCGTCCGGATCCTGTCCCAGGCCGCCAAAGAAACTCCGCCTCCCAGCCAGCTGTTTCCCCCGCGCCACTTCGAAAGGTGAAGACAGCAGCCTCAGCCTCCGGGTCATCTTCTCCCGCTGTTCCATCAGCTTCACATCCTCGGACTGCCTCGGCCGCTCCTCCCTCCTCCTCGGCGCTCCCTTCAGCTGCTGTGAGACCTAGGGTTCCTTGCCTGGGTCCGCTCGTCATTGATCCTGTTGGGGCAACTCCTTGTTGTCTTCCGGAGGGGTCCTCCGTCACCATCCCCACGGAAAAAGGAAGAAACAAGCCCGCTGCAGCAGTCACCATTGTTCCCTGGGACAGCAGGCAAGTGTGTTTTCATTCTAAATCTCTGTGTAATGAATTACCTTGTCTGATTCCTGGAGGTGGAGCTCAAGGTTCACAGTCCACTGAGCTCACACCACCTGCTGCAGCTATTAAAATTGAACCTGCTACCTCTGTGTTTCTTCCCCTTCTCTCCGAACGTCTCCCGGAGCTAGGAGTAGACCGCCGGACTGAGGAGGAGCCTGGTTCCAGTCCCGCAGCCATGTCACGGGCAGAGGAGAAGGGTTGACTGTCAGATGGAGCCTGCGCCGATGATTAAGCGTCCCCGGGTCTCTGTGGAGCAACAGTCAGCTCCAGCAGACTATGGACCCCCTGCCACCGCGTCGAGTGGGTCATCGGCGTGGGTTTCAGTGTCAGGGGGCTCTTGGACTGTGGAGACCATCATGCCAGCTGCGGAGGCCACTGCAGTCGAGTGGGAACCGAAGATGGACCTCCTGATCATCGAGCCTGGATCGTTGGAGTCCTGGACGGTGGTAGCGCTCGAAATCAGGCAAGTGCTCTATTTTGTCTTAGTCTCTGTTCTAGAGCATTGTTTCCTGTCTCTTGGGGAGAAGAGCTGGGTGCAGCTGGCCGCTGCATCCGAGCTCGTCTCGCCAGGCTCTGCCACTGCCGGTGATCCTGACCCCTGTTCTCCTCCTCTTTTCGAGCCTTCTTCCAGGGTCACCGGAGATGAGTCGGCTCCGGTCGATATCGTCGAGGCTCCGGGTTTGCTTTGGGAGGTCATCCCAGGTGCTGCGTCGGCCCAATCGGGGTCCACCATGGGTGCTGCCCTGGCCTGGTCCAGTGTGCCTCTCGGTAGGGAAGCCGCCTCCGAGCTCCCCCCTCTGGTCCTGGTGGTCTAAGGACGCAGGTCGGCTGCCTGAAGGACTGTTCCACCGGTTCTGTGTCCTGGGTCGGCCGCCTGACAGACTGCTTCGCTGGTTGGGTGACCTGGGTCGGCCGCCTGAGGTACTGTTTCCCCGGTTCCGGGACTTGGGCAGACCACCCAAACTCTTTTTTTTTTTCCCCTTTTCTCCTGATGTGGAGCCTAGATGCCGGTAGGCCACCTGAACTGCTTTTTTTCCTCTTCCTGCCTGTATTCCCTATGTGGGCCCATTCGTTGTTTTTTTTTTTTCTTTTCTCCTCAGATATTGTCAAAGTGATGTTTTTTCTTTCTTCTCCTTGCCTGGTGATCTGAGTTGAAGTGTACTTATTAATCCTTGTTTTCATCAATTTATCTGGTTTTGGACATTTCTGCGAGAAAGTTCTCATTTCATGTTGGTCTGTATTTCGCCACTTTTCATTTGTGTTTGTAAGGCAAGTATTAGCTGTGTTATTTCGTGCTGGAGACTTTATTATTTGATCTTTATGGGGTTTTTTTTTCTGTATTTTGCTGTTAGACATTTTGCTGTTTCCCTTCGGGTTTCTCGCCCTCCTAGCCTGTTTCCCCCTCTGCCCACCTGAGGTCGGTCTTGTTAGCCTTCTGGTTGTGGGGGGGGCTTCCTGAGTGTCACTGTGGGCGCCTGGAATGCGCCCTTTGAACGGGGGGTACTGTGGTGATCCGAGCGCTGAGCTCATCCGCGCTCGGGTTACTCAGTATTTTCCCTTTTTTCTCCCGTATTATTTCTGTTGGTTATTATTGGTGTCCCCAGGGCTTTTACTGTGACAGCGCCACGGCCGTACTTCCGGCTGTCAAAGCCAAGCCGGCACTGTCACAGCTGATCTTGATTTTGGTCATTACGTTTCCTCCTCTCCTGTTTGGTTCTTTGCTTTTTTGTTATCAGTATTTAAGGGAGCAGCTGAGGCTCACTCCTAGCTGCGACCTGCGTCTACCAGGACTGGAGTCTCTATCCCCGGCTCCAGTCTTCCTTCTGTGTTTGATTCGTCCTTGCTTCATCATCGTAAGTGTTCATTCTGTAGCGTCAGGTTCTGCCGTCACTATGCTCTAGCACTGATGTTAGTGTTCTTTATTTTATGTCCTAGTGTAGTGTATTTGTTTTGCCCCACGTGGCTGTTTATTTTGTTCTTTCTTTAATAAACAAGCAAACTCTCTGTTGGCATCTAGCGCCTCATTTATGCCCTGAAAGGGGCAAACACAACAAATACGAGGGGACACAACCAGATTCAAGAGAACTGTTAATAATATTAACCAAAGATGTACCCACTGAGCCAATTACCTCTTTTAACATTGAGGTAGGAAAAATATCTGAAGGGCAGGAGGAGGATTTCATGGAGCTTACCAACACTAACAAATCCTCATAAGAAATTGGGGTAAAATGAATTAAAAAGGCCTGTCTATTAGGACAATCAAGGATTAGGGAGAGGAATGAATAAAACCAGCCCTAACAACAGTAACCTTGTCAACAAAGAAGGAAAGAAAATTGTTACAGCCATTAATTGAATAAACAGGAGGAAGAGAACAGACAGGATTAACTATACTGTCAATTGTGCTGAAGAGGATCTTTGGATAGGTCCTAGTGGAAAAGGGGCTTTTGTCATCACTCAGCAATCTCTTAATGATCTCCACCTCTGTGTAAAGGGGGTATAAGACACCTCATGTTTTTATGGAGTTTTTAGCTCTTTCCAGCAAAGACAAAATGAAGACTTGCCTTAAGTGCTGCATCTGTCATCCTTTCGCCCAATGACATTTTGTGAGAATCACAATCACCCCGATGCTCACCAAACTTACACACACTGATCCTCAGGTGGGTTTTCATTCAGGCTGTACTCAAGGTTAAAGTGTAGGTCAAAAGTAACCACATATTTGTGTAATTTTAAATTTCAGTAGGCCAAAGCTATACACCTGTTTATATATACAGAGAGAAAGGCTCTTCATGAGCTCAGGGAGGTTTCATCAGGTATGAATAAGCTGTTCCATCAGTGACAGTCTGCTTTAGTGTACAGTACTTGGTGATGTAGTAAGTGAGGCTGATGTTGTTTGAGGAGAGTTATTTACATTTTATTCAGTTTTATTCTTCACATGCAGTGGTGTACAGGATATTTGGCCATCCCTTGTATTAACTGAAAAGAAGTCAACACAGTCTCTGATATGGGGAAAAATGACAGTATTACTAGCAAGTATTCGTGCAGTTACTTTTTTATTTCACAAATTAACTGCATCTACTATTTCTCCTTTTGCCTGGTTTATTTCAACAATATCAGACAATGTTTATTCTCGATCCAGCATGTTGTCTAGGAGCTGAGATCTGGTGAAAGACCACCAACAGTTGGTTAGTGTCAACCAATCAGGTGCAGCCACCTCAGAACTTTGAACGGACCAATCGGCTGCCAAACCTATCTTCATTGCCTTTTTAGTTAGTTCAGAACTTCAGCTGAACAAAGAAACTCAATGTAATTGGTCAAGCCCAGTTGTCATGCAAATTCTTGTACCATCCTGCCACACCCTGAGATAATTTTCCTTTGTCTTCAGTTGGGGTGTTGGTCATTTAAGTTGCAGCAGGGAGTGACCCTTGAAGGAGCAGATTTTCTGCTCTCCCATTTTTTTCTCTTTCCTTAAGAAGGCCCAGAGCCTATCCATGCTCTGTGAAAGTTCTTTTTCTTTTCTTTAAATTTCATTTTTTCCAATTTTACTCCTTTTCCTTAAATTACTGTGTTAAGAAGATTTTGTTTGATTTTTTTTTTTAACCAAGCTTAAATGATCTTTGTCTGACCACAACACATCGGAAGAAACGGATTTGTGGTGTGTTTTTTTTTTTTTTTTCCAGTTTGATTTTCTGATTGGACTTTGAACAATAAACAAATATTATCTGGAATTTGACCACCTGGCCAAATTCCCCTTTTCAGTGCATAAAGAAGATCTCGCCCAGCATGCTGAACACCGAGCCGTTTGCGATCTCAGGAGCATGGCCTTGTAGTAGACCTGTCTATCAGTCTCTCTCAACAGAATTCACGGACATCCATCCAGATCAAGGTTGGCACATGGGTGACATAGTGCACGGCTCAGGAGACACACATGCAGGCTCAGGGTAGATCTAATAGCTTTATTAACAACAAGTGTGTATGAGTGTGTGTCTGCGGGATGTGAATGTGTTGGTGGTGGCGTCTGCGTCGGGCACGGAGGCAGGAGGCCGTACAGCCGGACAACCCTATGGGAGAAGCAGAAGGAGAAGGGTAACGGGCACCACACCAACACAGGAGATATGACAATGATGACTGGCTTACTTGGGAATGGCAGGTGGCTGGCACAGCAAGGGTGAAGCCCGGAAGACAGCGACCTGGAGCGCCCGGTGCAGCAGCGAGGGAACGGTGGCGGAGAGGAGTGGTCCGCCGCCGGGAAATCCACCTGTGCACAGGGGAGCAGACTAGGAGAGGAATGAGGTAAGAGATTCTTACTTGGATATTTTGCTGAACGGTTGAGATTCCTTACAGCAAGAGTAGCGAGTGAAGACTGACGGCTTCAGGCCGAAGCCCAGGGCGAGGCGGCTTAAATCCCTCGCCGCTGATGAGGTGCAGGTGTGCGTCCAGCTGGCGCCGCAGATGGGCAGCGAGGCGTGACAGTACTCCCCCCTCTAGCAGCGCCTCCTGGCGATGGTTTCTCCGGGTGCGCTCGGTGGAACTCAGTAATGAGGGACGGGTCCAACACAAATGACGAGGGTACCCATTGCCGATGTTCAGGCCCATAACCCTCCCAGTCCACCAAGTACTGCAACCCGCGACCCCGGCGCCGGGAGTCCAGGATAGAGGAGACAGGCCAGGCCGGATGGCCATCAACCATCCGGGGCGCGGGCTGCGCAGCAGGAGGAGGGCAAAGGGGATCGGAGACTGCCGGCTTCACCTTGGAAACGTGGAAGGTGGGATGGATGCGGAGGGAGGGGGGAATAGCTACACGCACAGCCACCGGGTTGATAATCCTGGTGATGGGGTATGGGCCCATAAAACGCTGTGCCAGCTTCCTCCTCTCACCCTTTAAAATGACGTCCTGGGTAGACACATAGACACGCTGACCCACCTGGTACGCTGGGGCAGGTCTTCTGTGCCGGTCCGCCGTGGATCTGTTGCGCTCCGCCGTGCGTAAAAGCGCATTGCGCGCCGACGCCCAGATGGAACGGAACTGCCTGAGGTGCGCCCGAACTGAGGGGACAGTTACCTCACTCTCCTGCGCCGGGAAAAGAGGAGGGTCGTAGTCCAGGGACGCCTTAAAGGGAGACATCCCTGTGGCAGAAGAGCGGGCGGTGTTGTGGGCATACTCAACCCAGGCGAGATGGTTACTCCAGGACGCAGGCTTGGATGCAGTGACGCAGCGGAGCGCAGCCTCCAGCTCCTGGTTGGTCCGCTCACACTGCCCGTTGGTTTGGGGGTGATGGCCGGAGGAGAGGCTCACCTTGGCTCCCAGGGCGTTGCAAAAGGACCTCCAAACCTCTGAGGAAAATTGGGGCCCCCGGTCCGAGACCACGTCCACCGGAATCCCGTGCAGCCTGACCATGTGTTGGACTAGGAGGTCCGCCGTCTCCAGGGCAGATGGAAGACCTCGTAGCGGGATGAAGTGCGCCGCCTTGGAGAAACGGTCTACGATGGTCAGGACAGTGTCGAAGGTGTTAGAGACTGGGAGTCCGGTGACGAAATCCAGGGCGATATGCGACCAGGGCCTGCCAGGGACGGGCAGAGGCTGGAGCAAACCCGCTGGAGGGGCATTACCTGATTTACTAGTGGCACATACAGGGCAGGCCCGGGCGTAGCGGGCAGCGTCCTTCCGCAGGCCCGGCCACCAGAAGGACCGTTGAAGAAGGTCGATCATCCGGGAGGAACCAGGGTGGCAGGTGAGCTTAGATGTGTGCAGCCAGTGGATGACCTCCCCCCGAACCGTGGATGGCATGAAAAGCCTCCCCGCCGGTCCGCCGCCAGGGTCAGGTTCCAATTCCTGCGCCTTCCGGATCTTACTTTCTATGTCCCAAGTGACGGCTCCCACGATGCACGACCTGGGCAGGATGGTGTGGACCGTGTCCTCAGACGCCTCAGGGGCAAATTGCCTAGAGAGGGCGTCGGGCAGGCCGTTCTTGGAGCCAGGCCTGAAGGTGATGTTAAAACGGAACCTGGCAAAGAACAAGGACCAACGCGCCTGGCGGGCGTTCAGACGCTTGGCAGATCTTAAGTATTCCAAGTTCTTGTGGTCAGTCAGGACCACGAACGGCAGGTCCGCCCCCTCTAGCCAGTGACGCCACTCCTGCAGCGCGAGCTTGATGGCGAGGAGCTCTCTGTCCCCCACGTCGTAGTTCCGTTCCGCCGGGGACAAGCGCCGAGAGAAGAAAGCGCAGGGCCGTTTGACTCCGTCATCTGGCGACCACTGAGATAGAACCGCCCCCACTCCCGTGTCTGAAGCATCCACTTCCACGATGCATTGCAGCGATGGGTCGACTTGGCTAAGGACCCGGGAGGAGGAGAACTCCGCCTTCAGCGCCTGGAAGGCAGCTGTGGCCTCTTCAGTCCACCGGAACGGGACCTTAGGGGACGTGAGGCGGGTCAGAGGGCCGACGATGGTGCCAAAATTCGGGACGAAGCGGCGGTAGAAGTTTGCAAACCCAATAAATTGTTGCACCTGTTTCCTTGATGTTGGTGTAGGCCATTCCACCACCGCCTTCACCTTCACTGGGTCCGGAAGCACCTGGTCGTGGGAGATGACGAACCCAAGGAAGGACGTAGTCTTAGCGTAGAATTCACACTTTTCTGCCTTCACATACAACCGGTTCTCCAGCAGCCTTTGGAGGACCCGCCTCACATGGACCTGGTGCTTGTCCCTGGATTTGGAGAAGATGAGGATGTCATCCAGGTAGACAAACACAAATAGGCCGATGAAATCCCGGAGGACGTCATTTATTAGGCGCTGAAAGACGGCTGGAGCATTGGTCAACCCGAATGGCATCACCAGGTACTCGAAATGGCCGTTCGGGGTACGGAAGGCTGTCTTCCACTCATCTCCCTCCCGGATCCGGACGAGGTGGTATGCGCTGCGTAAATCCAGCTTGGTGAACCAAGTTGCCCCCTGGAGGGAGTGGAAGGCGGTGTCCATAAGTGGCAGGGTGTAGCGATCCTTCTCCGTGATATCATTCAGGGCGCGGTAGTCGATACAAGGACGGAGGGAACCGTCCTTCTTGCCCACGAAGAAGAATCCTGCGCCTAATGGTGATGACGAGGGACGGATAATTCCAGCACTCAGCGATTCCTTGAGGTAGGAATTCATAGCCTCCTTCTCTGGCGCCGACAGACTGTAGAGTCGCCCAGAGGGTAAGGGTGCCCCCTGGCGGATGTTTATCGCACAGTCGTAGGGCCTGTGTGGAGGAAGAGACATCGCCTTGGACTTGCTGAAAACCATACCCAGGTCGTGAAATTCTGATGGCACCAGGGAGAGATCCGGGGGCGCAGCGTCCATAGGAGTTGGAGAAGAGGACGGAGAGCAGGCAGAGGATTGCAGGCAGGTGCTCATGCAGAAGGAACTCCATGCCGATACCCTGGCGGACTTCCAATCCAGGACGGGGTTATGGAGGCGAAGCCAGGGGTACCCCAGGATGACGGGCGACACAGAGTTGGGGAGGACGTAGAAAGTGATTTCCTCCCGGTGGTTCCCAGAGATGATCACAGGTACAGGGACGGTCTGGTGTGTGACTCTCCCCAGGGAGACATGGGAGAGGTTGACCAGGGCGAGAGGGGATTTGAGGGCTTGGCAACGGATGCCCAATCGGGTTGCCAGGCTTTGTGAAATAAAGCTGCCCTCCGCGCCCGAATCCACCAGTGCGTGGGTGAGGTGCCCAGTGGGGTTGTGACAAAACCCGACGGGCAGCTTCAATTGGGAGAGGGGATTTAACCGATTGACGTCCGCGAGGCCCCCTATAGTGACTCGCGGACCCCGCCGTTTGGCTTCTGTGGGCAAAGCTCCACCGTGTGTTGGCTGTCTCCGCAATACATGCAGAGACCCAACTCACGGCGGCGTTGTCTCTCTGCAGGGGGGAGCTTTGTCCAGCCCGTCACCATCGGCTCCGACTCCTCGGGGCGCGATGGTGGCGGCAACGCCAGGGGGCGAGCTTGGGACAGGCGCGACGAGGCACCACGAGAGCGAGAAGAAGACGACTTCCGCTCCGAGGCGCGCTCGCGCAACCTGTTATCCAGGCTGATGGCTAGGGACGTTAGCTCCGCTAAAGTCTCCGGGATGTCCCGCCCAGCCAGTTCATCCCTCAGACTATCATTGAGACTGCGGAGGAAGAGGCTGCAGAATGAACGTTCATCCCAGCCAACCTCCTCCGCCGCTACCCGGAAGTCGATCGCGTAATCAGCTGCTGACCGGCTTCCCTGCTGGAGGCTGAGAAGCCGATCGACCTGAACGCTCTCAGTACGAGAATGATCAAAGACTTCCAGGAACTGTCTCACGAATTGGCCATAGGTGAGGGTGGCGTAACTGGGCCTCGCCATTACGGCGTAAGCCCAAGTAAGCGCTCGCCCCTCCAGGAGATTCCCTATGTAACCAATTCAGCTATGGTCTGAGGGAAAATCTCCGGGCACACGGTGGAACACGGACTCACATTGCATTATAAACCCCCGTGCTCCGCCAAGCTTACCACTAAAGCGGGCGGGGGTCGGAATGGGTGTGAGCCGAACCGGTGCTACCGGAGCAGGCTGGACGGCCGCTGGAGCAGCAGGAGCCGCGCCGCCCTGACGAGCCGGGGGGAACGGCTGTTGGGGGTCCAAGCGGTCTAATCGGTTAGTGATGATGGATAATTGATTTAGAATCACCTGTTGCTGGTGGGCTATTAGGTCCACTCGAGCCTCGAGGGTGGAAAGTCGGCGTGTGAGCCCGCTGTCTGCCGAGCCGCTCTGCTGAAGCCGTACTGACATAGTGCACGGCTCAGGAGACACACACGCAGGCTCAGGGTAGATCTAATAGCTTTATTAACAACAAGTGTGTATGAGTGTGTGTCTGCGGGATGTGAATGTGTTGGTGGTGGCGTCTGCGTCGGGCACGGAGGCAGGAGGCCGTACAGTCGGACAACCCTATGGGAGAAGCAGAAGGAGAAGGGTAACGGGCACCACACCAACACAGGAGATATGACAATGATGACTGGCTTACTTGGGAATGGCAGGTGGCTGGCACAGCAAGGGTGAAGCCCGGAAGACAGCGACCTGGAGCGCCCGGTGCAGCAGCGAGGGAACGGTGGCGGAGAGGAGTGGTCCGCCGCCGGGAAATCCACCTGTGCACAGGGGAGCAGACTAGGAGAAGAATGAGGTAAGAGATTCTTACTTGGATGTTTTGCTGAACGGTTGAGATTCCTTACAGCAAGAGTAGCGAGTGAAGACTGACGGCTTCAGGCCGAAGCCCAGGGCGAGGCGGCTTAAATCCCTCGCCGCTGATGAGGTGCAGGTGTGCGTGCAGCTGGCGCCGCAGATGGGCGGCGAGGCGTGACAATGGGAAGCCCTGCTACTACCGGGACGCAATCTGACTCTTCTGTGCTGAAGGTCTGCTGTCCGAATTAGATTTAATTCTTCAGAATATTCCTGGTATAAGTTCTATAAACTTAATTGCTCAAACTCCTTTCAAAATTTCAAATGCATTTTTTCTTTTCATTAATCTTCATTCCTTTTCAGAATAACACCAATTTTCCTTGTTATAAACTGTTTACTCATCATTTTCTTCATGAAATTGCATCCACTTTTCTTAACAAATGCTATTTTATGGTTTTACAATTTCCAGTATATTGTCAAGTTAAACTATGGTTTCTTCTACATGTTATACTTAGTAATTCAATAACAGTCTATGGTGCTCATGATACATGTTGAATTTCCTGTCTTAAAGTCATCTGAATGTGTAAATCTAGTCTGACATTTCTTATTAAACTACCGAAAGACATATGGGAGTTATTGTTTGATGTTATGTCTATCTTCTTGATTAAAAGCAGACAAGAACTCACAGGTTTTTTTTGTTTTTTTAGACTGATTCATTATTGGTACAAATAAATAATTGTTAATAAAACTGTCCATTCTTTTGGAATGATGCCCCAACAAGCATATGTGTGTCGGTAATGGAAAAAAAAAAACAATCTTCATTCCTTCTCACATTCATATTTGTATTAATCTTTGTACCAACAATAAAACACCTATAAAACCCAATAACAATAAATTCCTACAAGTAGCTAGATTGTTCAAATTTGGCTTTTAAGTGCAGTGGATTGGAATAAACTTTAATTTATTTATAAAGTTCTTTTACCCAGAGCATTTCCCTCCATCTCTCATCCTTGGAATGTAAGTAGCAAAACCTCTCTGTGTAACTGGGAGCTGGACTTTCTCACAGGAAGGCCACAGAGCATGCGGCTCGGCAGCAACACCTCCAAGAAAATCATGCTGAGCACGGGGACCCTACAAGCGTGCATGCTCAGCCCGCTGCTCTTCACCCTGCTGACCCATGACTGCATACCAGCCTACAGCACCAACCACATACAGTATCAAGTTTACGGACGACATGATAGTGGTGGGCCTCATCACTAACAATGAAGAGGCCAACTACAGAAATGAGGTGAGCCAACTGGTGTAGTGGTGTAAAGATAACAATCTCTTCCTGAACGTGGGAAAAACCAAGGAGATTGTGATCAACTTCAGGAAAGGACACACACAGCATCCCCTCTGATCATTGATGGAGCAGCTGTGGAGAGAGTGAGCAGCACCAAGTTCCTGGGGATGCACATCTCCAAGGACCTCTCCTGGTCCAACAACACCACATCACTGTCCAAGAAGGCTCAAACTCACCTCTACTTCCTTCGCAAACTCAGGAGAACACGAGCCCCACCCCCATCATGTGCTCATTCTACCGGGGCACCACTGAGAGCATCCTCACCAGCTGTATCACTGTGTAGTACGGAAGCTGCACCGCCTCCTGCCGGATGACTCTACTACACACGGTGAACATAGCCAGCAAGAACATCGATGCCCCTCTGCCCTCCCTCTCAGACGTCTACCACACCCGCCTCACCCGCAGAGCCATCAACATTGTAGGTGACACCTACCACCCCTCATACTCCCTCTTCAGCCTCCTGCCCTCAGGGAGAAGGTACCGGAGCCTACGGGCCCGCTCCACAAGACTGCTAATCAGCTTTGTTCACCAGGCCATCGGGACCCTGAACTCTGCCCACTTCCGCCCCCACCCCCTGCCCCTGGACTGTAACACACTCACCCAGACAATAACCCTACCTCAGCTGTTTGCACAGAAAGACTTGGTACACCAACAGTACCACATCTGCTGCTGTATGTCTTTGCACCTTACTGCAACCACTTGCACAAATGCCACACCTGCTGCTGTCTGTTATTGCGCTACTGGTCATGCGTATTCCAAATTGTCACTGTTTGCACCTCTTCCACTGCACTGAACTTGCAACTACAGGTATTACGGTATTACTGTACATAGGATTGCTGTGTACTTTTTTTTATCTTCATTTGCTCTACGGGTAGCATTACTGTACATAGACTGCTGTTGTTGTTTTCATCCTTACTCCTTTTCTTATATATTATGCACACTACCAAGAGAGAGAGAAACATCATTTCAATTCTCCTGTATGTTCTGTACATATAGAAGTATTGACAACTTAAAATCTTTGAATCTTGAATCTTGTAACATGTTAAAACAATGCTGAAGAAGCTTTGTGTAGCAGCATTTTATTTTCTTTTTCTTCTTCTTTTAGATTTGATTGGCAGTTGGCAACCAGCTCACAGGTGCATTACCACCACTGACTTGATTATCATCACTCTATATCTTTGTATAAGGAGTTCTGAGCAACTCCTTTTGTGTGAAAAAAATTATCTGTCCTTGGACTGTGTACAAGGTGCGGCTGAGAATCCTGTACCTGTGGCTGTTTTCCTTTGGCTCAAATACCTCTGCACTGTCATATATTAACAAGAGTCTGTCAGTCAGTACAGTATCCCCTCAGGTTCCAACAGTAAGTATTTCTTCACAGGAAATGGCAGAGGCAGCTGTGTTACTCCACTGTGACAGAAGCCACCCAGAGCAGCTCTGATGGCACATCTGCTGAGGTGAAGCAGGCTGCGAGGTGTGTTGGTGCAAATGGCAAACAGAGAGTCGTAGAAGTCTTTATGTCGCTGAAGAGAGGACAGACATTAAACAACAGGTCAAATTTGTAATATATCTTTGAAAAATGCCATGTTTGTTTATAACTGCGCTTTTTGCATGCTGTGCTCACCCTTTTCTATGATTTATACATTATTGGAATATGTATCGGCATGTTTAAACTGACTCATTTATCATTAAATGCAACAGATTTCCAAGAACAAGTAGATTATCATATTTTAAGAGGTCTTATAGGCACCTTTACAGTCTTTAAAGCACTACCTTGTAGCAGTCATCAGGAATAGCCACTCTCCACTTCCTTGTTGGTGTCAAACTTTCGTAAGAGTTAACAATGATTTCTATCACCCTGGGGGAGTCATGGCAGGACTGCAGCACCTACACAAAACACAGCACGCATCATGTGAACTGAACAGCACAATAATCCTGCGGACCTTTTCTTACTATAACCCACTCAAAGTAACCTACATTAGTTTGAGTAAATTTGACTTGTCCGTAAGTTTCATCCGCAACGGACTTTTTCTTATTTGTCCTTCAGGGGGCAGTAATGGCTCTACATAGAGATGAGGCCTCTTAGATGGTGAAAATAGCAGAAGAAGATTGAGTAGAAAGGCACAAAGAGAAGTGCTGTGAATGACACGAGGGCGGAAAAAAAACAGGCCACACAAAAGATACATACTGTATACAGTGGTGTAAAAAAGTGTTTGCCCCCTTCCTGATTTCTCATTTTTTTGTATGTTTGTCACACTTAAATGTTTCAGATCATCAAGCAAATTTAAATATTAGACAAAGATAATACAAGTAAACACAAAATGCAGTTTTTAAATGAAGGTTTTTATTATCAAGGGAAACAAAAATCCAAACCTACATTGCCCTGTGCAAAAAAAGTGATTGCCCCCTAAACCTAATAACTGGTTGGGCCACCCTTAGCAGCAACAACTGCAATCAAGCATTTGCGATAACTGGCAATGAGTCTTTTACAATGCTGTGGAGGAATTTTGGCCCACTCATCTTTGCAGAATTGTTGTAATTCAGCCACATTGGAGGGTGACTAGAAAAGCGCTATATAAGTGCAGGTTAGTTTGTTAGTTAGTTAGTTAGTTAGTTTTTGAGCATGAACTGCCTTTTTAAGGTCATGCCACAGCATCTCAATCAGATTCAGGTCAGGACTTTGACTAGGCCACTCCAAAGTCTTCATTTTGTTTTTCTTAAGCCATTCAGAGGTGGACTTGCTGGTGTGTTTTGGATCATTGTCCTGCTGCAGAACCCAAGTGCGCTTCAGCTTGAAGTCACGAACAGATGGCCAGACATTCTCATTCAGGATTTTTTGGTAGACAGCAGAATTCCAGGTCCTGAAGCAGCAAAACAGTCCCAGACCATCACACTACCACCATAGTATTTTACTGCTGGTATGATGTTCCTTTTCTGAAATGCTGTGTTACGTTTACGCCGGATGTAATGGGACACACACCTTCCAAAAAAATTCAACTTTTGTCTCCTCAGTCCACAGAGTATTTTCCCAAAAGTCTTTGGAATCATCAAGATGTTTTCTGGCAAAACTGAGACAAGCCTTTATGTTCTTTTTGCTCAGCAGTGGTTTTCGTCTTGGAACTCTGCCATGCAGTCCATTTTGCCCAGTCTCTTTGTTATGGTGAAGTCATGAACACTGACCTTAACTAAGGCAAGTGAGGCCTACAGTTCTTTGGATGTTGTTGTGGGGTCTTTTGTGACCTCTTGGATAAGTCGTCGCTGCGCTCTTGGGATAATTTTAGTTGGCCGGCCACTCCTGGGAAGGTTCACCACTGTTCCATGTTTTTGTCATTTGTGGATAATGGCTCTCACCGTGGTTTGCTGGAGTCCCAAAGCTTTGGAAATGGCTTTATAACCTTTTCCAGACTGATAGATCTCAGTTACTTTGTTTCTCATTTGTTCCTGAATTTCTTTGGAGTGCAGCATGATGTCTAGCTTTTGAGGATCTTTTGGTCTACTTCACTTTGTCAGGCAGGTCCTACTTAAGTGATTTCTTGATTGAGAATAGGTGTGGCAGTAATCAGGCCTGGATGTGGTTAGAGAAATTGAACTCAGCTTTCCAATGATGTGATAAACCACAGTTAATTTATATATATATATATATTTTTTTTTTGGGGGGGGGCAATCCCTTTTTCACACAGGGCCATGTAGGTTTGGATTTTTTTTTACCCATAATAATAAACACCTTCATTTAAAAACTGCATTTTGTGTTTACTTGTGTTATCTTTGTCTAATATTTAAATTTGTTTGGTGATCTGAAACATTTAAGTGTGACAAATATACAAAAAAATGAGAAATCAGGAATGGGGCAAACACTTTTCCACACCACTGTAGTAAAATAGAGACTTGTTTTAAATAAAAGTTAGTTTGTAATTCTGACAAGTGACTGAGCCCAGAAGAGCTGTAGGAAGAGGGTGTTGTAGTTCGACTAAGAAGTTGTTGATTTGTGAATAGCATTCTCCTGTGAGTTTTAGAGTGTTTCGTGGATGCTAAGCTCGTGTTTAGCTGTAAGTAGGTACTAGGCTAACTTTTATTACCATTACAGTCCATTATGCTGTGAGTGGGAAATTTTCACAGTGGGAATTTGTATAATTCATAGGGTTGCCTACTATGCTTATGTCACCGATCGCATGAACTTAGCCCTCGCGGCACAACGAGGTATAAACAAACAACGTTTGCAGTGTATTTCAATGGAAATGTTAGCTAAATTTAACCAAAGAAAATGCTGAAATGGTGTGCAATTGGCTCATGTAGCCATCACCATCTTATGGCAATCAGAAATACAAGGATTTTAGACTCACATTGGCCAGCAGAGATTACCAAAGGAGGATACTGTGGGCTACTGTCTGCCGAAGGAGAATGCCTTTTCATAATGGGATGTGGAGGCTGAGGGATGATACTACGACCCACATCTCAGTCTGTTCTGACCACTTTATAACAGGTATGTCTGTTTACCAAACTATGACTCTTATTTATCATTAAAAGTAACTTGCCTACACGTAAAGTTAATGCGAACATGCGAAAAACACCCGAATTTGCATCTGAGGGAGTTAATAGCTAGAATAGCATTAGCATAGAAACGTGTGGGCTAATATGAACATTCATTCCAATTTGAGCCGCTAATCAGCCTCAGAGTAAACGTTTCAACACTGCAATTAAACTAGTTTAAAAATGAAACTAACACTTACCTGTTGACAAATGGACTTAAGCTCTGTAGAGCTTCAGTTTGTCTGTTTGTCCTGTGAGCTCCAGTGAATAAATTTTGCAAACCTAAACATGATGGTTTTTTGGGAATTTCCACAGCAGGTGCAATTTATTTTCTATTATTAGAGTGTTCCGCCAATGCACAGTAAAGCTGGTGCATGTATCCGGTAGTTACAAATATCAACTAGAAAAGCACTCGGACAGCGCAGACCTCCGCCAAGCGCCACAGTACCCCCCATACAGTGTTTGTGTGTACGTTTTCAGATTCCTTGACCATGAAAACATATGACTAGCAATTGGATTCACAATGATAGGATTAGTGGTTGAGTAGTTATTGACGAAAATCACATTTTTCGTAATGGTGGTTTTCGCCACAGTTCCCCCCATACAGTGTTTGTGTGTACGTTTTCAGATTCCTTGACCATGAAAACATATGACTAGCAATTGGATTGACAATGATAGGATTAGTGGTTCAGTAGTTATTGACAAAAATCGCATTTTCCGTAATGGCGGTTTTCTTCTGGACGGTAATCCGGACCACCACCAAAATCTAATCATCTGTAGGATACACCATTTCTGACAATCTGTGAAAATTTCATGAAAATCCGTCCATAACTTTTTGAGTTATCTTGCTAACAAACAAACAAACAAACAAACAAACAAACAAACAGACAAACCAACGCCGATGAAAACATAACCTCCTTGGCGGAGGTAATTAATGTTGTTTCTGGCCACTCCGTTGGATCATTCCTCCACATACTGGCTGGTAAACTGTAGGGACAATTTTTGGAATCACAAATTTAAAGTTTTTGATCATATCTAATCCAATCTTGTGGTGAAAACTCGTCATAATATTGATATTGTGGTGGACACCTGACTCAGCGGGTGGACATCCTCTCACACCCATCAGGGCAGGAGGAAGGGAAGGACAATAGACATACGGACAAAGAGCCCTGGGGGCAATCAGACTGGACTGTTAAGTTATGTGCCCCCCGAGGATGGAAAGAATAACCGGGAACCACGGAGACCAGAAGCAGCGGTCAAAGCGGCGCCAGCTGATGTTATGTTAAGAATGTGTATTGACTGACAATCACTATGCTAATGTGCCACACATTCTCTTTGTCTGTGCAACAGTTATAAAAGAGCCATGTATAGAAACCCTGTTAGCGCAGTAGCTCACCCGAGCTATGAAGCGTGTTGTATGATGGAGAAATAAAACCTTGTGTCCTTTCCAGCTCATTGCCTCTCGCCCAATCCTTTTTCTCCACATTGGTGACCCTGGATGTGCCATGGAGCATCTCTCCATTTCACCATGCTGTGGAATCAAGATCACTATGCTTCGCCTACATTCCTTTTTCTCCACATTGGTGACCTGATGTGAAATGGACTATCTCTCCCTTTCGCCACGCTGTGGACTCCCTCTTCATCCACACCGGAGTGCACTCGCCTGTTCCTCTCTCCACACTGGCTACCTAGGGCCCAAGAGAGCTAGCGGTGCTGGGACCGAGACGCACCATGATCGGCGAGACGAGCAAACCGATGGGCGCATGCGCACGCAGCGACCGGCAGCTGGTGAAAAAGTCTGTCATCTGTGTGTCTGTTTTTACGCACTTTAATGTGTTTTTAACGAAATTCTCTGTGTCGTTTCTGTCCTGGAATGTTTGTCGACTGTATGGCGAAGAGCTCCCTGGTTCCATCAATATGGATTTCCTCCCCTTTTTTGCACTGCTGCTACTTTTCCACCGGCCCTGTGTCTCTGAGGTGAGAGACACGATCGGGATCATGCTGGGCAGAATACAATATTCCAGGGACATGTTGCTGCATTTAAACACGGATGATGCAACGTCTGTGATTGAGTCTAAGCCGCAACTGCCAGACTTTATTTTGAGAGACATTCATGGACACAGCGGTGAAAAGAGAGACGGGAGAAGGAAGCGCGGAAAGTGTGGAGGCGTGAAACTACGCCTGAGGAAACGTCAGTTTGGTAACATTCCTCTTCCTTCTATGATTTTTGGGAATGTACAGTCTCTGAGGAACAAGGTGGATGACATTCAAGGGAATGTACGCTACCAGAAGGACTTTAAGAACTGCTGTGTTATGGCTTATACCGAGTCTTGGCTTACTGCGCATGACCGGGATGCGGACCTGTGGATTGATGGCTTTGGAGCCCCACTCCGCTCTGATCGGCAGGAAGAGGTAACGGGGAAGCGTCAGGGGGGCGGCGTATGTTTATATATTAATAAGCAGTACTGCAAATCTGTCACGGTCAGAGAGCGCATCTGTACACCCGATGTGGAGCTTCTGTCTGTGTCACTGCGCCCCTTTTATTTGCCTTGCGAGTTCCCCCAACTTTTTATCACGACTGTGTACATCCACCCGAGGGCAGACGCTGACTCCGCCTCCAGCACCATCTTTGATGTGGTACAGCGGCTGCAGTCAATTTCTCCAGAGGCACCAAACTTTATTTTTGGGGATTTTAACCATGTTTCTTTAAAGAAGACACTTAAAAACTTTTATCAGTATGTCTCCTGCTCAACCAGGCGAAAAAAAGACATTGGACCTGTGCTATGGATCCATAGAGAGGGCCTATAAATCACTCCCCCTTCCTCCTTTAGGATCCTCAGATCACAACTGTGTACATTTGCTGCCCACATATAAAACTGCTCTCAGAAGAGGCAAGGTGGAGACCAGAGATATAGATGTGTGGACAGAAGATTCAGTGCACAGCCTCCAGGAATGCTTTAACTGTACAGACTGGGAGATGTTCACACTGTCCTGCGGGGATGATTTGGACTCTTTGGTGGACGTCATATGCTCATACATGGCTTTCTGTAAAAATACGATCGTTCCACGTAAACGTGTCAAAATATATCCCAACAACAAGCCATAGGTTACAAAATCAGTTAAATCCTGCTTACAGAGGAAAGCGCTTGCCTTTAAACAGGGGTCTGTTTCTGAGCTACAGGTTGCCACAAAAGAGCTGAAGGCTGAAATTTTAAGAGCAAAACAGAATTATAAATCAGAGTTGGAAAGAAAGATGGCAACAAAGAAACTTGGTTCAGCCTGGGCCAGTATGAAAACTATTGCAGGCCTTCAGAGCACAGAACGCAGTAATCATGTGTTTTTAGATGGTTTTAATTCAGACACAGAGCTGGCTAATGCTCTTAATTGTTTTTATGGTCGTTTTGACTCCTTTGATTTTAGCACTGAAACCCAAGATTTGAAACAGAAACTCAAAGCAATCAGCTCTTTAATATTGAGGTGCAGGATATTAAAAGGGAGTTCTGCGCTGTAAAAGTGAACAAAAGTCCGGGCCCTGATAATATATGTGGGCGCTTGGTAAAGTCCTGTGCACATGAACTGAGTCCTATATTTCATTACATTTTCAATAAGTCCTTACAGACACAACATATGCCTAAGATCTGGAAAGAAGCCGTGGTTGTTCCCGTTCCAAAATCCAGCTGGCCTAAAACGGTAAACGACTTTAGACCAGTTGCTTTGACTTCAATTTTAATGAAAATTTTTGAAAAACTGGTCAGATGTGAGGTCCTAAAGCAGACTGAGCATGCATTGGATCCTCTGCAGTTTGCCTATAAGCCTCACAGAGGAGTGGAGGACGCCACTGTCACTCTGTTTAACATGCTTTTTAAACATCTGGATTTTAATGGGACACACGCCAGACTTTTATTTGTGGACTTTTCCTCCACCTTTAATACAATCCAACCTCATATTTTAGTTGAAAGGCTCCTGCAACAATTTGATTTGATCAGTAATCTGGTGGGTTGGATTCTGGATTTCTTAACCAACAGGATGCAGAGAGTAAGGGTCAATGGTACATTGTCTGACCTAAAGTGCTCTTCTACTGGCTCTCCTCAGGGGTGTGTGTTGTCACCACTACTCTTCATCCTGTACACAAACATGTGTCGGAGCAGACATGACAACAGACACATTATAAAGTATGCTGATGACTCAGTTATTGTCAGTCTCCTCCAGGATGGTGAGAGTGGCCACGGCCCAGTAGTTGATGATTTTGTTCGCTGGTGTGAGGATTCCTACCTGCAGCTGAATACGACAAAAACTAAAGACATGATTATTGACTTTAGGAGGAAAACTCCCAGGCACAAAGTCACTGTACTAAAAGGCCAGACCACCGAATGTGTACAATCCTACAAATATCTTGGGATGATTATTGATAGTAATTTAAACTTTGAAGAGAACTGTGAAAGGGTGTGCAAAAAGGGTCAGCAACATTTGCATTGCTTGAGAAAACTTGCACGCTTCCAAATTGACCGAACCATAATGACAATGTTTTATCGGGCTTTTATTGAATCTGTTTTATCCTTTTCTTTAGTGTCATGGTTTAGTCAGATAAAACTGAAACAGGTAATCCTTGGATCAGGTAGTTAGATGATCCAGTCGTTTGCTTGGTGAGTCACAGCTGAGCCTGACATCCCTGTACACCAGACAAGTACAGAGGATTGCTACCTCCATTTTAAATGATGACTCTCACCCTTTGCACTGCAACTTTCAGCTTCTTCCCTCAAGACGGAGGTTTGCTGTCCCAAAAAGTAAAACCCAGCGCTACAAAAACAGCTTTGTTCCTGCTGCTGTCAAAGAGTTGAACAAGTTGTAACAATATATTGCACATAATTTAGGTACCTATTTATTAACTCCATTTATATTTACTTATTTTTGTAGGATGTTATTTGGGTTCTAAATATTTTATTGGGTTTTAGACCTTTGAGTTTTTAATCTCTTTGACTAGTTTTTAACTTTTTAATATGACCCTTCTCTCTTACCTCTGGTTTTTCTCTCATCTCTTTGTCTTTATACCCTGATTGATGGAGCCTTGAGCATTTTTATCATGTTTATAGTCAGCTTCATGTGTGCCTGTGTTTGTGTCTATGTTGAATGTAATTGTGGCTTGTAAATATGGATGTCACCAGACTGCAAAACAAATCTACCTACGGGTACAAATAAAGTAACCTGAACCTGAACCTGAACCTGAAACCGATGGAAACAGCCTGGAAGGAGAAGATTTGCGCCATCTGCTCCCCGACCCTGGCTTCACCTCGTGACAGTGTGGTTTCGGCTCATAGAAAACCCGTGCGCACACCACAGGATTACAAGGAGTGCACCCTACAACTACGTGGCCCCTGCACCAAAGCGCGCGCCACGCACCAGGGACAAGCATGGCTCCAAGAACTGATAAAGGTCCTCGGCTGCTGCACAATCCCGGGGAACACAGATGATCGCCACGCTCGGATCCTTTAGGCTTTGCGGATCGCAGCTAAAGGAGTCGGCAGCTCACCTGCAGGACTTATATTGTTTTTTTCACAGCCGCTACGCATCCTCGGGGAATTGGGCCGATCGCCTTCCCCAGATCCTTGCAGGACGGAGCTCCGCACCGAGGAGGAGCCGACTGAACTTATTTTTTTTCACAGCCGCTGCGGATCACTGGAGGGTTTACCGGAAAATCCTTCACCCGAGACTGATCCGCACGCAATTTTTGCACAGCCCAGATGCTTTTGACATCCCAGGCTGGCACGCCATTGTTTTCCCCACCTCCCCCTCCCCCTCCACATCGTTCTTCCCGCACCTCCATCCCTTAAGCCTGCCTACTGCCGGTTTTGTTCCATTACGCACGATGCACACTGGACCCCGTGCACCCACGAACCACGACCGTCACATGTTGGAACTTGGAGCGGAGCAGAGGTGCTTTCCTCCCCTCCCCTGTTCCCCCCACGGACTTACATGCCCTCCGACACTCCTCACCAGCAGGACAGTTCGACCAGAGCGGCACACTTCCGCTGCAGAAACCAGGGGCGCCGTCTTGAGCCCAAAGGACTGGGGGGTCACAGCCCCTTCTGGGTGTTTGGGGTGGGCCTGTGTGGTGGACACCTGACTCAGCAGGTGGACATCCTCTCACACCCATCAGGGCAGGAGGAATTGCAGGACAATAGACATACGGACAAAGAGCCCCGGGGGGCAATCAGACTGGACTGTTAAGTTATGCGCCCCCTGAGGACGGAAAGAATAATGGGGAGCCGTGGAGACCAGAAGCAGCGGTCAAAGCGGCGCCAGCTGATGTTATGTTAAGGATGTGTATTAACTGACAATCACTATGCTAATGTGCCACACATTCTCTTTGTCTGTGCAACAGTTATAAAACAGCCATGTACAGAAACCTTGTTAGCGCAGTAGCTCACCCGAGCTATGAAGCATGTTGTATGATGGAGAAATGAAACCTTGTGTCCTTTCCAGCTCGTTGCCTCTCGCCCAATCCTTTTTCTCCACAATATGCCACATTGTTTCAATGGTAAACTGCCAGTTTTTCTGACCTCCCGGCTCTCACGGTTTGTGCGTTCACATTCAAGTACCCGGATGTGTAGACAGCCCTATATGCTTGTTTTGTGTTATGGCAAAGTTTGTGAAACAACTACTTAAAACCAATTGGAGAAAGAGAAAACTTAATCTTTGAAGTTTAAGCTAATTCAGGAGAAATTAATGGAAAAATACTGTTCATGTTACTGTTGGTATATTTCTGCCAGAGTGACTTTATTTCATGTGTTGCAGCTAAAGAATATTAAAGAATGCTTGTTCTAAGTGTGCTAAAGGGTTACATTACTAACATACAGATGGTTATGGGTACCTTGGCAGCAAATGTCCAGATTGCCTGCACACATGTCCGTACCTTGTGGAACTGTGGTGGGTAAATCCTTGCTGCGTTATAGTTGAGCAGCAGCTGACAGCAGAGCTCAGGAATAGCCGCAGGCCTGACATCAGTCACTTTGAGGAGATACTGAATAGGGGAGCAACCGTTTATGTCCATGGTTCGTGCATCTGCTCCGGCCTCCAGCAGCATCTGCATCAGGACATGATCACAGTTCCAGGCTGCCTTGTGCAGAGCTGTTTTATGGTCTTCTTCTTGAAGGTTGGGATCTGTGGTGAAAGCTAAACCATTATTTCTTAAACAGTACAGTGACAACTAAATGTGAGTGTAGAAAAAAAATAAGTTGTAACATCTTACCAGCTTTGTGGTCCAGCAAGAGGCGACAGACAAGATGGTGGTCTTGGCTGTAGGTTTGTTCTTTGGCGTTAAAAGCCCAGAAGGCAGCAGTCATCAAAGGCGTCTCCTGTAAAGCGTTGACTGCATCTACTGATGCTCCATGAGCCAAAAAGAGAGCCACCAACTCTGGTACCCCAAATCTGGCTGCTGTGTGTAAAGGTGTGTCCTCATCATTGTTGTGGCTGGCCACGTTGACTTTTGCACCTCCATGGGGGATAAAAAAAGTTTAATTTTGTTCTTTTTGGGCCATCAGTATTTATACTTTCAGCTACCTCTGAATACTCGCCTTCTCACCTTTGAGGATGAGCTGCTTAGCACAGTCCACAGACTCCCTGGTGATACAGTAGTGCAGCGGCGTATGCCCACTCAGTGACAGGCTGTTGACCTTGGCCCCATGAGCCAAAAGCAAGGCCACACAGTCGCTGTTGGAGACCTCACAGGCCACATGTAGGGGTGTCTTCCCATTGGGCATCGGGTTGACAGCTGCACCTTTCTGGAGGAGCACCAGTGCCGTTTCCACAGCATCGTACATCACACACACATGGATACCCATGGCCCAGGACTTCTCTAGTTTATAGCCTGGTAGCCAGTAACCTGCAAGAGACCAGACAACAATGAATTATTTTATAACAGACGTCATCAAAACCAATGTTTTATTTATTTCTGAACTACAATATTGCTTTGTCTGTTTATCTTACATTTTGAGGAATGAGTGACATAAAGGTATAGGGAAGATGTTGATTGAGGCATTTTAAATAAGGTAAAACAGGGCAATAAGAAACTGGAAAAGTTGCAGATTGTGTTGCGATCACATTTGGTTGTTTCTATGTTTTATTATTTAACTGGTGTCACAGTGAGAATGTCATTTATTGGTGACTGATCTCTGATTAACCCTTCATGGGCCTCATCGTGGTGGAGGGGCTTGCTTGCCTTTATCATCCCGGGAGCTATGTTGTTGGGGGCAACTTGCCCCTGGTAGGGTCTGTTCGATATAGATACACTACCGTTCAAAAGTTTGGGGTCACCCAGACAATTATTTTGTGTTTTCCATGAAAAGTCACACTTATTTACCACCATGAGTTGTAAAATGAATAGAAAATATAGTCAAGACATTGACAAGGTTAGAAATAATGATTTGTATTTGAAATAATAATTTTTTCCAGATACTCAACCTGCTCAAAGGATGGTCAGTTTTATAGCTTCTCTAACCAGCTAAACTGTTTTCAGCTGTGCTAACATGATTGCTCAAGGGTTTTCTAATCATCCATTAGCCTTCTGACGCAATGAGCAAACACATTGTACACACATTAGAACACTGGAGTGATAGTTGCTGGAAATGGGCCTCTATACACCTATGTAGATATTGCACCAAAAACCAGACATTTGCAGCTAGAATAGTCATTTACCACATTAGCAATGTATATTAGATATTAGAGTGTATTTCTGATTAGTTTAAAGTTATCTTCATTGAAAAAAACAGTACTTTTCTTTCAAAAATAAGGAAATTTCTAAGTGACCCCAAATTTTTGAATGGTAGTGTATATTAACAGATGGGTAGCATGGATGTGAGGACGCAGGCAGGATGACGTCATCACACCGTGCCTACTTAAGGGGACTGTTGGTGGGAGTCGCCCTCTTTGGTGCCTCGCCTTCAAACCAACCACAGCCTGTAGCAGCCTAGTGTTAACTGTTAGCCACTAACCACCCCCCGCCCCCGCCGACACATGTCACATCTGTGTGTCTTGTAATAAAGTTCGGGTTCAGTACAACTCCTGCCTCTGCAGCCCTGCTTTCCAGACATAACAGGGTCTCCCAAGGTAAACTGGTCCTGGGTGAAGGGCTAGACAAAGACTGTTCCAGTGGATCTCCATAAAAAAAAAAATTACAACAAGGGTCCAGTGTATCCAAAGGAGGCACGTAGATCCACCCTTTAATGGGCTTACCACCTTAAGGAGGGATCATGTAATCATGGTGCTATGGTACCGGGTGGCAGTCTGGGCTACTCTGCTTGGATTGCTGCCCCTGTGACCTGGACCCCCGGAAAAGTGGTAGAAGATGGATGGATGATCTTTGATTAGTTGTGGGCGATGAACAAGAGGAACGTCTTCTGGCAGAAGGAATTGTAGTGTTGTAGTTGAGACCAGACGGAGACCAGGGTCTACCAAGGCCATCGAGACCAAGACCACTGTGTATGTAGGTCTCAGTCTTGGTCAACTCAGGTCTTGACAAGGTCTCGACTATAACACTAGAATCACTTAGGAAGGGCGTACACCGCAGGACGGAGATCCAGTTTTAAAGCCATTTCCAGTTCTCCCTGACAGCACATTTTTGTTTTTGTTTTTGTTGTGTCTATAAGAGCTGAAGGTGCAGGAGCTTGCTGGCCAGCCAGTCTAAAGGCCTATACATACAACCCAAGAACAGAGAAATTTGTTCTCTCTCCCAGGGCTGCAAGAACAAAATGACATCATTTCGTTCTTGCAGCCCTGTTTGGGAGTTCTTGCAGCTTGTTCTTGATAGATCATCTGGGCAGAACTTTTTTCTTGTGTGGTGTCCAAGAACTATTGTGTGATTGGTCAGAAATTTGAATTTCCCAATAGTTCTGCTCTTGAGTTTCTTGTGAAGTATGAAATGTCCTGGCCAGAAAGAACTTTGTTCTTGTTCTTACCATCTCAAGAAAAAGAAAAAAGTTCTCTGTTCTTGTGGTGTACAGTCATGTGAAAAAATTAGGACACCCTATGAAAGCCTGTGTGTGTGTGTTTTTTTTTTTTTTTACATGTTTGGACATATGGATATTTAATATCAATTTTAACAATACTGGGAGATTGAAATAATATAACTAAACAATTAAAACTGAAGAAAATACTTTCTAAAATTTTCTGTAAAATGTAATTCTAAAAACATGCAATTTCTGGTGAGGAATGTGAATATGATTTACAGACGTGGACAAAATTGTTGGTACCCCTCTGTTAATGAAAGAAAAACCCACAATGGTCACAGAAATAACTTGAATCTGACAAAAGTGGTAATAAATAAAAATTCTATGAAAATTAACCAATGAAATTCAGATAATGCTTTTGAATTGTGGTTCAACAGAATTATTAAAAAAAAAAAACTTATGAAACAGGCCTGGACAAAAATGATGGTACCCTTAACTTAATATTTTGTTGCACAACCTTTTGAGGCAATCACTGCAATCAAACGATTTCTGTAACTGTCAATGAGACTTCTGCACCTCTCAGCAGGTATTTTGGCCCACTCCTCATGAGCAAACTGCTCCAGTTGTCTCAGGTTTGAAGGGTACCTTCTCCAGACGGCATGTTTCAGCTCCTTCCACAGATGTTCAATAGGATTTAGATCAGGACTCATAGAAGGCCACTTTAGAACAGTCCAATGTTTCACTCTTAGCCATTCTTGGGCGTTTTTAGCTGTGTGTTTTGGGTCATTATCCTGTTGCAAGACCCATGACCTGCGACTGAGACCAAGCTGTCTGACACTGGGCAGCACATTTCTCTCTAGAATACCTTGATAGTCTTGAGATTTCATTGTAGCCTGCACAGATTCAAGACACCCTGTGCCAGATGCAGCAAAGCAGCCCCAGCATAACAGAACCTCCTCCATGTTTCACAGTAGGGACAGTGTTCTTTTCTTGGTATGCTTCATTTTTGCGTCTGTGAACATAGAGCTGATATGCCTTGCCAAAAAGTTCCAGTTTTGTCTCGTCTGTCCATAAGACATTCTCCCAGAAGCTTTGTGGCTTGTCAACATGCAGTTTGGCAAATTCCAGTCTGGCTTTTTTATGATTTGTTTTCAACAGTGGTGTCCTCCTTGGTCATCTCCCATGAAGTCCACTTTGGCTCAAACAACGATGGATGGTGCGATCTGACACTGATGTACTTTGACCTTGGAGTTCACCATGAATGTGTTTAGAGGTTGTTCTGGGCTCTTTTGTTACCATTCGTATTATCTGTCTCCTCCTGCGGCCACGTCCAGGGAGGTTGGCTACAGTCCCGTGGATCTTAAATTTCTGAATAATATGTGCACCTGTAGTCACAGGAACATCAAGCTGCTTGGAGATGGTTTTATAGCCTTTACCTTTAACATGCTTGTCTATAATTTTCTTTCTAATCTCCTGAGACAACTCTCTCCTTTGCTTCCTCTGGTTCATGTTTAGTGTGGTACACACTATGCCACCAAACAGCACAGTGACTACCTGTCACCCTTTAAATAGGCTGATTGACTGATTACAAGTTTGTAGACACCTGTGATGTTAATTAGATTACACATCTTGGTTGAACATGTCCCTATGGTCACATTATTTTCAATCTTTTCTAGGGGTACCATCATTTTTGTCCAGGCCTGTTTCATGAGTTTTTTTTTTTTAAATAATTCTGTTGAACCACAATTCAAAAGCATTGTCTGATTTTCATTGGTTAATTTTCATAGAATTTTTATTTATTACCACTTTTGTCAGATTCAAGTTATTTCTGTGACCATTGCGGGTTTTTCTTTCATTAACAGAGGAGTACCAACAATCTTGCCCACGTCTGTACACCAGTTAATAGAGTAGTCTGATAATGATGAAAATTTATCAATGAGTGGCACTGTCTGAAGAAAAGATCTTTGTGAGTTTTCAAGGAAAATCAATACATCATCAGCATAAAGACTTATCTTGTGTTCTCTTTCTCCGGTTTGGATACCTGAGGCTCTGACAGCTGAGCTGCATTAACGATCGCCTCATCAGCTATTCCATCCTGAGCCCTATTTAAGGGAGCAGCTGAGGGCGAAACGTTGCTGCAGTCTCGTTGGACAATCCCTCGTCTGACATCGTCGAGCATTCCTCGTCGAGCTTCTCCTGGTCAGACGTGAACAATCCTTCACCTTCGTCCATTATTGTAAGTGTGTTTCGTTGTGAGTCTGTTCTTCCTTGCCATAGTCTGAGTTATAGTTATTGTGTGTTTTAGCCCCCCGTGGCTCATTATTTTGTCGTTATCCTTCTTTAATAAACTGTGCAAACTCATCGGCTGGCATTCGGCATCTTATTGATGGCTTGTGAGGGCCATCCATGACACTTTTGGCGAGAACTTTGCAAATTATTTTAAGATCGACATTCATAAGTGAGATGGGACAGTAGCTGTATGGAAGCATAGGTTCTTTTTTGGGTTTAAGGAGCAGGATAATACTAGCCAAGTTCATATTTGGAGGGATTACATTATCTTCTTTAATTTGGGTCACCATTTTAAAGAAAGTGGGTTCCATCACAGGCCAGAATTCTTTATAAAATTCTACTGGAAAACCATCTGGTCTTGGAGCTTTGTTGTTTGGGATGTGCTTCAGTGCCTCCTGGAGTTCAGACATTAAAAGAGGTGCATCCAGAGCTGTAATCTGTTTATTATTTAATCGTGGTAAATTAATAATGTCCAGAAATTAATTTATCTCTGAGTCAGATGGATTAATCTGAGATAAATAGAGGCTTTCATAAAACTTTCTCAAGGAGTTATTCATTTCTTCACACTCAATGGTAATATTTCCAGTCGTATCCTTAATAGAGTTGATAGTTGTTTTTCCTTTATTCAATCCAAGCTGGTTAGAAAGATATCTCCCCAATTTATTACTGTGTTCAAACTTCTCAAGACGCAGTCTTTGTATTAAAAACTGTCCATTTGTTTGTAATTTCTTTTAGTTCCAGCTTTAATTTTCTCAGATTGTTAAGTGCCTGTTCCTGTAAAGAAGTGGCACAGGTCATCTCTAGTGATTTCATTTTCTGTTCTAACTCCAGTACCAGTGCTTTTTCTTTTTTATTCTTATATGAACAGTAAGAGATTATTTTACCTCACATGACCACTTTTGCTGCTTCCCAGAGAACACACAGCGATATTCTTGGCACATCATTATATCTGATTCCCACTCTTTATTAAAGTAATTAATAAGGTCTTTGTCTTTTAGTAATGATGTATTAAATTTCCAGTTTCTAGTTTTCCTTATAGCTTTTCTGTTTACTAGTGTAAGAGATACTGGATGGTGATTGCTGATGGCTTGATTTGAACAGATTTCAGTGTCTGTGATATTACTCACAATAGAGTTACTGGTTAAAAAGAAGTCTAAACAGGAATATGAACTATGCACTGGTGAAAAAAAGTGTATTCCCTAAGAGTTGGGTGAAGAGAACACCATTCATTGCAAAGACCAAAATCATTCATGTATTGTTTGAGTGTCAGTAGCCTGCCATTTTCGATGATTCCCCGATGTACTGAGCCTGTCGATTGTAGGGTTTAATACCAGGTTGAAGTCTCCTCCTATTATGAGTGTGGTATCCAAGTGCTCAGAAAGAGAAGTGGAGAAAGTGTGAAAATAGGGTGGGTCATCAAAATTTGGGCCATAAAGTTTCCAATACATAGATCCAGGTTCTGAACTATGATTTTTAATATTATAAATCTACCTTCTGGATCTGTGATGGTGTTATTCACAACAAAGCGTATTCTTCTGTTTACCAATATAGCTACCCCCCTTGGTTTGGAATTAAAGCAGACCGAGTACATGTGGGGAAATTCAGGGGAGGTGAATGCATCTACAGACTTGGAAACTTTTTTTTAAAATTTTGTATACCTTATTGATCCCCAGAGGGGAAATTGAGGGCATCCACCTGGATGGATGAAGCAGCCATGGTACAGTGCTATCCCTTTACCATTCACACACACATTCACACCTGGGGCCACTTTTAGAGTCTCCAATTAACCTAACCTGCATGTTTTTTGCCTGTGGGAGGAAACCGGAGAACTCCCAGAGTAAACCCATGCAAACACGGGGAGAACATGAAAACTCCACACAAATCACTGTTGGTCAGGGGCTGGGATCAAACCAGGGATCCCATGGCCAAGGGTGAGTTGCTGTGCTGCCGCAGTGCTAACCACTGCTCCACCGCACCGCACCAACTTGGAAACATGTGTTTCCTGTAATAAGACAAAGTCTGCCTGTCAATTAAAAACTTCTAGCCTCTTCTCCGTGGTACCGAATCCATATACTGTATGTTCCATGTGACAGACTTTAATGTGGACATGTTTTCACGAGCTGGTTTTGTGCTAAAGGCTAGCTAAGTATGCCTATATGTTTATATGTCCGTAGTGTATGTATGTGTGTGTGTGTGTGTGTGTGTGTGTGTGTGTGTGTACATGAATGTTCTGTGTACATATTGTGTGAATATTTAATGGGGTGTTTCAATTTTTTTCACATGATTGTGCATGTGTAGCACCAGCAGCTGGTTTGGAATTAAATCTCATCCTCTTTTCTTCAAGAGAAAGTCTTGGAATTTAGACCCTTGTCATAAAACTCCCTTTCCAAAACAGACAAGAAAGCCAGAACTTCAAAGCCACCTTCCATAGCCAAATTGACCCCCCTGCAAGGAAGTATGGAGTTAACTCCCTACATCAATCTACCCAGAGGACTCATGTTTAGGCTTTTTTTTACGATAACCTGTCAAGCTGATAACAACCAGCTAACCTGCAGGAGTCCTCTCATTAGGACTCAAAAGTTCAACATTGCCCTCCAAAGGAAAACATAGGAATGTTTCCCCTGAGGTGTCAGAGAAGTGTTTGCCTCTCCGGAGCAAAGAAGGAGAGGACTCACATGCCAGGCAAATCTGGTAAACCATGATTTATTAATAATGGAAAACAGAAAATAAACACTGCACGTGGGCAGGAGTTATAAGAAATAATAATCCAGACAATGTGGGGGGGAAAATGGCAACAATAAATCCAAACAGTGTGGTATGAAAACGTGATGTGAACATAAGACGCAGCGAAGAGCACAGACTGAAAACACACATAAAGAGAGAAGGGCGCAATCAAGACAAAACAGAACAGGTGCGCACCATCAAGGCCATCAAGCGGCACAGGATGGGCGGGGCTGAACAAAGAGGGGATACACACCAAACATGATAAATGGGTCAAAACTGAACACAAAGTGTCGACAGGTACTGCAGCCCTGTCTAAACCACTACAGAAACCCCCCTTTAAGGGTCAGACCCCAGACGACCCTAGGGTAACACCAATAACAGAAAAAAAAAAGCCCTCACAGGGTGGGCGGTGGGGGAAAAAAGCCAGGCAGGCTGAAACAAACTCCCCTCCCCAGCAAAATCCAACACAAACGGGTCAGGTGGTCTTCCAGAGTCCCAGGGCCACTGGACCAGAGAGCCAGGCAGGTCAGGGGGCCTACCCACATCCATGGGTCCCCAAACCAGAGCACAGCGCGAGTCGGGTGGTCTTCCACTGTTCAAGGACCACCAGATGGATGAACCCGGTGCATCGGGTGGCCTACCAAAGTCCATGGGCCACCAGACGGGAGAAAACACACAAGCCTTTTGCTCTGAAAATAACATGCAAGCCTTTTGATCTGAAAATAACACAGGAGCTCTTTGCTCTGAAAATAACACACGAGCATCATACTCAGGGGAAAATGACATGAAAACTTCAGACTGAGGAGCTGACAACAAAGAACCCTTAAACTCAAGAGATGACAACATGAAAACTTTAAACTCCGGAGATGACACAGGAGCTTTAAGCTTTGGTGAAAATAGCATGAGAGCCTCTTGCTTTAAAACTGATGACTGAGACACCAGCCCCAGCAACCAATGATTTGTGCGCACTGGCCTCCGGATAAGGCGACTGGGGAGCGCTGACCTCTGGATGAGACGGCTGGAGCGGACTGACCTGTAGATGAGATGGCTGGGGAGTGCTGACCTCTGGATCAGATGACTGAAGTGCACCATCCTCATGTGCTGATGGTTTGAGTGTGCTGATTCCTGAATGAGAGGGCTGGGGTGCGCTGACCTCAGGCTGAGATGGCAGGGGTGCAGCCGACCCAGATGCCCAGGAATCCGCCTCCGACACCGCCACCTCGGACAGGGAGGAAGAGGTACAGGTTAAAGCAGTCATCACATCAATACAGTCAGCAGAAGAGCTTGGCAGAAAGAGCTCAGAAGCAGATTGATGCTGCAACTGGGTCTCCTCACCAGGAGTAAGACAAGACTTTTCTAAAACAGATATTAAGAAAACAAAAAAGAGGACTTGTCTTAACTCCTGCTCTTCCGCTGGTGAGAACCCCGGTGCAGCCAATGTTGGAATGATGGCCTCAAGAGGAGCAGTCTCTGCAGGAGCATGCATGTGAAGCAGAGCAGTCTCTGCTGGGGCATGCACGTGAGGAGAAATAGTCTCTGCAGGGGTGTGCACGTGAGGAGAAACAGTCTCTGCTGGAGCGTACATGTGAGGCGGGACAATCACTGCTGGAGCGTGCTCATGGAGAGGAGCAGCAGCAGCGTTTGAGTTCAATTCCTCCATTATGGACCCAGCTGAGGTGGAGGTGACTTCGGGGAAACAAGGGGTTGAGATGAGTGGTGGAATACACAACAGGATGGCAGCAGAAAAAACATTTGAGGCCTCAGCAGCAATAAGAGGCAGCAGCTGAGTCTTCTCACTGAAGACAAGACCTCTCACTATTACGAGTAGATGTGGAAAAAATGAGAAAATGGTACTTGCCTTGTCCACAGCTCGGTTGCTGCTGAGGCTGCCACTACTGTTAAACCCACCGCTGGAGAACGAGACGAATCACTCTGGGTGGCTACGGTGACCATCTGGTGACAAGCTGTTGCGCAGCAGTGAGAAGCTGGAGTTGGAGTGGAAGAGAGGTGTGTGGAACTTGTGGGAGCCAGGGGACGTTTCTGTGTCGGCACAAGCTCCGGTGCCCCACATGACTTCCTGACCAACTTGTGATATGTCCGGTAGAGGTCGGAAATGGTGCCCAATAGTCCCACCAGCTCGGGGTATCTCCGCAGACCAGGGTACGCCTACACAATCCCATCCGCCGTGTCTAGGCACTTCAGGGCCTTCTCCGGTGTGCGGGAGGCATGGGCTTCCGAGGCAAAATCCTGGATGAACCCACTGCTCATCCACAGTGGGACCGCTGGCTCCCAACCTCCCTTTGCCCCCTGAGTCCTTTGCAGGTAGAATCCAATTGAAATCCTCAGACTCGGCAGGTGACGAAGAGGAGGGTGGCAGTGATGGTAGTGAAAGAAGGCAGAGATTCTGCACTTGAGGGTGGAAGTGCACAGTTGGTCTGACTTCTAACAGATTAGTGACTCCCCCCCAGTAAGACATCTCATCCTCTCGGGAAGAGCAGCTCTGAGCTGCGGCCACTAAATCCTCAATCGCCTGGACACACTGCTTCTCTTCCCGACTCCACCTCATCTTCCTCTTACCAGACTCACCCACTGGGTCCATTATTGGCTCTTACTATCAGAGAAGCGTTTGCCTCTCCGGGACAAAGAAGGTGAGGACCCACTCGCCAGGTAAATCTGCAAACCATGAGTTGTTAATAATGGAAAACAGAAAATAAACACCGTATGTGGGCAGGAGTTATAAGAAATAATAATCCAGACAAAGTGTGTGGGGGGGGAAACAGCAACAATAAATCCAAACAGTGTGGTACGAAAATGTGATGTGAACATAAGATGCAGCGAAGAACACAAACTGAAAATGGACATAAATAGAGAGGGGAGCAATCAAGACAAAACAGAACAGGTGTGTGTGGCGGTTTGAGATAACCCCCACAACAGACTGAGACAGACACAGCGCTTGGCTAGAGCAAATAACAGAACAGTGAAATGTGTGTATTAATGTCTACAGGCAGCCCCGCTCCTTCTGGCTTGTTTCGGCTCAGTATTGTGATGTTAATGTCCCATTCATGCATTGTGTTCATGCTTCCTGTTCTCACTGTGTCTCTCAAATGCAAATGCCATACCCACTGCTGTGAAGGCCCTTTCATGCATTGTCTGTAACTGGTATAAATACCGCACATATTCTGTAACTCATCCTCTCTTTGACTGCTGCTGCTGACACACACATCTTGTGTCTCTTTGCTGGAGAGCCTGAGGACCCCGCTCCAGTTTGCTCACACTTAGGGCTGGAGCGGAGTTCCTATGATGGCGGTGTGATTTAATAAACCTGCTTAAAACCTCAGCTCGCTGCCTTTATTATATCATCCGCCATAGTGTGCACCATTAAGGCCATCAAGCAGCACAGGATGGGTGGGGCTAAACAAACAAATAATAATAATAATAAATGGGTCAAAACTGAACACAGAGTGTGGACAGGGACTGCAGCCCTGTCTAAACCACTACATGAGGACTGAATATTTTCTCTCTGAAGCTTAAAACTATGAATTGTGAACAATGAACTAACAGACAACATCAGCTATTGAAGATTATGGATGGATATTAATGGACTGTAATGGGTTTGAAATTCTTTTATTGATATGATTTAATATGTGTTCCTTTATCTTCACAAAGAATTGTTTGCATGTCCATTATAAAAAAATGAGTACATTTACAATGTAAATACATTGTTTTGTTCCTTTATAAAGTAGAGTATCTTAGTCACTAAATGCTACTACCGTATGCTTTAATAGGCAGCATATATGTTTTGAGATAATTTCACTTCTAATATCAAATATGCTCTCTCCTTCTCTCTCCCTTTGTGAGGCTCACATTCCAAAAACTGAACTGACCAATTAGATTTCAGTCCTTCCTTTGTACCTTTTTTAGTCAATTTTACGACCCCAGCTAAAACAAAGGAACTTAGTGCAATTGGTCAAAAGTTTACGCTAATGGGCAGATCCAATCTTAATCTTTGAATGTAACTGGTCAGGCTCAGTTGTCATTCAAAAATACAGGGCCATACCACCAAGTTGGAAAACTTTCCCTCTGTTTTTCAGACAGTTTTGAAGAAGTCTGGGTAGAGTCAACCATCTTCTCTCCCTTTTCTAAGCCCCGGCCCAGACCGTGAGCTTTGTGTAACTTTTTTCATTAGAATTCACCTTTTTCCTATTTTACTCCTTTTTCTTAAATTACCGTGCTAAGAAGAGTTTGCCTTGATTTTCACCAAGCTTAAGTCGACTTTGTTCTGACCAAAACACATCGGAAGAATTGAACTTTGGGGTTTGAAATTTTCCTTATTATTTATCGTTTGTCGTTCTGATCGGACTTTGAACTATAAACAAAATATCTGGAATTTGACAACCTGGCCAGACATCAAATTCCTTTTTCTGTGTATAAACTGAGATGACGACCAGTGTGACCAGCATCCAGCTTCTACGGTTGTGCACCAAAGGAGCAGTGGCTGGTACCAGACTGTTTTGTGGCAAAACCTGCCCTTTCCTCTCAGCTTCACCAATAAACCTCCATCTGGACCAAGGTTGGTACCTGAAAGGCCTGCTTCAAAGACACAGTCTAACTTCATCTGCTGTGCTCAAGGTCTGTTTGTCCAAATTAAATTTAATTCTTCAAAATATTCCTTGTATAAGTTCTGTAAACCTTCTATAAACCAAACATCTTTGAACTCCTTTTAGAACTTCAAATACATTTATCTTTTCATTAATTTCCATTCCTTTTTTAACACAAATTTGCCTTTTTATAAACTAACTTTTTTATCATTTTTTTTCATAAAATTGTGTCCCATTTTCCTAACCATTCTGTTTTACAGTTATGTTATAGTTCTTGCATTTTCCATTACAGTGCTGTCACCACTCGCCGCTCACGGGCATCCACCTCAGCTGCGCGCACACCTGCACCTCATTAGTGCGCGACTATTTATTCCACCTCACCCTGAGCATTGCCCTGGAGCCGTCTGTCTTCCTTCGTGCTCTAACCCTCAGCGGATTCCTTTCTCCAGGCCTGCTGATCATCACAACGACACGTAAGCTGTCTATTTGTCTCACCTGTCCTCTCAGCCTTCCCCTGTGCACAGGTGGATTCCCCGGCGGTGGACATCCTCTCCTTCGTCATCATCGTTCCTCTGCAACACCTCTCCTCCTAGGACGCACAGCAGGACGCTGTCTCCCAGGCTTGGGATCTTGCCAACGCCAGCCACCTCTGTTACTGCAAGTAAGCACATTGCTTTATTACTCTCCTGTGTGGTTTGCCCAGCTAACTCCCTGCTCTCGTCTCATCCATAGGGTTGCCTGGCTTCACGGCGTGCTGCTCTGTCCCTGCCTTCATCTTCCACCCACAACACATTCACATATCGCACACACGCATCCAAACACGTTATATTGGTTGAAATAAAGCTTTCAAATCTACCTGAGCCTGCGTGCGTGTTTCCTGGGCCGAGTATTATGTCAGTACGGCTCCAGCAGAGCAGCCCAGCGGACAGCGGGCTCGCACGCCGCTTTTCTACCCTCGAGTCTCGGGTGGATATGATTGCGCACCAACAGCAAGTTATTTTCAATCAATTAACCGTAATTACTCACCGGTTAGACCGCCTGGATCCCCAGCAGGCGTTCCCCCCGGTTCCGCAAGGCGCCTCGGCTCCGGTCGCTTCCACGGCTGGCCAGCCTAGCTCGGGAACGCAGACCCGGCTCACACCTATTCCGACCCCCGCTCGCTTCAACGGGAAACTCGGTGGAGCATGGGGGTTTATTTTGCAGTGTGAGTCAGTGTTCCTGCGCGTTCCCGGGGATTTCCCCTCAGACCATAGCCGAATCGGGTACATGGCTAATCTCTTGGAGGGGCGAGCTCTAGCTTGGGCTTACGCCGTAATGTCGAAGCCCAGCTACGCAACCCTCTCGTATGACCGGTTCATGCAAGACTTCTTAGAGGTGTTCGACCACTCGCGTCGTGACAGCGTCCTCGCCGATCGGCTCCTTAGTCTCCAACAGGGAAGCCGGTCAGCGGCGGATCACGCTGTTGACTTCCAGGTGGCAGCGGAGGAGGTGGGCTGGGGAGAGGCATCTCTCTGTAGCATCTTCCTCCGTAGCTTCAACTCTGGTCTGAGGGACGAGCTAGCCAGTCGGGATCTCCCAGGGCGGCTGTCCGAGCTGATCTCCCTCACAATTAGCCTGGACAATAGGCTGCGAGAGCGGGCCGCGGAGCGGAAGTCAGTCAGCCGCTCGTGCGGAGCTTCCGCCCGTTCTCCTCAGTCTCGCCCCCTGGCGTTACCCGCTCCGGAGTCCGCCGATGAGCCAGAGGCCATGGCAATCGGGCGCACCAGGCTCCCTCTTGCGGAGAGACAACGCCGGCGGGAACTGGGTCTCTGCATGTATTGCTGAGATGACCAGCATCCCGTGGAGCTGTGCCCGGTTAAGCCAAACGGGGGGGTCCGCGAGTCGCTGTAGGGGGTCTCACGGACTCTACCCGGTCGAATCCCCTATCCTGTTGCACACTGCCCATTCGATTCTGCCATAACTCCATCGGGCATCTCACGCACGCACTAGTGGATTCAGGGGCAGAGCAAAGTTTTATTTCCAAGAGCCTGGCAACCCGTTTGGGCATATCCTGTCAGCCACTGTCAACTCCCCTCAACCTGGTCACTCTCTCTCGCTCTCCCCTGGGGGTAGTGACGCATCGCACCAAGCCGGTTCCCATTATCATCTCTGGCAACCACTGTGAGGATCTGACCCTGTTTGTCCTGCCCTCCTCTTTGGACCGTGTCATCCTGGGCTACCCATGGCTGCGCTTGCACAACCCCGTCCTCGATTGGAGATCCGGCAGTGTCCTTTCATGGAGCTCCTTCTGCCTGGGCACCTGCCTCCAGTCTGCGGCTTGTGCGCCGTCCTCCCCTCCACCGGCGCCGGTCTCCGAGCCTCCAGACCTCACCCTGGTGCCGCAGGAGTTCCACGACTTGGGAGTAGCTTTCAGTAAGTCCAGGGCTATGTCTCTTCCCCCTCACCGGCCGTATGACTGCCCAATAAACCTCCGTCCAGGGGCCCCCTTGCCATCTGGCCGCCTGTACAGCCTCTCTTCTCCTGAACGTGAGGCGATGGATGCTTACATCAAGGAGTCGCTCAGCGCTGGGATCATCCGCCCCTCCTCATCTCCACTCGGCGCGGGCTTCTTCTTCATGTCCAAGAAGGATGGGTCTCTTCGCCCCTGCATTGACTTCAGAGCGCTGAATGATATTACAATCAAGGATCGCTACACCTTGCCGCTAATGGACACCGCCTTCCACTCCCTCCAGGGGGCGACCTGGTTCACGAAACTAGATCTCCGCAGCGCTTACCATCTCGTTCGGATCCGGGAGGGTGATGAGTGGAAGACGGCTTTCAGGATGCCCAGCGGTCACTTCGAGTACCTTGTGATGCCGTTTGGGCTCACCAACGCACCTGCCGTCTTCCAGCGGCTCATAAACGACGTCCTACGAGATTTCCTGGGGGTCTTTTCTTCGTGTATTTGGACGATATACTCATCTTCTCCAGGTCACGGGAGGAGCACCAGGCTCATGTGAGGCGGGTCCTGCAACGGCTGCTGAAGAATAGACTTTACATCAAGGCGGAGAAGTGCGAGTTCTACGCCCGGACCACCTCCTTCCTGGGGTTTGTCGTCTTGCACAATCAGCTTCTCCCCGACCCCGCTAAGGTCAAAGCGGTGGTCGAGTGGCCCACGCCTACCTCCAGGAAGCAGGTACAGCAGTTTATTGGCGTCACTAATTTCTACTGGCGCTTTGTCCCCAACTTCGGCGCCATTGTCACCCCCCTGACTCGCCTCACTTCATCGAAGGAGCCCTTCCAGTGGTCCAAGGAGGCAGCCGCCGCCTTCAAGGCCCTCCAGGCGGAGTTCTCGTCCTCCCGGGTCCTGACCCAGGTCGACCCCGCGCTGCAGTGCTTGGTGGAGGTCGACGCTTCCGACACGGGGGTGGAGGCGGTGCTCTCTCAGCGCTCGCCAGTGGACAGAGTCAAGTGGCCCTGCGCCTTCTTCTCCCGACGATTATCTGCAGCGGAACGTAACTATGACATCGGCGACAGGGAGCTCCTCGCTGTCAAGCTCGCGCTGCAGGAGTGGCGTCACTGGTTGGAGGGGGCAGCTCAGCCTTTTCTGGTCTGGACGGACCACAAGAACCTTGAGTATTTGAGGTCAGCGCGGCGCCTGAATGCCCGCCAGGCGCGCTGGTCTCTATTCTTTGCTCGGTTTCAGTTTACCATCACGTACCGTCCAGGCTCGAAGAATGGGTTGCCCGATGCCTTATCCAGGCAGTTCGCCCCTGAGGATCCGGAGGAGTCGGACCACACCATCCTTCCCAGCTCATGCGTTGTGGGGGCGGCGGTTTCCTGGTCCATCAGGGACAAGTGCTGAAGGGCACAGGAGACGGAACCGGACCCTGGCGGTGGTCCAGAGGGGAGACTCTTCGTTCCTTCAGCGGTTCGATGAGAGGTTATTCACTGGGTCCATACCTCCAAGCTCGCCTTTCACCCTGGCATCTCCCGTCTGGTGGATCTTCTGCAACGCTCGTTCTGGTGGCCGGGTCTCCAGAAGGACGTCACCAACTACATCTGGGCTTGTCCCCAGTGCGCTACCGGCAAGTCTCAAAACTCTACATCCGCGGGTCTGCTCCAGCCCCTGCCGGTCCCGGGCAGGCCCTGGTCACACATCGCCCTTGACTTCGTCACCGGTCTCCAACACCTATGACACAGTTCTGACAATTGCGGATTGGTTCTCTAAGGCCGCCCATTTTGTGCCTCTTCGGGGTCTCCCTTCGGCACGTGAGACGGCTGACCTCCTCGTCCAACATGTTGTCAGACTGCACGGGACCCCACTGGACGTGGTATCGGATCGGGGCCCTCAGTTTGTCTCCCAGGTATGGAGGTGCTTCTGCAACGCCTTGGGGGCCACGGTTAGTCTCTCCTCTGGTCACCACCCCCAGTCCAATGGACAATGTGAGCACACTAACCAGGAGCTGGAGGCTGCTCTGCACTGTGTGACCTCCTCTAATCCATCTTCCTGGAGCTCCTACTTGGCCTGGGTGAAGTATGCCCACAACACGGCGCGGTCTTCGGCTACTGGTGTGTCTCCCTTCAAGGCGTCCTTGGGGTACGACCCCCCCTTGTTTCCCGAGCAGGAGGGTGAGTTGGCTGTTCCATCTGTCCAGGCGCATATGAGACGCTGCCGGAGTGTGTGGACTAAGACGAGGGGAGCGCTTTTACGCACGGCGGCGCGCAACAGCTCCACCGCAAATCACCACAGGAGGCCAGCTCCTTATTACCAGGTGGGTCAACGGGTTTGGCTCTCGTCCCAAGACATCAACCTCAAGGCCGAGAAGAGGAAGCTGGCTCCGCGGTTTCTCAGTCCCTTCGTGATCACCAAAATTGTCAACCCGGTGGCTGTGCGTTTGGCCCTCCCTCCCTCCCTACGTGTGTGTCCCACCTTCCACGTGTGTAAAGTTAAGCCTGTTCTCCCCAATCCACTCTGCCCTCCTCCTAGGTCACCGCCCGCTCCTAGGATGATCGACGGTGACCCGGCGTGGGGTGTTACCTCCATCTTGGACTCCCGGCGCCGAGGTCGTGGGCTACAATACCTGGTGGATTGGGAGGGTTATGTGCCGGAGTGGAGGTCCTGGGTGCACTCTTCGTGGGTGCTGGATCAAGATCTCATCGCGGAGTTTCACCGGGCGCACCCAGGTAAGCCAGCGCCAGGAGGCGCTGTTAGGGGGGGAGTACTGTCACCACTTGCTGCTCACAGGCATCCACCTCAGCTGCGCACACACCTGCACCTCGTTAGTGCGCGACTATTTATTCCACCTCGCCCTGAGCATTGGCCTGGAGCCGTCTGTCTTCCTTCGTGCTCTAACCCTCAGCGGATTCCTTCCTCCAGGCCTGCTGATCATCACAACAATACGTAAGCTGTCTATTTGTCTCACCTGTCCTCTCAGCCTTCCCCTGTGCACAGGTGGATTCCCCGGCAGTGGACATCCTCTCCTTCGTCATCATCGTTCCTCTGCAACACCTCTCCTCCTAGGACGCACAGCAGGACGCTGTCTCCCAGGCTTGGGATCTTGCCAACGCCAGCCACCTCTGTTACTGCAAGTAAGCACATTGCTTTATTACTCTCCTGTGTGGTTTGCCCAGCTAACTCCCTGCTCTCGTCTCATCCATAGGGTTGCCTGGCTTCACGGCGTGCTGCTCTGTCCCTGCCTTCATCTTCCACCCACAACACATTCACATATCGCACACACGCATCCAAACATGTTATATTGGTTGAAATAAAGCTTTCAAATCTACCTGAGCCTGCGTGCGTGTTTCCTGGGCCGAGTATTATGTCAAGTGCCAATTTAAGCTATGTTTTTCTTTGGTTTCACAAATGTTTGATAATACATGTTATGCTCAGTAATCCATTAACAGTTTAATGTGCTTATTAAACTGGCTCATCAAAGTGGGGCTCGTCCGGGATCTGACACCTGCACCACTTCCTTATGGGAAGGTGTTATGGATCACCTTCCATAAAGAATTAGTCTGTGGTGCAGTTCCTGACACCTTAAGGTACCTCTACTACTAGCCAAGTGTTAGTAGGGGAATTCCTCTTTGGCTCGCAGCGGTCAGTTGTGAATAGCTGTAACAGAGTGACAACCAATCAAAAAGCAGGTCACTGTCCAAGTTGCTGAACAACACTGCTAAGTGTTGGAGCAGCTGTCCAGGGTGCTGATAGGTATTTGTTAAAGAAAAAGCTTTATTCTAGTTAAATTTTTGAGTTTGACTGTTAATTTTGTACCTTTTTAAAACTATATTTACATTAACCCATCTTGATTTTTTTCGCTGATAAACAATTTATTGCAAGACTTGAACAATGGTGTATATTTTTCTATAAGCTAAATTCTTACAAGTCAGTATAAAATTGAAACACACTCTTCACACAACCAACTGTTATCGTCAGAATCTGAAAAAAGCAATTGTTCAGAAATTACTTGAAAGTGGGAAAGGTAGATTTTGAATAACCTTTAATTATTAACTCATTTTCTTTGACAACAAAGTCAAATTTGCTGATGACAAGCAGTTATAAACAAGGACAACAAAACAAGGAAAACAAACTTTTACCAAACGGGGGATCAGATTAATATGCCCTATGTATCTTTTTTAAATTACAAGGAAGGCACAAAAGTACTGTGGATGTACTGTATATCAAGCCTATCAAGGCCAATGTCACGGCGCGCCGCTCATCAGCGGCGCCACCTGCACGCACACCTGCACATCATCAGCGGCGAGGAATATAAGCCGCCTCGCCCTGAGCTTCGGCCTGAAGCCGCCAGGCTTCTCTACTCATCATCGTGAGTCAACCTTTCCTTCAGCACGACGCCTTCGGTAAGAAGCCCTTACCTCCTTTGTTTCCAGTCTGCTCCCCTGTGCACAGGTGGATTCCTCGGCGGCGGACAACACCTCTCCCTCGCCATTCCTCGCTGCTGCACCGAGTCCTGCAGGTGGCTGTCTCCCGGGTCCCGTCCTTGTAGTGCCAGTCATCTGTCCCTTGCAAGTAAGCTCCTCTCTCGCTTATTCTCCTCCTGTGTTGGTGTGTGCCCGTCACCCTGTGTCTTTGTGCTCTTTCCCATAGGGTTGCCGGCTGTACGGTCTCCTGCCTCTGTGCCCGAAGCAGACGCCGCCACCAATACATTTACATCCCGCAGACACACATCCATTCACCCCTGTTGCTAATAAACTATTTGAACTTCTCTGAGCCTGTGTGTGTGCGTCTCCTGAGCCGTGCGTTATGTCAGTACGGCTTCAGCAGAGCGGCTCGGCAGACGGCGGGCTCGCACACCGGTTTTCCACTCTCGAGGCTCGAGTGGATCAATTAGCCTATCAGCAACAGGTGATTTTCAATCAATTGTTAAATTTGACTAACCGGTTGGGCCGCTTGGACCCCCAGCAGTCGTTCCCCCCGGCTCGTCAGGGTGGCGCGGCTCCTGCTGCTCCAGTGGCCGTCCAGCAGGCTCCGAGTGCACCGGTTCGGCTCACACCCATTCCAACCCCCGCCCGCTTTAGCGGTAAGCTCGGCGGAGCGCGGGGGTTTATTATGCAGTGTGAGTCCGTTTTCCACCGTGTGCCCGGAGACTTTCCCTCAGATCATAGCCGAATTGATTATATCGGGAATCTCCTGGAGGGGCGAGCTTTAACGTGGACCTACGCCGTAATGGTGAGGCCCAGTTATGCCGCCCTCACATATGACCAATTCGTGAGGCGCTTCCTGGAGGTCTTTGACCATACTCCAACTGAGACGGTCCAGGTCGATCGGCTTCTCGCCCTCCAGCAGGGAAGCCGGTTGGCAGCGGACTACGCGGTCGACTTCCGGGTAGCGGCGGAGGAAGTAGGCTGGGAGGAACGCTCCCTCTGCGGCCTTTTTCTCCGCAGCCTCAATGATGATCTGAGGGATGAACTGGCTGGGCGGGATATTCCTGAGACGCTAGCGGAGCTGACATCCTTAGCGATTAGTTTGGATAACAGGCTGCGCGAGCGCTCCTCAGGGCAGAAGTCGTCTTCTTCTCGCCCTCGTGGAGCCTCGCCACGCCTGTTCCAAGCTCGCCCCCTGGCGGCGCCGCCACCATCGTGCCCCGAGGAGTCGGAGCCGATGGTGACGGGCTGGACAAAGCTTTCACCTGTGGAGAGACAACGCCGCCGTGAGTTGGATCTCTGCATGTATTGCGGAGATGACCAACACACGGTGAAGCTTTGCCCACGGAAAGCCAGTCGGTGGGGTCCGCGAGTCACTGTAGGGGGCCTTGCGGATCTCAATCAGTTAAACTCACACACTCAATTAATGCTGCCCATCCGTTTCTGCCACAACCCCACTGGGCACCTCACCCACGCACTGGTGGATTCGGGCGCAGAAGGCAGCTTCATTTCACAAAGCCTGGCAACCCGATTGGGCATCCGCTGCCAGGCGCTCAAAGACCCCATCTCCCTGGTTAACCTCTCCCGTGCTTCCCTTGGGAGAGTCACACACCAGACCGTCCCGGTCCCGGTGATCATCTCTGGTAACCACCGGGAGGAGATAACCTTTCTCATCCTGCCCAACTCTGTGTCGCCCGTCATCCTGGGGTATCCCTGGCTACGCCTCCACAACCCTGTCCTGGATTGGAAGTCAGCTGGGGTCTCGGCATGGAGCACGTTCTGCATGGGCACCTGCCTTCAGTCCGCTGCCTGCTCTCCGTCCGCTTCTCCCCCCGCTACGGACGCAGCACCCCCAGACCTGTCCCTGGTGCCTCTGGAATTTCACGACCTGGGCATGGTATTCAGTAAGACCAAGGCCATGTCTCTCCCTCCTCATCGGCCCTATGACTGCGCCATCAACCTCCGCCAGGGGGCACCCTTACCTTCTGGTCCGCTCTACAGTCTGTCGGCGCCGGAGAAGGAGACGATGAATGCCTACTTAAAAGAGTCACTGAGTGCTGGGATAATCCGCCCATCATCTTCACCCGTGGGGGCAGGGTTCTTCTTCGTTGGGAAAAAGGACGGATCCCTCCGTCCTTGCATTGACTATCGGGCCCTAAATGACATCACGGAGAGGGATTGTTACACCCTGCCCCTCATGGACACCGCTTTCCACTCCCTCCAGGGGGCGACCTGGTTCACCAAGCTGGATCTACGCAGCGCATACCACCTCGTCCGGATCCGGGAGGGAGATGAGTGGAAAACAGCCTTCCGTACCCCGAACGGCCACTTTGAATACCTGGTAATGCCGTTCGGGTTGACCAACGCTCCTGCCGTCTTTCAGCGCCTCATCAACGACGTCCTCCGGGACTTCATCGGCCTCTTTGTGTTCGTCTACCTGGATGATATACTCATCTTCTCCAAGTCCAGGGACGAGCACCAGGTCCATGTGAGGCGGGTCCTCCAAAGGCTGCTGGAGAACCGGCTATACGTGAAGGCTGAGAAGTGCGAATTTTTTGCTAGAACAACCTCCTTCCTGGGATTCGTCATCGCTCACGACCAGGTGCGTCCAGACCCAGAGAAGGTGAAGGCGGTGGTAGAGTGGCCTACACCTGCGTCGAGGAAGCAGGTGCAACAGTTCGTGGGATTCGCAAACTTCTACCGCCGCTTTGTCCCTAACTTCAGCACCATCGTCGGACCGCTGACCCGCCTCACGTCCCCTAAGGTCCCGTTCCGGTGGACCGAAGAGGCCGCAGCTGCTTTTCAGGCGCTGAAGGCGGAGTTCTCCTCCTCCCGGGTCCTTCTCCAGGTCGACCCCGCGCTGCAGTTCATCGTGGAGGTGGATGCTTCGGACACAGGAGTGGGGGCAGTGCTATCCCAGCGGTCGCCTGACGACGGCGCCAAAAGGCCCTGCGCCTTCTTCTCCTGGCGCTTGTCCCCGGCGGAGAGAAATTACGACGTGGGGGACAGAGAGCTCCTCGCCATCAAGCTCGCGCCGCAAGAGTGGCGCCACTGGCTAGAGGGGGCGGACCTGCCGTTCGTGGTCCTTACGGACCACAAGAACTTGGAATATCTTCGATCTGCCAAGCCCCTGAACGCCCGCCAGGCGCGCTGGTCCTTGTTCTTCGCCAGGTTCCAGTTCTCCATCACCTTCAGGCCTGGCTCTAAGAACGGCCTGCCCGACGCCCTCTCTAGGCAATTCGCCCCCGAGGAGTCGGAGGACGCGCTCCACACCATCCTGCCCAGGTCGTGCGTCGTGGGAGCCATCTCCTGGGACATAGAGAGCAGGATCCGGAAGGCGCAGGAGGTGGAACCTGACCCTGGCGGCGGACCAGAGGGAAGACTGTTCGTGCCATCAGCGGTTCGAGGAGAGGTCATCCACTGGCTACACACCTCCAGGCTCACCTGTCACCCTGGCTCCTCCCGGATGATAGATCTCCTCCAGCGGTCCTTTTGGTGGCCGGGCCTGCGGAGGGATGCAGCCCGCTACGCCCGGGCTTGTCCAATTTGTGCCACCAATAAGTCGGGAAATGCCCCTCCAGCGGGTCTGCTCCAGCCCCTGCCCGTCCCTGGCAGGCCCTGGTCGCACATCGCCCTGGACTTCGTCACCGGACTCCCAGTTTCCAACTCCTACGATACCATCCTGACCATCGTGGATCGCTTCTCCAAGGCGGTGCACTTCGTTCCCCTGCGAGGTCTCCCTACTGCCCTGGAGACGGCGGACCTCCTCATCCAACACGTGGTCAGGCTGCACGGGATTCCGGTGGACGTGGTCTCGGACCGGGGGCCCCAATTTTCCTCTGAGGTTTGGAAGTCGTTTTGTAACGCCATCGGAGCCAAGGTGAGCCTCTCCTCCGGCCATCACCCCCAATCCAACGGGCAGTGTGAGTGGACCAACCAGGAGCTGGAGGCTGCGCTCCGCTGTGTGACTGCATCCAAACCCACGTCCTGGAGTAACCATCTTGCCTGGGTTGAATACGCCCACAACACCGCTCGCTCTTCTGCTACAGGGATGTCCCCCTTCAAGGCGTCCCTGGGTTACGACCCCCCGCTGTTCCCGGCGCAGGAGAGTGAGGTAACTGTCCCGTCAGTTAGGGCGCATCTCAGGCAGTTCCGCTCCATCTGGGCATCTGCGCGTAATGCGCTTTTACGCACAGCGGAGCGCAACAGAACTGTGGCGGACCGGCACAGAAGACCTGCCCCGGCGTACAGAGTTGGGCAACGAGTCTACGTGTCGACCCAGGACATAACATTGAAAGGCGAGAGGAGGAAGCTGGCACAGCGCTTTGTGGGACCCTACCCCATCACCCGGATCATCAACCCGGTAGCTGTGCGTGTGGCTATTCCCCCCTCCCTCCGCATCCATCCCACCTTCCACGTGTCTAAGGTAAAGCTGGCAGTCTCCGACCCCCTTTGCCCTCCTCCTGCTGCGCAACCCGCGCCCCGGATGATTGGTGGCCATCCGGCCTGGGCCGTCTCTTCCATCCTGGACTCCCGGCGCCGGGGTTGTGGGTTGCAGTACTTGGTGGACTGGGAGGGCTACGGGCCTGATCATCGACAGTGGGTGCCCTGGTCGTTTGTGTTAGACCCCTCGCTCATCGCTGATTTCCATCGAGCGCACCCAGAGAAGCCATCGCCAGGAGGCGGTGCTAGAGGGGGGAGTACTGTCACGCCGCGCCGCTCATCAGCGGCGCCACCTGCACACACACCTGCACATCATCAGCGGCGAGGAATATAAGCCGCCTCGCCCTGAGCTTCGGCCTGAAGCCACCAGACTTCTCTACTCATCATCGTGAGTCAACCTTTCCTTCAGCACGACGCCTTCGGTAAGAAGCCCTTACCTCCTTTGTTTCCAGTCTGCTCCCCTGTGCACAGGTGGATTCCTCGGTGGCGGACAACGCCTCTCCCTCGCCATTCCTCGCTGCTGCACCGAGTCCTGCAGGTGGCTGTCTCCCGGGTCCCGTCCTTGTAGTGCCAGTCATCTGTCCCTTGCAAGTAAGCTCCTCTCTCGCTTATTCTCCTCCTGTGTTGGTGTGTGCCCGTCACCCTGTGTCTTTGTGCTCTTTCCCATAGGGTTGCCGGCTGTATGGTCTCCTGCCTCTGTGCCCGAAGCAGACGCCGCCACCAATACATTTACATCCCGCAGACACACATCCATTCACCCCTGTTGCTAATAAACTATTTGAACTTCTCTGAGCCTGTGTGTGTGCGTCTCCTGAGCCGTGCGTTATGTCAGCCAATGCATAAGACACCAAAAAATTACTTAAGTAGGAATATAAAGAAGAAAGTTACTTGAGTACAAAGTAATAACTTTACTCTCCCTGTTTTTCCCCCGAAAACTAGTAACATTTTTTTCTTTTGAATTTATGAAATTTTGTCAAAAATGTACGTTTTTTACAAATTAGTTTTTTCTTAAATTCACAACGTTTAAAATGCATTTGCAAAATTTTGTGATAAATTTGTGACCTTTATCGTGCATATTTACAAGTTTTTACTCAAAATTTGCAACTCCATTCTTGAAAATTTGCAATTTTACAATTTGTGTGGATTTTTTGTACACGTGTTAGACAAAGAAAAATATTAACAAAACAAACTACAAACATGTTCCATGTACTATTATACAAACCATATATTGTATAGCAACAGCAATAAAGTGAATGATTTCAAATATGGACTGACACTCAATTCAAATCAGTGAAGTCAAAAGTTACTCAAAGAGTACAACCAAACAGATGAGTTGGTGTTTTTTTTTTTTTTTTTACATATTACTCAAGCAAGAGTATAAAGTATTTTGCAATAAAACTACTCATGAAAGTACAATGTTGTGAAAAGTTACTTGAATGGATGTGCTTGAGTAAATATAACTAGTTACATACTTTATAGGCCCTACAGTCCCACAGCATTAACTTGAGGCAGCAGTCATATTTACAGGATATTTTATATTAACCTGTACTGTATTAAATAGAGAGGATGTAATGGTTGTGTGCTATAGCCATTCTACAGTTAGGCCCAGAAATATTTGGACAGTGACACAATCTTCATGATTTGGGCTCTGCATGCCACCACATTGGATTTGAAATGAAACAACTACAACGGAATTAAAGTGCAGACTTTAAGGTTTAATTCAAGGGGTTGAACAAAAATATATGATTAAACATGTAGGAATTGTAGCTATTTTTATACAAACGCTCCTCATTTCAGGGGCTCAAAAGTAATTGGACAAATAAACATAACCCAAAGTAAAAGTAAAAGTAAAAAGTCTGGAACCCATGGACATCACCAAACGCTGGGTTTCCTCCTTTGTGATGCTTTGCCAGGCCTTTACTGCAGCTCTCTTCAGTTGTTGCTTGTTTGTGGGTCTTTCTGTCTTAAGTTTTGTCTTGAGCAAGTGAAATGCATGCTCGATTGGGTTGAGATCTGGTGATTGACTCGGCCACTGGAGAATATTCCACTTTGTTGCTTTAAAAAACTCCTGGGTTGCTTTTGCAGTATGTTTTGGATCATTGGTGAAGCGCCGTCCAATCAACTTTGCTGCATTTGGCTGAATCTGAGCAGAAAGTATATCCCTATACACTTCAGAATTCATCCGGCTGTTTCTGTCTTTTGTCACATCATCAATAAACACAAGTGACCCAGTGCCATTGGAAGCCATGCATGTCCATGCCATCACACTGCCTCCACCATGTTTTACAGAAGATGTAGTGCTTTGGATCATGAGCTGTTCCAGTTTTTCTCCAAACTTTCTTCTTCCCATCATTCCTTTGACCGCATGTTGTGTGTTCACAGCAACAGCTTCCAAATGCAAACGCCACACCTGGAATCAACTCCAGACCTTTTAACTGCTTAATTGATGACAGGTTAACGAGGGAAGAGCCGATGCAGCCTTGTTATTTTTTTTTGCAGCCTTCTGAGTCAATTGTCCAATTACTTTTGGTCCCTTGAAAAAGAGGCGGTTACGTATTAAAGAGCTGTAATTCCTAAACCCTTACTCCAATTTGGATGTGAATACTCTCAAATTACAGCTGAGAGTCTGCACTTTAAGCCCATGTTGATTATATAATTGTATCCTGAATATGTTTTCGTAAACAGCTAAAATAACAAATCTTGTGTCACTGTCCAAATATTTTTGGGCCTAACTGTATATGATGACTTCTTTAAAAAAAAAAAATCTAGCGCATACCTGTGCATACCCGTGCATGCCCGTAGAAAGTGTAAGCATTTCTGCATGCCCTGCAGTAAAAAGTTATTGTTGCCATGGCAACAATAACCATGGTGAAACCTGCCTTTGATCTTTGATGTCACCACTCATTCAGTGATGACTGCCTTTGATCTGTGATGGCTGCCTTTGATCTTTGATGATGTCATAGCAAGTCCTATGATCTTTTAGCTAGTCCTATGGTCTATATGACGCCATATAGACATCATGAAGCGATCATAGGAACATCATAGGACATCATGTAGACATCACAGGAACATCATAGGTGGTCCTATGATCTTTTAGCGAGTCCTATGATCGTGACAGACAAACAGAGATTTCTTGAATTTATAGAGTGATAGATGATAGATGATAGGCAGCTTACTTACACTTAGAGAGAGGCTGGGTACACCTGGACAGTCAGTCCATCTTGGGCCAACACAAACACACATAACTATTCACCTACAGACAAATCTAGAATTCTCTGTTCATGCCAATTAACCTAATGTGCATGTATTGGGACTGTGAGAAGAAGTGGGAGAAACCTAAGAGAAATCACAAAGACACAAGAACATGCAAACTCATTAAGGTGTCACTAAGTAAATTTTTGAAACGGTAAGATTTGCAAAATCTCTCCACTGTAGCTTCCGCCAGTTACAGCAGCTGTGAGCAGAGTGTACGGTCACAGAAATGAAGACAGGTGCCACACTACACGGTGGGGAAAAGGACTAACATATTATACAGTACATCATTTACAGCTAGTACTCATATAAAACTTTTTCAACATCAGATGACTATGGAAATTAGACACAGATGTTGTCCAAGACAGTTCTTAGTGTGCCTTATTTTATACTGTGGCTGGTTCTGCTGCTGCTGTTGGTTCTCTAAAATGCCCTCCACAGCTTTCTAAATAAAGTCTTGTGACAGAGGTGTTGGCAGGGCAGATGGAGGAGGGTTAAAGGTAGCAGGCTGGATGTTGACCACAGGAACACCAGGTGTCTGATAAAAATTTCACAGCAGAAGAGCTGGTGTTGACAAGTTTTGCTATGTGCTTGACATAGCAGGAAATGTGCATCTTGGATGTGGGGTGCAGCAAACTGTTTGGACCTGTAGCAGACTGATGGACCATGTATGCATACAGTGAGGGAAATAATTATTTGATCCCCTGCTGAATTTGTAAGTTTACCCCTTGCAAAGAAATTAACAGTCCATAATTTTTATGGTAGATTTACAGAGACAGAAGATCAACAACAACAACAAAAAAAAAAATCCACCAAATACATCAAATAAGGGTTATACAGTAAATTAATTTGCATTTGATTGAGGGAATAAGTATTTGATCCCCTACCAACCAGCAAGAATTATGACCAGCACAGACCAGTAATGTATCCATTTAAGGCACATAAATTAGTTGAGCCACCACTCCGGTGGTGGCTCAGTTGGTAGAGCATCCGCCCCACACCCGGGAGGCAGGGGTTCTAATCCCGGCCGGGTCATGCCGAAGACCATATAAAAGTGGAACTTCCTGCCGTCCAGCTTGGTGCTCAGCAATAATGGAATGGAGGAGGGAAATTTGTGGCGGCGCCTTGCATGGCAGCGGCCCTCTGATTCTACACTTGGTGTGTGTGATTAACACAGCAGATAGGTAAAGCACAATCTCGTTCTACTGTACATGATTGGTTGTACAGTTGAATGACAATAAAGGGTGACTTTTAATTTTAGTCCTGTCCCTTTAGGAAAGTCTCCCTCATCTCAACCTGTTAATGTGTATAAAAGATTCCTGTCACATAATCAGTATCTTCAATTCAAACTTCACCACCATGGTCAAGACCAAAGAGCTGTCAAAGGACGTCAGAGACAAGACTGTAGACCAGCACAAGGCTGGAATGAACTACAAGACGATCAGCAAGAAACTTGGTGAGGAAGAGACCACTGTTGGTGCCATAATTTGAAAGTGGAAGAAATATAAGGTAAAAGTCAATTGCCCCCGTTATGGAGCTCCATGCAAGATAAGAATGACTCTGAGAAAGGTGAGGAATCAGCCCAGAATTACATGGGAGGAGCTTGTTAATGATCTCAAGGGAGCTGGGACCACAGTCACCAAGAAAACCACTGGTAACACACTTCACCATAATGGACTGAGATCCTGCAGTGGTCAGCACTGTTGCCTAACAGGTTCGTGGTTGGAATCTCCAGGCTGGCAGGGGTAGGACCTTTTCTGTGTGGAGTTTGCATGTTCTCCCTGTGCTGCGTGGGTTTACTCCGGGAGCTCCTGTTTCCTCCCACAATCCAATGACATGCATGTTAGGTTAATTGGCCTTTCTAAATTGTCCCTAGGTATCTGTCTCCTATCGGCCCTTAGAATAGAGGGTTTGTGTTAATGAAGCGCTTTGAGTGGTCTTTGAGACTGGATAAAGCACGATATACTGTAAGTACGGGTCCTAATCCCCCCAACCCCCTCCCCTGCTCAAGAAGGCACATCTTAAGTTTGTCAGTTAACACCTGAATGATTCAGAGAAGGCTTGGGAGAATGTGGTGTGGTCAGATGAGACCAAAACTGAGCTCTGGAATCAACTCGACTCACTGTGTTCGGAGACAGAGAAATGCTGATATGACCCCAAGAATACCATCCCCACTGTCAAACATGGAGGTGGAAACATTCTGCTTTGGCGCTGTGTCTCTTCTGAGGGTACAGGGAGATTTCACCACATTGAGGGGCTGATGAACAGGGCCATGTATTGTAGAATCTTGGCTGAGAACCTCCTGGCCTCAGCCAGAACATTGATGATGGATCGTGGATGGATCTTCCAGTATGACAATGACCCAAAACATATGGCCAAGGCAACAAAGGAGTGGCTCAAGAAGAAGCACATGAAGGTCCTGGAGTGGCCTAGCCAGTCTCTGGACCTTAATCCCATAGAAAATCTGTGCAGGGAGCTGAAACTTTGAGTTGCCAAGCGACAGCCTGGATACTTTTCAGAATTGGAGAGTATCTGTAAAGAGGAGTGGACCAAAATGCCTCCTGAGATGTGCACAAACCTGGTGACCAACTACAAGAAACATATGACCTCTGTGATGCTACAAGGGTTTCTCCACCAAGTACTAAATCATGTTTTGCTTGGGGATCAGATACTTATTTTTTTGTTGATCTGTCTCTGTGTGTTAAAATAAATCCACCATAAAAATTATGGACTGTTCATTTCTTTGTTAGGGGGTAAACTTACAAATTCAGTAGGGGATCAAATGCTTATTCCCCCACTGTAATTGTGATCTCCAAGCTGTAGGAAATTCTTCTTCCCGTGGTGTTTTTTGCAGCAGGCTGTCGATGACCTTTTTCAGTGGTGGTGTCCAACATGTGTGGTCCAACACAAAGATCCTTCCACCTGTCCTTATGGGTCACAGGAGTAACGGCAGAGCATCAGAGACGTCTGGAAAAAATAAAACAAAAAGAGTGCATCAGTTGATCATGTTAATACATGACATTATAATGTAGAATTGTTAGTTCAAAACACCATATTGTTTTGCTACTAAGTGTTAGACGTCCCTGGCTTTCTTCTGATAGCATCTCCTCATTTAGAAATACACCAGCAGAGAAGGTGAAGGTCAGATGGTGCTGGTCCAGGGTCTGCCCCTCTGGGAAATGGTAAAATGTCTTTCATTTAAAAACCTGTCTTTTCTCCTGGTGACACTCGAGCGGTGGCTGCTGCGGCTGGCATGACAGCTGGTCACACAGAGAGGTACTGACATCAGATACAAACAGACTGAGCTATAACCAGTGCTGTCATTTAGTCAGAATGATAAATGTGGACTTACAGCTCTTCACTTGTAGCTTTGCAGCTGAGATGGTCAACATTGTTGCTTCCAGCTGCCGATCCTCATCCATCCCTGTGGAGAAGAAAAGAATTAGAATGTACACAAAAACAAGAATAAGTAAATCTGATTTTAAGGTGAATAAAAATATTTTTCACATGTCAGATAGGATGTCTGAAATGTAAATTCATATATCCAGTAAAAAAAACCCAACAAACTTACATTTTAAATAAATGCTAATATTCATTGGGATAAAAACTTACCAAGGTGCTTCTGAGCATTGCTTGTGGCATGTCCTGCAGGTGTGGTGGCAGAAGCTGACCGCTGCTTCTTCTTCAGCAGGTGCTGCTGTATACTCTACATGTGGGTTTCTTCAGTGCAAGTTTTCCTCATCACAAAGTCTGCGTAGTAGGGGTGGGTTCAAAAGATCGATACAACAATATTGATCGATCCATGTTTGACTGAGCCGATATTGATCCACAGAATCCGTGGATTGATCTTTTAATCTGATGCTTTTATGTCTGTGAACGTGTGCGGAGTCTGATTGGGTCAAAACCGGGTCAATGAGCCAGGAACCGCAACAAAGGACCAGAAACACCCAGATCGCTAATGGAGCTAACAGCTAACAAGCTAACAGATATGCTCGTTCTTCTTCTGTGGTGTTAAAACAGTTCTCATCAAGCAAGAGTTCCCTGCAGCACGTGCGCACATCTTTACTTCCGTGTTTACATGAGTGGAGATTGACATGCATGTCTCTTAATTTATCAAAGACTGTCCTCAACAGCTTCCGAATATTTTTCATAAAGCGGGGATAAACGGTTTTGTACTACGTGCAGCGCAGTGTTGCAAAATAAAGTCGATGATTGATAAACTGTAAACGCACGGAGACTGGCTGAAACACGTGAAGAGAGAGGGAGACTTGGAGCTGCTGACATTGTAAGTAAAATATCATTTGCTTGTTTTAACATTTGTCGTAATTTAATAATTTATCCAGCATGATGGTGGTTTCTTTTACAAACTACTGATACAGAGTTAACTGTTGGTTAAGCGCTGTGAATAAATGCAGAATAAAGGTCTATTTTATGAGATTACGGGCTTCTAGCACTTAAGTGAGAGATTTGAAGATAATAATGAATCACAATAAAATGAAAATGGCAGAATTAATAAAGGCTGCAGTACGAGCAATTTTTACTTAGTAGAACTAGACTGAAATGAACAAATCTTCCTAGGAAATGAATTGAAACCCTTTTCAAAAATTGAAAGTTAATTTGTAGGTAAAATATAAATAACAAAAAACAAAAGAAACTAAATTATTAAACCCTACTGTGGTGTGGGGATTTAAAAATATCATTAATTTTACTGTGAAATCTATTCTTTTCACCTCCCCTTCAGATGTGTGAAGACTAGGTTTCCACTCCAAGGTCCATCCTGCACCGAGACCTTCTTAAGGGAAGAGGTTGTCAGTGGAGGAGCCATCCCTGCTTCCTTGTGAATTTCAGCACAGAAGACCTCAAATTTTTCAGGGTCTTAGTTTGTAAAGTCAAGATTCAAGAAGGTGCTGCCATAATTTTCTCCATACTCCAATATGCATTCAATGCAATTTAGTTGTTGTAATGACTAATTACATTCTTTTATTTCTTTTTTAATTTACGTTTTTAGCAAGAATACAACGTTGGTCATTTTTTGACAACTTTACTGAGCATTTAATTCTGCATAGATCATTGTTTAACAGGATTTTTTTTTTTTGGCAATCCTGCGTTTTTCTTGTGGTGTTACTGTACATAGAACAGCATCACTGTAAATATGGAAAAATCAGCTACTTTAAAATTTGTACTTCCTCACACAACTTTCAGTGCAAAAAAACTCGACTCAAAAAATGTCGACTTTTTGGAAAAGCGCCCACAAATTCAGGCTTTTTGGGCCACAACAATCACAAAAACAACCAACAAAATCCTGGAGGGACTGAAATATAGTGAGATTATGTATACATGCATTGAATTTGTTTACTTTGGGTTGTTAACACTACACACCCTTTGTACTAAAGAAAGCACTTGTGAGCACTTTGTGAAATCATAAGTTAAATAATAAAAAGTGCATTATTGTAGCTGATTTTGGGTCAGTTCTATATGTGATAATTTTTGTATTAACAAAGAGTATTCTTGGTACAATTTGCAGCATTAGGTCTCAAAGATTATTTTTTTCCTGGTAAGTAAAATGGTTATTAAAATGGTAATTTCCCAGATTGAATTGGGATCGGATCGAATTGGATCGATTCAGAATCTCAGGAATCAGAATCGAATCGATTCTGGAAATTAGGGATCGTTCCCAGCCCTACTGCATAGCCATCTTCCCTGCTTCCCTAGATCTCTTTCCAGGTGCTCTTGGCATGTGAGCCAAAGCCAACCAGCTGATCATCTTCTGGTGTTGTTTCAGTAACAACATCCACTCCACTGGCCTCAACGTCCAAGAGACTTGATCTCTGGGAAGCTGAAGGCAGAGCCTATCAATGACTGTAGGCTTGTCATTAGTGATGGCAAAGTCAAAACAGTGTTTCAGTATGTACCGAAACCTAGGTGGAACTTCTGAATCAAACCACTGTTCCGAGGTCTGTATTAGAAAGAGGATGTCACGTGACTGTTCCATGTTGCGTTCCATTACGTCACCGACTGTTTTGAAACGTCACCGTCGTTTTATGTGGTGATTTTGTTATCCCGTTTCTAAAATGGAATAATAAATAAAATGCCTATTCTATGCACAATATATGTATTATAGATATAATTTATATGTAAAATACTAATTTCTTGTGTCCTTGCCTGATTGGCTGCTGATTCATCACCCCACATGCCTAAAACATTTAAAAGCTCCTCTAAAGTGAAGTTTGTTTGCCAAGTCTTGCATCTCTGAGTGTCTTGTATTGAGCATGCTTTTAGATTTACACTATTTGGAAATGGATGGGGGTAGAAAGCATCTCAGGTCAGATGTCTGGGATCACTTCGACCTTCTTAAGGGAAAAAAAGTTAAATGTATGCATTGTATGCAGCATCTTGCATTTTGTAATAATACAAGAAGTATGTGGAGACATCTACGGACAAAACATCCTGATGCCTGCATTCCTAGCACAACACAACCTGAATAAAGCCATGGCCAGCATAGTGTTTATAGTATGTATTCATGGTCTTTTAATACACATACAAGTATACATTTATTATTTGTACACCTTTATTATTATTTACAAAAAATATAATTATGCATTTGATCACTAAAAGAAGCCATAGGTAGGCAACCCCCACACACCTACTATGCTCAGAATGATTGAATGAGGTAGTAATTGTGTTTGATTCTCATTTATTGTTATGTAACTTGTCTGTCTGTCTATCTATCAATCGAGGTTCAGCGCTATCTCTCAGCCCCATACTTGCCCAGACGAGATGACCCTCAAGATTACTGGAAACAACATGCCGCTATATTTCCTCACCTGTTCCAGCTGGGCAGTGAGAAGTGGCGACCCCTGCCCTGTATTAGCTTTGTAAAGCGACCGAGATGTGGTCGCTTGCCTCATAGGCAACCAAATAATAATAATAATAATGATGTTCCAGCAGACCAAGACATACACTACCGTTCAAAAGTTTGGGGTCACTTAGAAATTTCCTTATTTTTGAAAGAAAAGCACTGTTTTTTTTCAATGAAGATAACTTTAAACTAATCAGAAATACACTCTAATATCTACTATACATTGCTAATGTGGTAAATGACTATTCTAGCTGCAAATGTCTGGTTTTTGGTGCAATATCTACATAGGTGTATAGAGGCCCATTTCCAGCAACTATCACTCCAGTGTTCTAATGGTACAATGTGTTTGCTCATTGCGTCAGAAGGCTAATGGATGATTAGAAAACCCTTGTGCAATCATGTTAGCACAGCTGAAAACAGTTTAGCTGGTTAGAGAAGCTATAAAACTGACCTTCCTTTGAGGAGGATGAGTATCTGGAAAAAATTATTATTTCAAATACAAATCATTATTTCTAACCTTGTCAATGTCTTGACTATATTTTCTATTCATTTTACAACTCATGGTGGTAAATAAGTGTGACTTTTCATGGAAAACACAAAATAACTGTCTGGGTGACCCCAAACTTTTGAACGGTAGTGTATCTCTCCATTCCAGCCACATCAGTCCCTTGCGAGAGAATATTCTCAAAGACAGGAGAGATTTTAAACAAGGGGAGAAACCGTCTAAGTCCGAGCACTGTTGAACAGATTGTTTTTCTGAATAAAAATACTTGAATGTACACAAGCACCCTGTACAAATACTAATTAATTCATACAAATAAAACTATAAACCCAAACAAAACATGAAATGTTGAGATAAAAACACACGAAAACACTCGACTGCTTGAGTGTAGTATTATAACATTTGGCCACCAGATGTCACTGTGGGGAGATGTTTCAAATGTTCCGAAAGATCGATTCTTTTTCTGAATCAGTTCCAAATGATTTGATCTCTCGAACGTTCCATTTCTGCCATCACTACTTGTCATGTGCGAGGCGCACAGAGATGGGGACAAACCCACGTGCTGGATGATATTTTGCAGTATTTATTTGAAGACAGACCCCCCAGTCCAAAAAGATGCATAAACACAAAATGCAAAAATGAGATCAACTTACAAAAGACTTACAAGATGATGCACTCCTGAGCAGTCAGCTCAGGAGAAGACGAGGCAGAAAGTAACAAGATAAATGTCCCGAGGCGCACTCAAAGAAAGAACATTCACTCACACAATGTAATGGCAATGATAAAGTGAACAGACAGCGTTTAAATAGGGAATGAGGTGATGACACGACAATGATGACACGACAAGTGGATACAGGTGTGGACATGCCTGAGCATTAGAAGGGAACAATAACTGGAATCAGCTGATATGTGAGGGAGGATCAGCTGGATTGACAGCTTGACAGGAGACGCCCCCAGCAGAGCACAAACCCAGAAGTCACCTGACAGCTGTCAACCCAGAGAAAGGCATCATGAACATACATATAAAGTACAAACATAATCACTGCAGACAGAAAACAAATATCAAGATACATGGACCAAAAACAATTATAAAACAAAGCCTGGCCAAAAATAACTAAAGCACAACTGGAGAAAATAAGAGGCAGAATAACACTACGGGAAACATGATAATATAATGAATGAATACACAGAAAAAGCCACGAGACTGGGTCTGACAGAAAACTCGGCCCCAGCTTGTGACAGGGCTATCCTTCCTGTTACCTTCAGCCATGCTAGTAGCTGAAGCCTCCTCCTTCTGAAGAACCTTGATAGGACACATATGGCCCTTTTCCACTAGTACCTGTTTGGCTCTACTCACTTCAACTCGGCTTGCGTTGTAGGCTTTTCCATTAGTATCTGGTACCAGCTTCCAGGTATTTTTTTTTGTACCCATCTGATTCAGGTTCCAAGCAAGCTGAGTTGAGTTGAAAATGTGACGTCAACAGACTACAGGCCACTGATTGGTCAGGGCATAATGTCATGAGAGCGACATCTTCAACAGAATCTCCAGCCACCATTTGCAAAGATTCGTCCGTGAGCCAGCAAGCAAGTGTCAGTATAAGCAACAACGATAGAATGGCTTCACAGAAATCAACATCATGGTCCAGCAGACTTTTCTGTGCCTTTGGCTGATGAGAGAATCCAGAGGGAACTAGACGGAGCCACCTGAAATGCATTTACGGCCACCAACTGGCAAATAACGGGAGCACCCGACCACGGCAGTTGAAAGTCGTGATATTAGGATATAGAGGATGGTGAGTGATGTGATATGATGTGATAATATGCATCTTTTATGTTATTTATCCCAACAGTGGAAAGCTCACTTTGAACAAACAACAACGTTGTCTCCTGTCTGCAGAGAATGCGTTAACTAGTTAGCCATTAATGCTAACTTTGGTTAAAAAACTCCGGCTAAAACCTGGTTAAAAAGGTGTTTTTTACATGTTGCACTTTCGTGCTGTGCATGTACTTAAGTTGTTTGTATTTTTGTTCTAGAGTCCGATCAGCATCTGCTTTGACACCGCAATGTAGCACGACACAGCAATGTGTTATGACTGGTAAGTTGCACACCCTGTTGTTTGTAGTAGTGGTGGACAAAAAAGTACTCAAATCTTTTGCTTTTTAAGTTAAAGTATAGATAAAGTGCCAAAACTAAAGTAGCACAATTTCCACTTAATATGAAAGGGACTGAACTGAGATTTATTTGATTGTGTGAATATTAATTACAGAATCATTGAAAATGAGTAGGACATCCATTAGCCACTGTTTAAGAACCACTTGTTTATTTTTTTGTCTGATCTTTTATGAGTTATATTCATAATAGTGTATCTTGCACTTTGGGGAATGGGAGTTGTTCAGTCGCCATTATAATTTAGATTATATGTGTAGTTTATAGTCTATCATCAATAAACTCATGCAGTACTATAACAGGACACATTACAAATATTTGAGACCCATTGTAGTGCATCCTTTTATATTTTAGCAATACAAGTACAAAACACCGCCCACACTTGAAGCCACGGTAAGAAGAGACACAGCGGTGGCTAAACTTTTATTGATAAAAATAACATATTTTGACTGAGCGACTCCATACTCGGGGATGTACATCCTTAGTTAAAGTACTAGATTCCACTCAACTGAATGTATTAACTCATTCTGATTGCGGAGGCCACAGTAAAAAAATAACTTTAAAAGAAACGCAGCCCTTGTAAAATCTACCTTACTGAAGCACAGCTACATGGAAATTGTGATTAAATACGACAACGAAGCACTTTTTTGTCACATTCCACCACTGGCTTTTAGCAACAAGTATATTTCCCAAATATGTTTTAAACTTGCTTTGATTAACCACCACCCATTTCTCTCTTTCGTCTAGACAAGAGGAAAATGATCCACCCCAAACCGGACCTTGCGTCACTATTTACAGAGATGCAGGCTGAAGACCTGCTGAACCAGGACCAGTATGAGCGGCACATCCAGTTGCTTCTCAGTGAGGCAGTGTGGCCGATGTGTGTGACCCATTCTGAATTTTTTTTTTAGAGTTTGAATTTTGCACATTCTAAATAATCTGGATTTTGCTGCTGATTGTAAGAAACAATTTAGTGACTTATGTGTTTGCATCATGATTTTCTATTTTGTCTGTTAAGACACCAGTGGGAAAAGAGTCAACAGTACAAACCATTTATCAGTGATGTTGAAAATAATGGCTCTTTTTTAAGAAAAAGTAACCAAAAACAATTCTTTTATTTACTGAAGGCTGTATTGTTGGATGTGTCAGTGCAGAAGACACTGCACACTTTAAGTGATAGTACCAGTATATGGAGGAATTCTGGGCCATATTAGCATCTGGATTTTCTAATCATGGGTTAAGGTAGGGGTGTCCAATCACGTGTCATGGCGGGCCAAGACCCTGCAGGCTTTACCTCCAACCAGTGTCTTCAACAGCAGATTCCACTGAATTTCTTCCCACTGATTGCTGATCATGTCATGAGTCTGACCTCAACTATTCCTTTTGAGCTCAGACTCAATTTATTTCTGAGTTTGGTATGTGTGTCATTATTTTGTTGTCAGTTTGCTGTATATATTTTGGTTTATTGTGACTTACATACCCTCCTCTCTCAGACACTCCCACTAACTGTTCACAGTCTGCTCTCTTGCTTCTTCAGCTGTGGACAGTTAGGTAATTAGCTCACCTGCCTACTTAGCCCACACCTGCTGCTCATTTGTTTGTCCAGGTACTTAAGGACTGGGAGTTCAGCGTTGCACTGCTGGAGCATTGCATTGTATAGACGTCATCCTCTCTGTGTAGTGACGGTCAAATGAGCCTTTCTGAAGGACTTGAGGCCTTTCATCGAAGTGGTTCACATAGACAAGGCCTCATGTGGGACTTATTTTCTCTACCAGTCCATCTAGTGGACAAAATGTATACAACATGCTGAGTTTTACAAGGGTATTGTTGGTTTAATGTGTATTTTTTCAATTTCAATAAATGCTGACTTTTAAGAAATATCAATGCTCATAAGACAGAAAAATAATAAAACTGAGGTGACTACAGTGAATGCGCTTGTGCTACTTATCCTTTTTTTTTTTTAAAGAAATAATCACTTTTCAACAGTCATACTGTCTTTCTCAGTACATTCATCTCTGTCCTTATTGTCATGCAGGGCACAATAGTACCTCAGCATAATGATGGGGTCTTCCCCCACCCCTGCTCCTGCTGGGGGCGTGGGGGGGAGCCTGGGACCTATCATGTTGTCAAAATCCCTGGGTGCTACTGAATGTATAGATACAACCAAGGGAGTGAGAGGGGGGCTGAATATTTTTTTTTTTTTTTTGTTACCTATTTGTACCCGTAGGTAGATTTGGTTTGCAGTCTGGTGACAAGCCACCGGCTGCTGGTCGCTGCGTGCGCGAGCGCCCTAAACCTACATGTTTTTGGTATGCGGGAGGAAACCGGAGAAATCCCGGAGTAAACCCACGCAACACGGGGAGAACATGCAAACTCCACACAGCTCACTGTTGGTCGGGGGCTGGGATCGAACCCACGATCCCCACGGTCCCCCGGCCAAGGGTAAACTGTGCTGCCGCAGTGCTAAACCACTGCGCCACCGTGCAGGGTAATGAGCGTAAGTGAGAGTGAGGGGGTGATGAATGGAGGTGGTGATGGTGGGTCGGTTTTGTGCGGCGCTTTGCATGTCGGGTAGCATCTCAGGGCACCTGCTGTGGTCTGCTGATTGGTCACTCAGGTGGACACTGGGGGGTCTGCTTCTGTGGCCTGCGCCGGTGGTCTCCCTGGTCACTGCCGAGCACTGGTGCGTGTTCAGGCTTGCTGCATCTGCTTCGCAGCCGCTTTATGAAACAAGGGTGAATGAGGGGTGAGTTTGAATGGGTACAGGAGTGAGAGAGAATAGGTCGGTCTGGGTGAGTGAGAGGGAGTTAGTGCATATGGGTGCACATGGAAGCATGTGGGTGTGAAGATGTGGGAAGGAGTGTGTCTGTGAGTCGGGAGGTGCTGGGTTAAGGGGGGTAGTGTCTCTCGGCAACGTGGGCTCCCCTGGGCGGGGGGACTTCTTTGGGCATGGGGGTCCCCAGGGTGTGTGACAGAGGCGCTGGGGCGGGCCCGCCGTGGGGGTGCCTGGGGGGGCTTGCGCCGGGGGGCCCGGGCCAGTCTCCACCCCGGGGGGTGGGGTCACTGGCCTCCTGGTGCTTGGGGCCCGGGGGTGGGCATTGGCCCCGCTGGGGGGGTGGGGGTGGGGTGGGTCCGGGGGCGTGGGCTCGCTGCGCTGGCCGCCGAGCAGCCCTGGCCGCCGAGCAGCCTGGCCTCCCTTGATCGTCCTTCCGAGGGCGGATGCCTGGCTTTCCTGGGGCTTGCTGACCTCGGACGTTTGTGTCCTGTGGGGGTTGGTGGCGCTGCCTTGCTTGCTCGGGGTTCCCAGGGGGAGAGCTGCTGTGACCAGCACTCTGCTTCGTATGTCTCCTGACAAACCACTCACATGCACACACTTATTTTGTGCGCGTTCTCATATATATGCATGCAGACATACACGCACAAGTGTCTCTCCTTTAACAGGTGCGGAAACCAGACTCGTGTTGAGACATCTTCGGTGGAAGAAGCAGTTTGTCTTTTGTTTGTTTTAGTTGTTGGTTTGTTTGTTTTTTTGTCTGTTCCCCTCCCTTCTCTTTCCCGCCTCCACACACTTCCTTTCCCTCTTCCCCATCCTGTTGGGTCTTCCATGTGTAAAATAATTAAAATAAAGTATTAAAAGTTATTACAGGAGGAGTTTACAACAATATACAATACACAGTTTGGTTCTGTATAAGCTCCTCTTGGCAAAGTAAATCTGTTTTGGCACAATAAGGGTGACAGATCCCTGTTCTGTTTGCCTAGCTGCCTGACAGGACAAGGGGGAAAAAAATAGTGATACAGCTGGGATTTGTCCCAATTGCAGGACAGACAATTTACCTCTAAGCTATTATTTAGTCATGAGTAGTTGAGGCATTCTTGAACACTTGAGCCTTTCATCAAAATGGTTCACAGATGAGGCCTCGTGTGGAACTTCATTTGCTCGACTAGGCCATGTAGTCAACAAAGTATACAGTATGCAGATTTTTACAATGTGTAATTTTCAATTTAAATAAATGTGCTGTCTTTTAAGAAATATCAGTGATCATAAGGGAAAAAAAGAAATAATAAAATTGGGGTGACTCCAGTGAATGTGTCTGTGTTACTTCCTGTGCTTTTACTACGTATCCATTTTTATTAAGAAATAATAAATTTTCAACAGTCTTATACTGTCCCAATATATTCAACTCTGGCCTCATTCTCATGAGGCCTCCCTGCATGCACTAATGATGCGTAATAATGATCCAAGCTCTTTGAAACACAAAAGACACTTCACCTTGCAAATAAAAATGAATTTAAAAAGATGACACAGCTGGGATTCAAACCCAGGTCTCCCACTTGCAAAATGGATATACTACCACTAAGCCATCACCTCAGTTCCAATAACTAGCCACTATTTGTCAAAAATACATCAATGGGAGAATGTCTCCTGACAAACCACTCACATGCACACACTTATTTTGTGCGCGTTCTCATATACGTATATGCATGCAGACATACACGCACAAGTGTCTCTCCTTTAACAGGTGCGGAAACCAGACTCGTGTTGAGACATCTTCGGTGGAAGAAGCAGTTTGTCTTTTGTTTGTTTTAGTTGTTGGTTTGTTTGTTTTTTTGTCTGTTCCCCTCCCTTCTCTTTCCCGCCTCCACACACTTCCTTTCCCTCTTCCCCATCCTGTTGGGTCTTCCATGTGTAAAATAATTAAAATAAAGTATTAAAAGTTATTACAGGAGGAGTTTACAACAATATACAATACACAGTTTGGTTCTGTATAAGCTCCTCTTGGCAAAGTAAATCTGTTTTGGCACAATAAGGGTGACAGATCCCTGTTCTGTTTGCCTAGCTGCCTGACAGGACAAGGGGGAAAAAAATAGTGATACAGCTGGGATTTGTCCCAATTGCAGGACAGACAATTTACCTCTAAGCTATTATTTAGTCATGAGTAGTTGAGGCATTCTTGAACACTTGAGCCTTTCATCAAAATGGTTCACAGATGAGGCCTCGTGTGGAACTTCATTTGCTCGACTAGGCCATGTAGTCAACAAAGTATACAGTATGCAGATTTTTACAATGTGTAATTTTCAATTTAAATAAATGTGCTGTCTTTTAAGAAATATCAGTGATCATAAGGGAAAAAAAGAAATAATAAAATTGGGGTGACTCCAGTGAATGTGTCTGTGTTACTTCCTGTGCTTTTACTACGTATCCATTTTTATTAAGAAATAATAAATTTTCAACAGTCTTATACTGTCCCAATATATTCAACTCTGGCCTCATTCTCATGAGGCCTCCCTACATGCACTAATGATGCGTAATAATGATCCAAGCTCTTTGAAACACAAAAGACACTTCACCTTGCAAATAAAAATGAATTTAAAAAGATGACACAGCTGGGATTCAAACCCAGGTCTCCCACTTGCAAAATGGATATACTACCACTAAGCCATCACCTCAGTTCCAATAACTAGCCACTATTTGTCAAAAATACATCAATGGGAGAAACCAAGCTCAAACTGTTCCTGAACAGGAGGAGTTGGTGTTTTTGGTGCTGGCTCTATCTGAAAATTGGCTGTGACAAATCCCTTGCACAGTCAAACCATAACGTGAGGGACAGGGAATGGCTTCCTGGCCCAGTCACATGGTCCAACATAAACACATATGTCATGAGTCGCCAAATATCTCCTGGATAAAATTGGATCACCTTTCAGAGCACCAGTGCCTACCTTCCCATCACTACCTCTGTGTTTTCCTCCTCCAGAGCTATCCCAGCTCTGGAGAGTATCCTCTGTAAGTTACCTTAGTTCGTGTTGTTTATACTAGTTTGATATTTTGGTTAATAAATGTCACACTGCAGCGATTGGGTCTGTCTTTCTGCCTCGGAGGGGCCCAGTTATGACAGATCAGTGAAAACACCGGGCTAGAAGAGAGAACCTGCAGGGTCTTGGCCCTCCATGGCACATGATTGGACACCCCTGGGTTAGGGTTTAATGGGATTTAACATTTTACCACAAACTGCTTTATGGCTTATAATTCTGTTGACAGACTTACACCAAACCAAAAGTGATTTCTCAAACAGCTGGATTGTTCTTAGACAGCATTTCCAATCTTTAAGTATTTAATTTATGTCACTTGGTGGTAACCTTCACACAAAAAACAAAAGTGGATACAAATCTGCAAAAAGTACAGAGGTTTATTGTGAAAATTCCCAGTGCAATACTAAATGAATACATGTATAGTACATTGTTGATGCAGAGAATATATATTTATACAGTACATGTACATATCCAGTAAATTCATGTATTTCTCCATGTAACCTTGTGACTATTAATTTAATTGCTTTTTATCCTAGATCAGGTTTGTTTTGGCCTAAAAATGGATCATAATTGTTAATATATCTTATTACACCTAACGCAGTACTGTTTACTGTTATGTGTCTGGGGAAATTTGGCCACCCCAGACACAGACTATTATTGTATTTTGCCTTTCTGTTTTGGCCACTTATGGCCTTGAGTTATCCTGTGTCTGGTTTTGCTTCTCCCTCTCCCTCCAGGCATTTCCCATTGGCTGCTCAGGTTGCTGCTGCAGTAGGCAGCCTGCAATCAGTACACCTGTGACTATTAGGCACCTGTGTTTAATCTGCTTAGCTGGTGATGTATTTCTTTCCTGTCAGCTCAGTCACTGTTCCCCGCAGCGTTAGTCTGCGTTCTGCACTCAGCCTGCCAATCTGTTCACTACTTCTCGTGTTTGGACTATTTACATTTTGGACCATGTACAGCGTTGTATGCTCCAGAGCTCATCTGTGCTCCGCTGCTCTCATGTAAGTTCCTTCTCCCGGTTTCCATTTCTTGTTTTCCCCAATGGCCTGCTTTTCCTGGGGTGTGAAATGAACTGATTTGTTCATAGACATTCCTAAGTTTGCTGAACTGTGCTCGCCTGTGGTGTAGGTTATTATTTTGGATTTCTTACGTTGGACATTAGTTGTATTTTTGACCTCATTTAATAAATGCACTTTGCACCTGCTAGTGGGCTCGCTTTTTCCATTTTTGTGCGTGCGTAAAAATGCATGCTCATAACAGAACGCTGTGGCCATATAGAGCCCAGTGGTGGAGGAGTGTGTTTTCATTTTTCCCTCACCTTTTTTCCCCTGTGTGTTCCTCACCTGAGCTTCTGCATAATTATGGAGCAGCTGGCGATGTCCCTCCTAAAGGATCTCCTGACACAGGTGCAGGCCTCTTCCTCTCCGGGGATGGTCTGGGAGAGCCAAGTCCACGCTGCATGGGTAATGAAGATGAACCCTGGCCTATGGAGTCATCCGGAGGCTACCGACGTACTCAGCCGCATTAACTCCCTGTCCATGGAGGAGGTTTCGACACCGGAGCCGGTCCATAATAAGAAGAGTCGTGTGTGCCGTAGGAGGTCCCCAGCTTCGCCTACGACAGCGCAGCCTCCTTCTCCAGAATCGAGATGGAGGAATGCAGGCAGGTGTTGCTGGCGGAGATGGATCTCCTCTTGGAGGTGAAGCCATGGCTCCTCCCGGATTTGGCATCAGAGTTGGCTGAGTATTCTCCGAGGGGGCCGGAGCACCAGCCTGTGGCTGAGGGCGCTCCAAGCCCGGAGCTTCTTCACCGCTATGATGAACTTGACCTCGAGGAGACAGCAGACGTCATCACCTCCCAGGAATTCAGGCAAGTGCTTGTTCAGTCACTCCTACTCTCACCTGAGACCGCTTGTCTGATTCCTGATGAGCTATTGACTGCTGTCACTACACCTCCACCTGTTTCTCCGAGTTCCCGCTGTTTCTGGAGGGAGGTCTCCGGGCGATGGAGGAGCGTCCCCCGAGGGAGGTGGAACCTGAACACGCGCTGGTTGAGGAATCACCTGCTCTCCCACGTCGTCGCCGTCCGCGGAGGTCTCGCCTGGGGAATCGTGCCATCACCCTGCCAGCCACTCCTCTTTCACTGGAGGAGGAGAGCACTGCTGCGGAGCCGCTGTTTCCTGCTGCTGCCTCGCCTACAGTCACCTCCTCTATAATCTTTACCTCCGCCAAGGTGGTCCGGGGAGTTTTTTCTCCAAACTCACCCACCTCTGTGCCGGATGGGGGCCCATCTTCGTTGGATTTTGAGGAGCACAGCCCATTTGGGACACGGAGAATGATGAGAGTGATCCTGATGCTGCTGGAGACACCGAGAACCAGGAGAACAGGCAAGTTCCTTCTCATTTTCCTATTATTAATGAAAAATTTTGCCTGTTCTCTGGCCAAGAGACTCAGGTTCTGCAGTCCCCTGAGCTCTCTGCGCCAGCGGCATGTTATAACGCCTCACCGATCCTCTCCGTGTCCCCTCTGTGTGCTCCTGTGAGCTTGCCGGTTCCTGAGCCAAGTCGCCAGATGGAGGAGAGGTCTGAGGCCCTGGAGGATCCAGTGCCAGGGTCAGCGGTGGGACAGCCCTCAGCTGCCACGTCAAATGAATCGTCAACGTGGGGGAGATTGCCTGGGGGCCCTAAGACTGCAGTCACTAGCCCGCCTGCTGCGCGAGCTGTGGCAGCAGAGCCACCCGCCAAACTGGGCCTTCTGGAGGCTGGACCTTGGACATCAGTGTTGGAGTCCTGGACGGCGGTGAAGCCCGAGTACAGGCAAGTGCTCTCATTTGTTTCTCTTTCCCCTGAATTGGAGCAAACTTGTCTGGCTCTTGGGGAGGAGAGTCGGGTGCAGCCCTCAGCTGCATCTGAACACTCCTCGCTGGGCTACGCCGCTACCGGCGACCCTGACCACATCTTTCTCTCCCCTGTCTCTGAGCCTCCTCTCAGGGTTGCTGGAGAGCGGTCAACCAAATCTGGAGCCGCTCGAGATCCAGGTTGGTTGTTCAAGGATGGTGCAGAACCTCAGCTGGGGGTCACCGCGGGTGCAGCCACGTCCCAGACCGGGACCGTTGTGGGTGCAGCTCTGGCCCAGTCGGGGTCCACCGCGGGTGCTGCAGAGCCTCAGCTGGAGGTCACCGCGGGTGCTGCAGAGCCTCAGCCGGAGGTCTCCACGGGTGCAGCTAAGCTCCTGCTGGAGTCCGTCATGGGTGCAGTGGAGCCGGCCTGGTTGGATGCCACCGCGGGTGCAGCTAGGCTCCTGCTGGAGTCCATCATGGGTGCAGTGGAGCCGGCCTGGTCGGGGGCCACTGCAGAGGCAGCTAGGCTCCCATTAGAGTCCATTATGGGTGCAGCGGAGCCGGCCTGGTTGGGGGTCACCGCAGGTGCAGCTGAGCCTCAGTTGGAGGTCACCGCGGGTGCAGCAAGGCTCCTGCTGGAGTCCATCGTGGGTGCAGCGGAGCCGGCCCGGTCAGGGACCATCGTGGGTGCAGCGTAGCCAGCACAGTCGTGGCCCACTGCGGGTGCAGCTGGGTCCCAAGCCGGAATTCCCAATGGTGCTGCGGACTGCCATAAGGATGCCGTGGTCCCCTTCTCCTCCCGGTCCTACGCCATGGAGGTTCCCTTCCTTCGGCCCGGCCACCGTCCTTTAAGCCTTCCGGTGGGTAAGCCACCTCCCTGCTCTCCCCTCTGGTCCTGGTAGCTCAACTACGTGGGTCGGCCACCCGAAGGACGGAGGCTCTGGGTCAGGTGCCGATTTGCCCAGGCAGGCCACCGGACATTGCTCAGCGGGCCGCCTGCTGACCCTGGGACTTTGGCCGGCCGCCAGAACCCTCAAGCCTTGTGACTGTGGGATCGCAGGGCTTGTCGGGCCCTAGGTGCTTTGTATTGATAATTCTTCCCTCCTAGCCGGGTTCCCCCACCTCCCTCCCAGGGTGGTGTTCTTCAGGTTTCTTTTTTTTGGGGGGGGATTTGACCTTGGGTACTACTCGAGGTGTCTGGACTCCACCCTAGAGGGGGAGGCTCTGTCATGTGTCTGGGGCAATTTGGCCACCCCAGACACAGACTATTATTGTATTTTGCCTTTCTGTTTTGGCCACTTATGGCCTTGAGTTATCCTGTGTCTGGTTTTGCTTCTCCCTCTCCCTCCAGGCATTTCCCATTGGCTGCTCAGGCTGCTGCTGCAGTAGGCAGTCTGCAATCAGTACACCTGTGACTATTAGGCACGTGTGTTTAATCTGCTCCATTAGCTGGCAGTGTATTTCTTTCCTGTCAGCTCAGTCACTGTTCGCCACAGCGTTAGTCTGCATTCTGCACTCAGCCTGCCAATCTGTTCGCTACTCCTCGTGTTTGGACTATTTACATTTTGGACCATGTACAGCGTTGTATGCTCCAGAGCTCGTCTGTGCTCCGCCGCTCTCATGTAAGTTCCTTCTCCCGGTTTCCATTTCTTGTTTTCCCCAGTGGCCTGCTTTCCCTGGGGCATGAAATGATCTGATTTGTTCATAGCCATTCCTGAGTTTGCTGAACTGTGCTTGCCTGTGGTGTAGGTTATTATTTTGGATTTGTTATGTTGGACATTAGTTGTATTTTTGACCTCATTTAATAAACGCACTTTGCACCTGCTAGTGGGCTCGCTCTTTCCATTTTTGTGCATGCATAAAAACACACGCTCATGACAGTTTACCTGTTGAAATATATATTTTACAGCTAATATAACCCCATAACTACACTATGGCACCTGGCGATCAAGTTTTGGCAACTGATCACTTTTTGCCATGACACCACCACAGACTCAGTGCTGCTGGAGCAGGTACATCCCATGACATTTCAACAGTCTGTGATTTTCACACAGATCAGAGCAATTTGTTGCACAGGAAGCTAAACGTTTCTACAGACATTCTAAAGTTCTGTAACCACTGAGCGTTTGTGAAGCTGGGGTGACATCAGTGAGAGGCTGTGTTGAACGCCCAGACCCACAGTATGAAGCAGTAATTTTGCTACAAGAGACCCATCTGAAACACACACAGAGAATACATATTGTAGTACCTAATAGCGATAACTTGCCGACATTACAATGTAGTACGGTGGACTTAAAGCAAACTAGCATTAGCAATCATTAGCTTACCTTCATATGTGATCTAGTTTGTATCCTCACGTCTTCAGCTTTGTGACTCTATGGCTTTCTAAACGCTCCAGTACTTTTCCAGAGTATTTTGTCTCGCTGCCTGTAGCCTTCTCTGGCTCTCCTTTTTTGCCTTTACTCAGACAAAAAGCCAGAGACCAAACAGATGCCTCATAATCCACCATCTTGTGTTTTGCTTGTGTTGTGTGTTTTACGTCATGGGAGTGTGGCGCCGCCTTGATGTAAAAAAAAAAATCCCATCCGAACTTTTAAGATATATAGAGTGATGATTTAGAGTGAAGTAAGTGGCAGTAATGCACCTGTAAGCTGGTTGCCAACCGCCAATCGAATCTAAAAGAAGAAGAAGAGGAAGAAAAATCCCATCCACCTCAGGCAGTACTCAGCTGTAATGGAAACAAAAGCAAACTGAGTTGAGTAAAGCTGTGTCTAAGTGGGTAGGGCTATATAGGTCTAGTGGAAAAGGGGCTATAATGTACATAATATCATTTTTCAGCAGCCATTTGAAGAAATTTCCTTTAAACTTTCCAAACTGGAGGATGTAGTCCATCATATCTGTCACATCCTCTCTGTCAGACCACAGCAACAGCATTTTACAGAACAAGGTCTTCCCTCATGGGAAGATTTGTCCAGCAGGGTGGGGTCATCTTTAATCCACCTAGTATTTAAAGAGAGAGAGAAGACAAAATTGTTTAGGTTTGAAGAATTATCTCATACAAATACTGATATTTCATACATTATTCAGGAAAAATTATTCCATTATTCAGGAGCTCATTTAGCAGCAGACTACATCATCCTAGGTGTGCAACCGAGAGGTTTCGCAGGTCCTTCCTACCTACGGCTGTCAGACTGTATAACCTAAGCAGGGCTGCTCGCAGAGATAGCAAAAAAAACTGATGACCTAATAGTATTGAATGCAAAAGACGCAACAGACTTACACAATGGTCCCCTCCAGTATACAACTAGGACAATATCGGTCACTACGGAGGGTGACAATATGTATGGGTACATATTCATACTATGTAGGATAACTAAGTAGACGGTTATGCTGTTTATTCCATCTAGCTACAATGCTCTGCACTGTGTGTATATATATTTATTCCATCTAGCTACAATGCTCCGCACTGTGTGTTTATATATTTATATATTTATATGTACATATGTATATTCGTTGCTCTTGTTTTTCTTGTCTTCTTGATTGTTGCTCTGAGTGTTGCTATCCCTGTGCTGTTGCAATCCTGGAATTTCCCCATTGTGGGACTAATAAAGGCTTATCTTATCTTATCTTAAAAAGGGAGAAGGATGAGGTGGCAAGAGAAGTCTTTTAAATATAAAAACAAGTTCAATTAAAGCTGCAAGCAGCTGTAAGCGGACCATCGCCCCCTGCGCAACCGCGGACCCCGGCACCCCTGCATTTTTATGTAGGAGCATGTGGTGCAGGACTAATATCAATTGTACAAAATTTGGTGAAAATCAGACAAAGCTTGTCCAAGTTACAACCTTCCGATGTTCCATGGCGAGAAGTCAACCGTCGCCATGGCAACACTTCCCTGTCAGTTATGTGTTGCCCACTCATATAGGACTACATATGACAGTCATCTCAACCTTTGTTCCAGATTTCATGACTCCAGGTCGTTCCCAAGCCTCCCACCAAGATCACGGATTGAATGACGAGGAGGGCATGTTCATGGTAATAGTAGTGATGCCATGCTAAAGGTGATGTGCAGTTATGCTCAATCAGGTTGTCTGATAAACCTCAGAAAATTGCATGTCATTCTGGCAAGCACGCATGATTATGGCATGTGAGTTATGGCAACTTCCTGTCCATTGGTGGTAGGGGGCGCTGTCGCTATGTGTCATTCTCTTTATAGAAATTATCAGTATTGGCTACCTATTCACCACACAAAATGTGGTTGAAATCAATCAATGTATGGCAGAGTAAAAGCCATTGGAAGGGTAATGGCGATACTGCAAACTTGGCCACGCCCCTTCCACCAAACCGTTGGGCATTTGGAAAAGTTTTCAACAGCTTTTGATGGCACATGGGTATAGATGATTGGTACCATTTATGGTGACAGACTATTTATTTCAGAGATTATGAAGAAAACCCTTGGAGTAACCGTCATGTCTCCAAGAGAGGGCGCTATTGCTACTCATGAATATTCATAGCTGTAATTGTTCAGAGGCATACCCATATATATCATACCTATCTTGGTGTCAATCCGACATTCCATTCCCGAGGTATTAAAAAAACAATATGATGCAAACTTTCTGATGCAATACTTTCTGCCTCCTATAGGTGGTGCTGTAGATTTCTATGAATATTGTTCTATAGAACTGTTTGGAATTGGACTGATATCCATAATATTGAATTTGGTTGAAATCTGACAATGCATACCAGAGTTATTGCTGTCAGAATGGTCATAGAATAATCATGGTGAGGTATCAAACTTTGCCACACCCCTACGACCAAACCATTGAGCTTTTGGAAAAGTTTTCAATAACTTTTAATGGCACATGGGTATAGATGATTGTCACCACAAATGAGCTCAATCGGACAAAAACCCTAGGACGAGTTTGATCAAATGCGCATCAATTGTGCAAGGTGGAAATCAGGTCACTGCCACTTCCTGCCAAAATGGCCAACTTCCTGTTGGGTGTAGACCATCACTTCTATGGAATATTTTGCATGTCTTGATGTCTCACCCAATTTTCATCTTTCTATGCGAAAGTAAGCACGTCCCCATTGACTTCACATGTTAGGTGGCGCCGTAGAGCCATTTTTGTGGGGTCATTCATATTTCCTTCAAAATATAAAATTTTTTGCCAGTCTTTAGGTCCCTACAAAAAATGGTGAGTTTTCATGCATGTTCACCACCACAAAAATGAGATCTTAAATGGAGAAGGGGGGGATTCTAACAATTAAAGCTGCAAGCAGCTGTAAGCAGGCCCTCGCCCCCTGTGCAACTGCGGACCCCGGCATCCGTCGTACCTAGCTGACTCAGAAAATTTCCCGTCGTTATGGCAAGCGCTGCGTGAATAATAAAGTAAACCGTTTGGCACGGTACTTCCTGTGAACAGTAGGTGGTGCTATAAGTTTTGTCAACCATTTTTACGTAGGAACGTGCAGGGTCTGACTTATATCCATCGTAGAAAATTTGGTGAAAATTGGATAAAGTTTGTTCAAGTTACAACTTTCATATGTTCCATGGCGAGGAGTCAACCGTCGCCATGTCGCCATGGTAACACTTCCCTGTCAGTTACTGTATGTGTTGCCCACCCATATAGGACTACATATGACAGTCACCTCAAGCTATGTTCCAGATTTCATGACTCCAGGTCGTTCCCAACCATCCCAACAAGATCACGGATTGAATGGCGAGGAAGGCGTGTCTATGGTAACAGCAGTGACGCCATGCTAAAGGTGATGTGCAGTTATGATCAACCACGTTGCCAGAAAATTTCATGTCATTCTGGAAAGTGGCATATGACTAATAAATAAAACAGTTTTCAGCAATTCTTCCTTCAACCACTAGGTGGCGCTATATCTTTTGTCAGGTATTTTTATGTAGACACGTTTGGGGCAGGACTATTTTCCATCATGGAATCTTTGGTGGACATCGGACCAGTTTTGCTTTAGTTACAGCTGTTTGATGTTTTAAGGGGAGGAGTCAAACTTTGCCATGGTGTGGTGGCCACGCCTTTTGATTATGACTTACATTTGATAACTTTTAATGACCAATGCCTATAGATGCCGCCATGTGAAAATGAGTTCAATGGGAGAAGGCGTCCAGGAGGAGTTCGTTCAAATGCGAGTGGCACAGTACTTCCCGTGAGTAGTAGGTGGCGCTACAAGTTTTGTCAACCATTTTTATGTAGGAGCGTGTGGGGTCGGACTAATATCATCAAAGAAAATTTGGTGAAAATCAGATGAAGTTTGTCCAAGTTGCAACTTTTTGATGTTCCATGGCGAGGAGTCAACCTTGGCCATGTCGCCATGGTAACACTTACTTATCAGTTATGTGTTGCTGACCCACCTATGCTCCAAATTTCATGACTCCAGGCCCTTCCCAACCCTCCCCACAAGATCACAGATTGAATGGCGAGGAGGGTGTGTCCATGGTAACGAGTGTGACATCATGCTAAAGTTGATGTGCAGTTATGAGCATCCCTGTGGTCTGATAATTCTCAGAAAATCTCATGTCATTCTGGCAAGTAGCACGTGAGTAATAAACAAAACAGTTTTGAGCAATTCTTCCTTTAACCACTAGGTGGCGCTGTAGATTTCTATGAATATTGTTCTATGGAAGTGTTTGGAATTGGACTGGTATCCATAATATTGAATTTGGTTGAAATCTGACAATGCATACCAGAGTTATTGCTGTCAGAATGGTCATAGAATGATCATGGCGAGACATCAAACTTTGCCACGCCGCTACGGTCAAACCGTCGAACTTTTAGAAAAATTTTCAATAACTTTTAATGGCACATGGGTACAGATGATTGTCACCACAAATGAGTTCAATCAAACAAAAACCCTAGGACGAGTTCGATCAAATGCACTTAAATTGCACAAGGTGGAAATCAGGTCACTGCCACTTCCTGCCAAAATGGCTGACTTCCTGTTGGGTGTAGACCATCACTTCTATGGAGTTTTTTGCATGTCTTGACATGGTCAATGTCTCACCCAATTTTCATCTTTCTACGCAAAAGTAAGCATGTCCCCATTGACTTCACATGTTAGGTGGCGCTGTACAGCCATTTTTGTGGGGTCATTCATATTTCCTCCAAAATATAAATTTTTTTTGCCAATCTTGAGGTCCCTGCAAAAAAAGGTGAGTTTTCATGCACGGTGACTACCCCAAAAATGAGATCTTAGATGAAAAAGAAGAAAAAAAAAAATTCTAACATTTACAATAGGGCTCTCGCCCACTGACTTTGTCAGTGGCTCAAGTCATAAAAATTCTGACAATTACAATAGGGCTCTCACCCACTGATGTTGTCAGTGGCTCGGGCCCTAAATATAGCAGATTAATACTGTAGTCATGATTCGGTTTAATCAAAGAATATTCTGCAACTACACATATTTTCTCCAAACATCAAGCACTCGGTAAAGAAAGATCATTTATGGTTCAGTCTGCAGTGTCTGGTAACAGTTGTTTAACAATGGAGCTCAGCATAAACCCATTAGGTCTAGTGTTTAACCAGATGGACATTACTGGCAAGTTATTAACACATCACTACCATGCTCATTCATATTTTAGCATGTCATTTCACGGCTGCTGAAATATGGCCGCTATATGCTCTCAATGCAAGTGAGCTTTGCTAACATTAGTAAGAGATAAATTCAACAGTATGAAGAATGAACCTACAAGGTTATTTAACATTTCACCACTACGATCTTATCCACCTTATTCCTGGGGGTGCCGCTGTAGGAACGATTATGAACGAAACTTTCAGTTTCGGCTGCAGTAGTGTTAAATCAGTCAATAAGAGTGGAGTAGCAGGGGCATTTAAAATGGTGTTTTTAAGTTTTCCAAATTCATTTTAATGTATAGTCTACATATGTGTTTTCCACTCAAGTAGCAGCTAATTTCAGCTCTTCTAGTTTTTGTATTTTCTGAATGTTTTGGCATAGTTCTGGCACTTGCTGGTGTTCGTGGTTGTGCCATAGACTGGATAAATGGAGGCTTCTCACCACACGGTGACAGATGACATCCAAGCACGGTGTTGTGGCGTACGTCTGCTCTAAGGTAAATTTGATTATGTCTATCATATTTTAACAAAATGCAGCTGACTTTATTGCAGTGGAGACGTGCTGGTCGGAATGCCCACCATGTCATTATGAGTACAGGCAACGAGAAGTCATAAATCATGACTCTTTCTTTGTTGGGTAGCGGCAAAGTCCCAAGAAACCCCCCAGGAGTGTCTGGTATCATTGGAAAGCTTAGAAATCGTACTTTCTGAAAATACCTATGCTTTTGTGGAAGATGTAACTGCCGACCGATCAAACACGAGTTTTCAACCTAGTCAAAATATAAACAAATCGTCTTTTTTCCAGGTCAGTTTCTGTGCACTTCCTACAAATTAAATATCATTTCGAAGATCTTTCAATACAGAGTATAGAAATAACATTACATCAGTTTTGAAAATGTCCTCAAAGTGACTCATTTTGTCAGCACGGGTCATTTGTTTGTACCGTTAGCATCTTAGCAGCGGCGCTAACTAACAGAGCTACTGTGTACGAGGCCACTTTTTAAGGTCATCTTTCCATCCCTTGATAGTCGTGGGAAGTGGCATGATTATATTACTGTTTTGAGGTGCAAGAGGCCATGTTCCCGCATTTCTGATGCCAAAGTCATTGTTTTTTAACAAGGAAAAGTGTCCCGTTTCAGTGACAATCATATGTTCTAAACTAGTACCAGAAGTTGCTACCATAATTCACACAAGGCATCATGGGGCCTAGGAATAAGGTGGATACATATTCACCCCATTTCAAAACGTAACTGGCATTGTTTTTAAAAAGCAAAAATGAAACTTACACGGCTGGACTAAATTAATTAACAGCAATGACTGTGTTGCTTCACGACTGTATATTTATTTTAAATATCATCTTTTATTTCAAACATGTCTTACCTTTAAATGAACAGGGAGTGTTGAAAGTGTTGGTCCGTCTTCTCTCCCCTGCAGAAGTTTTCCAAAGGAAAATTTGAGACTTGCAGTCAACAAATGGCAACAGCGCCACAAGGGTGGTAGTGGCAGAAAATGTATTACCTCCATAGTGGTTCAGCACTACCATTGAAAATGAATGGGAAACCGTTTAGCGCCGTTTAGCTAAAGAATTCTAGGGTGCCACGGAATACGTCTGCCTTGCCTGTGTGCGAAAGAGACTTATAGGCGTGTTGTCTACCTTGCCTGAGGGCGAATGTGACGAGGTCAGTCCACCTTGACGTAAGGGTTGAAACAGACTTGGAGATCCCAGGTTTAATAGGCAATTCTGGCCTTGGCCCAGTTGGGGCTGTAACAGAAAATAGCAAGGAAGCAAAAAATGTGCTACTGGAGTGGTGGCTTAGAGGTAGAGCATCTGCCACACAACCAGAAGGCTGGGGTTCAAATCCCAGCCAGGTCATACCAAAGACCATAAAATGGAGCTTCCTGCCATCCAGCTTGGTGCTCAGCAATAATGGAATGGAGGAAGGATGGTTACCCAGTCACAATGGGTGCACAAGCTAGTGTGCTCCCTGTGCTGTTCCCAAGCCTGAATATACACACGTGGACAAAATTGTTGGTACCCCTCTGTTAATAAAAGAAAAACTCACAATGGTCACAGAAATAACTTGAATCTGACAAAAGTGGTAATAAATAAAAATTCTATGAAAATTAACCAATGAAAATCAGACAGTGCTTTTGAATTGTGGTTCAACAGAATTATTTTAAAAAACAAACTCATGAAACGGGCCTGGACAAAAATGATGGTACCCTTAACTTAATATTTTGTTGCACAACCTTTTCAGGCAATCACTGCAATCAAACGATTTCTGTAACTGTCAATGAGGCTTCTACACCTCTCAGCAGGTATTTTGGTCCACTCCTCATGAGCAAACTGCTCCAGTTGTCTCAGGTTTAAAGGGTGCCTTCTCCAGATGGCATGTTTCAACTCCTTCCATAGATCTTCAATAGGATTTAGATCGGGGCTCATAGAAAGCCACTTTAGAATAGTCCAATGTTTGGCTCTTAGCCATTCTTGGGTGTTTTTAGCTGTGTGTTTTGGGTCATTATCCTGTTGCAAGACCCATGACCTGCAACTGAGACCAAGCTGTCTGACACTGGGCAGCACATTTCTCTCTAGAATACCTTGATAGTCTTGAGATTTCATTGTACCCTGCACAGATTCAAGACACCCTGTGCCAGATGCAGCAAAGCAGCCCCAGAACATAGCAGAACCTCCTCCATGTTTCACAGTAGGGACAGTGTTCTTTTCTTGGTATGCTTCATTTTTGTGTCTGTGAACATAGAGCTGATGTGCCTTGCCAAAAAGTTCCAGTTTTGTCTCGTCTGTCCATAGGACATTCTCCCAGAAGCTTTGTGGCTTGTCATCATGCAGTTTGGCAAATACCAGTCTGGCTTTTTTATGATTTGTTTTCAACAGTGGTGTCCTCCTTGGTTATCTCCCATGAAGTCCACTTTGGCTCAAACAACAACAACGGATGGTGCGATCTGACAGTGATGTACCTTGATCTTGGAGTTCACCATGAATGTGTTTAGAGGTTGTTCTGGGCTCTTTTGTTACCATTCGTATTATCTGTCTCTTCCATTTTTCATCAAGTTTTCTCCTGCGGCCACGTCCAGGGAGGTTGGCTACAGTCCCGTGGATCTTAAATTTCTGAATAATATGTACAACTGTAGTCACAAGAACATCAAGCTGCTTGGAGATGGTCTTATAGCCTTTACCTTTAACATGCTTGTTTATAATTTTCTTTCTAATCTCCTGAGACAACTCTCTCCTTTGCTTCCTCTGGTCCATGTTTAGTGTGGTACACACCATGTCACCAAACAGCACAGTGACTACTTGTCACCCTTTAAATAGGCTGACTGACTGATTACAAGTTTGTAGACACCTGTGATGTTAATTAGAGGACACATCTTGGTTGAACATGTCCCTATGGTCACATTATTTTCAATCTTTTCTAGGGGTACCATCATTTTTGTCCAGGGCTGTTTCATGAGTTTGTTTTTTAAAGTAATTCTGTTGAACCACAATTCAAAAGCATTGTCTGATTTTCATTGGTTAATTTTCATAGAATTTTTATTTATTACCACTTTTGTCAGATTCAAGTTATTTCTGTGACCATTGTGGGTTTTTCTTTCATTAACAGAGGGGTACCAACAATTTTGTCCACGTGTGTAAATGGGCAGGGTTGTGACAGGACAAACATCCGGCATGAAACCTACAATCTACACTGCATTCTAAATTATTATGCAAATAGGAATTTATTGTCATAAAAATTCAATTTTTTGTTTTTTAATTAAACTCATGGATGGTATTGTGTCTAAGGGCTCTTTGGATCACTGATATCAATCTCAGACACCTGTCATAATTAGTTTGCCAGGTGAGCCCAATTAAAGGAAAACTACTTAAGAAGGATGTTCCACATCATTAAACATGCCACAAGTTTCAAGCAATATGGGAAAGAAAAAAAGATCTTTCTGCTGCTGAAAAGCATCAAATAGTGCAATGCCTCAGACAAGGTATGGAAGGTATAAAAACATTAGATATTTCAAGAAAACTTAAGCGTTCTGTGAAGAAATTTGTGGCTGATTCAGAGCACAGATGGGTTAGTGCAGATAAACACATAATGAGGAAGGTTTCTGCCAGAAAAATTCATCGGATTAAGACAGCAGCTGCTGAAATGCCATTACAAAGTGGTAAACAGGTATTTGAAGCTGTTGGTGCCTCTGGAGCCCCACAAACCTCAAGGTGTAGGATCCTCCAGAGGCTTGCAGTTGTTCATAAACCTACTATTCGGCCACCCCTAACCAATGTTCACAAGCAGAAACAGATGTCGTGTGCCCAGAAATGCATGAAGACTAATTTTCAAACAGTCTTGTTTACTGATGAGTGCTGTGCAACCCTGGATGGCCCAGATGGATGGAGTAGTGGATGGCCACCATGTCCCAGCAAGGTTGCAACGTCAGCAAGGAGGTTGTGGAGTCATGTTTTAGGCTGGAATCATGGGGAGAGAGCTGGTAGGCCCCTTTAGGGTCCCCGAAGGTGTGAAAATGACCTTGGCAAAGTATATAGTTTCTGGATGACCACTTTCTTTAATGGTACAAAAAGAAGAACCGTGCCTTCCGTAGCAAAATTATCTTCATGCTTGACAATGTACCATCTCATGCTGCAAAGAATACCTCTATGCCATTGGCTGCTATAGGCATAAAAGGAGAGAAACTCATGATGTGGCCCCCATCTTCCCCTAACCTCAACCCTATTGAGAACCTTTGGAACATCCTCAAGCAAAAGATCTATGAGGGTGGGAGGCAGTTCACATCAAAACAGCAGCTGTAGGAGGCTATTCTGACATCTTGCAAAGAAATTCAAGCAAAAACTCTACAGAAACTCAAGAGTTCAATGGATGCAAGAATTGTGAAGGTTATATGAAAGAAGGGGTCCTATGTTAACATGTAACTTGGCCTGTTAAGATGTTTTTGATTGAAATAGCTTTTGATTTCAGTAAATATGACCTCCTAATGCTGCAAATTCAACAAATGACCATTTTCAGTTCTTTACAACCAATAAAATGTTTTGAAACTCTGTTGTGCCTAATAATTTGGCACAATGCATTTTGAGTTTTTTATTTTTGCAAAAAAATAGTTATCACTGGGAGGTTTGATCAATAAAATTTAATTTCACGTCCATCTTCTTGATTAAAAGCAGAAAGAACTCAGGTTTTTGAGACTGATTCATCGCTGGTACAAATATTGAATTATTAATAAAGTTGTCCATTCTTTCTGGACTGGTGCCACAATGAGTTTACGTGTGCTGGGAAAGAAATCTTCATTCCCACCCATATATATATTTATTTTAATATTTGTATCCATTTAACCGCTACACATATATAGGCCTTAAGGACCCAAGCTAACCACAAAAGGGTGGAGCTGTAGATATTTGGCTTGGAACAGACCTGCAAATACTCTAAAGGAGGGAGAATATGCCTGGGTGAGTAGATTTTTGTTTCATGTCATAGTGAGCTCCAGACATAGCAGAGTTTTATGTAAGATTTTAAAAATGCAGGTGCACTCCATTTCAAATTATGTAGAATAGATATTTGCACAATTGTTTCTTGTTTTGGCAACAATTGGAAGTTTGAAAATTTGGAAAATAAACATAATTTGCAGTGGGAGTTGAATAATTTTGAATGCAGCTGTATGTCACTGCACCACTGAAACCTTAGACCAGGGGTGTCCAATTGTGTGCCATGGAGGGCCAAGACCGTGCAGGCTTTACCTCCAACCAGTGTCTTCAACAGATGCTGATCAGTGAAAACACCTGCTGAAGAGACTGTGTAGAAGAAAAAACCTGCAGGGTCTTGGCCTTCCATGGCACATGATTGGACACCCCTGCCTTAGATTGTGGACCAATAGATGAACATATTGCATTGTGGTTTGGGCACATAACTGCTTCAAAAACTTGATCCACAACTAATTATTACATATATCAAACAGTGGCATTTTAAGGGGATTGGACAGTGTTTCATAACATCATGTTGAGTTCACCACTCTGTGAAAGAATGCACAGATTTTTGTTTGTTTGTTTTTCGGCTGCTCCCTTTTGGGGTCGTCACAGCGTATCATCACCTTATATCGCGATGAGCTGCATGTCGATTTGGCAAGGATTTTTACACCGGATGCCCTTCCTGATGCAATCCTGACGATTTATCCGGACTTGGGACCGGCACAGGGAGTACACTGTCTTGTGCACCCCCTGTGGCTGAGTAACCAGCTTTCCTTCCTCCATACTATTTTTGCTGAGCACCAAGCTAGAAGGAAGGAAGTACCATTTTTATATGGTCTTCAGTATGACCCAGCCAGGACTTGAACCCACGACCTCTGGGTTGTGGGGTGGATGCTGTACCTCTTGGCCACCACTCTGGTCTGTGAAAGACTGCACAGATAAATGGATCAAAGCTTAAAAACATTTTTCCCAACTAAAATGGAACTTTTATCAAGTATTGTGTGTGGTGTCACAAATGACCTCAACATTTGGATAGCTTTGTCTATATTAGTATGTTAAAGGCCTCATGCAGCTCTACATTTAAATGCACTTCTGAAGGGGCTGGTTTAAGAACAATTCTGAAAACCACTGTTGCTGCACACAGTTCATCATTTCAGCATTCATGGGATGAAGGATGAACATGGCGGGGGTAACTTAAACAGTTAATGCTGAATAATAAACATGCAGCCTTCCTGATGACATCTTTCACAGGGTAGATTTTTTTTTGCTTAGTTCAGCAAGACTGTTAACAACAAGAGGATGTGGCCTTCGCACAGTTCAGTTCTGTCACGCACTAAAGACCTTTATGTCAAAAAGTTGCTGAAACTTTGATGACTAAAGTCGTTTCTCAGCCAGGAAGGGGAAAACAGTTAAACCTTTCAAACTCTGGCACATGGATTCCTGTACCTAGTGTTGTAAAGGTAGTGTGACTAGGTAGTAAACACAGAATTGATGAAATCCAATTTTCAGTTTCCACCTTTGGTATTTTGACTACTAATTTGAATTATTTTTAGGGTTTAGATGATTTTACACAGTTGTTTATTTTCTTTGTAACTGTAATATTGTAATATCTTGGGTAGTGGCTTATTCTGACATGAGTTTCCCACCATCTAGTGGTTATCCTGAAGGACTAAATTCCACTGAGGCCTACTCTGTAACTGTGAAAGAGTATCAATGGCTGCCTAGAGAAACCTATATTATTTATGCTATAGTAATTATACAGTATAGATTAAGTAGATTAATACTGAAAAACATCCTCTTGCACCTTGTTTGTAGGAGGCCAGAACCATGCTGGGGTCTTCCACCTCCAGCACAGTGTCAATGTCTAGTTGTCCCGTGTGCAGAATCTGCAGGACCTCCTGTGTATTGTTGGCCACCAGGGCCTTCAGGAAACGCTCCTTCAGCTGCTTCTTGGCCAGTTGTCTGGGGCTCAAGTCCTCCATGAAATCGGGCGGAGAAGGGCCTTGTGTTCCAACACCAGCTGGCTCGGATTCTAATATCGTCCACAAAGCATGGAGGACGCTGAAAAGGATTGCATGAGCGGTGCCGATGAAGAAATTGAGCACACTAACCATTGTAGGAGCTCCATAAGGGAGATGATATGTGATAGGAAAACAGAAGAGGGCTAACAAGTGACGGGAGGTGCTGTCAGAGGGAGAAAATAGAGCTAGAGTGGAATTAGGATGGATATAAATAGAAAGCAAAGAGGGAGGGACTGGAGAGTTGAAGCTGGCCGACTCAAGGCCAGCCAGCGTAACACTTTCAGTGTGCGTGAGGCTTCATGGGACAAAGGAACCAAAGAAGAAACTAAAGCAAACTGTGGACAGTGACTGCACATTTTTATTCAGTGTGACAGGTAGCTGCCCTTTCAACATATTTCAGAGTGAGGAAAAAAAGAGAGCAAGGCAAAAAAGGAGGAGGGCAACTGTGAAAGCGTGGCTAGCAGTTTGTGGTGTTTACTGTTTGCTCTCTGTGCACATGAAAGACAGAACTAAACCTTCCAGAAGTACCTTAAAACATTTGTGCCCGTGCTTGCCACGAAGGAGCGCCGTGATTCAGTCTGCACATTGGGTTTCATCGTGCCAGGCGAGCTCAGTTAAGCACCTATAGGAAAGCAACTTGGAATCACGTTTTCAGCTCAAGTCTGACCTTTAGTCTCCTCAGCCCTCTGTCAAACACACACACACACACACACACACACACACACACACACACACACACACACACACACACACACACACACACACACTGACAATATAAAACAAGGCTTCTTTAGGATTCTTACAGCATATTGCTCTCAGTGTTTTACTATACATAGAAAATAGTCAAAAGCTTGCTGACTGACTCGTTGGGCTGTTGGGGTGTTACACCAGGAGGGTTCAACTGTTACAAAATATCTTGAGCAGTTTATTGGAGCAGCACTATGGTGGTTATTAGAGGAAAGCACAAAGGGAGAACACTACTTAATTTTCATCTTTCTTTACACTGAGTCATCTTTCATCTCATTACAGTCACCCAAGTCTAAATCACTTCAAGCTGTGTTTTGCAAAAGGAAGAATTCAGACAATTCTGGGGAAATCACTGAAGTCTCTAGAAATAAAATGCCACTTCCTTCAGGGAACACAGGAATAAATATATGATGACATAAACTATTCTGTGGTGTTGCATGGTTAGAATGCGTAAACCCCAGCCATTCTTGTTCCTAACCTGTTAGCAGCACGCCAATAAGACAAATACAACGTCGCCAGAACTGCTTTCATCTCCATCATGATAGATCTGTTTTTTACTAAATATACTGTAAACCTAGTAAATAATTTTGGGGAAAATGATACAGGAGTAATACATGTAAAATGACAGTGTCACTGTCCGAAGTCAAGAACAGTGTTGCATAAAGGCAATTAGTCAAAATCATTTCAAAGACATTTACCAAGTAAATAAAATCCTTTGTGTCTTAAATAAACAATTTCATAATAAAATCAAAATCATATTGCATCTATCAGTTACAGTTTCCAGTGTAACATCAAAGTACAATCATCTAAACGAGAATTTCTATTCTGTCTGCTGTTAAACACAGAGACCAACTATATGGCAGCATTGCAAACCTTATTGAGATATTCCAGAGAAAGTTGCATGGCCAACTTCAACATTACTTTTTTTCCAAAAAAATAAGAGGCAAAAATGGAGGGCTTATTTCAGTCTATTGTATGCGTTTCTATGCTCACACAGAAGCGGGCAGATTTTTAAAAAAATTCTAATAGTCTAGAATTTCTAAAGGCAGCGGCAGGGTATTACGCTGTTACTGAGAGAATATAAAAAGAGGTCAAAAGCAGGTTATATGTAAGCAGGATCAACACAACATTATGCATATAAGCAGGAAGTTTTAGCCTTTGTTTTGTGTTTGTTGGTATGGTATGGCCTGGGGAAGTTACAAATTTACTTAATACACAGTACCTGATACTGTAATGGTAGTAGAACAAATCCAGAGGATCCGCTGCTCCTTGGTCATTTATACGTTTAAAACTCTTTTAGCAGAGCACGTGTATACTGAAGGTCAGCGCACAGGTCAGATTTACAGTGTTTGCATCTCCAGTGTTCTTGGACCCAGAGAATTCATTTTTCACGGTTAAACTTGCTTCCAGTTTCAGTTCCTGTTGGAAACTTCCAGTGTTGTCTTCTTTCAGTAGTGAAAATAAGCAGCATGGAGACGCCCAGTAGCAGGAGATGAGCATCGCCTCATATATTCCACAACATACATCTGAACTGTACGTATGTGCCTCATAAAATAATAGAGATTCCACAGATCCATGTATTTGAACAGGATATACATAAGTGTATTGAAATGGCACATCAGTTTATATGTGTATTCATCACTGTACATGTACATGGTCTTTATGTGTAAATGGGGACTGTCAAACACCATTAGAAGTGATATGGGAAGGTCATGAGGTGAACTCTTAACAGACTTACCCTGGATATGAATAAATAAACCCAATTTACAGCTATAAACAGCAAAATAAATAGAACTGCATAAATTCTGAGATGACTAAAAACAGGATAGGTGTAAAATGAGGCAAACCGAGGGCAGCTTCCTATCAACCAACTGCTCATTCTGGTTTCATCTGGTCAGTGAAAATGTCACTCAGCAAACACTGGTGTGGAGCTCCACCGCTGAGAACTACTGGACTACTGATCAGGCCTCCTTCAGGGTTCATTTGCGGGGGGGCATCCCGACACTCTGTTCGGCTACTTGGTGTCGTGCTACGGTAAAGCAGGAGGTAATCTGAGGGTTTCGGTTCACTCCGCTGCGCTTTCTTTGTGCGCATCTCTCTGCTGCTGCTCCAGCTCTCTCTTCCGTAGTTTTATGCGCTGTTTCTCCATCTTCTCCTGGTTCCTCTTGGCTTTCTCCATCATAACTTTGAGGTCTTTGATCTTTTTCTTGATCAGGCCACGGTCCTGGGAGGAAGTGACTCCAAGGGCCTGAAATAAAAGCACATGTATGTTATTTTGCATTATTAGCATTTCTGTAAAAGTCACTTTTAATGCAGCATGACTGACCATGTCACATTTTATTTTGTAATTCCTGCAGGATCTAACAATTGCAAAAAATTGCTTAAAATGACCTCTTTACCTACAGATTTTATTCCTCAGTATTTATCCATGTTAACAATTCTTTAATATTAAAAATGCACTAAAGTACTGAAAGTGTAATTGTGGTGTACACAAAAAGAAAAACAAAAGTTTTATTTTACCTTGAGCTCAGTGCCATCCAGCCGTAGCAGCTGATCCCCGTTTATGTTTTTGGCAGTGAATTCTGGTATATGGTGTTCTAAGTTGAGGCCCATGAGCCAGCGAGCCACCTGCTGGGACGTCCACTCTGCGATGCTGCGGTTCTGCCACTGATACTGCTTCGAAAGCTGCCCCTTATCTAGGATCTGAACACACAAGAACAACAGAAGAAAAAAAGTAAGACAAGAAGAAGCACAGAAAATACACATACAGTACATCCTATACTGACAGTGACCTGCATGACTCCTGGTTGATGTATACTATAATGATACAGCCTACTAGTTTACACTTTCTCTTAAACACATTTTGTCTATTCTATTGGCTACCACTGTTAAACAGAAGGTGTCTGAGATGACCACATTAAGGATATCAACAGTTCTCCCCATCAAGTTCCAAGAGTTAAACAAACGTCAGAAACCAAGCATTTAGAGCAGTCTAAAGTCTGATTACCTGTGGCTCAGGAGCAACAAGTCTATACTGTCAGTAATCAGTGTCTCATTAAAAACCTCAAATTTATGACTTGCAAACGAAGTGAAAATGTTGCAAAATTTACAAGCAATGAATCTCAGATTTATGTGGTCCAAGCTAAAGAGAAAAATCTCAAACAACAACAAAAATAGAAGAATTAAGTAACAAAATAACAGCCTCAAAAAAGCTTCACATCAATAAGAAAAGGTGTTGCTAAGGTTGAAAGGCCAGCTTATACTTAGAAATCAACCAATTTACCCTCATTTTAAAGCACAAATATGTTTTGCGACTAAAAGCAGATTTTTGGGGGACAAAAAAAAAAAAAAAAAACGCTCATCCTGACTCTTTCCATGGAAAATTCAGGAAAAATAGACCTTTTTAAACAAACAATGAAAGAAAAAAATGTTTAAATTAAATAAACACATTAAAAAATACAGTGAAGTCTACAGTCAGTGTGACAGTGAGGCAAAGAAAGATTTTTGCACAACTCAGCGGGCACACAGACACATCCCAGAGCCTCACCTCATCATCAATCATATCCAGACTCTGAAGGGTGCAGCAGAGAAAGACAACAGGAAACGACTGGTTTGTTAATAGAGCAGAGGTCAAAATGGCTTCCTTTGCTAACATGTTAAGAGCATGAGTTTTAACTAGTTAACTGGTTACATTTTCTATGAGCAGAGTTGGGCAGTAATGAATCACATTTACTTAGGTACATGCACACAAGTAAATTTTTCATGAAATTGTACTTCACTAACTAGTTTTGCTGAGGATAATTTTAACTTGTACTTTATAGTTATAAATAAATAAAAGTAATTTTAATCAAGTACATTTGGTAGTACTTTTTTGGATTAATTCTGATGTCAACAATTTAAAAACCGGTTGAAAATGTGCTTCTGTATGCTGTAATAAATTGCTTGTTACACAAATGACTGCATCTTGAAGTGAAGTTATAGTTTTATTTAATTGAAATTATAGTTAACATTGTTGTTTTTTTCTATTCTGGCTCAGCATATACATATTAAATTTATTTCTGATCTACATGTGATTTCGATGTCAGTATATTTGAATACCAGCCCCCCTTCCCCCCCAAATAAAACTAAGGACATTTAAGGGCAAAAATCTCAAAAACTGGAAAGAGTAAAGACATGATTTTACAAGAAAAAAGCTTGCAATTTACAAGTAAAAAGTTGCAAATTTTAGGAAAAGGAAATTAATTTTTTTTAAAAGTCATTAAAAAAATGTCTGAAATTCATGAGTTAAAACTTAAGAAATATGAGGATAACTTCACAGTTGTACAAGAAAAAAATCACACACTTGCAAGAAAAAAAAATCAAATTTATGATTAAAAAATTGCAATTTTTGCAAAATTTTCATATTACAAGGTAGAGTAAAAAGCCTCTGTAGAAATTACTTTCTGTTAGAGATAAAATTATTAACATGATGTAAATAAAACTTAATATCCTGTAATTGAGCATTTTGATCTTTTAATCCAATCTACTATTTTCAATGTGCTTCAACAATCCCTTTAATAATCTGTGGGCATCCGGTACCTCGTCTGAAGAGAGCACCACATTATGCGAGCGTCCCGATGTCTTGGCTTCGGTGAGCAGACTGCTGATCTCCACCGAGCTGCTGCTGCTGGCGCTCAGATCATCATTCAGAGTGGGCGCCTACAAAATCAGCAACACACTCATAAGGCCTGCTATAGGAGCCAACTGAGCAGGAGGATAAATTTAGCTGATTAGCTTGGAGTGCTTCTCTTTAATTCGATGCTTCTTTAAAGCATTCTGTGAAGTGTGATAAGACACTGCATTAGTGTTCCAATTTAAAAAAAAAAGAAGTTTAATCAAGTTATTAAATCAATTTCTTAAGCAGAGAGCAAATATCACAAAAACCTTCTGAGTATGCATTACAAAGATTGATGGGCTTTATCACACGATTTAAAGTTAATAAGTACAGAAGACTCATGCATTTAAGATTCTTGAGTCTCAAAAGAAGGAAAGGTTGTGCCAACTACTCATTAAAAAAAAAGATTTATTACAGCATTCAGAGAAATGCAGGGTAAAGCTTTAAACCTCTCCAGAGACTGAGAAATAAAAGCCACCACACAGCAATGCCCTGTATGACAAATAAATCTGCTAGTCCATTGACACACCTTCACTACCTTAGAATTTCAAAGCAGAACAAGGTTCTGTCGTGGTCTTGATGTATCATTAGTTTTGTATCTTGTTAGTTAGTAGAGGGCTTTGGTTGTTTAGTTGTGATATTCTAGGTTGTGTTTTGCATTGTTTGTGCGCCGTATTTGCCAGTGTTCTCTTGCTTCTGGGTGTGAGCTTCTCCTTGTCCTTGTTAAGGCTCTTCGTTAGTTAACCTTCTATTTGCACTCTGTTTCTTCAGCTTTCTAAAAGCTTATAGATACTGAACAAATGTTGCACTGACAACTTAAATCTTGGTGTGGCGGTGTCACCAACAGCTCCAGCAAGACAAGCAAAATATAATGTAGAAGAACAGTCCTCAAATAAAAAAGGCTATGTTTCTGAGAAGGCGTTATGGGAGTTGGGAAGAATAGTGTGTTCCAGGAGTTGCCCTAGGTGATTTTCCCAGTCAGTCGCTCAAAGTTATTAAATGCCACTCCCCAAAAGTTGAATTTCTGACTGTGTATCACACCCAAGTTAAAATGGAGTTAAGGATTCAAAATGACTGCACCCAGGGGCATCTGTGTATCACACAGGTTGCACGGGTTCGAGTCCTGGCTCGGGCAAGCTGTCCTACATGTCTTCCTCCCATTTCCTCTCTAACAAAGCCTCAAATGCCAAAAAAAGACTGCGAAAAGCACTGGCAGTCAGTAGAAGCTCAAGTAAATTTATTATGTATTAGTACTTCCAACAGGGTGAGTAGGATTGTGGCTTTTACAGAGGAGTCTATCTTGGATTTCTGATTATGTGAAAATGTTGTGCTAGAACACATTCATGGTCAGAAATCCAGTTTCAATGGGTGGAACATTTGACAACTTCCTGTGGCTGACTGGGAAAATCCAACCTGAAACGACTTCTGCAACACACTAGAATTTAGAACATATTTATGATGCCACCTCCAATAATACTTCTTTCTCAGTTGACACGATTAAAATTTCATTTTGGGCTAACTTTTAGCCCCATCTAGTGGATGTATTACTTAACACACATGCCCAGGTAGAGTATATGGAAATATGAAGGCACTGACGGTTATAACTTTTAAAGGTACATACCTATTTCGGCACATAAAGTGAGCATTGAAGAACTTTGGTATTTAGCATGTTTCCACCTGTGTCTGGTTCCCTTATTACTTCTGGTGAATTTACTGAATTATGCAATGTTCCCTTCAGTCTTTTGTCAGGTTGCTGTGTTTTTGTGGTTGATTTTTGGCTTAGTAAATTTTAATCAATCTGTACTTGACTGTGTACAATTTTAGCTCCAATGTGAAGAATGTGTCTTACACTGCACTATAGCTAAAATGAGACTGGGGTTCAAGTCCCGGCCGGGTCACAACAAAGACCATCTAAAAATGGAGCTTCCTGCCATCCAGCTTGGTGCTCAGCAAAAATGGAATGGAGGAGGCAAATGGGGCGGCATTGGCTCAGGAGGTAGAGTGGGTTGCCTAATAACCTGAGGTTTGGTGGTTCAAATCCCGCTCTCCCCAGACATCCTGCTGTTGTGTCCCTGGGCAAGACATTTTATCCACCTTACCTCCAGTGTCCATGACACTGGGTATAAATGTGCGGTAGTGGTAGGAGAGGCCGTTGGCATGGATTGGCAGCCATGTTTCCGTCAGTCTGCCCCAGGGCAGCTGTGGCTACAGTAGTAGCTTACCACTACCATAGTCTGTGGAGTGAATGAATAATGTATCTACTGTAAAGCATCTTTGAGGGTCTATGAAAAGTGCTGTATAAATCTGATGCATTATTATTACCTCCACCAAGGAAGGAGGTATGTTTTCAGTGGTGTTGGTTTGTTGGTTTGTCTGATACCAACATACTGTAACTCAAAGTTATAAATGGATTTTGGTGAAATTTTCCGAAAAGGTGTGTAATGGCATGGGGAACACGTGATTAGATTTTCGTGATGATGTGAGAGTGCATACCTCCACCAAGGGTTTTGTTTGTATTTGTACAGCAGGATTACACAAAAACTGTTGGATGGGTTTGGATGAAATTTTCACCAGAGGTGGTTCTTGGCCTACAGACAAACTCATTACATTTTAGTAATATTCTAAGAATGCATACCTCTGCCAAGGCTCTTATCTTCTCACAGAGTGTTAGCAACAATACTCCAAAACTAATGGACAGACTTTGATGCAATTTTCACCTCGAGTGGCTCTAGGCCTACACACAAACCCATTATATTTTGGAGGTGATCCATGAGAGATGGAAGGAGGCTTGGTGGAGGTATGTGCTCTCTGAGTGCTTTTCTAGTTATTATTGTTAAATGACTGACTTTCAGCCGTATCTCAAAGGAAAACCAAGACAAATGTCACAGACTCTGGGGCTTATTTTGGCGGTCATCAGCAGACTTTTGCACCAGACTTCCTGCTGTACACTGGTGTTTTTGTTAGTTTCTGTCAGTGTGTTGCCTGCTTTATATGCTTTGCGTCATGCCATTTAGTTACCAGTAGACAGTGCCCCCGCTTTGTGCTGGGAGGTGGAGAGTCATTTCAAAGAGATGTGGTGGCGCACAACCTCATGTGCACCGGTATTATGGTGCATGTTATGACACTGCATTTTTGATCAGGCAAAAGATGGTCTGTCGTCAGAAGCGCATTGTTTAATGCTATTTCAGTGGCATGTTTTGAAATCGCGCAGCTCCAGAGCTCATGAGGAAACGGCATGCGCTGAGATTTTCTGTTATTTTAATGGACAGAGATGTAACAATCATGATATAATTGTCCATCATTTTATTTATATGATGATACACTAAATAGTTTTTTTTTTATTCCATCCACATTCTCATTTAAATTGTGGACTTATCATTGCAGTCTATGGATTAGGCATCAATGGATCATCTTTTTAGGGGAATAAATGAATGAACAGGAAGCATGTGTGTTCTGGTGTGGATGTGTGGTGCACAGGGGGAGGCATGTCGGTCTGAAAATTTTTATTCCATCCACATTTTTGTTTTCATCACGGACTTATTAGGCATTAATGGGTTTATTTTTAGGGGAATAAAGGAATAAAAGAACAGGGTTTTACTTTTCACTGGAACTCCTCAGAGAACAGGAGATGCACCATGCACCTGGCAGCAAATTTGTTTATGCACTGCTGTGATAAGGAAATGAACTTGGAAATGCCCATAAACATGTTCTATGTTAGTGACAACTGATTATGGACCGTGTCCTTGTAATACGGCCCTCTAACTTTTAGCTTCCTTGAATCCTAACACAACACTCCACATGACTATTACTGATAATTCTGCTTTAATTCAGCATCTCATCTGCACTCTCCTTAGCGAGCATGTAGCCATGTAGCCAGGCAGAGAAAAGGGCTGGATGGTACAGGGTCAAACCTAATCTTCCTTTTAATCCTATGGCAGCTATTTGATATTACACAGGATTAGAAACAGTTTTCATGCAAGCTCCAACATTTTAATAAATGTCTGTGCTAACAGCTTTAATCTTATTATGGCATTTAACTGATTATGAAGATCATTCGTTTGCACCGGGAACATTTTCAAAGAGATTTTGATAAAAATATGAATTATATAAAATCACGTGCTACAATTACAGCGGCTGGATGTAAAATAGAAGCTAGGCAGATATTACCTGATTTATTTTGCAACTAAGCAAAGCAATTATGACTTAATTATGCATTTCTATGATTGAGGAAACAATTTTCTCTTACAATAACAATTATATTGTAATTACCTCTTAGAAAAGCAACTTATTTTCCATTTCAGTAGATTAAGGAGGAAATAGCAAATAAAATATGAATACAATACCAAATAATATGAATAGGAGAAGAAGTGGGGCCATGTAAGTAAAGTCTGTTCAACAGAAGTAACACAGTTTGTTAAAGGCATACAAATATTAATCATTTCACCTACAATACTGCATGTGTTACTCTCATAAACAAATACTATGATGCTTTTGGAGTGCTACATTTATGGAAATAAGGCTGATTTAATTATACTTCAGAGGGCACATAACACGCCCTTTAATGTCCTCACTGTAGAGTGACTCATTCTTTGTCAAATGTGCTGGTAAACAAGCCTTGTGTACCTTGGCCTTGACTTTCTGCGGACTGTCCTCTGCTGATGGCTCTGTAGAACTGAGAGGGAAAAAGAGAAATAAAGAAAGGGGGAGATTGCATAGATGTTAAGGTGGTGTTTATCGTATGACATCATTAACTTTTTCTGATCATAAGAGGAAAACGGCTTCAGAAAATATCCTTTTTACCTGTTTCCAGGTGAGGTTCGGGGATCTTTGTCCTTTATTTTCAATTTCCTGAGGGGGGACCTGATTGAAACAGCAGAGTAAGAAGAGTAGTTGAATAAAATAATTTACACTTTAGAAAAACTATAAATTTGCAGTAGCAGTAATATACAGTATCACTAATTCCTTTAAGGATGCTTTCTCTAAAGATTTACTATTCATGTCCTAAATTCTGCATGCATATATGCTACAATACACTTTTAACGTTTATGAACCATTGCATTCATGGCTCCAAAGCCAGGGCCAGACCCTGTTCCGGCAGGATCTGGCAAAGCAGGGTTGCATCCCACTATCTTTACCACACCCACCGAGCTGTGGGAACGTTGGCCCCTCTGTGTTCTGGGACCTTCAACTTCACAAATTAAGCACTGTCCAAAGCATTTATATTTGCAAGATGGAGTTTATTTGAAATTTCTTAAAAATAATGGAAGATTCTTAAACAAACAAGCGATAAGTCATTGTGTTTGAAGACTGTCTAAACTTTTTCTACAACATCCTCTAAATGTACTGTATGTATAATACAAAGCGCAATAAGCATGTTCTCATTCTGTGCATGTCCAGAAAAATTGGTAGCAAAAAAGGAGCCAAACCCAACAGAGGACCAATGGTTTTCTCAGAACAAGTCACAAGCTTGGACAAAATGGCAACAGCGAGGTATGTATGGCTGTGTGTGGTTATTTATTGAGAGAATTAGGCTGCATTCACACCAGGATAGTCCAGGGGTCTCAGTTCGATTGGGAGGGGAATGCCGAGAATCTTCACATCACGGTTTGGTTTGGTTTAGTTTGCATTCACACTGCAGCGGACCAAAATGCATAAACAACGTCACGCAGTTACAACAACTGCTCGTTTAGGGCACTGTAGCCGAAACCACCACTGACCAGGAGAAAAAAATCTAGTGAAGAAGAAAAATCCGGCTCATTGATTGGCAAGGACCGAAAACAGAAATTCGTTCCCTTCAGCCAGGTTGTTTGTCTGCCACAAACAAGACCTTTTTTAACTTTTGTCCTCGGCTTTCTCCGGTAAAAGGATTTCTTGGATCTACGTGGTTGTCTTTATTGTTATTTTCTACCCAAAATGTACTACAGTAAACAGCACTTCCTCTTCTCAGACTACGTGTTGCCATGGTTACACAAACACCGAGAGGCACCTCTGCCCTTTGGTCTGCTGGATAGTCCGTTTGCATTCACACTGCAAGCGAAGCGCACCAGACTTCATTTGCAAGTGAACCGAGACCCCCATTTTCAGGTGGACCAGACTTTGCTTGTTTGGTGCACACCAGAGTTCAAACGCGTGTTCAGACAGCACCAAACCAACCAAACTATCCGTGGATAGGCCTTTGGTCTGGACCAAACGGTGGCCGTGTGAATGCGCCCTTATATTTGGCTACTGCAAACTGCTAAATGCGAACTCCAGTTTTCCTTCATTCATTCATTCATTCATCCCATGGCCTGTGGGCCATAGGGGTGTTATGGCAGATGCTTGGGTCCTCAGGGATCTCCAGCGCTCTCAATCTTCTGCTGTGCGAACCAGGGTTTGGAAGCTGCAGCCAGTCCATTCCTTGAGGTTATCCATCCGGGACTTTCTGTCTGCCTCTTCTTCACTATCCCTCCACTGTTCTCTGTAGGGTGGTCTTTGACAGGGAGGGATGATGGGCCCATACCAGGTCGGTTTGTGACGTTTTACTGTTGAGAGTAGTGGCTCTTGTTCTCCAGCACGGGTGGCAGCTAGCTGTCTTATGTATTCAGTTGCCTGGTGTTCTCTGTATGCAGGGCTTGACATTAACTTTTTTGCTCACCAGCCACTGTGGGTAGTGATTTTCCAAAGTTACTAGCCACTGAGCCTTTTTACTAGCCACAATTTTGCGGTTGGAAAATTATGTTTAATATGATCAAATTGGACTATTGCATGCTCAATCAATTACCCGTATACATACACAAAAAAATGTCAAGAGAAACACTGTCTGTTTAATTATCTATGAAGAGCAGTAAATACTGTGAAACGGTAGAGAAAAATATTTGCAATATGAGAGTTGAAGCACAGGTAGATTTGGATCTGTCCCAGTTCTCATTTGCACCCCTACCCCTTCGCCTACCCCTATGAAATGGGACGCCCCTTCATGGCTGCACAACATCATTAGTAGCTGCTGATTAACCTAAATGGACACTACCTGTTTTCAACAGAAAAAAGAAGAGAAAGAAAAGGAAAACTGACTAGAAAAAAACACAGTACTTATGGGAGTTGTAGTTTCATAGTCTCACACTGCAATAGTTTTACTATTTTAAATGCCGATTGAGAAAACTACAACTGATCAAAGTGGCTAGTTACCAGCCACTGCTGAAATCCACCAGCCATTGGCCGGTTGGCCAGTGTTAATGCCAAGCCCTGTCTGTATGACATATTGTATGTAGCATCCTCCTGTAGCACTTGTTTTCAAAGGATTGCATCCTCCGTTCAGTGTCTGCTGCGAGTGTCCAGCTCTCACATCCACAGAGGAGTGGAGACTAGCAGTGAATTGCAAAGTCTGATCCTCACAGGGAAGCTGATAGGGTTGCTTTTTCAGACACTGGCAAGTCTTGTCATGGCTGATGTTGCTGTGCCAATTCTTGTTTTTATTTCTTCTGTGGAGCTGCCATCTTCACTCACAAACGACGCAAGATTCTTGGAGTCCTTTACTTCTTCCAGTGTTTGCACGTTCATTCTGATGTTGGTTGGAGTTAGATGGTTGGAGCTGTTGACAAGGATCTTACTTTTCTCAGCCCTTAGCTCCATGCCATATGCTATAGCAAGTTTCTCCAGTCTGGTGGTAAGTTCCTGGAGTTCAGTTTTACTGTTTCTCATCAGGTCAATATCATCAGCAAAACAGAGGTTAGAAATGGGTTTTCCTCCAATAGTTATGGAGTTTTCCTACTGCCTGTTTAATACAACCTTTATTTTCTGTAGGTTAACTCTATTAGTGTTTGGAAGTTATCTGGTTAAAGAGTGAGCTGCCTGTTGATGTGTTTGTTTAAAAAGTCTTATGGTGATGTACAATGTCAGTGTATATACTAGCAGGATGAGGCTAACCAATTAGCACGGGCTCCTGTGTTGAGATCAGAATAGCCGAATGGCACAGGGAGTGATTAGACACCGCAGATGTTTTGATTCCTGCATTTTGTTTAAGTCACTCTGGTTTTGGTAGGGAGGTGTCGTACTTGCATAAATAAACCCTTCCTGTGCCCCTACCTGTAGTGAAATGTTTAAAATGGATGCAAACGTTGTGCTGGCAGGTTGCCAGCATGTTGTCTGTTTGTGTGAGATTTGACCCAATAATGAGCCTAACTGTCAATAATTTCCTAGTGACATAGAATAATGCAGACTAGATGGACAAACTCAGTCTTTTACCAACCAGTCATTGTGCCCTGAATGTGAGGTCACTTAAGTGTGTGTAATTCTAGCATTTGCTGTCTTACCCAGGGTCCAGAGCTTGACTTTGCTCCTCCAGCCTGCGGAAGGGGCTTGATATGGCAGGAGATGTGGAACCTGTGATTTTAAAAGATTAACTCTACTTGAAATGATTGATTAATATACTATAGTTAGAGGTGTTTAATTTGTCTATGTAATTCTGTATTATGAGGGTAAAGGTGTGCCGACCCTGCAGCGTTCTTCTGGGAGAGCCCTCTGCACTGCCAGGCACCCTACAGGGTGGCGCTCCTCCATCACAAGAGCCAAGACTACGAAAAGAACCGGAACGACTGTGACTCCCATGTCCCTCAAAGACCTGAAGACAGAGATGGACAGAGATTGAGAAGGAAATTGGAAGGAAAATGAATTAAACCAAGAAAAAAGTCTCAGAAAAGAAAAGAGAGGGAAATAAGATCTGAGCAGCCAAAAAGCTGCAGACTAATCTGACAGAAGTCACTTGACATACTTTCACCATCTCTAATTCCTTGCCCTCTTTTCACTGGGATGATCCACAGTGCTTTAGCTTCTGTGTCGCTGCCAATTCTGATCCAATTCTCAAGTTGTTTATCTGATCTGAGCTCACTACTGCTCTAGTTAAGTGCCGGCATTAGCAAATAAGAGCTTCTCATTCAGAAAAAAGAACAAAAAAGACGGTGCCTGTTATTATCACACTAGGAGAGACAATAAGTGGTGACAGAACCACAGACTCAGTTAGAGTGGCAAAGCAGCACACGGCAATTAATCCATTAAAGGGAGTTAAGTGGAATGGACAGGGGTTAAAGGCACGCACACACAGGCACACATTAACACCCTGTGGGGGATTAGAGACATACAGTAAAAAGTATAAAAGTAGTCTAATGAGAAAATCACATTCGTCCACATCACAACTGGTTGACGATTCAAAAGATGTTAAATGGAAGCTCCGCAAGTTCAAATATCTTTATTTAAGCTTTAGTGAGGAAAAGGGGAAAATGTGCAGATATCTATAACAATACAAACCTCTCCTTCTGTGGAGCAGATGCTGTCTCTGACAGCTCCCTTTGTTTTGCTGGGTGAGTTGAGAGAGGCCTCCTTCAAGTCTGTTATGAGAAAGAGTACAAGTAACTGAATTACAGCCATTCCAGTGTGAAACATTCCTCTTGCTTTAATTGTTGGGAGTTCTTACTGTCCATCAGTGCTTCAGTTTTGTTTTGTTTTTTCCTGAGCTCTCTATTAACATCAGGACTTCACGTTAACGTTTGTGCTCACCAGCCACTGTTGCTACTAGATGTAAAAGTCAGTATCTGCTCCCACCTCTGACAAGCCAGCCTCTACTACTGACGGAGACAAATCTTTAGCTAAAAAAATCTACATCTAGCCACAAAAATATTTGACATCAAAATGTTGGCAAAACAGTTCTAAACTGTGCTGTGTTCTGTACAAAAGCAATAAAATCATTAATATTATATATTTTTTAATTTAACCTTTATTTATACAGGGAAGGCCCATTGTGAGGCAACCTCTCTTTTTCAAGGTCACAATATAACGATAGAGCACTACATAATAACATTTTTGCCCTCTTAAAATTTAAGGCTGCAAATATTTAACTATCTTGATATTTATTTGTTACACTGGTATTTGTTTAAGGCATTTCAATATTTGCTTCTTTTACAAATTCACCTTTACCAAATTCACATAAAAATGCTCATTTTTGATCTCACAAACTCACACAAAAAAAGGTAGCAACTTGCATAACTGGTGCTTCTCCAAAAATTGGAATATTGTGATTTTTAAAAAAATGTAATTTAATATAATTAAACTTTCATATTTTCCATATTCCTCCTATATAAAGTTAGCTATTTCAAGAATTAATTTTTTTAATGATTATGACTTAACTCTATGAATTAAATCACAGACTCATGATATTAATGTTTTTTTCAGATGCACTATAATAAAAAACACAAATTTACATGGCAAAATTTGCAAATTTATGAGAAGGAGAATTTGTTTTTTCTGGGGGGGGGGGGGTTACAAGGGAAAAATGTATATCTATGAGAAAAATGCAGCAAATTTATGAGAAAAATAAGTCACAAATTAACATTAAAAAGTAAAAAAGTCACAATTCTGAAAAAACATTGATCCTGAAACAGTCCACTGACAGAGAAGAAAGACTGTGCAGAACATCTGGATATTCAATTCAGCTTTTGAACTTCAAAACTAGCATTCAGGACAGGCCTATTAAATTAACATATTTTTTCTTATATACGCAAGTTTCTATTTGTAAATTTGCAACTTTTTTCTTTTTAAATTTGTGACTCATGAATTTGTCAGATTTTGTCCCACTATATATATAGATAGATAGATACAGTGGGGCAAAAAAGTATTTAGTCAGCCACCAGTTGTGCAAGTTCTCCCACTTAAAAGATGAGAGAGGTCTCCAATTTTCATCACAGGTATACCTCAACTATGAGAGACAAAATGGGAAGAAAAAAAAATCCAGAAAATCACATTGAAGGATTTTTAATGAATTAATTGGTAAATTCCTCGGTAAAATAAGTATTTGGTCACCTACAAACAAGCAAGATTTCTGGCTTTCACAGACATGTAACTTCTTCTTTAAGAGGCTCCTCTGTCCTCCACTTGTTACCTGTATTAATGGCACCTGTTGGAACTCGTTATCAGTATAAAAGACACCTGTCCACGACCTCAAACAGTCAGACTCCAAACTCCACTATGGCCAAGACCAAAGAGCTGTCAAAGGACACCAGAAACAAAATTGTAGACCTGCACCAGGCTGGGAAGACTGAATCTGCAATAGGTAAGCAGCTTGGTGTGAAGAAATCAACTGTGGGAGCAATTATTAGAAAATGGAAGACATACAAGACCTCTGATATTCTCCCTCGATCTGGGGCTCCACGCAAGATCTCACCCTGTAGGGTCAAAATGATCACGAGAACGGTGAGCAAAAATCCCAGAACCACACGGGGGGACCTAGTGAATGACCTGGAGAGAGCTGGGACCAAAGTAACAAAGGCTACCATCAGTAACACACTACGCCGCCAGGGACTCAAATCCTGCAGTGCCAGATGTGTCCCCCTGCTTAAGCCAGTACACATCCAGGCCCGTCTGAAGTTTGCTAGAGAGCATTTGGATGATCCAGAAGAGGACTGGGAGAATGTCATATGGTCAGATGAAATCAAAATAGAACTTTTTGGGAAAAACTCAACTTGTCGTGTTTGGAGGAGAAAGAACACCATACCTACTGTGAAGCATGGGGGTGGAAACATCATGCTTTGGGGCTGTTTTTCTGCAAAGGGACCAGGACGACTGATCCGTGTAAAGGAAAGAATGAATGGGGCCATGTATCGTGAGATTTTAGGTGAAAACCTCCTTCCATCAGCAAGGGCATTGAAGATGAAATGTGGCTGGGTCTTTCAGCATGACAATGATCCCAAACACACCGCCCGGGCAATGAAGGAGTGGCTTCGTAAGAAGCATTTCAAGGTCCTGGAGTGGCCTAGCCAGTCTCCAGATCTCAACCCCATAGAAAATCTTTGGAGGGAGTTGAAAGTCTGTGTTGCCCAGCGACAGCCCCAAAACATCACTGCTCTAGAGGAGATCTGCATGGAGGAATGGGCCAAAATACCAGCAACAGTGTGTGAAAACCTTGTGAAGACTTACAGAAAACGTTTGACCTCTGTCATTGCCAACAAAGGGTATATAACAAAGTATTGAGATGAACTTTTGTTATTGACCAAATACTTATTTTACAGAGGAATTTACCAATTAATTCATTAAAAATCCTTCAATGTGATTTTCTGGATTTTTTTTTCATTTTGTCTCTCATAGTTGAGGTATACCTATGATGAAAATTGGAGACCTCTCTCATCTTTTAAGTGGGAGAACTTGCACAATTGGTGGCTGACTAAATACTTTTTGCCCCACTGTAGACAGATAGATAGATAGATAGATAGATAGATAAGAGTATTATTTTGTTTATGAAACCAGCCACAGGGTGTGCACAAGCCTGTGAACTCTGAACAAAGAAGATCCCAGCTGTTTCCTCATGAGCTCCAGAGCTGCATGATTTCAAAACACGCCACTGAAATAGCATTAAACAATGCACTTCTGATGATAGACTTCCTTTTTCCTGCTCAAAAGTGGATTGTCATGACATGCACTACAACAGTAATATGCATTAGATTGCGCACCGCCACACCTCTTTGAAATGAGCCTCTGCCTCTCAGGGCAAAGTGGGCGCACTGTTTACTGGTAATTAGATGGCATGATGCAAAGCGTAAAAAACAGATAATGCACTGGCAGAAACTAACAAAAACACTGGCATACGGTGGAAAGTCTGGCAGAAAAGTCTACTGATGATCGTCAAAATAGGGCCCAGAGTGAGAGAGGCAAGGCTGAGAGTGTTTGGACATGTGCAGAGGAGGGATAGTGGATATATTGGACAAAGGATGATGAAGATGGCACTTCTAAACAGGAGGAAAAGAGAAAGATTCATGGATGTAGTAAATGAGAACATGGAGAGGGTTGGTATTACAGAGGAAGATGCAAGGGATAGGGTGAGATGGAGGCAGATGATCCGCTGTGGCGACCCCTAAAGGAAGCAGCTGAAAGAAGAAGATTATTTTTCTTGTGAATTTGTGATTGTTTTGTAAATTAGCATCTTAAACAGTTCAGATATTTAGCAATTCAAATGTTCTCTGTGTGGGGGCATGGTGTGGGGGTTCTCCACACAGAGAAGGCAGCTAGGGAAGGGGGGGAACAATGGACCGAAAGAGGAGGTGTCACCGGGGGGTATCAGACGGGACAGTAAGGACTATGCGCCCCTCGGGGAGAGGAGGAACTGCCGGAGCTGCAGGAAGAGGAAAGGGTGTGAGAGCGGCGCCAGCATTATGTCATGTTAATGTACCACACAGGTCTTTGTTCCAAACAGCAATGTATTATGGTCGGAAGTTCTGAGTCTCAATGCATGGTATTAAAGATATAAAAGAGAAATGCACAGAGACCCAGGATCGCTTTTGCTGTACTGTATGTTGGAGAAAGAATAAAGTTCATGTGTCGTCTAGCTCGTCGCCTCGCCTGCTTCCTTTCTCCATATTGGTGACCCTAAGACTTGCCATGGAAAGCAAGCCGAGCGTTGCCCTGGAGACTACATGGAGGGAGAGCACCAGTGCTTGACTGTCTCAGTCAAGCTCCTGGACTTCTGGCTTCACAATCTGACCGCGTGGTTCTTGCACATAGAAGCCCAGTTTGCACTCCGCGGGATAACAACGGACAATACCAAGTATTACTACATGGTCGCTGCACTGGATGTGCACGCCATGCAACAGGTGACGAAAAGGAAGGAAAATATGAAGCGCTCAAGAGGTTTCTCCACCGTTATACCCTTTCTGACAGTGAGAGGGCAGAGAAACTCCTAACGTGTTCGGAGTTAGGTGACAGATCAGCAGTGGAGCTCATGGAGAGCATGTTTTCGCTGAGGGGGAAGGACAATGAATCTTTCCTGTTTGCCCACTTGTTCCTCAGGAACCTACCGGCTACAGTGAGGGTGATCCTGGCCAACTCACCACGGCTGGTTGCTAAGGACTACAGCAAGGGACTCCAGTGAGGTTGAGGAGCCATTGGTGGTAGCTGGGACGGACACCAGGAGACGAAGGAACGGGGCGATCTGTTTTTATCACCGCCGTTTCGGCTCAAATGCCCAACGTTGCCTGTTGCCATGCCAAGTCAAGAAGCCGGCAAGATGGCACGTTCAGAATTCAGTTGCAGCTGCAACCAATGGTGACAGGAACAGACTGCTTTATGTCAATGGCACACGTTCTGGGAGACGGTTTTTGGTGGACTCCAGCTCCCAGAAGAGCCTCATCCTGCCGTCTTCGCAGACAGGGTGGCAGGATGCAGCAGTCCCGAGCTCACGGCCGCCAACGGCTCCACTATCAGGACATTTGGTGAGCGGACACTGACGATATGCTTGCACGGATGCAACTTTCAGTGGAACTTTGTGGTAGCTGCATGTTCCGCCCCCATTTTAGGTGCAGATTTTTTATGTGCTTATGGGCTGTTAGTCAATGTTGCTAATAGGAGATTAGTGGATGCTGTCTCTTCTACCTCGCTGCCCTGTACAGCTCGGGGAGCTGGGTCGACAACACTGGCTAACATTATAGCTCCAGGGGGTAAGTACCAACATTTGCTCACACAGTTCCCAGCACTCATGGTCCTGACTTTTTTGGCTACGATAACGAAACACGGGGTCGAACACTTCATAACGACAAAAGGCCCGCAGGTGTTCGTGTGACCTCTGCATTTGGATGCAGCTAAACTGGCCAGCGCGTGAGAGGAGTTTGCCAACTTAGAGCAGTTGTGCATCATCAGGCACTCCAACAGCCCGTGGGCATCCCTGCTACACATGGTGCCTAAAGCCAACGGGTTGTGGCGACTGTGCAGCGGTTTCGGCCACTTGAATGATGCCACAGAACACGATCGTTATCCTGTTCTGCGCATCCAGGATTTTTCCGTGCACCTGGCCAGGGCGCATGTTTTTTCAAAAGTGGATCTGGTCTGTGGATACCATCAGGTCCCGGTGTGCGCAGAAGACATTTCAAAAACAGTGGTAATAACTCCTTTCGGCCTTTTCGAGTTTTTACACATGCTGTTTGGATTAAAAGGCGCGGCACAGACTTCCCAGAGGATGATGGATGCAGTGCTTCGTGACTTGTCCTTCATTTTCATCTACTTAGACAACATTCTGGTAGCTAGCGCATCCGAGGAGGCGTACATCGCCCATGTTAAGATGGTTTTCCAGAGGTTGGAAGCGCACGGGCTTATAGTGAACCCGGCGAAGTGCCAGCTCAGTGTGCCTGTGATTGATTTTTTGGGCCACTGCATTTCCCCGGAGGGTGCGATTCCGCTACCGGATAAGGCGCGCGCCGTACCATGAGGGCCCTGCAGGAGATTTTGGGGATGGTCAATTTTTATAACTGTTTCTTTCCTCGGGCAGCCCAGCTGATGCAGCCGTTGTATGCCATGCTGAAAAAAAAAAGAAGCCCATGGAAAACGTCGACTGGACTCCCGAGTGAGTCCAGGCTTTCACAAACGCCAAAACAGCACTTGCGAATTCCGCGTTGCTAGCTCATCCGGATCCGTCGGCACGGATAGCGCTCACTACGGACGCGTCTGATGTTGCCATAGGAGCAGTGGTAGAGCAGTACCTCTCCGGTTTTTGGCAGCTGCTTGCATTTTTCAGTTGGACTTTGAGCGACAGCGAATGCAAATACAGCATGTTTGACAGAGAGTTGTTGGCTCTACGCCTGGCGACGCGCCATTTCCAGTTTTGGCTAGAAGGACGCGAGTTCACCGCATTCGTCGACCATAAGCCGCTGATGTACGCGATGTCCAAGGTCTCAGAACTGTGGTCGGCCCAGCAGCAACGACATTTGGCCTCGATTTCAGAGTTTACGACCAACATTCAACACGTCACCGGTAACCTCAACATCGTGGCCGATTGTCTGTCCCATTTGTTAGTCTCCCCGGTCTACATGGGAATACATTTCCCTGCCATGGCCACGGAGCAAGCTGGGAACATGGACATTTGAGCGCTCCAGTCTGCGTCTACTGGGTTAAGGCTTGAGAGCAGGGTGATGCAAGAAGGGTTCCCTCCCTTGCTCTGTGATGTCTCCACCAGCCGCCCGCACCCGGTGGTTCCGAGCTCTTGGCCCGTCACGCTTTTGAGTCGGTCGACTCACTTTCACATCCGGGAGTGCGCGCTTCTGTGAAGCTAGTGGGGGTGAAATTCGTCTGGTTGCAGTTGCGCAAGGACGTGAAGGAGTGGGCTGCAGCTTGCGTCGCGTGCCAGCGGGCCAAAGTGCACAAGCACACCGGAGCCCCGCTCGAGCCATTCCAAATCCCGGCCAGGAGGTTTGAACACGTTCACGTGGATTTGGTGGGACCCCTCCTGCCATCGCAAGGTTTCACGCAGCTTTTAACAATTGTAGACCTCACCACGCGCTGGCCTGAAGCGGTCCCGCTGCCTTCTACCGCAGAAGTGGCTCGTGCTTTTTTGTCGGCTTGGGTTGCATGGTTCGGATCCCCGTCAGGCATCACTTCTGACAGGGGTCCACAATTCATTTCGGAACTCCCTGGCAGACTCATTTTTTTCTCAGCTGCTGTGGATCCCCGGAGAGTTTTTACCAGAAAACCCCATGCCTGGGGCTGAGCCAACCGTGCAGTTTTTGCACAGTACAGAGGCTTTTAACATACTGGGCCCGGCACACCATTGTTTCCCCTGCACCTTCATCCCAAAAAGCTTGCAGAATGCCAGTTTGGTTTTTGTCAGACACGATACGCACCGGACCCCACTGCGCCCACCGTACGATGGACCGTTCAGGGTGTTGGAACCTGGGGCGAAGCATTTTATGTTAGACATGGGGGGATGTAGGGAGACCATCTGCAACATCTCGACATCTTGACATCTGCAACATCTCGACAGGCTGAAGCCCACTTTTGTGTTGGCAGATGAGCAGGTGGTGTTGGCCCAAGCTCCCCGGCGCGGACGCCCACCATTGGTGGCTCCGCAAGTTGGTGATCCCTCAGCAGGGACCCACGCTCGCGAGGCTAATGTATTTTCTCCCCCTCCCTTTTTCCCTCCACAGACTGACGTGCCCTCCTATACACCTTGCCAGCAGGGCGGTTCAACTGGATCGGCGACTCCCCACTACAGCCGCTACAAGCGCCGGCTCAAGCCCAAAGAACGGGGGGGGGGGGGGGGGATTAGGGCCCTTTCTGGGTGTTCGGCGGCGGGGGGGGCAGCTGTGTGGGGGGGCATGGTGTGGGGGTTCTCCACCCAGAGAAGGCAGCTGGGGAAGGGGGGAACAATGGACCAAAAGAGGAGGTGTCACCGGGGGGGTATCAGATGGGACAGTAAGGACTATACCCCCCTCGGGGAGAGGAGGAACTGCCAGAGCTGCTGGAAGAGGAAAGGGTGTGAGAGCGGCGCAGGCATTATGTCATGTTAATGTGCCACACAGGTCTTTGTTCCAAACAGCAATGTATTATGGTTGGAAGTTCCGGGTCTCAGTGCATGGTATTGAAGATATAAAAAAGGAATGCACAGAGACCCTGAATCGCTTTTGCTGTACTGTATGTTAGAGAAAGAATAAAGTTCATGTGTCGTCCAGCTTGTTGCCTTGCCTGCTTCCTTTCTCCACATTTATTATTTTTAGCTTCAAGTATAGCTGCAAATGCAATTGGTTTATCAATCTAGATGTCTTTTGCAGAAACTACAAGAGCAGCTCATTAAAGATTTCCCCTGACCCTCTTCCAGTTATTATTGGAGACTGAAACTGCACATGTATAATAATGCATATCTCTAGAGGTCACATGGTCATTTGCAAGTTCTCTTTTACAGGTGCTAAAGTGGAATAAGGTGTGATAATGGAGTCAGTTGAATGCAGTGAGGTCATCAGATTTCTGTACTTGAGAGGCCACACACCACAGGAGACATTCGATGAAATGAAAGAGACTTATGGGGAGGATGCCCAATCGTATGGCATTGACAGTTCGAATGTGGTCGGACATTCGTGGGAACAGCACCCATTTCTATGCATCCACAGTGCGCCATTGATGAAGACATCATAAACCAAGTGGAGGCCACCATTTTGGAGAATCACCACATAACCATCTGCCAGCTAGCCTAAAATGTCAATGTGAGGCCTGTGGAAAAAAATCATCTATGACCATTTGCATATGGGGAAGTTGTCTGTACAATGGATTCCCTAGTTGCTCGTACCTTTCCAGAAGCAGGAACAAGTCACATGCTCCTCTTCTGGCCATGTGCCAAGAAGATCAGGAGGACTTCGATGACAGTAATCATGCAGGATGAAACATGGTTCCGTCACTATGATCCAGAGAATAAAGCCCAGTCAATGCAGTAGAAGTATTATGACTCATCACCGCCGAAGAAGGCACATATCTAACCCACAGTGGGTAAGGTTATGCTCACAGTCCTTTTGGGACCAGCATGGAGTATTGATGGATTTCCTGGCAAAGGATACCACAATTATTGGGATTTACTATGCTTCACTGCTGCAGAAACCATGGAAGGCCATCAAAACTGAGAGGCGTGGCATGCTGACTAAAGGTGTTCACCTACTGCAAGACAACGACCCAGTTCATAACGCATGTTGTCCAGACGGAAACACAGTCCTGCAGCTACGAAATCCTTACTGACTCCTCCTTACTCTCCCGACCATGTGATATCTATCCCTTTCCAACCATTAAGTCATTTTTGAAGACCAAGCACTTCCAAGACAATGAAACGTTAATTTCCAAGGTCAAGTCATGGGCTCTGATGCAACCTGCAGACCTTGTTGGCACCTATGTAAAGAAAGACCAATAACTTTGTTCCTCTCATTCCATGGGAAATACAGTGCGTTGGGAAAGTATTCATAATGGCAATGTGAAGAAAGTTTTTTTTTTTAGATTTTTGCAAATTTATTTAAAAAAAAAAAAACCCAAAGAAATCACATGTACACCGAAGTGGTGGCCTAGAGGTAGAGCATCCGCCCCACAACCGGGAGACTGGGGTTCAAGTCCCAGCCGGGTCATGCCAAAGATTATAAAAAAAAAAAGAACTTCCTGCCATCCAGCTTGGTGCTCAGCAAAACTGGAACGGAGGAGGTAAATGTTGGTTATCAAGCCACAGGGGGTGCACAAGCCAGTGTACTCCCTGTGCTGGTCCCAAGCCCGGATAAATGGGCAGGGTTATGTCAGGAAGGGTATCCGGCGTAAAAATCCTTACCAAATCTACATGCAGATCATCTTGATATCAGATGATGATATGCTGTGATGACCCTGAAAGGGAACAGTTGAAAGACAAAACAAAAAGAAATCACATAACACATACATAAGTATTATTATACACATCAGTATTCACAGCCTTTGCCATGAAGCTCAAAATTAAGCTCAGGTTCATCCTGTTTCCACTGATCATCCTTGAGATGTTTCTACAGCTTAATTGGAGTCCACCTGTGGTAAATTCAGTTGATTGGATGGCACACACCTGTCTATATAAGGTCCCACAGTTGACAGTGCATGTCAGAGCACAAACCAAGCATGAAGTCAAAGGAACTGTCTGTAGACCTCCGAGACAGGATTGTCTCGAGGTACAAATCTGGGGAAGGGTACAGAAAAATTTCTGCTGCTTTGAAGGTCCCAATGAGCACAGTGGCCTCTATCATCCATAAATGGAAGACATTCAGAACCACCAGTACTCGTACTAGAGCTGACCCGCCGTCTAAACTGAGCGATCAGGGGAGAAGGGCCTTAGTCAGGGAGGCAACCAAGAACCCGATGGTCACTCTGTTAGAGCTCCAGCATTCCTCTGTGGAGAGAGGAGAACCTTCCAGAAGGACAACCATCTCTGCAGCAATCCACCAATCAGGCCTGTATGGTAGAGTGGCCAGACGGAAGCCACTCCTTAGTAAAAGGCACATGGTAGCCCGCCTGGAGTTTGCCAAAAGACACTTGAAGGACTCTCAGACCATGAGAAACAAAATTCTCTGGTCTGATGAGGCAAAGATTGAACTCTCTGGCTAGAATGCCAGGCATCATGGTTGGAGGAAACCATCCACCGCTCATCACCAGGCCAATACCATCCCTACTGTGAAGCATGGTGGTGGCAGCATCATGCTGTGGGGATGTTTTTCAGTGGCAGGAACTGCAAGACTAGTCAGGATAGAGGGGAAGATGAATGCAGCAATGTACAGAGACATCCTGGATGAAAACCTACTCCAGAACGCTCTTGACCTCAGACTGGGGCAAAGGTTCATCTTTCAGCAGGACAATGACCCTAAGCACACAGCCAAGATATCAAAGGAGTGGCTTCAGGACAACTCTGTGAATGTCCTTGAGTAGCCCAGCCACAGCCCAGACTTAAATCCAATTGAACATCTCTGGAGAGATCTGAAAATGGCTGTGCACCGACACTTCCCATCCAACCAGATGGAGCTTGAGAGGTGCTGCCTTTGCAGCACCTCTGAATGGGTGAAATTGAATGGGTGAAATTGCCCAAAGATAGGTGTGCCAAGCTTGTGGCATCATATTCAAAAAGACTTGAGGCTGTAGTTGCTGCCAAAGGTGCATCAACAAAGTATTGAGCAAAGGCTGTGAATACTTATGTACATGTGATTTCTTAGTTTTTTATTTTTAATAAATTTGCAAAAATCTCAAAAAACTTTTTTCACGTTGTCATTATGGGGTATTGTGTGTAGAATTTTGAAGAAAAAAATGAATATTATTCCATTTTGGAATAAGGCTGTAACATAAAATGTGGAAAAAGTGAAGCGCTGTGAATACTTTCTGAATGCACTGTAAGTCGGGGGAAATCTTTAATGAACGGCCCTTGTATATAACTATACATAATCCACTACCATATGGCTAGTGGGCCACTGTTAATGTCAAACCCTGGCTAACACCCACATTTAATGCATCTATTAAAAAATGCATCAACTCTTAAAACATTTTTTCTTCCCAGGGGTGACACTACTGCTTCAATTCAATTCAAACAATTTTATTTATCCCTCAAGGGGCAATTAGCCAGACAATCAGCACATTTCACTCTCAGTTATGTCTGATGAAACTGAATCACTTGAGTTTCAAAAGAGACCATTTCAGCAGATCCTGTCTTGTCCTCCCACATTCTTGCACCCTCTTGTTTTAATATTGCATATCATGGGTTTTATCAATCCTTTCACTTCTGATCCAGTCACTCTGTTATCCCATCAGCACTGAGCAGTACTGAATGAGGCGCTTCTTGGTGTACACTCTGTTCTGACAGATGCAGCCACTGAAATGAAGCCAGCAGAGCTTAAAAATACTTGGAGAGAACAAAGCGAATAGATGCGCTCTGAACAGATTATCTGCTTGTTTTTGTTTGTAGAGGTCCCAAGCCAGAAGCACGAGTGTTTGAAGGGGCTGCACTTCTGTGTCTGCAGTGTAATTAAAGTTTTTATGCAATACTGTATGAGGGGAGGTTGAAAAGTTCATTAGCTTAACGGTTCATAGTGGTCATATTTGACCAAATGTGGTTTATTTTTCAATTGCAGGGATCCAAGCGCTGCAACACTGATGGGAGAGGTGTGTGGACCGAAGGGGAGACTATGTAGAACAATTTTGACCACTGAACTTTTCAGCCTATGAACTTTTCAGCCCCCCCCCCCGTTTGTTGGCAATACAGAGAAATATTTTAATATACCTGATATAAGTATAAAGCTGGCTTGACATTAGCACTGGCCCACCATCGAAATGCTTGAAGAATTTAATCACTTTTACCAGCCACTTTGGCAGATGTGTTTTTCTCCTACATAGTCTTCACAAAGGTCAACTGGTCACAAAAACTGTGGATTTATGAGGAAAACTTACATGCATGATAAAATAACTCATAAGGAAAATCACAACTTTACCATAAGCAGGACACAAATGTAAGAGAAAAAAATTGAAAGAACAAATGAGCAAATTTATGATAGAAATGTAAATTTACAATAAAAAAAGTCATATAGTTAAGACTAAAAAGTTGCAAATTTGTAAGAAAAGTTGCAAGTTATGATTAAAAAAAGTTACAAATTTGTGACAAGAAAGATGTAAATTAATGAGAAAAAAAATTGAGGAAAAAACATGAATTTGGAAGAAAAAAGTCACACATATACATGAAATAAAAAGCTACACATGACAAAAAGTCACTAATTTAAAAGAAAAATAATGTAGAAAAACTACAAATTTAAGAGGGAAAAAACCTCACTTGCTACCAATACTGTCAAGCCTGTGTATTGTTATATGAATATGTTTATTTCTGACCATCAGTGACTGAGTAGCTCATTCCGGCCTGATGAAACCATCGTGAAACTGCCCAGATCTCCTGGTATTCGACCTTGAGTACAACCAAAATGCCGATCCACCTGAAGATCATCGTGAGTGAGTTTGTTGAACACTGGGGAAACTACCTAGAAGGAGTAGTGATTCCCCTGAAATATGGCTTTGTTGGAATAAGCTAAAAATGTAGAAGTGAAGAATGGCATGGCCCCAGCTAGACCATGACTCATTCATTCATTTAGTCAAACAATGATTTTACTTCTTAACCCGAGAACACTAATGTCAGGTGATTTTCACCCACTCATTTCTTGTCTGAGTTGTATGGGTTCTTGGGTAGCTTAGGCAACTGGTCATTTTTGCCCTCTCAAAAAATGCCATTTTTTGTTTATCTCTCCCACGGTTTTTTTGTTTGTTTGTTTGTTTTGTTTTTTGGGGTTTTTTGGGGCTTGATCCTCAGACATAGCTCTATGTTAACTTAGCACCACATTTTTATTCACTTACTGTACATATTTTGACAGACTCTGGTTGTACTAGTTAAACCAGCTCATCACTGATGGAGAAGCTTTTTATGACCTGATGAAATCACCTCAAGAATGCTCTTGACTGTTGACTTTGACCTTAAGCACAGCCTAGATGCAGACCCATCTAGGATGTGCATAAGGTCATGATCATTGTCCTAGGAGAAGTAACGATTTTCATGCACTCATAAATGCCCAGATCTCCTGACTTTTGACAATGACCGTGACCTTGAGCTCAACCTGGATGCAGACAAACCTGAGAATGTGAGTGAGTTTGTTGAGAATTAGGGCAATTGCCTAGGGGGAGTAACAATTTTTATAAAATCATGCAAGCGCTGAGATCTCCTGACCTTTGACCCAGACCTTGAGTACAACCTGGATGCAGACCTAGCTGAGGATCCTTGTGATTTTGGTGAGCATCGAGGCCATTGCCTAGCGCAAGTGGTGATTTTTCTAAAATCATCCAAGTGCCCAGATCCCCTGACCTTTGACCCTTAACTTGAGCACAACTTGAATGCAGACCCACCTGAGGATCATTGTGTGCAAGTTTGGTAAGCTTCAGGGCAAATACCTAGGAGGAGTAGCAATTCCCATAAATGTGGGTGGACAGACGGATGGTCGGATGCCACATCATCACATTAGCTCCTTTCAGCTTTGCCAGAATGAGTTAAGAGCTAATTTAACATATTAGTTACCAGACAGACCTCTGGATTTTGTAGCATCTCTGTCAGAGCTGTTGCTGTTGTTGTTGTTGACTTGGATGCCGTTCTGCTTCATCAGCTGCATCAGCTCGGACTCTAATGTTGCTATCTGTAGAGAGAGGAACCAATCAATGTTAATCAGCTGGAGGCATTTGTCTGCTTTAGAGCACAAAAGACAAATGCTGTGATCAGGAGACAATAGTTGATTATTTTTAGTTTGTTAGATGAAAGGCCTTTTAAGCTCTCCCTATCATATAGTTATATTATTATATTAATCACACTGTTACAATGTTAAATGATTATGCTAAGCATGATTAAAGTTTAAAATATTCAATTTCTATTTATTTATTAAAGGACAATGCACCAGTGCAAAGGACAATACACCAATGGTGAGGGGGGCCATTAAGCTGAAGAAGGAGTCCTATCAAGCTTGGTTGGCTTGTGGGACTCCCGAAGCAGCTGAGGTGTACCGGCAGGCCAAGCCGAGTGCAGCTCGGGTGGTTGCTGAAGCAAAAACCCGGGCATGGGAGGAGTTTGGTGAGGCCATGGAACAAGACTTTCGGTCGGCCTCGAAGAGATTCTGGCAAACTGTCCGGCGGCTCAGGAGGGGAAAGCAGCTCCCTGTCCACACTGTGTATGGTACGGATGGGACACTGTTGACTTCGACTGGGGATATCGTTGGGCGGTGGAAGGAATACTTCGAGGATCTTCTCAATCCCACTGATACGCCTTCCACAGAGGAAGCAGGGTTTGGGGACGAGGGGGATGACTTGCCTATCACAGGGGCTGAGGTTGCCAAGGTGGTTAAAAATCTCCTTGGTGGCCGGGCCCCCGGGGTGGACGAGATTCGCCCTGAGTACCTCAAGGCCCTGGATGTTGTTGGGCTGTCATGGTTGACACGCCTCTGCAACATTGCGTGGAGGTTGGGGGCAGTGCCTTTGGTTCCTCTCTTCAAAAAAGGGGACCGGAGGGTGTGCTCCAACTTTAGAGGGATCACACTCCTCAGCCTTCCTGGGAAGGTCTATGCCAAGGTACTGGAGAGGAGGGTCCGGCCGTTGGTCGAACCTCGGATTCAGGAGGAGCAATGTGGTTTTCGTCCTGGCCGTGGCACATCGGACCAGCTCTTTACCCTCTCGAGAATTCCTGAGGGTTCGTGAGAGTTTGCCCAACCCTTTACATGTGTTTTGTGGACTTGGAGAAGGCATTTGACAGTGTCCCTCGTGGTTTTTTGTGGGTCGGTGCTTCAGGAGTATGGGGTATCGGGCTTGTTGTTACGAGCTATTCGGTCTCTGTACGACTGTTGTGAGAGTTTGGTTCGTATTGCCAACACTCGGTCGGAGTCATTCCCAGTGAGAGTTGGACTCCGCCAGGGCTGCCCTTTGTCACCGAACCTGTTCATAATTTTTATGGACAGGATTTCTAGGTCCAGCCAGGGAATGGAGGGTGTCATGCTTGGTGACCACAGGATCTCATCTCTGTTGTTTGCAGATTATGTTGTCCTGTTGGCTTCATCCAGCAATGACCTACAGCTCTTGCTGGGACGGTTTGCTGCTGAGAGTGAAGCAGCTGGGATGAGAATCAGCACCTCCAAGTCCGAGTCCATGGTCCTCAGCCGGAAAAAGGTGGATTGTCCTCTCTAGGTTGGGAACAGGCTCCTGCCCCAAGTGGAGGAGTTTAAGTATCTTGGGGTCTTATTCACGAGTGAGGGGAAAATGGAGTGAGAGATTGACAGACGGATTGGAGCAGCATCTGCAGTGATGCGGACGTTGTACCGTTCTGTTGTGGTGAAGAGGGAGCTGAGTTCTAAGGCAAAGCTGTCGATTTACCAGTCAATCTACGCTCCTACTCTCACCTATGGCCACAAGCTTTGGGTAATAACCGAAAGAACAAGATCGCGGATACAAGCGGCTGAAATGAGCTTTCTCCATAGGATTGCTGGACTCACCCTCAGAGATAGGGTGAGGAGCTCAGTCATCCGGGAGAGGCTCAGAGTAGAACCACTGCTCCTCCACATTGAAAGGAGTCAGTTGAGGTGGTATGGGCATCTGATTAGGATGCCTCCTGGACGCCTCCCACTTGAAGTGTTTCAGGCATGTCCCACTGGGAGGAGACCCCGGGGCAGACCCAGGACTCGGTGGAGAGACTATGTCTCCCAGCTGGTCTGGGAAAGCCTTGGTATCCTCTCTGAAGAGCTGGAGCAGGTGGCTGGGGAGAGGGAAGTCTGGGCTTCTCTGCTTGAACTGTTGCCTCCGCAACCCGGATCTCCGGAAAAGCGGTAGATGATGGATGGATGGATGGATGGATGGATGGAAGGACAATGCAAGTTAATGAACATTAATAAAATCAATGTAAATAAGCCAGATTATAACCAAAGGCTAAATTGAGGCAACATACAGTATGTAGTGATCTCCAGTTTCAGGATAATATAAATACAGTTGGGTTCTGATTTTTTTTTTTTTTTTCTAGTATGACATCAAAGTGAGAGGATTTGCCAGATATCGTCATCCCACATTGTGTGTTTTGTGGGCAGGACACCCAGTTGAAGTTCCCAGCCTTTGTTTGGGTACACACAGAAAAATAACAGTGCCCACTGGGAACCAAAAGGTTCTTCAGACTGATGCCATAGAACCCTTTTGAGTTCCATTAAGAAAACTTTAGTAAGAGGTTCTTCAAAGAGACTTTTTTTTTTTTTAGAAAGGCACAGTAATCTGCCTCCATGCAACTTTACCAGAAATTAACAACTCAGTTATTTGAAGAACCATATAAGGTGTGCTGAGTACCATCCTCTAAATCAGGGGTGTCAAACTCATTCCATGGAGGGCCAAGACCCTGCAGGTTTTACTTCCACCCAGTCTCTTCAGCAGGTGTTTTCACTGATCAGCAATCAGTAGGAAGAAATTCAGAGAAATCACCTGTTGAAGACACTGGGTGGAAGTAAAACCTGCAGGGTCTTGGCCCTCCATGGAATGAGTTTGACACCTGTGCTCTAAATAAAGAAGTTCTTCAGTAAGTCATGGGTCTCTGAAGAACCATGGAGCTCTGCGAAGAACAAGGAAAAAAAAGTTTGGAAGAAAACTCCTAGTTAAAAAAAAAAGGATATTGTAAAATATGAAGCATACCTTTTGCATGGGCCGAGTAAGTATGCATATTAGAATTTACAGTACAAACCTGTTGGAATATACTATTTAGGCCACCATTTGTGCCACTATTCTCACCCTTTACAGTAGAGAAAGTGTGCAAAGTAATTGTAAAGGGAATTAAATTTGGCAGCCAATTCAGCTGTGAGAATTAAAGCTAAAACGGCACCATTGTCATGATTTAGTTCTTGGGATTTTGCCCTTTATTAGAAACAGTAGAGACAGGCAAGATTAGGAGAAAGAGGAAGGATGACATGAAACCACGACCATTCAGACAAAACTCAAGCAGAGATATTTTAAATGCAGCACACAACTGAACAAGAGACAGTCCACTACAGCTGTGTTTTGAAGAAATAAAGACAGTAAAATAAGACAGGAAGTCCATTCACTGTCCTAGAACAACTAAGTGGTGAAAAAAAGAGCTGACATTGTTTAAGGCTCTGAAGAAGGAGAAAACCACATCATTTAAGTTCTGCTGCTGATCTTTTAACCATGCTGATCTTTATCTTAAGACATGACTTTATGCACAGACTGGCTGCAACGTTTACACATTTTTATGGATTCTGGTTTAAAAGGACAAAGAGTGAAAGGTTAGGCAAAGGATAAGAGATTAAAAACAAAGCAAAAACATTTTTTTACCCTGACTTGCAATCCCTGGATCTCAGCCAGGTGAGCTTTCTCAGCCTCCTCCAGCCGCCTCCTCTCTGCATCCTCCTTCTGGATGAACTCCACCTCTCTGGAGGAACAGGAGGGAGGCAAGATTGTGATGTGCTGAGTAGGTGTGAGCTAACACAGTGGAAAAATAAGCTACAGTTACAGTGTGCGTACGTGCATGTGTGTGAGAGAGAGTGTGTACGAGCGCATGTGTTACATCTCACCTAGCCATGGTGATAAGGGAGTTAAGGCAATTTACGGCGGTCAGTGTGACTCATTTCATCCTGATATGTGTGCCTCTGTGTTCATGGTGATTGCACATACTCTTAGAAACACCGAAGAATGCCAAAATGCAGCCATTTTCTCAAGTCTGCGTTGCCCCTTTCTACTGTATATCCTCGCTCCCCTCACTGGCATCTTTTCCACAAATCTTCACTCTTTCCCATTGAGCATGTATATGCATTTTCTCTCCACAGGCTACTCCTTTCCCCTCAAATGTACATTTAAGACACTGGAAGACAGAACCAATAATGAAAAGTGCACACTCTTGTCCTCTATAGCTCAGAGTTTGTTCTGTCAGTTCGCTTCCATTTGGCCTACGGGGGGAGAGCCAATTAGAGGCAGTCATCACAGAGCGAAGCCAGAGAGGTTGTGATGGGACTGACCAAAGAAATCAGCACAAACAGAAAAACAAAGCTGCAGTGCACTGGATAGGGATTAGGGCCTGCACAGGAAATAAAGACTAGAGGGCAAGATTCTTCGTCTGTTTATTGGGGAAAATGAGGGTCTACTGTAACAGAGATCCAGACCAATGATGGAGTACTTCATTCTGGCCTGAGGAACACACCTTGAGGCCACTAAGTGATGATACTTTGGGTCCACTCACACTGTTGTTTGTGTACCACACTGACTACTGTTTGACCCCCAAGCCTGGAACATTTAAACTGTGTGGTCACTTTATAGTGTTCTTAAGAATGGAACACTTCCCTAGCTCAGCATGATTAGGGGAGGTAGTTCTAGGAACAGAACCAGTGCAAATGCTCAGTCCTTCCCACTGAGTGTGTTGCATGCCTGCACAACCAGAATCACTGACTGGCTGTTTCTCCAGTCGTTGAAAGGTCCAACTCACTCAAACATGGTGCGTTTGTGGGTTTTAACCTTCTAAAGTGCTTTCTTAGGTCATATGACTAAATTAAAAATATTACAATTTCTCTTTACTTAGAAATTATGTATATTTTACCATTTTGACAGAATGGGCAGAAGCCAGTTTTGCTCTTCTGGGTTCTTTTTCCCTACATCACTGAAAAATTATCTGGTCTTCAGTTACAACCCTTCACTGTGCTATTGGCTGTGATGATTCAGCCCCCACCTATAGTGTGAGTCCAAGGCTTCAGTGCTAACGGTGCAACTAGGGACTTAGCTTACCAAGCATAGTTAAGGCTGTGTGTGTACCAAATGCGTTTGTTTCTGTTGTGAACGACTATTTTCTGTTCATTTTCTATTGAGTTTGGCGTTTAATGCACACAGCACCCTAAGCACTAAAATGGTCTTTGCGGTCAGTGTATTTTGCCGCTGTGCTCATGGTGCTTAAAGGTGAAAACAAGTTCAGCTTTAGGAGCACCACAGCGCTCATCCACTGCACACCTCTCTCACCAGCCGATCAGAATCAGACTAAAAGTACAGGATTATCAATATTTAACAGCAAAAGCTTGGAGGGATGTCTGTTTTCTTACCAGTTTGATGCAATTTAGTGCAGTGAGTAGAGCGTTTCAAACCAAATTGTGTGAAACCGCGGCATGCTTTGAGAGACAGGTCAACGGTTGCTAGGATACAAGGTGGAGAGCTTTTTTTAAGAGCGCATACTAAGTGCCCAGGAAAACAGGTTTAGAGCATTTTTACATTCCCCACGGACATGCAGCTTTATATTGTTATTTTTTTTATTCCAGTCACACAATAGACATCCCCCTTCTCACCTGCTTCACTAATGACTAACAGTTGATAATATATTTTGCATCATTCTGGCTTATTTTGTTATATTTTTGCTGTAGCAGTTAATAACCCTTAGCATTAGCTATGCTAGGCGGTTGGAGTTGGTCTGCCTATTGTTAGCTTTACCATTTGATCGTGACCAATTTTTATTTTATGGAATTCTTGTCCATCCAACAACACTTGACCATATACATTGCTCTTTGATATTATTTTATTTTATTTTACCATCTTACTCTGACTGGGGCCAAAGAGGACTAGTGGCCATTAACAGTTTCTCATTCACTCATCGCAATTATTTCTTTGCTCACTGTACTCCAGAGATCGGTCATATCCCATCAACAATTGAAACCACATATCCCTTTGACCACCAGAGGTGGACATTCATTCTTTAAGAGGAATTTACATTAGTTGGCTTAGGCTATGTTAGCTACCCAACCTAGGTACTAGCCAGCTAACATTAGCCTGTGACATTAGCAACATCTTAAGTGATTTAAGAGGGATGGTGGAGTTAACGGTGGCTCTTGAGCATTTAAAGAGACATGCACTGAAATGAACTGTTCTGAGTAAGGTTGCAAAAGTTGATTAACAATGATGCTGCAATAAATAAATATATACTGTAATTAAAGTCAATATGACTAAAGTATGTCACAGACATTTCATTCAGGGTTGTGGGACCTGTCAACATGTGGAAAAAAATATAGTAAATGGGACTTTTCAGTGGTGGTAAGTTGGTCCAATGCAGAGGTTGAGTGTTTCTTCTTATGGAGATACAAATATATAAAGTCATTTGGATAAAATCCCAAAGAACGTGGAGGTATTTGATAAAATTTGTGACCCCGCTCCAGTGGTGGGGAGGACTGGAGCAATATTTTCCTTAAATTCTGAGAACTTTTTTTCATAAATTTTCTGCTATTCTCATAAATTTATTCTAATTTTCTTTGTAAATTTATGAATTTTCATGGGCAAAACTGCAGCATTTTTTTGCATAAATTTATTACATTTTTCTCAAAACTCCAACCTTTTCCAGTAAATTTGTGATTTCTTTTCCCCAAATGTTGTGACTTTTTTCTTATGAATTTGTGAGTATGCTTTCCTCAGAAAATTGTAAAATTTTACCCTAAATTTGTGAGATTTTTGTTTTTGCATAAGTTTTCAGAAATTCTCATTGTCTGCTTTTTTGGATATTTTTCTCATGAATGTAAATTTTCTTGTAAATTTAGTGGTTCTTTTCTTGGAAATATATGATGACCCCCCCCCCCCCCCCCAAGGCCTCAGGAAGCAACTACCTATGGGCAAAAGAGCCACATGTGGCCCCAGAGCCACAGGTTGCAGATGCCTGGTCTAGGAGGACTGCCTAGTAAGTAGCACCATGTCATTAGATAATTTCCACTTAATTCTTTTTTAAATAAAGAAAATGTTTAATAGCAGGATTAAAATAAATTTTAGAAATAGAATTAAAATATTCTAATGGACATAGTATGAGAATGTTGATACATTAAAAAATATTATCAGAAGCAGCAAAGTTTATATTGGATGCTTTAATATTTAAGTGCTATCCTCAGCATGGGAGTTAGACTGAACTGGTTAAGATGAAGCAGTTTATGAGTAAAGAAGAGTGACTAGTGTTCAATCACACCAGCAGGCTGGTCTGGTCCTGAGTATGAACATAAAATTACTTTAACGGCTAAAATATCTTTCACCTCCACCTCAGTTTATACTCTAAAATTAATTCATGTTCTTCGTTTCTTCGATTATTATACCTGCTGAAAAGATTTTGAGTTAAATGTCCCTAATGCAATCCCACATTGTGATAATCACAGATATTTTCACATAGATGTTCTCTTTTTGTTTTCTGTTGCTTTAGTCTTGATAGAATATTTTAATTGATCATTTCATTTTATCTTATTTTTAATCTGTTTGCAGTATATTTGTGGCATGAGTCGACTTTGGCACAGACCATTTTACTAGCTAGATTCTGTGTACATTATTCATCGATACGAAATAACATTCAGCACTCTGAATGCTAAAATCACAGAAACAGTAAAAGTAAAAAAGGAAACCTGCTTAATATTAGTGTATATATTCTGAAAAATATATAATACATTTTCCAGATGGGTAATTGCAGTTATGTTTAGTATTTCTGTATACCATCAAAATTCAAAGAAATTCTTGCTGTAAATTCAGGTAAATTACACTGACTTATACAAACACAAGAGCAACTTTTCTTTACTATAAGTGCCTCTGATGCATATTTTGACATTGGAAAAAAACTTAGTCCGAGTTTGCAGTCAGGGAAGCTCATTCGACTCACTTCTGCTGAAAGTCTTTGATGAGCTTCTTGGCTTTGTTGTATTTCTTCTCCAGAGCCTGGTACTGGGCCTGGGCCTCCTTCAGGTGTTCGTTGACGGTGTGGCACAGCGTCTGAGCCTCGATCCAGTAGCTCTCCAGCTTCAGCATCCTCTCCTTGTTTTCCTCGATGCTGGCCTTCAGCTGGCTCTTCTCTTTCTCCCAGCGCTGCTTCTCCCGCTCCACTGACGCCAACTGCAAGAAGACAGAAATGATTTTAATTTATCTACAGTATGACTACAGACTGGAATCATCTACAAAAAAACCCCCAAAAAACACCAAATTGAGTTACCAGAAGGTCAGATATGGATATTTTCTCTAACAGATGCAGCTGTTTTCTAACCAAATAAAGTCACACAACAACCTCATTTTATTCATTCTGGATTTTAGAAGTTGAATTAATGCTAATATTTTACGATTTATGCTTCATTAACTGTGTTATTGCCTTTTACCTAGTCCCTGTTGTTTGTGTTTTCTGCTTTTCTGTTAATATTTATCATCACATACAGTATTAGGCCTGGTGACTTTGTTATTGTGATAAAATAAAATTAGGTAATTTTAAAAAATGGCAATAATATGTAACACTTAATTTAAACTAAGTACATGATTTGACTCCCAAAAGACACAAGATGATACACCAAGACTAAGACCTACTGTATATACACAGTGCTCTTGGCCTCAACTTGGTCTTGGGAGACTGGTCTTGGTCTGGTCTCTACTACAACCCAACCTATCAAATGGATATTTTGTAAAAAGGATTTGCAAGTCTGTGTTCATGATTTGAGTAGATGTTCTTAAGTATTTTCTGAGCAGAAGCAAATTCCTGAGCATTATTTTCTTTTCTTTTTTTAAATTCTCATCATTCCATCTTTCATCTTTCCACAAACGTTGTACTATTGTCTTCCCCCACATCCCCCAACCATTTCCAAATTATCCTAATCTGAACAAACTTTGGCTATTAGTACCCACAACCATGCCCCACTCGCTGACAGTTTTAATCTCTTACCTTGTTTTTGAGCTTCTGGATCTCGGCCTCAGTCACCGTGTGTTTGATCTGGAGCTGTGGGTAACAGAGAAGGAAAGAGAAAAGAAAACAGGAGAGAGAAGAGAGGGCGGTCAGATGATCAAATGCATGGCTGGGCAGGCTCCCTCTTCTGCTGTCGATACAGTGTGACGGACTGAGGCGGCCGACCCTGTCCTCCCTCTGACAGCGTCCCAGCTCCACAGCTGACACGCACCCTCAGAGGAGAGGCAAGAGAAGCCCAGAGCGTGGATAGCTGACACGTTTTAAAACGAGAGAGAAATTGTTTCTACATGTAACTAGAAGAGAACTCAGAGAGTGCATACCTCCGCCAAGGCTCCTTCCTTCTCTCCCTCCCTTTGTCCATCCATCTGTCCATACCTCCCTGCCTCCATCTCACCATACATTACAAGATAGGGCCTTGGGAGAGAGAGGTATTCACTCATAGATCAGCTCCAAAATCTAATGGGTTCTTCTGCAGCCCAAGGACCATCTTTGGTGAAAATTTCAGCAAAATCCATCCAGTAGCTTTTTGCATAATCCTGCTAAACCACTGCAAGAAGATTGAGCCTTGGTGGAGATAGGCACTCGTGGATCACCTTCAAAATGTAATGGGTTCGTCTGTAGCCCAAGAACCACCCCTGGTGAAGATTTCATCCAAATCCATCCAGTAATTTTGGAATATTGTTGCTAACACTCTGTGAGAAGATAAGAGCCTTGGCAGAGGTATGCATTCTCAGATCACCATCAAAATGTAATGGGTTCCTCTCTAGCCCACCAGTAACCGAAAGAAGAAGAAGAAGAAGAACCACCTCTGGTGAAAATTTCATCCAAATCCACCTAGTAGTTTTTGTGTAATCCTGCTGCACAAATACAAACAAGGCCCTTGGTGGAGGTATGCACACACAGATCATCACCAAAGTCTAATCATCTGTTCCCCGTGCCATTACACACCTTTCCTGAAAATTCCATCAAAATCCATTCATAACTTTTTGAGTTATGTTGCTAACAGACAAACCAACCAACCAACCAACAAACCAATGCTGGCAAAAACATTACCTCCTCCCTTGATGGACGAAACAAAAGAGGAAACCAAGAACCCAGTTTGAAATATATGGAGAAGACTTTTATTTATTTTTTACTCTAATATTTTAACTATAAAGGGTGCTTTACAGTAAGAGTAAAAAAAATATATTGAAGACAAAGTGGAGTTAATATGAGGCTTCAACATTTAGGCCAGGGGTCCACAACATGTGGCTCCAGAATCACCTGTGGCTCTTTTGCTCATAAAATGTCTCCTTGTAACTTTTACAGGAAGATGTAAAAAAAGAAAAAAAATCTGACTGATGGAGAAAGCAGCAAATCTAAGAGAAATTTAAAATATATATATATATATTTTTTTTTTTTTTTTTTAAAGTAGAAACAATAAACTCTGAATTTTAAGAATACAATGTTTACATTTAAAAAAATCATAAAGGTGTAATGATAAAGTTACAAATTATATGAAAAAACTTAACAAATTTATGGAAAAAGCTGCAAATTTAAGAGAGAAACATCATAGATAAGAAAAATAAATTTATGAAGCAAAAATTATAAATGTATGAGGGAAAAAACAGTAATGTAAAAACCTTCAAAAAATTAAACGTAAGAAATAAAGTTAAATTTGTAACTTTATGTTATATGGGGAAAAAATGCAAATTCATGAGGAAAATTGCAAATTTATTAGAAAAATCTCAGAAATTTCCAAGAAAAACCATATTTATTAGAAAAAGTAATATATTAAGGAGAATTAAGTTAAAATTTTAAAAGTAAAACTTCATAAATGTATGTGGTTACAAGAAAAAAGTTGAAGGAGATTGCGTGAAAAAGTATTAACTTATGCGAGAAGCCTCAAATTTAATAGAAAAACTCACAAATTTACAAGAAAATCAAATCTATTAAAAATGCTAATTTATGAAAAGAAACTGCAAGTTGCAAATTTAAGAAAAAATTTACAAGCTAAAGAAAAAAATTATAAGAAAGTGGAGAAAAAAGTTTAAATTTTGATTTTAAAAAGTAGTAAAACTAAGTAAAACACCTTCAAATTTAAGAGAAAATCCCACAAACACAAGAAAAAAAAAATTCCAGTCATAAGAAAAAGAAACACTAAATTTGAGAGACATCAGAACTGGGGATTCTAAATTGTCCTTAGGTATGACTGTGAGAGTGAATGGTTGTCTGTCTCTCTGTGTTGGCCCTGCGATGGACTGGCGATCTGTCCAGGGTGTACCCTGCCTCTCGCCCAAAGATGCTGGGATAGACTCCACCTCCCTGCGACCCGAAAAGGATTAAGCGGAAGAAGATGGATGGATGGATGGATGGATGGATGAAGTTTAAGTTAAAAAAATAGGAAAAAAAGTCACATTTATGAAGAATACGTTGCAAATTATGTGGAAAAAAGTAATACATTTTGTAAAAAGCCTATATATACCCTATATATATCTATAAGAAGAAAATACAAATTTATAGGGTTGAAAGTGTAACTTTATGAGAAAAAAAGAAGAGGAAAAAAATCCTCTCTCCTATTAATAATGTTGACAGGCTCTTCTGCCTTGACATGATATCCAGTCATTTTCCACGTGTGAAAATCCTGAGATCCTAACTAGCAAGCTGAACGAAACTCAACCATGCAGCAAGTCTAAGACAGCCTGGCAAGGGAAAGAAATGAGAGACGAAAGAAGGATGACTGCGCTACATTAAGCTTTGTGGAGTGTCTGGTAAAGCGAGACGGGCTCCGCTGTTTCTGAAGAAGAATATCTATGGCTACGAGAATGCATTTGTGTGCAATTTCTCCTATGTCCTGAATAAGATGTTTATAACTATTAATTATACAAAAAAACATATTTCCTTAAATTTAAAACATTTAATTTAAGACCTTACCTCTGATTTCCAAAAGAAAGCTTCAGTATGAGAGGTCATGATGCAGAAAAAATGTGATAAACATACATAACTAGAAAAGCACTCGGAGAGCGCAGACCTCCGCCAAGTGCCACAGTTCCCCCCATACAGTGTTTTACATCATAAATATTAATCCTACATTTATTGTGTCTACATTTTCAGATTCCTTGACCATGAAAACATATGACTAGCAATTGGATTGACATTGATAGGATTAGTGGTTCAGTAGTTATTCACGAAAATCACATTTCCCGTAATGGCGGTTTTCTTCCAGACGGTGATCCGGATCATCCCCAAAATTTAATCAGTTCTTCCTTGTACCATTTCCAACAACGCCTGAAAGTTTCATCGAAATCTGTCCAAAACTTTTTGAGTTATCTTGCTAACCAACAGACAAACAGACAGACAGACAAACCCTGGCAAAAACATAACCTCCTGGCGGAGGTAACCAGAGACTATAGGTTCTTTTTCATTTTCACTCCATGTTTACTGTAGTGCAGCTGGAGTCATTTGATCAAATCGCAACTGTTAAACTCTACAGTAAGGCTGATGGTGCCTGAGAGTTCGGTCAATACTGCTCGCTCCATAAAAAGGATAAATGAGTTAAATGTCAGTGAATTTATGTTGTACTTTATTGCTGCACTTTTCAGTATGAGGTGAGGTCATTCTTTGCAATATTATCACAGGCTCAATAATATGAGCTTTTCTATTATTAGACACCACTTCGCAACCCCAGTGAAGTTGTCTTAGCCACTTTCTTAGTTTCACTTTTGAGGTTAGGGCTACATTTGTGCTGTCTCCTTTTTTGACATATTAGAACAGTTTTAACAATTTGTGCTTAAAACTTAGGGTGTACTGATTGCAACATTTTGGACCGATACCTGTATCAATGTTTAAAATAAGTAGCTGATACTGGTACTGAGTCTTTAGTTTTTGTTGTCATCTACTTTATCTTTGATGCAAGGAGAATAAAGAAATATGCATTCTAAAAAAATAACTGAATTGAAGTACTTTAGAACTCCCAGATGTTTTCTGTATTTGCAGCTGTGGGCTACTGCTGTTCGTTTTGGGGCAAAATCAGTGCCACACAACTAGGACAGCACACACCACATCGAGTACAACTTGCAAAATACAAAATAACTGAATAGAATGAAAGATATAAAAAATGACTAAACATCTTGTGAAATTCACGCACAAAAGAAAAAAAAGAAATTAGGCAACCTACTAGGGGGGCTGAAAAGGTCATAGTGGTCAAATATGACCAAATGTAGTTTATTTTTCAACATAGTCTCCCCTTCGGTCTACACATTTCTTCCATCGGTGTTGCAGTACTTGGATCCCTGTGGTTGAAAAATAAACCACATTTGGTCAGATTTAACCACTATGAACTTTTCAGCTCCCCCTTGTAAGTACAAAATTTTCCTACTAAATAAACCTAAACAACACCATTTTAAAATATTTATGAAAATAGTAAAATTTCCTTACCTTCATGTTTATTTGTCCAATTATCAGCCCATAACTTGTTCACAAAGCCCTCAACTTAATTTCTCCTGATTTTTTCTCCATTTTTACTCTAGTTTTTTTTTTTTTTTTTAATGTGAACTTCTAGGCCATGGGCCAGAGAGGGTCACCGGGCCCCCCACCCCAATCCACCCATCTACAAAATTATGTTTATCTGAAGCATATGGATATACTGAACATGAAAATAAATGTTAACACTGAAAATTTGGGGTTGCAATACCTATCTTGACCCCTTCAATATGGGTACCCAGTTTTTCGCACAAACTACATCAAAATTGACTTTCAAAAAGAAACACAAGTGCCTGTTTAAGACCCCAAATCATATTATTATATGATATATATGTGATATATTGTTATACGTTATATTATTATAACATGTAATAATAATGTAACATATAACAATATATCACAGGTATAATATATAATATTACAGTATATATGTGATATATAGTATAATATATAATTATTATATTATTATAACATAGGCAGCTTGGTGGAACAGTGGTTAGCACTGTGGCAGCACAGCAAAAAGATCACATGATTGATTCCATCCCTGACCATCGTGGGTTCGATCCCAACCCCTGACCATCAGTAACCCTTCTGTGTGGCATTTGCATGTTCTCCCCGTGTCTGTATGGGTTTACTCCAGGTACTCGTGTTTCCTCCCACAGGCCAAAAACATGCAGGTTAGGTTAACTGGCATCAACTGAAGATTCTAAATTGTCCTTAGGTATGACTGGTGATCTATCAAAGCTGTACCCTGCCTCTAGCCCAAAGAAGCTGGGATTGGCTCCAGCCCCCGCCCCCCATGACCCGAAAAGGATTAAGTGGTAGATGGTGGATGGATGGATGGATGGATGGATGGATGGATATTGTAACATGGTGATATCACAATATCATACTGCGAGATGTCATGACTGTGCACAATCAAGAAACAATTTGGTGCTAAATCGAATGCAGCATCTATCTGAAATAATCTGGAAAAACTTTTATATACATACATAGCATATACAATGTTTTATTAATATGGAAATGAAAACATGAAACACATAAGTATCTATGAGTACTTGTGTTCTCAGTTACAGGACGTCATGGAGGACCTTTGGTGTATCAGTCCATTTATTTAAAGTCATATACTGTCTAAGTTTCCAGAATAAGTCCTGTGATAAAAAAAGACTTGAAGGACATGTTGAAGGGCATGCCTAGTTGTATGCACGGTAGCCCAGGATAAGGACTGTAACTCCATCAATCCTTAAAAGCAGTTTAATAGTAAAACCCATCTTAATTTGGGTCAAGTTTTCAAAGCAACTGTCTAAAAATGCTAACTGGCCCTGGAGGCTAACTTCAGTTATGAATGAATGAATGAATGAATGAATGAATGAATTTATTTATTTCGGATAGTACATTACAGGTTAAAAGAAACTGTATAATATAACAACAAGGTCAAATTAGACAAAGACTCCTTCTACTATACAATTCCACGTGAGTTATCCGAAATGGGTGATGGCTGAAGCCGCAGCTTATATTGCCCACCCATATTCCATCCAAGAATTCAAAGGAGAAAAAAGAGAAAACAAGACAAGAGCGATTACAATTTAAAACAAGGCTAAGACAAAATATGACAGAGAAAAAGAAAACTGAGCTAGTCTAAGTTAAGCGGTTACTATTCAAAAACAAATCTAAGACATAGTGTCACAGAGAAAAAAGAAAAAAACTAAGCTATAACACAACACAGGCTGGAAATGTCAATCCTTATGTGAGTTTACATGTCGTCTTGTAAATATGTTTGGAGTATTTCTTCCTTTAGTTTTTGTTTAAATTGTCCAAGCTTTGTACATGATTTTAATTCAGGTCCAAAATCGTTCCATAATCTGACACCTTGCACTGAAATACAGTGTTGCTTGGTAGTTGTTCTCACTGTAGGCTTTTGAAATATACATGTTCCTCTGAAGTGATATCGTTTCTCCCTTGTTTGGAACAACTTTTGGATATTTGCGGGCAGTGATAGATTCTTCACTTTGAACATTATTATTGCGGTTTTAAAGTCGATCAGATCTTTCAACTTGAGAGTTTTTTGTTTAAGAAAAAGTGGGTTTGTTGGTTCCCTGTAAGCTGCTTTGTTGATTATTCTAATAGCTCTCTTTTGAAGCATAAAGAGTGGATATATGTTTGTTTTATATGTATTTCCCCATACTTCATTACAATATGTCATGTATGGGAGTATTAATGAATGATACAAGGTGTATAGTGTGGGTTGATTCAGCAAATTTTTCACTCTGTGTAATATTGCAATTGATTTGGATACTTTACCTTTTATATAATTAATATGTGGCTTCCAACACAATTTGTTATCAATTATTACTCCAAGGAATTTAGTTTCGGATACCCTTTCAATCTCTACACCATTTACACTGAGTTTGGGTACTGGGTAGTTGTGATGGTTGTTAAAGACTATAAATTTTGTCTTGCTTAAATTGAGCGTTAATTTGTTTGAATCAAACCACAGTTTCAGCTTTCCTAATTCCTTTCCGAGTGTATCCAGAAGTTGTTCCAAATTGTTTCCACTGCATAGCAGGTTAGTGTCATCAGCAAACAATATTAAGTCCATTTTTTCTGAAACTTTACATATATCATTTATATACATATTGAATAATAATGGTCCCAAAACTGAACCCTGTGGGACTCCACAGGTGACCTTCAGTAGCTCTGAGTTTTTGTTGTTAACACATACAAACTGATATCTATTCTTTAAGTAACTTCTTAACCAGGACAGTGCTACCCCTCTGATACCACAATTTTGTAGTTTCTTTAATAATAGATTGTGATCTACTGTATCAAATGCTTTTTTAAGATCCAGGAATACTCCAACTGAATACTCTTTATTTTCAATGGCTGTTGATATTTTTTTCTGTAAATTCCATTAAGGCATATGCTGTTGTCCTTTTGTGTCTGAACCCATATTGCTGCTCACACAATAAATCATTCTTCAGTATGAAGTTGTCAATTCTCTCATAGAATATTTTTTCAAGTATCTTGGAAAATTGCGGTAATAGTGAAATTGGTCTGTAGTTGGAGAGTTCCCCTCTGTCGCCTGTCTTGTAAATCGGAATTACTTTAGCTATTTTCATTGCATTGGGAAATATACCTGATTGGAGAGACAGGTTACAGATATACGTCAGTGGTTTCACTATGCATTCGATAACAGTTTTGACTAGTAGCATATCAATACCATCGCAGTCAGTAGATGTTTTACTTTTGAACGATTTAACAATTTCAATGACCTCTCTTTCGTCTGTGTTCTTTATGAAGATGGAGTCTTTTACAGCAGTGTTATTGCATATTGAATCACCTGTTGGCACCGTAGTGGGTATTTCTCGGGCCAGTTTAGGTCCAATGTTAACAAAAAAATTATTAAATTCATCTGCAGGTGAAGCTATATTCACATTCGGAGTCGATTTATTATTTTTTTGAATGTTAGTTGGGTAGCTGGTATTTCTGCTTTTATTTCCAAGGATACTGTTGATTATTGTCCATGTATTTTTAATATTGTCTTTGTTTTTTTCCAGTTCTTTACTGTAATAGTCTCTTTTACTACATCTTATTATATATGTTAACTTATTTTTGTATGTTTTATACCGCTGCTCTGCTTCTTTTGTCCTTTTCTTTATGAAAGCTTTATATAATAAATTTTTCTTTTTACACGCCTTTTGTAGTCCTTTGGTTAGCCATGGTTTGTCAGTAAATTTGTGTTTAAGCTTTTTTTTAACTAATGGGCAGTTTTTTTCATAAAGAGTGGTTACAATGTTTGTAAATGTGTCATAGGCTTCATTTACATCTGATACATAGACTTCTGTCCAGTCTTGCTTCAGCAAGTCCTCTTTAAAAGAACTGATTGCGTTTGGTGATTTGTGTCTGAACGATTTTGAGATTTTTTCTGGGTTGGGCCCCGTGTGGCCATGGATAAGTGCAAAGATTGGCAAGTGGTCGCTTATATCATTTATCAATAATCCACTTTCTATTTTCTTGTCGAGAACATTGACAAACAGGTTGTCAATAAGTGTAGCAGAGTGAGCTGTGATTCTACTGGGATGTGTTATTGTGGGATATAGACTCATGCTGTACATAGAGTTCATGAACTCTGTAACTACATTTTGTTGATGTGGATTAAGTAGATCAATATTGAAATCTCCACAAATTGCTACCATTTTCTTACTAGTAATATTATTGTACAGCTCGACTAATTTATCTCTGAATGTCTCAATGCAAGTTCCCGGCGTTCTGTATATGCAGCTTATGATTAGATTTTTTGTTTTGTCTAGGTCAATCTCAACAGTAACACATTCCAGAAGCCCTGGTAGTGCTGAGGACATTTCATTTACAAGCTTACATCTATATAGGTCATCAATATACAGTGCAACACCACCACCCTTTTTTTGAGATCTGTTAATGTTAAACATCTGATATCCCTCTATTGCCATCAGGGGAGCCTGGTCTGCATTAAGCCAGGTTTCAGAGACTGCTATAGCTGTGAATTTTCTGTTTAGCTGTTTTAAATAGTCCTGAATCTGTGAGAAGTTTTTGTTAAGACTTCTGCTATTGAAGTGTATTATTGACAGTTTACCATCTAATTGCACTTGACTTTTGAATTGCTTTTCAGTATAATATTCACAGTGGTTATGAATATTATTGAAAAAGTGGTTATCAGGATCAATATCATTCTCCATCTCTTGTGGTTTATGTTCAGCATAGTGGCATATTTTTAGAGTTTGAGTTTCCTCACTCTGTGTTTCATAGTCAGTGTTCATCTGTATTTATCTAAGTCAGTAGCATCTCTGATCATTATACTTTTTGCTTGCTCAGGTGTTCCATTTAGTTTAATCCAAATTCTACAATTTCTTGTCCAGGTTGTCTGTATCTTATTATGTTTCTTTAGCATCCGTGCCTGCCGTGCTAATTCAGCGTTTTTTTTTGTCAGGTGTTCATTTAGGTAAACTTGAGTTTCCTTTAGTTTTTTGGCCTGCCTCAGTATGTCATTTTTCACCCTCCTGTTCACAAAGCGCATCACAATTGATTTCTTTGTTTTGTTATCTTTCTTCGGTAAAGCATAACAGGCTGAGATCGCATTGGCTTCTACCTTAATGTCTTTATCATTAAGGAACTGAAGCACTTGGTTTTCTAAGGACATTGATTCACTTATGGAAGCATGTTCACCACTCAGTCCTGTAGCGGCATGGGCGTACGACTGATATCTGATGTCTAGTCCACTTATAACTATGTCATCAATGCGAGAACCTTGTTCAAGATCCTCGACGCGTTGCTCCAAAAGACGCCCGTGTTGCTCCAGGTCCATAATTTTTTTGTCTTTTTCTTTTATTATTGAATGTAGGGCTTGTACCTCCTGTATTAGGTCTAATATTTTGTCCTGCTGGCTAGTCACTTTGACCAATTCTTCTAACACAAAGTTCAGAGTTTTTTTAATTTCTTCCATTTCCTCTTTTTTGGGTGGCATTTTACTGACCTGTGGATAGAAATAAGCAGAGAATCCGGCTAGGCCTCAACTAGCTCGGTCGCTACTGGACCCGCCGCTCCTGCGCAGCTTCTCCGCCGAGTGACGCTGCTCAGCTCCGCAGATCACCGCCGTCTATCGCCGGCGCCTGCCTCCGTCTACCTGGCCAGTTATGTCGTGCATCGCCGGTGCAGCCGGAATCCACCGATCACAGCCACTCGTCGCCGTCTGGCTAGGCGGCTCCTCCGCTGGGCCCCGTCCCCGTCAGTTATGTCGCACTCCGCCGGCGCAGCTCTAATCCACCGATCACCTCCGCCGATCGGTGGCCGATCACCGTCGCTCGCTGTCGTCCGGCTGGGTGGCTTCTCCTCTAGGCCCCCTCTAGGCCCCGTCACCGACCGCCGTCAGTCTGGTAGTTCCTCGGCTGGGCCTCGCAATTGGGCACCGGTTCAGGCCACTGTCCTGCTGGATCCAGGTGGCCCCCGTCTCTCACCAATGCCGCGCCCGAGCTCCCAATCGCCGCCTCGGTTGGTTCGTCCTCCTTTTAAATCCTTCTCTCCTCGGCTCCAGATGGCCAGATGTAAAGAATACCTTCTCACTGCTGCAGTTACTCTGGGTTAGCATCTGGGTTAGCATCAGAGGCGAGCCTTTAGAGGTCGGAAACGGGGCGAAACAGAGCCAGATCTGCCAGAACCTTCACCAGGTCAGCACTGGGTCGTAAGGGTATTCCCCACGTTTGTTGGTAGCCAACAGAAGTCCTTATTTTGATGGTTTTGCTTAAAATTCTCGGCTCATATCAAGCATTACAAGTGCAGCACCGGAAGTGCAGTTAGGCGAGAGAGTCCTGATTGGCTCAACACTACAGAACTGATATAGTTACTTCACCAAAAACACTCCGTCTAAACTTGCCTTTTTTCAGGGGGTGGGGCTAAAGTGAAATTTCACTGCAAAAAAAACCAAACAGACATGATAAATTTGCGTGATTTCACTCTTGATATGTCTTGCAAGTCATAAAACACATGTAACAAGAATAAAAAATTTGGAGTGTCTGACTGTTTTTGTGGAGTGTCACTTTGAAAAATATTGTAGCCTTCTCTGTGAATGCAGCCACAAGAGCTGATGGGAAATGAGAAATGTTAGAAAATAAGCATGTTCTCCTTGGTTAGACTGTCAGTTTACTGTGTGTTACTGCTGTGCATATGTCAAAGCTGTTTCTGTTAGGATATTTGTAACATTTACCTTTGTGACCCGCATCAGTGTACATGGTATGGCGGGGATATAGCACTGTGTGAGATGGGCATTGTACCCAGTGAAATGTGAATGACAGTCTAAGTTTGGAATTATTATTAAGTCAACAACAGCTCTCAGCACTATGATATTGAGATTCACCTTATAGCTTGGGGGCCTCCTCAGCTGCTAGTGTTATGACCCGAGCGCCGGTTCTGATGGCGCTCGGGCTAAGTTATGTTTCGCTGCCGGCCTTGACAGTTGCGGGCTGTATTCTGGCCTCACCGGGCTCTTATTGTGAAAGTGCTCGGTGGGGCTTCCGCCTGTCAATGGTCGGTCAGCTGATTGTAATTACCGTCGTTAGTGCTTCGCCTTCTTAAGCCCGGCACTGGCGGCGGTAAGACGCAGCAGTGTCAGTCGTTCTTCGTCTGAGCTACGGATGCTTTGAACTGTTACCTACCTCGTCTGCCTGTGGTTGACCGTCGCTTCCCCAGGACCAGTAAGTGAGCTGTTAGCCTTACCCCTCCCGGTGTGAGTAGACCTCTGTGTGTCTCTGCCTCAGCAGCCCGTGTAGCCATTACTCCAACAACCTTGCCTGTGTATGACCGTCTCCTCCTATGGACCTGTATGAGAGCTGTTTAGCCTTATGCCTCCGGATGTGTGTAGACTTATGTGTCATTGCCCCTGCATCTTGTGTTGTTACTTTTTCACCGTAATAAAACTCACTGAAACTCACTGGTGACTGTGTGGCGTCTTATGGTGGCTCGCGAGGGCCACCACATGACAGCTAGGGGCTTGTTGCATTTGCGTCCTATGGAATAGACGGCTATGCACACAACTAGGCCACACCAGATAAATATTGGCCAGTGATATTGGTGAATCTTATCTTATCTGAATATTGGCTGACACCAATGTTAAGTCCTATATTGTTGTATCCCTACATAAAACCACACCGGTGTCAGTGCTTGGTGCTTCTTCTTTTTTTTTGCTGATTTGCACCAAAGCCTTTTAAAGTGTACCTATTATGCTTTTTTCACATGTTGACAGTTTCCAGATGTGATAATAAAATGTCTGTGACATCCTTTGATCAAAACACTTCATGATTTAATTGTTGCAGTACCATTTTTCACACAATTAAAGGAGTGCTCCTCAAAGGAGCTTGTTTTGAGATATTTTACATTAAGTGCTAATGAGCCCCAGGTCTTCTCTCTTTCCTCATTCATCGGAGATCTGTGTGTTAAAGGAGCTATATGTAACTTTGAATTAATTTTAATTAACAGCAGGTGGAAGCGTTGTGCCAAAAAGTGAATTTCTGTCTGTGTGACAGTCATTCAGGCCCTCATTCAGGACAGCATATCAGATACCCTGGACCCCCTGCACTATGCCTACCGGCCCAGCAGGTCCACCTCAGATGCCATTGCTGCTGCACTTCATTATTCTCTCTCCCACCTGCAAGATAAAGACTCCTATGTTAGGATGCTCTACAGCTCCGCCTTCAACACGGTCATCCCCCACAAACTCACCTACAAACTGTCTTTATTTGGCCTGCACCCCACCCTCTGTGACTGGCTACTGGACTTTCTGACTGGCAGGCCTCAGTCTGTCAGGCTGGGTAACAGGACCTCAGCCAGCATCATCACGAACACAGGTGTCCCATAGGGTTATGTTCTCAGCCCCATCCTCTATAGCTTCTTCTCCCGTGATTGTGTTGCCTCCCACAAGGACAATGCTATCTTAAAGTTCGTGGATGACACGGCAGTGATAGGACGCATCACTGGTGGTGATGAAGCATCCAAAAGGAGGGAGGTGGTCAGCCTGGTGTCATGGTGTGAGGACAACAACCTCACCCTCAACACGGACAAGACAAAGGAGTAGATAGTGGACATGAGGAAGAGGAGGAGACCTCTTTGGCCGCTGTTCATCCGAGAGCTGGAGGTGGAAAGGGTGAGCAGCTTTAAATACCTGGGCATCCACATCAGCAAGGACCTTACGTGGGCACTTAACACCACAGAGCTGGTTAACTCTCTGAGTGTGACTGTTGCTGAATGGCAACATAGCCCCTAATGGTCAAGAGTGGTAAATATTTTTTGTCAATAAAATAGTTCAGATTTCCAAGGCTATAACTTGAAAGTGGTAAGGTTACTGTCAATTAGAAAGATGTAAAATATGATCCAAAGTTTCAGATAGGAATAAATTTACACATCTAATTTGCATAATGTCACGGCAGCTCTTTAAATTCCATAACTCAGTCAAAACTTTGGACATATTTACACAAAGAATGGTTTAGTTTTTTGACACCGTTGTCTCTACAGGGGTATGTTGTTATCTTATCTTCAAAGTATATGAACCAGAAAATCAGTACAACGAAAAAAAACAAAAATTCATCACTTACCAGCAGCTAACGAGACTCGCTCGCTGCTGTGGTTGCTGCGTTTTCACCCATCATGGTCGTTATTTTGCGTTCTGTCAGTCATTTACGCTCTCTACCACATCAACAAAGTCTTATGATTATCCCACATAAATTTCGCTTGTATCCTGTGGCTATTTTCCATGTACAAAGCCTTCTAAGTGATGGTTCACGATAATGGATCGCGGCCATATTAGCTTTCTGGGCTAAAAGAAGGGAATACAGGAAAAGGAAATGAGGAGTTTTTCTTCTTTGGTGTATTATGTGTCATCCATTGAGTCCTCCAACGCATGTCTGCCACCTTCTGAAACTGGCAGATCAGTACAAATCAGTACAAATCCTCAGTGGAGCCGACGATGTCAGAGTGAGATGACAGGCACAGCACCACGCTCTGCCACTAGGGGCACGCGAAATCTCACACTCAAAGGGTTAAGAGAGCTCAACAGCAGCTGTACTTTCTGAGGAGGCTGAGGAAGTTTGGCATGTCCCCCAAGATCTTCAACAACTTCTACAGCTGCATCATTGAAACCATCTTGACCAACTGCATCACTGCATGGTATGGCAGCACTACTGCTTTGGACCGCAAACGCCTGCAGAGAATAGTGAAGACGGCGGAGAAGAACATCAGGACTCCACTCCCCTCTCTGCGGAGCTGTAATATAAATGTGTTTTTAATGTGTGCCCTGATTTGTTTCTCAGTTGTTTTTATGTTTTAACAATCCAGTTCTCTTCCCATGATGAATTTATCTTAAGGCACACCATGACCTGGACAATATGACCTGTTTCTAGAAACTGTTTTCCTTAGCACAGCAAGTTTCTCACTCCTTAAATCACTGTTGCATGCTTATGAAACAAAGGCGTGACCTTTATTCCTCATGTGTGTGTGTGAAATGAGGCAGAAAGCAGGTGTTCAGTTCACAGTATGTTTTGGGAGCCAGGCAGAGGAATTGCCTGAGAGCAGGAACTGGCCCTTCCTGCTCCCCACGCAATTCTATGATGGGAGGGGGCTTGCTCGGAGCAGAGATGGCCACTCTGTTCTGTACCTAGCCTTCCTTTAAAAACAGGGGCTTTCCCTTTGTTCAGTGAGTCTGCCATGAGTTTTGCGCAGAACGTCCGGCTAGGAGAAATCACGCTCTTCCTGGCTGTGGGCTCCCGGCCATCTGTATCAAACGGTAAGAGCTTGTGAAATGACATGAAATGCATTGATCCTTGTGTGAAGGAAATGTGTGACATGCAATGATTTCTCTTTTGTGTATGGAGATATGGTCTGTGGGGAATAAAGAGATACAGCTTATTCTAGCAGCCATGTCTCAGTGTGAATCACTTGTCTCAGTGTGAATCACTTTCTTTCATATGCGCCGACTCCTCACGAACCTGTCTAAATATTTTCATAAAACAGGAGCATCTATCACCGCAGAGTCCAAAAGAGAGCTGCCTCCATCCTCCAGCACCCCACCCACCCCCAGCGCAGAATGTTCACACTTCTACCCTCAGGCCGGAGGTACAGAAGAGTGAAATGCAGGACATCCAGACTAAAAACTCCTTCTTTCCCACTGCCATCAGACTCCTGAATAAATAGCAAAACTCCAGACACAACTTTGCACGTAGGGATTCACACAATGGATGCTAAATTTGCACATTGCTCATTTGCACGTTGTACAGAGTCTCAACCTGTCTCACATCCATATCATCTCTGCTGCCAAATTATCATTGTACAGTCTACTGGGTATTATCAGGGTACACGGCTTTACACAGAGAAATTCTCACACTGGGTGCTAATTTGTATATTGCTCATTTGGACAATGTACATAGTCTCATGTCATCTCAGGTTCATATCATCTCTGATATTAAAATAACCATTGTACAGTCTATTGGGTATTGTCAGAGGTGAGTCATACTTATTCAGAGCATTTTTACATACTCAGGGTCATGTTTTAGTCATCCAGTGAATTTTCAATTTTCATTCTTCTTGTTCCCTCTAGTTTTAACTGCTTTAACTGTCCTAATTGCTTTTAATGTGTATTTATTAGTATTAGTATTTAGTATTAAGGTGTGTTTATTACCTTTATTAGTATTGATGTGTATTTATTACCTTGGCATTCATTTGGAGAGCAGAGTAAGAATTTCATTGCTCAGGAAATGTTGTATTTCTTAACTGTGCACATGGTAATAAAGCCTTTGAATCTTGAACAGTGTGAACAGTGACAGCGCAGGAAGGAATGGCCAAAGACAGAAAGAAATCCTTACATCTCTGTAATACACTACATTTGCATCTTTGTTATAATCTCATAAGTGTTGTTTCTAAACCGTCTAAATACAATTATTCGAAATTTTTCACTATTTTAAAGTTGAAGAACTTTGAATGGGGACATCTAGTTAGCTGATTATGTCCTTATGTTGGACTAATGTAAAACTGGTTGAATGTGACCACGTAAAAGACCAAATAAACCATTATCAGAGACAGGTGCGTGGTTTGAGTGGTCAACAGGATATGACCAGTCCCTGGTGTATAATTAGCTCAGAAACAACCATGAATGACTGAATTGTTAGCTCTGCTAACAGTAGCTAACCTCCAGTCTTGCCAGACAGGAAATGAAGAAATATTGTACTGTCACTTTAAAATTATTGTATTTTGACCCAAACTATATATGTACTAAAATAACTTGACAAATCACAGGCTAGGATAGTGCATTTAAAAACAAAGCTATTCTATATGTATGGAACTGCAGTAACCTTTGAACGAAACAGCCGCTTTTTGCACTGTCCCACTTAAACACACCCACCTACACAGTGAACTGCTCTTCTTTGAACAACCACTGCTTCTGTCCTTAAACGTAGGGTTTAACTCCCAGGCAGGGTGATAAAGCTGCTGTACCTGGTGGAGGTGCTTTGTTTTCTTACCGGTGTCTGTGTCTGTGCTGCTGGACTCTTTTCTTTTAGTACTTTTTTCCTCCGAGTCCAAACTCAAGTTCAGTGATTGTTTTAAAAAAAACTGTTGCGATGCCATTTCATCTGCGTAACAAACGTGTCTGGGCCAGAGTAGGAAAAACTAAAATAACATGCTAAAATAACATCTGTGAATGAAATATATGGTCAAAAGTTGATAAGATGATTCAGCTGGAAAGACAGATGTCTAGTAGGGATGGACAGAATAGAAAATAGACAAAAAATGGATACTGAGTTGCAGTTAAGCTAAAGGCTAGGTTCTTTGTCTCCAGTCTGGGGACACCTCTTCTTTGTCAGTAAACCCAGCTGCTACTGCTCACCCCAACTAATGCTAGCAGTGTCTGTCCCTCACAGCCAAAATTTAACAGAGTAAACCAGAATGGCATGAGATATACAGTATATAACTGACTGTGAATTTTTGAGGCAGCTGGTCAACTATGGTGATTACAATTTACAGCAAAAACGCATAAATTCCTTAGTTGTGCTGATTTACGTGCATTCATTAATGCACAGCAGAAAAATATCTGCTGTGCATTAATGAATGAGCTAGAAACATGAATGTCTAGTGGGGTGTCCAGAATTTACAGAGAAGAGGTGAGCTAACTAGCTAACTATACCAGCTGCACGGTAGAAACGTGAGTTCCGAAGCTCAGGTGGAAATGTCCCTTCCTCTTCTCCTTCAAAGAGAAGGTGTGACAGATGAGTCACAGGCCTGCATCAGGTAGTGATATGTCCACAGAAGAGAACAGCAAATCAGATTTGTAGTCCTAGCTTCTGTGGGAGAGGAGAACTCCTGTACAGGCAGACTTTGGGCTGTTTGCCTTTAGAACCATATACAGTCACAAAAATCTTACTTAAAGCACTAAAATAAAGGGGAAACCCCAAACATCAAAATAATAATAAGCTTGCTCTTATAAAAACTTTGTTGTTGATATTACTGTTTTTGTTTTGAGTTTGACAAAATTGTTTCTCCGTAGGATTGCTGGACTCACCTTTAGAGATAGGGTGAGGAGCTCAGTCATCCGGGAGGGGCTCAGAGTAGAACCACTGCTCCGTCACATTGAAAGGAGCCAGTTGAGGTGATTTGGGCATCTGATCAGGATCCCTCCCGGACGCCTCCCACTTGAGGTGTTTCGAGCACGTCCCATTGGGAGGAGACCCTGGGGCAGACCCAGGACACGCTGGAGACTATGTCTCCCAGCTGTCCTGGGAACATCTTGGTATGCTCTCTGAAGAGCTGGAGCAGGTGGCCGGGCAGAGGGAAGTCTGGGCTTCTCTGCTTGAGCTGCTGCCTCCGTGACCCAGACCCCCAGAAAATGGATGGTTGAATGGATGAATGGTGTTATGTTTCAATAACGGGAGACTGGAGCCATGTTGAAACAAGCAACGAACCGAACTTTAAGGAAAACAGGCACAATATACACACTGGCAGTAGCCCACCTGACGTCACCATGTCGACCACCCGGCGTCGGCTACGGCAAGCCCCAAGGGCCAAATCCCCACACAACACCCCCCCCTTACAAAATGTAGATAGCACACACATATATATAAGATGGAACCCCCCCACCTTTAACTTTAGCAAGAAAACCCCTCAGAACACATGCAATAGAGACAGTTTTTTTTTAAACACACAGAACAACAAAACTAACTAACTAAATGGGCACCTGGGTAGACTACCAGGATACCCTCCCGTGTTGGGGTGGATTATTCTGCCACTCATTCCTAACACGCATTAGCTAAAGCTACTTTCAGGACAAAGTCATTGAGGTATTTGGGCCTCAGAGGCTGCAGTTTATGCCTGCAGTTGGGGTGCTTAATCCAGACCCAGTCCGACACATCGAGCCCGTGGGCCTTCGCCCTGTGCTTCCTGTCAAAACGTCGTTTCATCTTCTGCTGTTGTGCGATGACACGGTCTCATGGAGGGTCTGTATTCTCCAGAGAGGAGGTCGTGGGGGGCCTCAGTTGGTTCAGGGGCAGGTGGAGTTCACGCCCCAGCATGAGTTTCACCGGGGAGCACCCTGTCGTGGCATGGGCTGTTACCCTGTAGTGGAGGAGTGTGCTCTGGAGGGCGTCAGGGAATGTGAAGCCATCCGCCAAATGGGCTCTCAGACTGTTTTTCAGAGTCTTGTTGAAACGCTAAACACCCCCATTGGCTTGGGGGTAGTAGAACGCGGTCTTGATGTGTTCCATGCCCCTAACACCTAAAAATTCCTCAAACCCCCCAGAGGTGAACTGTGGGCCATTGTCTGTAGTGATCGCATCCGGGACCCCCCATCTGGCGAACAGTGACGAGAGGAAACCCGTAACCACATTCGTCGTGACTGAATTAGTGGGCAACACCTCCGGCCATTTGGAGAACAGATCATAGACTACAACAAAAAACAGCTGTTCGGGGGTGCCATATGTTGTTCACCGCAGGTGTCCAATTGGTTGTGCTTCCAGGGGCCCTCTGGGTACGATAATGGTTGCGGGGAGTGGGGGGGTCCGCTGGCCTTTCCGCTCTCCAAGCACGGGAAACAGTTTTTTACCATAGCGTCAATGTCCTTATCGATACCAGGCCACCAAATTGAATCCCTGCAATGCTGCTTCACCCTGACCACCCCAGGTGACCCTAGTGGAGCATTGCCAGAACTAGTGATCTCAGAGACACCAGGATCAATGTGCAGTGTCCCCTTGCCACACACACGCCGTTCCAACAACTCAGTTCATCGCTGAACCGGTGAAAAGGTGCCAGATCGCCCGTACTTTCACGGGCCAGCCCTCCCTGATGACCAAGCACAGTTGTGACAATGTGGGGTCCCGTTCTGACTCTGCCCGGAGCTCCTGGAGGGTTACCATGTCCTGGAGGGGTCCATGCAGCGTGTTGACCAGATTCGACTAAGTGGGGTCCTCGCTGTCATCGTCCGGTTGTACGGTGTTGGCCGTGGCATGGGACAGGAGGTCCGCCACCATGTTCTCTTTTCCAGGAGTAAAATGGGTAGTAAAGTTGTAGGCCCTCAGCCACTCAGTCCACCTGTGGACCTGTAGGGGCCTGTGTCCCGAGTCTGTCGTCTCCAGCAGTGTCGTCAGAGCCTGGTGGTCCGTTCGCAGGGTGGAGTGACGCCCGTAGAGGTAGATGTGCCACCATCACACGCCCAGACACAAGCGAGCACCTCCCTCTCACCCACGGCATATTTCTGTTCAGCCGCTGAAAGGGACCTCGACGCGAACACCACTGGGCACTCGGTACCATCTTGCACTTGAGACATAACCGCCCCCACCGCCGAACCAGATGCATCACAGGTCACAAAAGTCGGCCATTTTGGATCAAAGTGGGCCAACACTGGAGGGGAGGTGAGTTGAGACTTCAGCCTAGCGACTGCTGCTGAGCAGGCCAGGGTCCACTGCCACGGTGCGTCCTGCTTCAGAAGGGCCCGGAGTGGTTCGATAGTCTCTGAATAATGAGGAATAAAACACCCGTAAAAGTTCACCATGCCCAGGAATGAGGAGATTTGTGCGGGTGTCATGGGATCGGGAAGACATAGGACCGCCTCCATGTTCGAGTGCAGGGGCCTCAGGCCCTTGACTACCAGCCGGAATCCCACAAACTCAATGGAGTGTGCCGCGAAAATGCACTTTTCCCCATTCAGCGTGACTCCGTGCTCCAGCAGCACCTCCATCACCCGTCTCAAACGACTGTCGAGTTCTTCCTGCGACGTGCCATGGACCACGATGTCATCCAGGTACACCACTACACCCTTGAGGCCGGCCAGAATCGTGGACATGATCTTCTGATAGCAGCTAGGCGCTGAGCTCAGACCAAAAGGCATGCGCGTGTACCTGAAAACGCCCATGTGGGTCATGAACGCCATCAGGTCCCTGCTGGCTGGGTGAAGGGGCACCTGTAGATAACCCTGGCGGAGATCTAGCTTTGTGAACATCCTTGAGCTGCTGGATGTTGCGATAAGTTCCTCCATCGTGGGGAGCAGGTATTTGTCCGGGACAATCACCTTATTAGCCATCCTAAGATAAATACATGACTGGATGTCCCCGTCTTCTTCTTGGTCACCACGATGTTCGATTTCCAAGGCGAGGCATCTACTTTCTTGATGTTTCCAGCTTTAAGCAGTTTGTTCAGTTCTGTCGTGACGTTGCCCCGCAGGGCGAGGGCAAGCCGCCATAAGGGTTGGATCTTGGGCGTCACGCTTGGGTCGATGAGCAGGCGGTGGTAGAACACTTTAATACATCCTAGGCCCACGAACAACGCTGGCCAGTGGACATGCCATTTGGGGGACACCGTCAGCACCACTGAGCCCGCTGGGTCCGTGATGGAGAATCTTAGTTCACCCAGCAGATTGATTCCCACCAAGTTGGCCTCCTGGCACGAAACCTGGAAGATAAACGCAGGAATAATCCTTGACCCACATTTCACTGAGAAGCTGGCCGTACCCGCCATGTCAATTTTAGTGTGACTGTACCCAAACATTTTCACTACCCCTGCTTTGATGGTTTTGCCTGGGAAAAGTCTTTTCGATGTAGTCATACTCAGTATGGACTTACCAGCCCCTGAGTCCACCATAAGCAGCACATCAACCCCGTCTAGCTGCAAGATGTACCACTTTAACGGTCCCTTCCTGGCGCCCGGCACACACACCTGCATCATGCTTTCGGACTCCACCGCTGATGGTTTAATAGTGGTGGTGCAGGCCCTGGCCCAGTGATTAGTACGGTCGCAGTTATGGCACTTTTTCCCTCTGGCAGGGCAGGTGGACGAACCCGCCCGATGACGGAGGTAGCCGCAGCAGTCACACAGACCCCTAGCTCCCACTCCTGTCCGTGCCATGCTCCACTGCCTTTTGGGGGTCCGCCCCGAAGTGTTAGCTGTGTCGCTAGCAGCCTGACGTGGAGGGGAAACTTGGGTGGCTAGGTTCTCCTTAGCTAGTACTTGTAGACCTTGCTGGGCAGTGGACTCTATCTGGCTGGTCAATTCAACCACTTTCCCCAGCATGTAGATGTCCGTAGTTAGCTTTAGCTTTTGTGTTAGCCACTCATTGCTCGTACCGTGTGCTGGCTTGTCCCGGACTAGTACCTCCTCAAATGGCCCAAAGGCGCACTTTCTTGCTAGGCTACGGAGTTCCATTAAGAAGTGTTGGATGGACTCACCAGCTTGTTGTCGCCGGTCGAAGAATTTATATCTTTGCACCATGAAGTTGGAATGGTCCATAAAGAAATTGTCCATTACGTCTAGATACTCCTTCAATAAGCCCTTGCCACCCAGTGCGAAAAATATCCATTGGCCCTCCTCACCAAGGCAGTGAACGAGGGGGCTCCTCTGTCTCTTCATGGGTGCCGCCCAGGCCAGCCGTGGTAAAATACACCTCGAACGCCTCCTGCCAGCGGCACCATGGTGTAGTTGGTATACCCAGAGACTGTAAAAATGGAGGTGGCGGTTTAATGACGCTCCCATGGTTTATCCTCATAGCCAGAATGTTATGTCTCAATAACGGGAGACCGGAGCCGTGTTGAACCGAGCAATGAACTGAACTTTATTAAGGAAAACAGGCACAACATACACACTGGCCGTAGCCCGCCTGACATCGTCACCACATCAACCACCGAGTGTCGGCTACAGCAAGCCCCAAGGGCCAAATCCCCACACAACAAATGGATGGATGAATGGATGGATGGAGGGATGGATGGATGGATGGATGGCTGGATGGAAAATGGTTGAGCTATGGACTCAGATGACCTTTATTATAGCTGTTACTATCTGAATAAATGGAGTTAGTACATGATTCCTTTAAAGGTATAAACCAGCACAAATGTAGCACTAACCAGCGGTACTATTTCTATTATTTCAAGAAAATGGCTGAGCCAAGTTTATCCGCATCACTTACAATACAGATTAAAAGCATTATTCTGGGCTCTCCTGCTAAACATAAAAATATATATAAAAAAAATTGTCTGTAATAAGCACAGGACTCCTTAATAACTTCTGTATTCACACCTCTAATCATCCACATTAGGAATTTGAGAGGGTAAGTGGCTCTAAGATCTTTACAAAAGAATGCAATTTTGCCCAGTAAAGCAGATGAGTTTGATTCTATTGTGTCAAAATCCTTTGTTGCTAAATTTAATTACTTTTTTCTGTGGCTCAGTTATTCCAGTGGGTGTGTGAGCACTGACAGAGAAAAAATGTTGTGGGCTCCCATCAGTTATGTAATCTCCAGTGCAAGGTGTTCAGGAATAATGACTGCAATGTGAAATACTTCTCTTTACCTCTCTGAACTTCTGGTAGAGTTTCGTGGCATCCAGGTCTGACGGAGACAGGATGTCCTCTGTCTCTGGCAGGTCAAACACCTCAATGCTCTTGTCCCCGCTCACCGCCGTCGTTCCTGCCTCCTCTTCGTCTGTGGCATACTCACCCGTCTGCTTTTGGAGACAAACGTAAAGTCAGTCATGAAGATTATGTACCTGAACTTGCATTTACTGTAAAACAAACACCACTTTTTTTGATTTTCACCACCAAAATTGAGGGCTATATTGCCTAATTCAGGTAGTCAAATTGCATTTGTGTTTGCCTTTAGAGACACAAGAAAAAATTCACATATATGGAAATACATAAAAATCAGTACTAAAAACATCAGAAACCTACAGCAAAATAATATTGACAGCATACCTAAAATTGAAAACAAGTTCCATTTTAGTTGTTTTTATCTTGGATAGCTATTTTATGCAGGTATACTTTTAGGATTGGAGAGAGTATACTGTATGGGGACTAAAAAGAAATTGAAGGCAGAGCTAGGAGCTAAAACAATAACACTGGTCAACACCAAATTTACTGTCTAATTTTTTTTAGCTGATTTAGGACAGTTTTGATGTGCTGAATCCAAAACTCACATTGGTTTTGCTGAATCAGGTCATTCATTCATTCATTCATTCATCTTCTTCCGCTTAATCCTTTTCGGGTGGGGGCTGGAGCCTATCCTAGCGTCTTCGGGCGAGAGGCAGGGTACACCCTGGACAGATCGCCAGTCCATCGCAGCTCAATCAGGTCAACTTTTTGAATTATGGCCACATGTTGTTTTATACATTTTTATTTACATGTACGGGCATTTTGGCTTTATATGATGCAAAATTCTTTTTTATGTCTTGAAATTCTCTGAATTTTGAACAATGATGACGTAACATTCAATTTACATGTACTTACCGTACTTACCTTTATATAAAGGTAAGTACACATGCACAGTAAGTACTAAGTACAGGTTTTTACTTAGCACCTGATCAAAAGAAACAGATGTCATTTTCGGATTCAGCGGTGCAAAATTGTCTTAAATCAGTTGAAAAAACACAGACAACTTTCAAAAAAATCATTTTTGTAACCCTGTGTAATCCAAAGAAAGACAAAGTGTTAGTTAAAGTTAGACAAAGTTAGCTTTAGCAAACAATCTTTATTCAAAAAAGTAGAAACATCTATGAATATCTTCCAAGTACCCAGGGAACCAAGCTTCATCTAAACCAGGGTTTGGCAGCCTCTCTTGTGGAAAGAGACATTCTGATCAATTTATGGCCAAAAAAATCTGCACTGAGCTAGAAAACACATTTGAGGCTTAAAATTAAGATAAAATAACAAGAGTCATGGAGTATAAACTGGCCCATCATAATTATTAATAGAAGACTTTTGTTTTCAACTTAATAGGCAACTTTTTTCCTATATTTGTGACAATTTTTATGTAAGAAATGTTTATGAAAAAAGTCACAAATTCATGTGAAACTCAATTGTTTTGTTATTCTTACAAATATTATTTTTTGTAAATTTGTGACTTTTCTTCATTTAAATCTGTACATTTTTCAATAAATTTGTTACTTTTTCTAGTAAATTTGCAACCTTCTTTTTCTGTATAAATTTGGAACTTTTTTCAGCAATATATGACTCCAAGGTTACAGGTTCCAAAATCTTGGTCATAATAGGCATGCAGTAGGAATGTAGCTGAAACTATTAAGATCTAACAGCTATATGTGACAATTGTCTTGCATATAAGGTCTACCTGGTTTAGAAATCAAGGACTTCTATTTGCAAAGTATTTCAAATATGTAGCAGTCTATTATTTTTTTTTTCCACAATATCTTTATTGAACCTTTTTTTTTTTTTTAAACAAACATGATACAAACAATCAAACACTAACACTAAAGTACTACAAAAAAAAAAAAAAAAAATGCCCTAAAAACACCAACAACCACCAACAAAATCAAGTCTTCAACAATGCTCCTCTGTTTAGTCTAGACAATCCAATACATTAGTATACATATTATGTTCACCAGTTTGGAATTTACAAGGTCCACACACATCATTCACCTTCTTCTTCAAGAGTTATGTTTAAATTTTTTACATAATCAATAAAAGGTCTCCATATATTCTCAAACACAATTTCCTTTGATTTCAGTATATATGTTATTCTTTCTAATGGAAGGTTTGTTAACATCTGTCTTAACCACTGAGTCACATCTGGTCTATGAGTCTTTTTCCATAATAGTGCAATACATTTTTTGGCATTAAGCAAACTGACGTCTATGAATGTTCTTTCACTTTTATTGAAATTATGCTTTTCTGGGTACAGACCCAACAAAAACAGTTTAGGATTCAATATGATTTGTTTTGAGATTATTTTTTCAATTGTTACCCTCACCTCCTCCCAAAACATTCTTATTAATCTACATTCCCATAAACAATGAAATAGGGTTCCTTTACTTTCCATGCATTTTGTGCATGTATCTGGTATATTTTTGTTATATCTATTTAACTCCTCCGGTGTAACATACATCCGCATTAACCATTTGAAATGTATCAATTTAAGGCGTGCATTTATTGATTTGGTTTGAGCTTCTGTACAAGCCAATTCCCATTGTTCCTCTGAAATTTCAATTTGCAGATCTTCTTTCCAGTAGTTTAATCTTTTCAGTGAATTTTCACTTGAAGATAGTGTCAATGAGTTATAAAACTCTGAAATAATACCCTTTCTTTTACTATCTTTCATCATCATTTTTTCCAAGGATGAATAAATAGGTCGAGTGAGAGCTTTATTTTGATTTGATCGAATAAAGTTTCTAAGTTGAAGATATTTAAAAAAATGTGTTCTATTGAGATTAAATTTGATCCTCAGCTCTTCAAAAGACATTATGTTGTCTGCACATGGCAAATATAAATCCTGAATCTTTTGTATCCCTTTTAAATTCCATACTTTAAATACAGCGTCCGCTCTCCCTGGTTTAAAATATTGATTACCCCATATTGGACTAAATTGTGACAATAACTGTGGTTCTTTTAAATAGTTTTTAGCTTCACACCATATTTTGATCATATGCTTTACAAATGGATTTTTAACTTGTTTTTGTAATTTTTTTGCCGAATCTGAGTATATGAATATGGGAAGAGGTAAAGGTAAATTGTATGATTCCATTTCAGTCCAGTGAGGGAGATCATTTGATGAAAAATAATATGTCATAGACCTCAGTTGTGCCGACCAATAATACAACATAAAATTTGGACATTTCAGACCTCCACGATCAAATGGTAAATATAATAAAGACAAACGTAATCTAGCCCTCCTGTTGTTCCATATAAATTCCACTAACTTTTTTTTTATTCTTGAGAATAGATCTAAAGGTGGTGATAAGGGAATGTATTGAAATAAATAAAGTATTTTAGGTAAAATATTACTTTTAAGTATATTGATTCTCCCGATCATCGACATTGGTAGTGACATCCATCTCTGAGTTAACTCATTGATATCTGACATTAAGGCTTCATAGTTGACACTGGCGACTGATTCTAGCTTAGGCATAATTTGGATTCCTAAATATTTAAACTGATTTACAACATTGAATTGATTTACCTCAGGGGCTGGGTAATTTCTCTGGGTCTCATTTAGCATTAATATTGAAGATTTAGTTTTATTTATTTTATATCCTGATATTTCCCCAAAATTCTTTATTAAATTCAACAAGGTTGGAATTGATTTTTTTAGATTCGACATAAACAAAATTATATCATCGGCGTACAGGGAGATTTTATGTTCTGTTGGTCCAACTTTAATTCCATATATTTGTGAATGTAAACGTATCGCTATCGCTAAAGGTTCAATTGCCATAGTAAACAGTAAAGGTGAAAGTGGACAGCCTTGTCGACATCCTCTATTGATTTTTATTGGTTTTGAAATATTGTTATTTGTTAGGATTTCTGCTGTAGCATTATTGTATATTATTTGAACCCATTTTATGAAATTATTTCCAAGTCCAAACCTTTGTAGGACTTCAAAAAGAAAGGGCCATTCAACTCTATCAAAGGCCTTTTCGGCGTCCAATGATAGGAGAGCTGTATCCGGTGCTTCTTTATTAAAATAAATAATATTAAATAGTCTTCTTACATTATGGAAGCCTTGTCTACCCTTTATAAAGCCATTCTGATCTCGATTAATAATATTTGGTAAAATTTCTTGTATTCGTCTTGCTAAAATTTTACAGATTATCTTAAGGTCGGCGTTTAATAGGCTTATTGGTCTCATATTTTCACATTTATTAGAGGGCTTACCTGGTTTTGGCAGCAGTATAATTAAGGCATTATTTATGTATGATGGTAAATTATTATTTTGAAATGCTTCTAAAACCATTTCCAAAAAAGGTTTTATTAATTTATTCTTAAATTTTTTATAAAGGTCAACTGGAAGACCATCTGGTCCTGCACTTTTTCCTGATTTCATATTATCAATGGCTAGCCCAACTTCTTCTTGACTAATTTTAGACTCCAATATCTCCCTGTTTTCATTTGGAATACACGGTATAGATAGTTCGTTCAAAAACCCATTTAGTTTTGTTAAATCAGGTTCATTTTTGGTATCATATAATTTTTCATAGTAATCTCTAAAGGCTCTATTAATTTCTAAAGGATCTATAACTACCTGTCCTTTACTTATAATACTGGTAATTGGTGTTTTAATTTCCAATTTTTTAATCTGCCATGCTAATAATTTTCCTGATTTTTCACCTTGTTCATAAAAAGATTGTTTCAATCTTAGAAGACTCGAGGCAGCTCTATTCGCTGATTTTTTGTCGTATTCAGCTCTCAAAATCAGTAATTCATTCTCCAACCTTGGGTCACTTCCTGCATACACTTTTTCCTGAAGACTTTTTATTTTATGTTCCAATTTAGCTCTCTCCTCTCGAGTCTTCTTAGATTTTGATCCTGTATAACTAATAATATGTCCCCTAATAAAAGCTTTGAAAGCCTCCCACTTTACACATGCTGATGTTTGTGTAGTATTGATGTCAAAGAACTCGTCTATCTGTTTTTCTATATACTTGACAAATTCCTCATCCTGAAGCCATTTATGCTGAAATTGCCATCTACCTGATTCCTTTGTCAATTTTTTATCTACATATATTAGACAACAGGGTGCATGATCAGAAATCACGATGTTATCATAAAAGCAGTTTTGAATCTTGGACCTTAATTCTGTGGAAATCAAAAAATAATCAATACGTGAGAATGTCTTGTAGGTACTGGAATAACAAGAACAGGCTTTAACTTGTGGTTTCATTTCTCTCCATATATCTAACAATCTCAATTCTTTCATAAAATGATTAATAGTCATCCTACATCCAATGTGCGTACAATCCAGTCCTGTTGATCTATCCACACCTGGATTCAATGTACAATTAAAATCCCCTGCTATTATATGTTGCCCTGTAAGTGATGATAAGATGAGAAATAAATTAGCAAAGAACTTCTGATCATCTACATTGGGACCATATAAGTTCACAAGATTTATATTTTCTAATAGCAAAGAACCTTGAATGATTACATATCTTCCAAATTTGTCTCCAATTACATTTTTCACCTGAAAAGGAACTGATTTATGTATGAGAGTCATAACTCCCCTGGCTCGGGATGAAAATGAAGAGGTGAATACACTTCCCTGCCATCTACTCCTAATTCTTTTAACATCCTCCTCTATCAGATGAGTTTCTTGTAAAAACACAATTCTTGAACCCATGTCCTTTATTTTATTCATAACTTGTTTAAGTTTTTTTAAATTTTGTAGACCTCTGCAATTCCATGAAGTTAAATTAAGATTAACACTTTGGTCCATGATCAATAGAGAGTTTAGGATTACCTTGCAGTGTAAACATGCTCATACAGAGAAGCAAAAACATGAGTGGTTGAACATTCATCCTACAAACTACACACAAACAAATTTCCCCTTCCCACACTTGTGGCAAACCCCCCAAAATCAAAAGAAAAATTCTGTCTCCCGATATAGCCATCGACCGTTCCACACCCACGGGGAACAGCCTAAGCCACTCCTTCTTCATCCTCCCAATCACCCTAACTCTACTGCTTTTAATGACGTAACATTAACTCTCCTCTGTAGTTTTCCAACTTAACTCCAAAATTTTTAACAACTTTGTACATCATAGTTTTTTTTTGTTTGTTTTGTTTTTGTTTTGTTTTTTTAATATATAATACAATCTATATTTTGTAAACTTACTATTTACTTCAAGTCAGTCAGATGCCTGTGCAAATGCTTAATTATTCTACCTTATATTTTGTTCATGCTTAGCTCCCACCAGTCTCTTCTTCTTCTTTGATCTTCTTGATGAACTCCTGCGCCTCCTCTGGGGTCTTGAAAATGTGGGTTCTGCCCTCATACGTGGTCAGCAGTCTCGCAGGATAGATTACACCATGACGAATCCCAAGGTTGCGCAGCTCCTTACGTATGGGATCAAACTGCTTCCTCAATTGCTGGATTCCTGTGGCCAAATCTGGGTAGAACCGCACCTGCTGGTCCTGGTGTTTAATCTCTCCTTTAGCACGTGCAGCGTTGAAGATCTTCATCCTGTCTCTGTTGCTAAGAAACTTCATAATTAAGGTCCTCGGCGGTCCCTTATCTCTCCGTGGGCCAATACGATGTGCTTTTTCCAGAACCACTGCTGATTGCAACTCCTCGCTGCCCAGCACCTCCGGAATCCACTTTTCCAGAAAGGAACATACGTCCCGACCTTCTGATTCCTCTGGAAGACCCACCAGCCTCAAATTATTCTGTCTCGACCGAGATTCCAAATCCAAAATATTATCTTCCAGAGATTTATTTTTTTTTTCCAAAGTGCGCACCTTTAATTGAAGACGGGTGACGTCATCTTCAGCACTAGCGAGACGGAGCTCCATCTGCGCCGTTCGTTCTACACAGTCACCCAATTCCTTTCTTATTCCTTCCAACGCTGTCATAATCCCATCAAATCTAGAGGAAAAGTCCGCTCTCATTGAACTCATGGCAGCCATCAGCGCATCTGCGCCATTCCCCGCAGACATCGCACCGCCGCCAGCCTCCTCCGCCATATATGGAGTTTTGTTTGCTGCGTCACAGACCTGAAAGTCCGTTAATTTGGACTGTTTCGGCGGCTCGCTTTTTCCTTTTCCTGGTTTTCCAGCCTTAGGCTTCGCCGACATATCCTCGCCCAAATGCTGGGATACGTTCTGTCCCAAATGAGAGAGTTATTTGCCGATTTTTTTTCTCCAGGAGCAGAGCAGAGCGAGACACGTCCGTCCTACGTGGCAGCCATAACCGGAAGTCAGCAGTCTATTATTTTTGCTTAAAACTTAAGAAATAGCAATGCTAATGAAATGTCTTATAAACCAGAGCTGTAAGTATTCCCATCCCCCCAATCAAGATTAATTAAAATTATTTTATATATCAATTTCATGTGTTTTTCTTATATTTGAGAACAATATTTAATAATCAAGCCAGATGCATATAATAATATTAATATGTAATTCAGCAAGTACTGCAATATGACACTGCTACGAGGTTGCTCATTAAAGATCTCTCCTCACACACTTCTGGTTATGATCGGAGGCTAAAATTGCACATGTACAATAATAAATATCTCTATAGGTCACATGGTTATTTTTAGCTCTTAACCCCTCAGAGGGTCTCTTTCACAAGTGCTAAGTTGGAGTAAGCTGTGATAATGGAGCCAGTTGAATGCAGAGCGGTCATCAGGTTCCTGTACTTGAAAGGCCACACACCACAGAAGACGTTCGATGAGATGAAAGAGACTTATGAGGAGGATGCTCCATTGTATGATGTAGTCAAGCACTGGCATCAGAGTGTGGTCGGACATTGGTGGAAAATGCACCCATTTGCGGACGATCACAGTACACCATTAACAAAGACACCATCTGGCAAGTGGAGACAACCGAGATCTCAAGATCAAAAATCATCCATGACCATTTGAACACGTGGAAGTTATCCACACCATGGATTCCCTGGTTGCTCACACCTTTCCTGAAGCAGGAACGAGTCACATGGTCTCAGTGGTCTCAGGCTCTTTTGGCCATGTGCCAAGAAAATCAAAAGGACTTTGTTGACAGATTAATCATGAAGGACGAAACATGGATCTATCACTATGATCCAAAGACTAAAGCCTGGAAGGTATGGAAGCATTATGACTCACCATCTCCTAAGAAAACACGTGCCCAATCTTCAGTGGAAAAGGTCATGCTGAGGTCATGAATATTGATGATGGATATCCTGGCAGTGGTACTTCAATTACTGGGACATACTATACTTCACTGCTGCAGAAATTATGGAAGGCCATCAAAACCAAGAGGCATGGGATGTTGACCAAAGGTGTCCACCTCTTGCAAGACAACGTCCTGGTTCACAACTTGCATGTTGCCCAGATGGAAGAACGGTCCTGCAGTTATGAAATCCTTCCTCATCCCCTTACTCTCCTAACCTTGCTCCATCTGTCTTCCATCTCTTTCCAACCATGAAGTCATTTTTGCAGGACAAGCACTTCTAAGGCGATGAAATGCTGATTTCTGAGGTGAAGTTATGGCTTCTGACTCAACCTGCAGACTTGTACAGGTGAGGTCTCTACAGCTGCATACATCTACAGGAGAAGTATGTGATCCTTGGTGGTACCAATATAGAGAAAGACCAAGTTTCATTCCCTTCAGTACATGGGAAATGAGTCAGGTCAGGGGAAATTTTTTTATGAGCACCGCGGGCAATGTTAATTATTCAGTCACATGGTGTAAAGCTACCAATGGTCTAAACTAAACAGAAAACCCAACCAGACATCCAGGAGTTAAACTGCTGTAATCACCTGCTACCTTCTTTAGATCTGATCATCAGAAACACCCTGTCTTCACTCTCCATTTTACATAAGTAATTCTATTTTAATGCTACTACTAACATAAGATTTAGGTAACCATCTTAGTTCAGATAGCTTTTAACTTTATCTAAATTAAGTGGATTTGACAGCTTGGTGGGCTGGAAGTATAATTTCTTTAAAACTACACATTCAGAAAAAAATGTGCTGACAAATTCAGAGTGCCACATTTTATTATTTCAGACATATGTCACCACCTTGCCTCAAGTGGAAAGAGGACATGTGTCAAAACTGGTGAGTAGTGAGCCTCTAATGGAGCTAAATCTCTTATCTCTTATCTCCAACTAATGCAATCCACCAGAAAGAACTTATTATTTCAAATTTAAGGAGCACTGTGAAGAAAAAAATCTGGTGCGACCTTTAGAAAGGCTGTAGAGCCTTTATTCTGATTCACAGAAGCTCCATGTTGAATGTAGGTATCAACCTTTAAGCCACGTTCAGATTACCACTGATAACTGAAGTTTTTTTCTGGGCTGTCTACATAAACCTAATCTAAAATCCAGTCTTTTAGATTTGATCTAAGCCACTTGTATAAAGTCCTATTAGATCAGTGACATGCAATCATGAAAAGATAAAGAATCATATTATTATTTGTCCACTAATTTGTCTTGTAGGTCTAAATGTAATTTCTGATTGATTCCAATCATTTCAACAATATTTATATATTTAAAATCGCAGAATCTGCACATTTCCTGTCCAAATACAAGGGAGAGAGGCCAGGTGAAGCAACAACAAACGTAGCCTCAAAATGATTGTCAGAAGTCGTGCAAGATGCGTGTTCCTGTTGACAGCCCTGTGCATGTCAAAAACATAATGTCTGTAGGAGCTTTTATTGTGTGTCCTCATTTTCAATATAGACAGGACGGATTTTGAGAAAATATGACACCTTGAGGCATTTTTTGTTAAAAGTTGGTAGTATGGTGTTTTAACACAATTTGAGTATGCTGAACATGAATATGACTGTCACCATCCTCAGTTTGGGGGTTAAAGCTCTGAAAAAGCAAATTTAAAATAGACCCCTAAAATTTCTTAATTTTTGTCATGAAGTAGCTTAAATTCCAAATAAAAGAAATATTAAATTTCTGTTATGCATTAAATACTAATTTTTATTGTACCCATTGGTTTTAGAACAAAACTGGACAGAATAAAGCATATAAGGACCTCATTGGTGTACTTTTAAACTGACACTCCATCAAAAAACAAGTTTTTTTTTCTTGTTAACATGTCTGTAACATGTTTTTTATGACTTACAAGACATACGAGGTGGGGCTGAAAAGTTCATAGTGGTCAAATTTGACCAAATGTGGTTTATTTTTCGACATAGTCTCCCCTTCAGTCCACACATTTCTTCCATCAGTGTTGCAGCGCTTCGATCCCTGCAGCTGTAAAATAAACCACATTTGGTCAAATTTAACCACTATGTGTCACGCCGCGCCATTCATCAGCGGCGCCACCTGCTCACGCACCTGCTACTCGTCAGCGGCGAAGGATAAAAGCCGCCTCGCCCTGAGCATCGGCCTGAAGCCGTAGACTTCATTCCCCTTTCATGGGCTTCTACCACATTCTCTTCAGCATCCTCGTCACCGGTAAGAAAAATCGCTTACCTCATCTCTCCAGTCTGCTCCCCTGTGCACAGGTGGATTCCTCGGCGGCGGACAATCCCGTCCCTCGTCTCTCCTCGCTGCTGCACCGAGCCCTGCAGGTGGCTGTCTCCCGGGCTTCCATCCTTGAAGCGCCAGTCATCTGTCCCAACAAGTAAGCTTCTCTCCCTCGCCTATTCTCCTCCTGTGTTGGTGTGTGCTCATCACCCTGTGTCTGATTTCTCCCATAGGGTTGCCGGCTGAACGGTCTCCTGCCTCTGGGTCCGAAGCAGACGCCACCACCAACACATTAACATTCCGCAGACACGCACCCAAACATCCCTGTTGTTAATAAACAGTTTGAACTACTCTGAGCCTGTGTGTGTGCGTCTCCTGAGCCGAACGTTATGTCAGTACGGCTTCAGCAGAGCGGCTCGGCAGACGGCGGGCTCGCACACCGGTTTACCATCCTCGAGGCTCGGGTGGATCAGATTGTTTATCAGCAACAGGTGGTTCTTAATCAATTATTAGAATTAACTAACCGATTGAACCGCTTGGACCCCCAACAGCCGTTCCTCCCGACTCGCCAGGGTGGCGCGGCTCCTGCTGTTCCAGTGGCCGTCCAGCCGGCTCCAGTGGCACCGGTTCGGCTCACACCGATTCCGACCCCCGCCCGCTTTAGCGGTAAGCTCGGCGGAGCGCGGGGGTTCATTATGCAGTGTGAGTCCGTGTTCCACCGTGTGCCCGGAGATTTTCCCTCGGATCACAGTCAAATTGGTTACATAGGGAATCTTCTGGAGGGGCGTGCGTTAACTTGGACCTACGCCGTAATGGCGAGGCCCAGTTATGCCACCCTCACCTATGACCAATTCGTGAGGCGCTTTCTGGAGGTCTTTGACCATTCTCAAACCGAAACGGTCCAGGTCGATCGGCTCCTCGCTCTCCAGCAGGGAAGCCGGTCGGCAGCGGACCACTCGGTCGACTTCCGGGTAGCGGCGGAGGAATTGGGCTGGGAGGAACGCTCCCTCTGTGGCCTGTTCCTCCGCAGCCTCAATAGTGATCTGAGGGATGAACTGGCTGGTCGGGATATCCCTGGGACGCTAGCGGAGCTGACGTCCTTAGCGGTAAGTTTGGATAACAGGCTGCGCGAGCGCTCCTCGGGGCGGAGGTCTTCTTCTTCTCGCCCTCGTGGAGCCTCGCCGCACCTGTTCCAAGCTCGCCCCCTGGCGGCGCCGCCAGCATCGCGCCCCGAGGAGTCGGAGCCGATGGTGACGGGCTGGACTAAACTTTCCCCTGTGGAGAAACAACGCCGCCGTGAGTTGGGCCTCTGCATGTATTGCGGAGGCGACCAACACACCGTGGAGCGTTGTCCACGGAAAGCCAGTCGGTGGGGTCCGCGAGTCACTGTTGGAAGCGTCGCGGACGTCAATCGGTTAGGATCACTCACTCAATTGAAGCTGCCCATCCGTTTCTGCCATAACCCCACTGGGCACCTCACCCACGCACTGGTGGATTCGGGCGCAGAAGGCAGCTTCATTTCACAAAGCCTGGCAACCCGATTGGGCATCCGCTGCCAGGCACTCAACACTCCCATCTCCCTAGTCCACCTCTCCCGTGCCACCCTTGGGAGAGTGACACATCAAACTGTCCCCCTACCGGTCATCATCTCGGGAAACCACCGGGAGGAGATGACCTTTTACGTCCTTCCCAACTCTGTGTCGCCCGTCATCCTGGGGTATCCCTGGCTCCGCCTTCACAATCCGGTCCTGGATTGGAAATCAGCTGGGATATCGGCATGGAGTACGTTCTGTATGGGCACCTGCCTTCAGTCCGCTGCCTGCTCTCCGTCCGCTCCTCCCCCTGCGACGGACACTGCACCCCCGGACCTGTCTCTGGTGCCCCCAGAATTTCACGACCTGGGTATGGTGTTCAGCAAAGCGAAAGCTATGTCTCTCCCCCCTCATCGGCCCTATGACTGCGCCATCAACCTCCGCCAGGGGGCTCCCTTACCTTCTGGTCGCCTTTACAGCCTGTCTGCGCCGGAGAAGGAGACGATGAACGCCTACCTGAAGGAGTCATTAAGTGCTGGGATTATCCGCCCATCATCGTCACCCGTGGGGGCAGGGTTCTTCTTCGTGGGAAAGAAGGATGGGTCCCTCCGCCCTTGTATCGACTACCGGGCCCTCAATAATATCACGGAGAAGGACCGTTACACCCTGCCTCTCATGGACACTGCTTTCCACTCCCTCCAGGGGGCGACCTGGTTCACCAAGCTGGACCTACGCAGCGCTTACCACCTCGTCCGGATCCGGGAGGGAGATGAGTGGAAAACGGCCTTCCGTACCCCGAACGGCCACTTTGAATATCTGGTGATGCCGTTCGGGTTGACCAACGCTCCTGCAGTCTTCCAGCGCCTCATTAATGACGTCCTCCGGGACTTCATTAGCCTTTTCGTGTTCGTCTACCTGGACGATATTCTCATCTTCTCCAGGTCCAGGGATGAGCACCAGGTCCACGTGAGGCGGGTCCTCCAAAGGCTGCTGGAGAATCGTCTGTACGTTAAGGCAGAAAAGTGTGAATTTTACGCCAGGAGTACGTCCTTCCTGGGGTTCATCATCGCCCACGATAAGGTGCTCCCCGACCCAGAGAAGGTAAAGGCGGTGGTGGAATGGCCCACACCTGCATCCCGGAAACAGGTGCAGCAATTTGTTGGCTTCGCCAATTTCTACCGCCGCTTTGTCCCCAACTTCAGTGCCATCGTTGGACCACTGACCCGCCTCACGTCCCCGAAGGTCCCGTTCCGGTGGACCGAAGAGGTCGCTGCCGCCTTCGAGGCGCTGAAGGCGGAATTCTCCTCCTCCCGGGTCCTTCGCCAGGTCGACCCCACACTGCAGTGCATTGTAGAGGTAGACGCTTCGGACACGGGAGTGGGAGCAGTGCTGTCCCAGCGGTCACCGGACGATGGCGCCAAGCGACCGTGCGCCTTCTTCTCCCGGCGCTTGTCCCCGGCGGAGAGAAACTACGATGTGGGGGACAGAGAGCTCTTGGCCATCAAGCTCGCCCTGCAGGAGTGGTGCCACTGGTTAGAGGGGGCGAACCTGCCGTTTGTGGTCCTCACGGACCACAAGAACTTGGAATACTTACGATCTGCCAAGCGCCTGAACGCCCGCCAGGCGCGCTGGTCCCTGTTCTTCGCCAGGTTCCAATTTTCCATCACCTTCAGGCCTGGCTCTAGGAACGTCCTGCCTGACGCCCTCTCCAGGCAGTTCGCCCCCGTGGAGTCGGAGGAGGCGCCCCACTCCATCCTGCCCAGGTCGTGCGTCGTGGGAGCCATCTCGTGGGACATCGAGAGCAAGATCCGGAAGGCACAGGAGGTGGAACCTGACCCTGGCGGCGGACCGGAGGGGAGGCTGTTCGTGCCATCCGCGGTCCGAGGAGAGGTCATCCACTGGCTCCACACCTCCAAGCTCACCTGTCACCCTGGCACCTCCCGGATGATAGATCTCCTCCAACGGTCCTTTTGGTGGCCAGGCCTGCGGAGGGATGCAGCCCGCTACGCCCGGGCTTGCCCAATCTGTGCCACCTGCAAGTCGGGAAATGCCCCTCCAGCGGGTCTGCTCCAGCCCCTGCCCGTCCCTGGCAGGCCCTGGTCGCACATCGCGCTGGATTTCGTCACCGGACTCCCTGTCTCCAACTCCTATGACACCATCCTGACCATCGTGGACCGCTTCTCCAAGGCCGTGCACTTCGTCCCCCTGCGAGGCCTCCCTACTGCCCTGGAGACGGCGGACCTCCTCGTCCAACACGTGGTCAGGCTGCATGGGATTCCGGTGGACGTGGTCTCGGACCGGGGCCCCCAGTTTTCATCTGAGGTTTGGAGGTCTTTCTGCAACGCCATCGGAGCCAAGGTGAGCCTCTCCTCCGGCCATCACCCCCAATCCAACGGGCAGTGTGAGAGGACCAACCAGGAGCTGGAGGCTGCGCTCCGCTGTGTGTCCAGATCCAAACCCACGTCCTGGAGCAACCATCTTGCCTGGGTTGAATATGCCCACAACACCGCTCGCTCTTCTGCTACAGGGATGTCCCCCTTCAAAGCGTCCCTGGGTTACGACCCCCCGCTGTTTCCGGAGCAGGAGAGTGAAGTAACTGTCCCGTCAGTTAGGGCCCATCTCAGGCAGTTCCGCTCCACCTGGGCTGCCGCGCGCCATGCGCTATTACGCACAGCGGAGCGCAACAGGACAGTGGCGGACCGGCGTAGAAGACCTGCCCCGGCGTACAGAGTTGGGCAGCTTGTTTACATTTCCACCCAGGACGTCACTCTAAAAGGCGAGAGGAGAAAGCTGGCACAGCGCTTCATGGGTCCCTACCCCATCACCCGGATCATCAACCTGGTGGCTGTGCGCGTGGCTATTCCCCCCTCCCTCCGCATTCATCCTACTTTCCACGTGTCGAAGGTGAAACTGGCAGTTACTGACCCCCTTTGCCCTCCTCCTGCAGCGCAACCCGCGCCCCGGATGATTGGTGGCCATCCGGCCTGGTCCGCCTCCTCCATCCTGGACTCCCGGCGCCGGGGTCGTGGGTTGCAATACTTGGTGGACTGGGAGGGCTATGGGCCCGAGCATCGACAGTGGGTGCCCCCGTCGTTTGTGTTGGACCCATCGCTCATCGCGGACTTCCACCGAGCGCACCCGGATAAGCCATCGCCAGGAGGCGCTGCTAGAGGGGGGAGTACTGTCACGCCGCGCCATTCATCAGCGGCGCCACCTGCTCACGCACCTGCTACTCGTCAGCGGCGAAGGATAAAAGCCGCCTCGCCCTGAGCGTCGGCCTGAAGCCGTAGACTTCATTCCCCTTTCATGGGCTTCTACCACATTCTCTTCAGCATCCTCGTCACCGGTAAGAAAAATCGCTTACCTCATCTCTCCAGTCTGCTCCCCTGTGCACAGGTGGATTCCTCGGCGGCGGACAATCCCGTCCCTCGTCTCTCCTCGCTGCTGCACCGAGCCCTGCAGGTGGCTGTCTCCCGGGCTTCCATCCTTGAAGCGCCAGTCATCTGTCCCAACAAGTAAGCTTCTCTCCCTCGCCTATTCTTCTCCTGTGTTGGTGTGTGCTCATCACCCTGTGTCTGATTTCTCCCATAGGGTTGCCGGCTGAATGGTCTCCTGCCTCTGGGTCCGAAGCAGACGCCACCACCAACACATTAACATTCCGCAGACACGCACCCAAACATCCCTGTTGTTAATAAACAGTTTGAACTACTCTGAGCCTGTGTGTGTGCGTCTCCTGAGCCGAACGTTATGTCACTATGAACTTTTCAGCCCCACCTCGCAATTGCATGATAAAGCGTGAATATATTTCATCAGATATACAAGGCTACATCCCATACAGTTTCAGGACTCCGATGATCATGTCTTTATTACCTCTGCTAAGAGCTGCAGGTTATATGTTTTGGCTGGCTGGCTGGCTGGCTGGCTGGCTGGCTGTTAGCAACATTACTCCAAAAGTTCTGAATGGAATTTGAGGAAATGTTCAGGAAAGGTGTGTTGTAATGACATAGGGAACAGATGATTAAATTTTGGTGATGATCAGAATCAGAATGAGATTTATTGCCATTGTTCATGTAGTACACAAACTAGGAATTTGTCTCGGTGCAATGCTGCAACATTAAACATGGAGTAGCACTAAAGATAAAAATAAAAAACTATGCATGCAATAAGAGGTAGAATATGAATAAGTAATACTAATCTATGCAATTTTTAAATATATTAACAAGCAGCAGATATTGTGGAGTTCCACATAGTGCAGTCGGTAGTGCAAAAAGAAAACAGTGATAACTGTCATGAGTCTGGTTAAGCTGCTGTACGTAGTGCACGAGAGTCTAATAAGTCACTTAGTGTTCAGCAGTCTGATGGCAGAGGGGAAGAAGCTGTTCATGTAGCGGGAGGTTTTAGTCTGAATGGACCGAAGTCTTCTGCCTGAGGGGAGGGGGGCAAACAGTGCGTGTCCAGGGTGTGAAGGGTCGGCTATGATCCAACCTGCATGCCTCTGGGTCCTGGAGATGTACAGGTCCTGGAGGGATGGGAGCTTGCAGCCGATCACCTTCTCAGCAGCGCACACAACGCGCTGCAGTCTTAGTCTGTCCCTGGCAGTGGCTCCTGCGTACCACACGGTGATGGAGGTGGTGAGGATGGACTCGATGATGGCCGTGTAGAACTGCACCAACATCTTGGTGGGTAGCTTGAGCTTCCTCAGCTGCCGCAGGAAGAACATCCTCTGCTGGGCCTTGTTGATGAGGGAGCTGATGGTCGGCTCCTACTTGAGGTCCTGGGTGATGGTGGTGCCCAGGAAGCGGAAGGAATCCGCAGTGGTGATGGGAGAGTCTGTGAGGGTAAGGGGGGGCAGAGGGGCTGTGACTTTTCTGAAGTCCATGATCATCTCCACTGTCTTCAAAGCGTTCAGCTGCAGGTTGTTGTGGCTGCACCAGGACGCCAGCTGGGCCACCTCTCTCCTGTAGACGGACTCGTCGCCGTTGGAGATGAGCCCGATGAGGGTGGTGTCGTCCGCAAACTTGATCAGCTTGACAGACTGGTGGCTGGAGGTGCAGGAGTTGGTGTACAGGGAGAAGAGCAGGGGGGAAAGTACACAGCCCTGGGGTGAGCCGGTGCTGATGCTAACAGAGTCTGAGACAGTCTTTCCCAGCTGCACATGCTGCCTCCGGTCCGTCAGGAAGTCGGTGATCCACCTGCAGAGGGAGTCAGGCACGTTGAGCAGGGACGGCTTGTCCTGGAGCAGAGCGGGGCGGATGGTATTGAATGCAGAGCTGAAGTCCACAAACAGGATCCTGACGTAGGTTCCCGGGGAGTCCAGGTGCTGCAGGATGGAGTGGAGGGCCAGGTTGACCGCGTCGTCCACAGACCTGTTGGCTCTGTAGGCAAACTGCAGCGGGTCCAGGAGGGGAGTGGTGATGGTCTTGAGGTGGGGCAGGACCAGGCGCTCAAAGGACTTCATGACTACAGAGGTGAGCGCTACAGGTCTGTAGTCGTTAAGTCCAGTGATCCGTGGCTTCTTGGGGACAGGGACGATGGTAGAGGTTTTGAGGCAGGCCGGCACGTGGCATGACTTCAGGGAGGTGTTAAAAATGTCTGCGAAGACAGGAGTCAGCTCCTCCGCACAGTGTCTCAGGGTGGAGGGAGACACGCCGTCCGGACCGGGGGCCTTGCGCGGGTTCAGTCTGGAGAACTGTCTGTGCACGTCCTGCTCACTGATGGCAAGGGCAGGGGGGGAGGAGGGGGGGGGGCGCCTTTGATGAAGTGGGGACCATGGAGGCAGTGGCGCTGGGGGGAGGGGGGGAGTTGGACACAGCTGACGAGGTGTCAAAACGGGCATAGTGTTGGGACAGTCTTTGACAAAGGGCTTTGTCATCCTGTTCCTTAGAAGCCTGAGGGCGATAGTTGGTGATTTGCCTCAGTCCTCTCCACACAGAAGCAGAGTCGTTAGCAGTGAACTGTTGCTGGAGTCTCTCAGAATACACAGATTTAGCTCTCCTCAGGCTCTCTGCTAAACCGGTATTTGACCTCCCTGTAGCAGTCCCGGTCTCCACTTTTCAACGCTGCTTCCTTCTCCTTCCTGATCTGTCTGAGCTTAGCTGTGAACCAGGGCTTGTCGTTGGAGTAACTCACCCTGGTGCGCGATGGAAGAATGCTCTCCTCACAAAAGTGGATATATGAAGTCACAGTGTCCGTGTACTCATCCAGATCACGCGTGGCTCCTTTAAACATGTCCCAGTCAGTTATTTCCAAGCACGTGCTCAGCTCCTCCACAGCTTCACTGGTCCATTTCCTTGTAGTGCTCACAACAGGTTTTGTGAGCTTCAGTCTCTGTCTGTATGTGGGAATCAGGTGGACCATCACGTGATCAGATAGTCCGAGCGCAGCGCGGGGAACAGCGCGATACGCGTCCTTAACTGTAGTGTAACAGTGATCCAGCGTGTTCTCTCCTCTGGTGGGGCATTTAATAAACTGTTTGTACCAGAGGAGTTCGTGGCTCAGGTTGCTCTGGTTAAAGTCGCCAACCACAATAACCAGAGAGTCCGGGAAAGTCCGCTCCGCTTGCTGAATGTGATCCGCGAGCGCGCGCTGAGCCTCGCGCACGTCCGCGTCGGGCAGGACGTAAACAGCGGCCAGGATGAATGAAGCAAACTCACGTGGGGAATAAAATGGCTTGCAGTTGATGAATAAATATTCCAGAGCGGGAGAACAGTGTTGGGAGATCACAGTTACATCGGAGCACCAGCTGCTGTTGATGTAGAAGCAGACTCCTCCGCCTGTGGTCTTGCCGGAGAGCCCCGTGTCGCGGTCTGCACGAAACAGCTGAAATCCCTCGAGGAGGAGCGCGCTGTCCGGTGTCTTTTCCTTGAGCCAGGTCTCAGTGAAGCAGAGGGCACACGAGGTGGAGAGGTCCTTAAATCGCATCAGCAGTCTCAGTTCATCTACCTTGTTATAAAGAGAGTTGACGTTGGACAGAAAGATCCCAGGCAAAGCCGTGCGCGTGCCTCTCCTGCCTCTCCTGCGAAGCCGCACGAGGGCGCCCGCTCGTCTTCCTCTCTTTCGCCGTCTCACTTTTTGGGCTAAAAAGTGAACCAGATCGGCGGCAGGAGCCAAAAAAACTGGGAGTAGGTCCGTGGGAGTGAAAGTCCTGATATTTAGTAGCTCTTCACGGGTGTAAGAGCAGGCAGACACACAATTGACGAACAAAAACAAACAAAAAAAAGCGCAGTGAAGCACCATGGCAACCACTGTGGGTGCCATCTTGGATCTTACTCCCAATGCATACCTCCACCAAGGGCGTTGTTTGCATTTGTACAGCAGGATTACACAAAAAATACTGAATGGATTTAGATGAAATTTTCACCAGAGGTGGTCCTTAGGCTAGAGAGGAAGCCATTTTAGAGAATGCATACCTCAGTCAAGGCTCTTCTCACAGAGTGTTAGCAGAGGAGCGCGCTGTCCGGTGTCTTTTCCTTGAGCCAGGTCTCAGTGAAGCAGAGGGCACACGAGGTGGAGAGGTCCTTAAATCGCATCAGCAGTCTCAGTTCATCTACCTTGTTATAAAGAGAGTTGACGTTGGACAGAAAGATCCCAGGCAAAGCCGTGCGCGTGCCTCTCCTGCGAAGCCGCACGAGGGCGCCCGCTCGTCTTCCTCTCTTTCGCCGTCTCACTTTTTGGGCTAAAAAGTGAACCAGATCGGCGGCAGGAGCCAAAAAAACTGGGAGTAGGTCCGTGGGAGTGAAAGTCCTGATATTTAGTAGCTCTTCACGGGTGTAAGAGCAGGCAGACACACAATTGACGAACAAAAACAAACAAAAAAAAAGCGCAGTGAAGCACCATGGCAACCACTGTGGGTGCCATCTTGGATCTTACTCCCAATGCATACCTCCACCAAGGGCGTTGTTTGCATTTGTACAGCAGGATTACACAAAAAATACTGAATGGATTTAGATGAAATTTTCACCAGAGGTGGTCCTTAGGCTAGAGAGGAAGCCATTTTAGAGAATGCATACCTCAGTCAAGGCTCTTCTCACAGAGTGTTAGCAACAATACTCAAAACTAATGGAGAGACTTTGATGCAATTTTCAGCAGACGTGAGTCTAGGCCTACACATAAACTCATTACATTGTGGAGGTGATCCATGAGGGACTGAAGGAGCCTTGGTGGAGGTATGTGCTCTCTGAGTGCTTTTCTAGTTGAATTATGTTTCAGTCTATTTCAGAAAATTGTTCATTTGCTCAGTTGTCACTAAACTTTAAATGTCTGGTGTGTTAAATGATCACTAAAGAATTTTACACTTTCGGACATATTATTTCAGCTATACGTTTGTGCAATTAGCCTGAATGCAAATTGTGGTTCCAGAACAGTTCCTGATGAGGATCTGTTAAACTGCTTCAGAATTGTGAATTAAATATATAACATTTTTTCATTTTATTCAGTGATGGCAATGTGGATTATATGGCATATATACAGTATATGCCTATAAGCCAAAATATAAAACCACCCAAATCTTTTAGGAAATAGACCTATAGTATCTATCTGATACTATATATATCTTAGACTCTTGCTTTGAACATGTAAATCTTGATCCTTGCCTGATGACGCCCCTCCAGCCGTTCTAGCTGAGGGACAAAATCCTGTTTGACTGGTTTATGATTTCATAAGTAAATCCTTCATCATTTTACTTCTCATTCCCCCAAATTCTTAATGTATTTGGTGTTTTTTGGACATGCGTAGATTCAGTTTCTACGACTTTGAACCACTGGTGTCTGGTTAATAGAGGGTGCTGCTAGGAGCTATTCCCATCTAAACAGCAGCAAAACATATACTTAAATATTAAAAAAGATTATGAAAAAATAGTGGTGGGCATAATCAGGATTAATCGTGACTAATCACAGTTAATCATGGTATTTATATATGTATATATTAGTGGTATGACAAATCAGTACAGCGACACTGAATTCCTTGTGGCAAGCATTATTTTCTATATCAGACAATTAAAATGGTCTAATATCATCTGAATACGATGCTATGTGTCCTTTAATCTGCATATAAATTCTTGTTTTAACACATGTGAACTGCTTTTGTTTATTTACACTTCAGATTGTATAATTTGGGGAAAGACATTGTCTAAGCTGTCCATAAACTATTGCAAAAACTATGAAAATTTAAAATATAAACAACATATGCTACACCATTTTTCACTGAGCACAACTAGTTCTTGCAACTGTTAGTATGATAATATCTGTATGTCATTCATGAATAGCCCATTTTAGCATCATATATGGGGAACCATTTCCAAGTTCATTTTCAGGACTTGTACCTCAAAATTGTGAATAGCAACCACCAAATTTATGATCAGCAAACCCAAGTTGTGTTAAAACACCTCATTACCAACTTTTAACACAAAATGCCTCAATCTTCCTTAAAATGGCCCTTTTCTGATTTTCCATCCTGTCTGATAGTCTATGTAATGCACTTAGCGTGCGTGTATAACATATTTAGTCTTCTTAATCTGACATAAAACTTTAGTTAAAAATTACAGTCAGATGCTGCGCAGTACCGTTGCTCCAACGAGGGGGGCGTGCTCCTGTGCACCGTAGGTACAGGAGTTTGTCCCGGTTTGTACCTGTTGTTCTTCTTCGCTGAGGCGAAGCCCCAAATTAGCTAAAGATAGAATCAGAAAGTCAAGTGTACCGAGGACTCCGTTTGTGCTTCTATTTTATACAGACTGAAAATGGAAGATTTTATAGCTAAACTTAAAAAAATTCTCAAAGTTGGACTTTCAGTCAAAGCTGGCAGTAATCTTGACTGATACAGAGAGACTTTTAAAACTAAAAGGAGGACTTTTACAACAAAGTCGTTGAGATTTTTGTCCAGAGAGATAGGCGAATGGATTTCATTTACAAGTAAAGGTAAGACCAGGCATACTTGTTTTATATTCTTGAATTTGTATTGAACTGTGGAGCTACTGGGTGCATAGCAAATGTGCTCTCTGAGCTGCTATACTGTAATTTCAGTTATTCCTTGCCCTGAAACAAGTAGTCTATAATAAATTTTGGGCCCCCAAAATTTGTCTGTAAAATAAATTAATACATTTTATTTGTGTAGCCGAGGGTCTTTGCACTTGGTTTATATTCAAGAGAGTTGAATGAAATGAAAGCATGGAGGCATAGAGTTAGTCAGCAGAACTTTGCCTTTCTGCAAAACAAAAGCAACTGGAGCGTACTACTATTTCTGCTTCTTCCCTTCTCAATAAAAAGCTCTACACATGCATTGCAGAACTGAACTTAAATTCACTGCACTTCTATCAAGAGGCAATTCAGTAAAACGCCTTTGTTGTTTAGTTAATAAATCATTTATATAATTGTATTTTATAATGTACAATTAGCAGATCATAAAACATGCAAACTTTCCATTGAAATTAAATACAAGCTTACGCTGCTGTGTTCATATATCTGTAAATCTCACTTTGAAAGAGTCAGTGCCTCACCAGCCAAAAACCTCACCATTCGTCACTGGATTAGATACAGTGTGTCTGCTATACATAACTCATGCCACTTGACTGAGAATAGTCAAATCAGAATTCATGCAACTTTTTACGTCTGCACATTTTTTGGGTACAGATCTCATCATTTAGCTCTGTTATTAGCACCCATGCTAACGGTAAGGGCTATATACATGACACCGTGTATATAAAGATCCTTTGTACAACATAAATCTCACTCCGAGCTTTTCTGAAAAGTTGGCAACTCTGCCTGAGACCAGTGTTCTTCAACTAGAGGTCCCTGGAACATTCAGGTTTCTGTGGGAAATTGTCTAATTTCACTTCTTAACTGGACCATTTGCCATTTGTCTTTTTAGGGTTTCAAGCAGCTATGCTGCGGGAATCTTCATCTTTATCTTCTTCATCTTCTTCTTCTTCACTAAAAGTGCATGGGGAGCAAATACGGTAATACGTGAAAACTTGAAATTTTACAGTCTGGTCAGAAACTCTCCCCACTACTCAGAGACAAAAAAATCAAGGCACTGCATACATAGATGATGCTATAATAAACACTTTTACATTTTTGCAAACATCGTGACAACGGTTGGGCCTAGACTAAAAATTCTTTCATCATTCTATTCACTGAAACCTTCCACAACTTTTTTTTCCCCCCAATGGTGGCAAACTCTGAAAATGAAGTTTTCTGCACCATATTTTCAAAAATGTGCGATTGAACTCAAAATGAACTCCTCCTAGGCCATTCATCTAAATTGCTTGAAATTAAGCAGAGATCATCAACAGACACTGATAATGACAAGTTGTTAAAATTATCCCAAAATGTCAATTCATTTTGATTTTCTAGGCCAATCAAGTTGTACAGTTTCTCTTTGGCATGTAGTTTTAGTTTAACTCCAGTTGTACTGATTCAAATTTGATGAAATTTCAGACTCACAATCAGAACAGTATTCTTCAGCTAACCACCAAATTTCATGCAATCCTGTTAATGTTCAAAAAATCATGTTTATGAAATGTCTCAGGAATTTTATCTAGTCGGTGGAGCTTTTTTTGGAGGGCATCACTGAAAGCAGTTGTATGGTGCAGGGGTTAAGTCACTTTACTGTCATGCAGGAGCCCCGGGTTTAAATTCTTCTGGTAACATGTTGTTTCTCGAAAGTGTAACATAGTTCTTCTGTGTATTTGAAAACAATATATTGTGCACATTAAGTTTTAAATGCTGTACTACTGCTGCTGGGAATCCTTTCAATCGAACATTTATCATTTGAAAAAGCATGAAAACTAAAGCAGCTGTGTGGTTTTGTGGTTATGGTGAGTGCTTGGAAAGTAGGAGGTGTCGGGTTTGACTCTTGCCAGGGAGGTCTTATTCTTCTAAACAACAACAGCATGGCTCTTCTGTACATTTTAATACAGCACTATGTTATGTTGCAAAATTATTTTGATGGTACACCAAGACTTGACTGAGTGAATGTCACTTCATCCATAGGCTGAGTGGGCCCACATTGCCTTCAACAGCTCTTTTTTTTTTTTGGTGTGATTATTGGGGGGGACAGCAGATGCAGCCCCAGTCCCAGCAGCAAATCACAGGGCATGGCTTTAGCCACCACCAACAAAAAGCCCTGTGGTTGGCTGTTGGGACTGGGGTCATGGTCGATGTGGTTGTGGCCTTTTCGGTGTCTCTGCAAGGAACAAGAAAGTTACATAGTGCTGCTTTAAAAACTAACGTGTAGCAGACTTTAGGTTTTAAATGCTGTTGCTAAGTAATACAAGACCTTGAAGTCCACACCTGCTTGGAACCCGGTGATCACCGCTTGTGGCTATATTTGTTTTTATTTTCAGAGCAAATACAGCACACACACCATTACCATAACAAGAGGTATTTCTGTCTTCATCTCCCACACCCACATGCTACATTACACATGCACACACACTCATGTGTGTCTCTGCTCTCTTCTCTGCACTCATTATCATGGCCTACATCCACTCCTCATCTCTTTCCCTTTCTTTCTCTCCATCTCCCACCCGGCTAACAGCGCTCAGACCTGATTTGTCACGTGCCCGGCCAGCACACTATTTATTCCACTTCCATGACGGGCTTGTTTGTTGCATTGGTCCCATTAACCTACATTGAGACCCCATTTACTGAGGGTGGAGTTAACCATGGGAACACATGGAAGGGCGGTCAGTACCAGTTTACATATGATAACTGCCTCCTAGTTTATACATGAAGAACTGAGGAGGAGGGGGCTGGGTTTCAGGAAAAATAATTCTGTTGTGCAGGAGCTGCTCAGCATGTAATGACCTTCACTATTAATGTATAATTTAACAGCCAGAGGAAAGAGCTGTGATTGCTTCTTTTGCTGGTGGTGGTGGTGGTGGTGGGGGGGGGGGGGGGTAACACTGTTTACATGCAAGTGCTGGAAATATTGGTCTTTTTTGACTGGATCAAGTATTTTCTTGGTTTAAGTTGTGTTTTGGGTTGAACAAATAATAAATGTATTGATGTGGAGGGAATAATTCTGCAATAAAATAGCAGGGTATTATATTGCATTAAAAACATCTTCAATTATAGCTTACATTAAAATTAGGGCTGGGAATCAAAAACTATTTTAAATAATTAATTGCACATTTTCTATAATTAATTATGAATAACCGATAACATTACAATGAAGAAACAATGAAAAAGAAGTATTTTAAAGCAGCTTTTAGTTTTTTCATAAAATATACCAGTGACCCTCATACCAAAAGCAGCTAAAGCAACATAAAATATTTTTCAATCATGAATGTACTGTATATCCAGTTCATTTTTTATGATAGAAATTTGCAATATTCTTTTTCAGTTCATTATAAAGAGGGAGTCGATCTCTCTGCAAAACTACCATTTTTAATGTTGTCACATTTCCTGTTTTATTTTGAAATTGTCAAAGAAGGAAGTTGGCATTTCTATTTAAGGTAGCTTTCCTAATTATCTCAACCCTTAAAAGAACAAACAAATGAAGCAATTCTTAATTGATTTCAAGAGTTCCTGACGTTAATGGTGAGTTAGAAGCTTTTATTCACTCTATATTGGAGTGTGTTTTTCTCTGCTTACTCTGACAGAAACAGAAACTCTCAGTGACACTACATCAGGGGTGTGTGTGTGTGTGTGTGCTTTAAGTGGAGTGTGTGCACAAAGAATGAGGTCACTCTGAGTACTGGAGGATCAGCTTAGTGTGGTGTAAATTTAAACGCTGAAAAACAAGACCTACACTTCTTTTAAGCTGAGCCAGCTGCTGAGACAAACCAGTCACCACTGTTAACTGACCCACATTATCTGAAAAGGTTAATGCATTAATATCCCCAGCCCAATTTAAAATATTAAGCTCAATGATGATACTAAGCAAAAATAAAAGAATGATATAAGTCTATCGCAAAAGGGTAGTAAACACATTTAACTCCTGTAACATTAAGTTGAACACTTTATTGTTTTTTCTCTTTGACAACTTTGACACAAATAAGAAAGAAAGCCAACTTTATTGTCATTCAATCCATACAGTCAATCATGTACAACAGAACAAAATTAAATTTCTCCCACCTGCAATGTCTATCACATTGAAGGGGCTGCTGCCATAAAAAAAAATAAATAAAAAAAAAGTCCTTCCCCCATTCTATTCTACTGGGCACCAAGCTAGAAGGCAGGAAGTTTCCATTTTTATATGGTCTTTGGTATGACCTGGCCGAGGCTTGAACCCATGACCTCCTGGATATGGGGGGGGGGGGGTGCTCTAGTGGTAGAGCCTAGATGGCAGATGCTTTTATGTTATGAGTACAACAATGTACAGTTTATTCAAGTATATGTATATTTCATAAAATTGTGTTTTACTGAATAGTATTATTGCAGGATTTTACTTTATCTTTAGTGAAGTGCACTTGGTTTCGCTGTGTGTGGATGTCTGTGAAAAAAAGGCCAATGCTTTTCATCATTATTCTTTGGTGTGTTAAATTGTCTGTCTGTTAGTAATATTACTCCAAAAGTTATGAACGGATTTTCATTAAATTTTCAGGAAAGATGTGTAATGGCACAAGGAACAGATAATTAGATTTTGGTGCGGATCCGGATCACAATCTGGATCCAGGAATTTTTTAAAAATTATTTTATATATTTATATTGCACTTTTCATGTACTACCCTTAAGACGTGTCCACAGAGTTAAGGCAGAGTTACATGCGCGGCCACATCATAGGGTCACGCACCTCCACATGCATTTTTGAAACAAAAGAGCCTCGAGCTCATGAACGATCTGTAGCCTAATGCTGGAGAAAGTTGTTTGGTTTTTTTTTATAACTGGGAGTATTTTCAACTGGGAGCATAATCTGATGGGAAATACTGGTATATTAAAATGTTCAGAATGTACATGGGGCAACACCAATTATTCCTTACAATCTCGGGTTGATTTGTGGCTCATATCGCTCTCTTGTGTACAGTTAGTTTCAGGAAAAAGCTTGGAGAAATTTCTTTCCTATATTTGATAATATAGTTTTACACCACAGCTGCATAGGGCAGAGCACTACTGGCCTACTCCCACAAGGTAGTAGTAGTAGTAGATTAGTTTATTTGACAGGGATAAAAGGTGATCTTTATTCCCTCCTCTTCTTTAAGCTCCTTGGTTCCAGTCTTCAGCTGGTCTTCACACAATATTCTCCATTTTCTGATCGCAAGTTAATCCTCATAGTTTTGATGGAAACTAATCAACAGAAAAGTAATTTAGGATAAGTGGGTATTGGAAATTAAATAATAAATAAATGATATTGTTTGTAGTTAGTGAAAATAATGTTTCACATACAGAAATGGAAATTTTTAAAGTTTATAACAAATTTGGCAATCAGACGGAGCAAAGAAATTAAGGAAAATAAAATAACTAAACTGAACATTATGGACTAATTAAACACATTACATTGGGCAGAGCGGTGGTGGAGTGGTTAGCACTGCGGCAGCACAGCAACTCACCCTTGGCCGGGGAACCCTGGGTTCGGTCCCGGCCCCCGACCAACAGTGATCTGTGTAGAGTCTGCATGTTCTCCCCGTGTCTGCGTGGATTTCTCCGGTTTCCTCCCACATGCCAAAAACATGCAAGTTAGGTTAATTGACATCAAAACTGGGGATTCTAAATTGTCCTTGGGTATGACTGTGAGAGTGAATGGTTGTCTGTCTCTCTGTGCTGGCCCTGTGATGGACTGGCGATCTGTCCAGGGTGTACCCTGCCTCTCATTCAAAGATGCTGGGATAGGCTTCAGCCCCCCTACTACCCGAAAAGGATTAAGTGGAAGAAGATGGATGGATAAACACATTAAACATTTATATGATCTGCAGAATATACACAAATAGTACCAATAAGTAACGGTAGCAGTTTTTGACAAAGTAGCATAAATCGATGGACTCTGCTGTCGATCGTTGCTACCTGTAGCATTTTTCGATAAAGCAGCACAAATCAACAGAACACCTGCAGACAAGGATGGCATTGCAGCCACATGACCCACACGGTATGTAAACACAGTAAACTTAAGCACTGGACAATGTTTAATTTTTTCGTCTGTGAAATCACAGTTGGCCTGTTCTATTATGCTTGTTTATTGCGCACCGCAGTGATATGATACCGCACTGTCGTGTAATATTACTTAATAATTATGAACTTTGTCAGTAAACTGTAAGGGAAAAGAGAGGAGAAGAAAAAAATGAAAACTGACATAACAGATTCAGTAAACCATGACGCTGATTTTTAAGATGGAATTGCCCAGCCCCAATGTATGGTCAATACCATTATGACAATCTTGTTATTATAATGTAGTCATATAATGTAGTGATATTGTTTTTGCTGCCATTTCTCTGTCTGTTAGCAGGATCACGCAAAAACTTATCGATGAATTTGGATGGAATTTTCACCAGTGGCAGCCCTTGGCCCAAAGATGAACTCATTAGATCTTGGGGGTGATCTGTGAATGCATAGCTCCACCAAGGCCCTATGTCGCAATGTACAGATGGATGGCAATCTGGATGGCCAAAGGGACAGAGGGGAGGGCAAAGGGAGGGAGGGATGTAGCCTTGGCGGAGGTATGCATTCTCTGAGTACTCTCTAGTTTTTAATTATACTGTATTTTTTGTGACTTTTCATGCCTTTATGGGGCACAACAGTGGTATGAACCCAAGACAGTATATCAGCCCATTGTGTCACTTTCTTTAATTTTCTATCTTCCTCACTCCTACACAAACAAGCTCCATTGCATGTTAATATACAGTATATGTCAAAACTTAAATGAGAATATGAATATATCCTGGCATCAATCATTGGGCTGGGTATCATCAGTAATTTCCTGATTCACAAAGTGCTGATTCATTTTAATTTTTAATTCAATTAGATTCAAAATTGATTCAGTCAGGGATATTTTCATTATACAGTGCATCTGGAAAGTATTCACAGCGCTTCACTTTTTCCACATTTTGTTATGTTACAGCTTTATTCCAAAAAAGGATTAAATTCATTTTTTCCTCAAAATTCTACACACAGTAGCCCATAATGACAATGTGAAAAAAATTTTTTTTGAGATTTTTGCAAATTTAAAAATAAAAAAACAAACAAATCCCATGTACATAAATATTCACAGCCTTTGCCATGAAGCTCAAAATTGGGCTCAGGTACATCCTGTTTCCACTGATCATCCTTGAGATGTTTCTACAACTTAATTGGAGTCCACCTGTGGTAAATTCAGTTGATTGGATATGATTTGGAAAAGCACACACCTGTCTATATAAGGTCCCACAGTTGACAAAGTTGTAAAGTCAAAGGAATTGTCTGTAGACCTCCGAGACAGGATTGTCTCGAGGCACAAATCTGGGGAAGGGTACAGAAAGATTTCTGCTGCTTTGAAGGTCCCAATGAGCACAGTGGCCTCCATCATCTGTAAATGGAAGAAGTTCGGAACCACCGGGACTCTTCCTAGAGCTGGCTGGCCGTCTAAACTGAGCGATCGGGGGAGAAGGGCCCTAGTCAGGGAGGTGACCAAGAACCAGATGGTCACTCTGTCAGAGCTCCAGCATTCCTCTGTGGAGAGAGGAGAACCTTCCAGAAGGACAAGCATGTCTGCAGCAATCCACCAATCAGGCCTGTAAGGTAGAGTGGCCAGACAGAAGCCACTCCTTAGTAAAAGGCACATGGCAGCCCGCCTGGAGTTGATGTGTAGAGTTGAAGTTGGTGTGAATGCAAGGTGTCATGTTTGGAGGAAACCAGGCACCACTCATCACCAGGCCCCCACAATTTTGTTGTGCTGTACAACTGTACAATGACAATAAAGCCTATTCTATTCTATTCTATTCTATTCTATTCTATACCATCCCTACAGTGAAGCATGGTGGTGGCAGCATCATGCTGTGGGGATGTTTTTCAGCAGCAGGAACTGGGAGACTAGTCATTATAGACGGAAAGATGAATGCAGCAATGTACAGAGACATCCTGGATGAAAACCTGCTCCAGAGTGCTCTTGACCTCACACTGGGGCAACAGTTCATCTTTCAGCAGGGCAACGACCCTAAGCACACAGCCAAGATTACAAAGGAGTGGCTTCAGGACAACTCTGAATGTCCTTGAGTGGCCCAGCCAGAGCCCAGACTTGAATCTAACTAAAAATGGCTGTGCACTGACGCTTCCTATCCAACCTGATGGAGCTTGAGAGGTGCTGCAAAGAGAAATGGGTGAAACTGCCCAAAGAAAGGTGTGCCAAGCTTGTGGCATCATATTCAAAAAGACTTGAAGCTGTAATTGCTGCCAAAGGTGCATCAACAAAGTATTGAGCAAAGGCTGTGAATACTTATGTACATGTGAGTTTTCACTTCCGCCCTTCAGAGAGAGCAGTCGCTTCTTCTCTTCTCTCCTGCTCCCTGCCTCTCCCTCCCTAACTGACTGGATCCCAGCTTGCTATTGTCTGTGTCTGCGTGGCTCTTCTACTGGTGATTCATCCTAACGAAATTATGGATTTAGTAAGCTGGGCTTTGAACACAATCGACACTGTCTTCTCAACGAGGAAATCGGGTCCGGGGGAGCCCATCTGTCCTGCAGGTACTGCTGCTGCGGGTTATATTAAAGACACATATAATTGGAAACTTATGTGTCTGTGCGACCTTTCAATTGAAGATATAGAAGATATATACCTATTTGGCGCTACGGTCTCAGGACTTCTACTGATCGGCTTTGGGATAGTCCTGGTGTATCGAAAATTAAAGAAGATGGACAGAGCTTATCAAAATGCTGACCCTGCGAAGCTCTTTCATCAATTCGACCAGCTGGGGAGGACTCTGATAGCGGCTAATGGAGAACTGAACAGAAAGATTGAAAACATCATGGTGGCGCTAAGAGCACTCCAGGATATGATTTCAAAGCCTGGCAACGATGGAATTATGCAGCACTGAACCCATAAGAGAATGGAAAGTTTTTCTCTGAACGTCAGTGCTCATTCGACCCGTTTTTCGGCGCCCTCAGCACTCAGTCCTCCTGGATGATAACAGTATAAATGTTGATTTTCCCCTTCATAAACATCTGGCGTATAGTATCTGAACTCTCAAGGACAGCGCCATGTGTCTGACTCAGAGAATTTCCATCTGCCGTGCTCAAGGACATGTGCCTCTGACTTTCAGACACTAGTCATAACATCTGCTGAGAGAGAGATCTTTGCTGTCCACCAGTAACTGATAACTGACACCCTTTGCATCCAACACACACACGACTGACCCATTTATACTGATGAAAGACACACATTCACTGTTCTCTCTACTGTTGCTGCTTGTTAAGTGTGATTCATTGTCTGCTAATTGTGCATTGAGGGTTTTTTCTGTGTGATCATAATTCGGCTCACTTGAGCTTATTTGAGCTTACGAGCGTTATTTTGATAACTATGTTTTTTCTCTCTGCCTATTGTTTTTTTTTTCCTTGACCCTTGCCCTCTTTACCCCTCCTGTATGACAGGCGCCTCGTCATGGCTGCCGCGTCATTGGGATGCGCCTTTCAGGCGCACCCACTGTCAAGTCAAATTCCTCGTATGTTTACTTGTTTACTTGTAAATGTGCTTGGCAATAAACTTTATTCTGATTCTGATTCTGAGTTCTTAGTTTTTTTATTTTTAATAAATTTGCAAAATTCTCAAAAAAAAATATTTTTTTTTCATGTTGTCATTATGGGGTATTGTGTGTAGAATTTTGAGGAAAAAATGAATTTAATCCATTATGGAATAAGGCTGTAACATAAAATGTGGAAAAAGTGAAGCGCTGTGAATACTTTCCGGATGCACTGTAATTACTATTTTCTTTAGATGTGAAATAACTTCCCAGGGGCTAAATATTGCAACTTGTACCAGGAACCTTCAAACTTGGTAAATTAAATATATGAATATACTGTTTGAATACGAGAGTTCAGCCACCCAAGAGACCTCTTGTAAACTTCAAACTTGCAAGTTTCACACATGTGAAAAGACATTATATTTTAAAAAATGATCATTCAAATAAAATACATAGATTAGATATCATTTATTCAATATTTTAAACCCACCACCTCAATCAATGAATATTTTTGCACACCTGCAATCATTCTATGCTAGCCATAAGCCTATATCCTGTACATGCTGTATGCCTGTCTCCTTGTCTGCTCCTCTAACTACTGACAGATGGGTATCCGTGTGTCTGTGTGTTGACCATTGTTAACTTAAAGAGCATCTCGCCCTTTTGGGATCCATTTCCTGCACCAATAAAGAGCTGAAAATCTGTCACATCACCCACCGAGTCCTCTGAGAAAGCAAACACCCCCTACCAGCCATATATAAGGATATTAATATTGATGAGCTCTTTTACTGCCACCCATTTCTCTGCAAAGGTTGTGTAACCGTTTCCCCAGTCATCAGCTACACAGGAATTTATAGATGCTGTAGTGCTCCACAGCGGTGGATTTCAAGAGTTTTAGCAGCGGGCCGTAATGCATGTATGGATTAACAATTTGAATGCAATCAATTGCTCCGTTTGAACGTTGTTGTGAGGATTTGGTGCTGTTGTGTCACTTGAAAGCACCTCATTTTTGATTTTCATTATGCAACTTAAAAAGAGCAAATTGGCAACAGAAGGACAATTTGTTTGTGTGCGTGTTTATTTAAATCAGCCTACACAACTAACAGCTGAATTTGAGCCTTAACTCTCTGCAGGAGCTTTAACAAAGGCTGACAGTGTTATGTGAGTATGTAGTGGTGATTATGGGGGTGCTGAGATCAGCATCCGGTGACTGGAGAGGTTTTTTTTTTTTTTTTTTTAAATATAAAGCTCCAATCCACCGTCCGCCTGGAAACAAAACACTTATAACAGCACTGATGAAAAACAGCTCAAGGATGGATGCCAGAGTAGCTGTTACCATGTGAAACGACTTCCTTTATACGCCACCGATAACACACTTTGTGTCGATTTATGTAATCACAGTTTCTCATTTCATGTGTGCTTACATGGCACAGACAGACCTCAGTGTTGGGAGAGTGTGGTGGATTAAACACATTGTGGGTAAGCGGCGGAACAGCGGAATCAGAGAGGAAAATGCTGAGTGATATTTTCTGGGACCGAAGCGCACATACAGTAGCATCCTATTAGTGTGTGTGTCTGTATGAGACCATGCTTGTGCGCCACCATCAAAGCCCCCCATCAGTCAGCTTTACGAAGTTAATAAGCTAAAAACGAGCAACCATCATAGGAAAGGAGCTGATTTGCATTAAGTGACAACCAAAAGCCTTATTTTCCCCACAGCAGTGTCATTTCATAAAAGTGTGAAAGCAGATGCAGATATAATGTCTTTTAAATATAACATTCCTCTTATTAAGGGTCTGGCATCTTAGAGACTCAGTGAGTTACATAATCTCATATGTGCTGCACACATAATATGGAATGGAGCAGTGGTGTGGTCATTACCTCGTCATCGTCAGCGTCATAGTGGCCGTACTGTTGCTCCAGTAGCTCCCTCTGTCTCCTCTCCTGCTCCAGGGTTTGCTGGATGAGCGTGGCCACCTCGCTTTGCTGACCCGGACGCTCCCGGCCAATCACAAACCTGCAAGAACGCGCAAAGTTGAGACACTGTCCTGGCAACACACCCACTGAGTCAGGAAGTGCATGATGACACATCAGTTAAGCATTTTGGCTTACTCAGATAAATTCATTTTTCCCTCAGTAAATGACACAGCTGAATATTAAACGGACAGTCCATCTCCAAATCAAATGTTGTTACTTTGTAACTGTCTGAGATATGTGAGCAAGGCTTCAAGATTTGGATATATTACCTGCAGATATGTCAAAATAGAATTGAAGTAAAGGCCACATATATAAATATACAATGTACATAAAAAAACTTTGTTCAGGTAAGAAAAATACTGGTGGCTGCTAGTGGTACCCCTCAGCCTCCTTTTTTGTGGTTGAGAAGTAGTTTATATGACATTTTAACCTTGACCTTTGCCCTTGCGATCCCAAAAGCATACGGTAGTTCAGGGTCACAGGGTGAAATTGTGTATAATGTTTGGTGATGCTAGCTTTTTGTTGCTGTTGAGATAATAATTTAAATGGAAATTTGACCTTGACCTTTGCCCTTGCAATCGCAAAACCACAGTCAGTGGTCAAGGTCACAGAGTGAACCTGTGTACAAAGTTCGGTGACCCTAGCTTTACTCGTTCTATAGTAAAAGGGCATAGGGAATGTTAACTGTGACCTTTGACCTTTTGACCCCAAACCCACAGTCAGAGGTGAGACTCTGAACTGTCTAAGATTTGTGTTAGAAATGATGATATCGATTTGGAAAAGGCTACATAATTCCTTTCTGTAGTTACTGCATTTACAAGATTTAGGGAAAAACTGACCTCTGACTTTGACCTAAAGGTCAGAGGTCACACAAATTTGAACTCATCTGTAATTTTTCAAAGATACACCAATAGTATTGATTTGACAAATCTATGTCATTTCTTTCTCTAGTTATCGTGTTCACAAGGTCGGTGTTGATGCCGTCGCCGATGCCCATCTGCCCAGCAGGGTGATGACAATACTCCTTCAGCCTTTTAGAGGCTGAGGGGTAAAAAGGCCGAAGGGGTAAAAACATTTGAGTTACAACTAGAGGTGTTGTGATACACCAACAACAACCATAATTTAAAAAAAACTGATAAATGATTTTGTGTTAATAACACACATAATAAAATATGTGCCAGTTTTCTGGTGGTCTTGTTACGATTGAATTTAAGAGAACGTAAGAGTCATTTTTGTACAGCTATACACACAATATTTTAAAAACACACACACACAAATACAGTGTCATAATTTCCCTGGTAGGGCAGGATAAAGGCACCATGTGCTGGCTGTGAGTTTGCAAGTTTATTAATAAAAACCACAAAAGCACAAACAAGATCCAACCAAACTTAGAAGGAGACTGAAACAGCTGGAGAAGCCAAAATAGCAAAATGCTAAGGCGAGGGAAGTCACCGGCTAAACCAGAGAAAACTAGCCATGGGAAACATGCTAGGGTAAATGTTGAGGCAGAAAAAAGACACATTTCGTGGAGGGAAGTTGCCAGTAGGGTGCTGTGCCAGGCAAAAGTGCGCAGCCCCTTAAATAAGGCTAAACACAAAATGAAAACAAGTGGTGACAGGTGTGGGTAAACCTGAGCGGGTAGGAGAAGGCAAGAGAAACAATTCAGGGCAGCCGAAAATGATGAGGACACAATCACTGGGGCTGGCAGCTGACAGGACCCCGCCTATGCAGAGCAACCCCATAAAGCCGTTGAAAGCTGTCAACCCCGAGAGAAAAAACATAACAGAATATTAGTATAATTATAAGGCAAAAAATGAAGACAGGCAAACTAAAAAATACAATAGCCAAACTATAACGAACGTAAATGGGAAAATAAGCCCTGCTGAGAAACAATATAGTCTGAGCTCAGTGGAATCTCCCCCGCGCTCAGATCGTGACATACAGACCCTCTATGGATTGCCACCTTATTCTAGGTGGAGGGGTTTGTGTGTCCTAATGATCCCAGAAGCTATGTTGTCAGGGCAACTTGCCCCTGGTGGGATCTCCCAAGTCAAACTGGTCCTGGGTGAAGAGCCAGACCGAGAATGGTCCAGTGGTCGCCCATGAAAAAGTTACAAGGATCCAGTGTACTCCATCTGATTTAGGGGCCCAAAGGAGCCACGTGGGTCCATACTCCAGTGGACTCACTACCTGCAGGAGGGATCATGGGGATCATGGTGCTAATGTGAACAGGGCAGCAGTCTGGACTACTCTGCTTGGGATGCTGCCCTCACGACCCGGACCTCCAGAGAAGTGGGAGAAGATGGATGGATGGATGGATGGACGGGAGTAAAGATGATTATCATTTTTAAGGGTAGGATTATTACCATATTTTTTTCACATTTTCTGCTGATTGTGAAGTGACAAGCCGATGTGGTGACAGATCTAATATCAGCATTAATGAGCTCAAGCATCTTCCAAGAGATCACTGGGCCATCGATAAGATTGCTAAGCGCTCCTTGAGAGTTTGCTGAGCATTCCTTGAGAGATCGCTTTCCTTTGGTGATTGCTGAGAGATTGTTTTGGACTGAGTTAAAATTTTGAGGAGACCGTGGTGACCGTGGAGCTCTGGCTATTTTTTTTTTTTTATCGCTCAGCAGTCTCCCAACGATGTCCACTGATGTGTAAAGAGGGTAGAAGAGCACTTGAAACCTCTCAAACGCTCAGTGATCTCAATGATCCCTGATTGATCTCTCCTGAGCCCTCAATGATCTCTCAAGGCTCTTTCAAATATCTTTATAGATCACCATGAAAGCTACTGAAAAGTGGATTTTTGATATCCCAAACACTTACACAGAAACAGCTTTTTCCAGGTATTAGGAGCTCGTTCAGAGATCGGGCCAGTTTTTGATCTCTCAGTGGTCTCCATGCTGTCTAAAAGGGGCTCTTAAGTTTTTTGTGACTACTTTTACTTATAATTGAGTAATTAATATCACAGGGTAACACTACTTGAGAACAATTTCTGGCTACTCTATGCAACTATCACTATAACATCTCAAAAACTATGAAAGATTGTACTTTTGAAGTAATATATACTAAATGGTAAAAATTCTTGCATGCAGTTCTGATGGTAATGTGTATTTGTGCTGAGAAACAGGGCCACAGAGGCGCACAGCCACATAGCTGTGACAGCAATGTTTGCTGACGTATCAGGGCAGGCCTGGCAGACAGGACGTGCATGATAATGTGAGAAGGCAGTCAGCAGCGCAGCCAGCCTGTTATTAGCTAGGCAGGAAACTAAACAGGCAACACCACAGCCTGCCTAAATATCAAAGTTAAAAATGGGATGTTACCATAGAAAAATCACATGTAGGCGCAGTCAGAGGATCACTTCTTTAAAGACAAACACTCCCAAAGATGTAAGCTGCTTCCTGAAAAACATGTGTGTGTGAGTATAAAAGGACAAAAATTGAGAATATTCTCATGCTAGTTCAAAAAGGAAAGACCTTTTAGATCATAAAGCTAAAGGGTGAAAACTGCCTCCATCCTTCTACTCAGCACTACCAACTTCACGGCAAACAACGGTACTGCAACTCCCTTTTTCAATCCAAGCAATTCTTACAAAGCCACGTAATGATGTATAAGAATTTACACAGCCTATTGGGGGAAATCTCAAACCCTGCAGGCTCCCTGTCAGCCTGGACCGCTCTAATGTATGTGTATGAGTAAAGCGGGGGCGGGGGGGGGGGGTACAGGGAGCAAGGGTGGATTTGAGATAGGGTCTAATCAAGTGAATTCATTTCCCGAGAGCTCTTTCAACATTTCTAAAGGGGATGGAGAGAGGGCCTTACGCTTCAGCAGAGAGGGGCATTTGATCTACATGTGAAGGAACAGGCAAGAGGCACGACACAGGGAGGAAAGAGAGAGAGAGAGAGAGAGAGGTCTGTGGATAAGCTAAGTGCTTTACTGTGGAGGAAGCCTTTGGACAGCAGGGAGGTCTGAGTAGTAGCTGACCTGACCTGAAAATAACTCCTCTCCTCATACATAAAGAGGCCTGGCTCAGTTCCTCCCTCACTGCTAGGACACAGAGAAGTCTACACTACAGACACCACTGATTGATTCCATTTATTCCAGTTAATGCAGACATGGCAAGGATACAGAGACTGACGCCAGGCGAGGCACTGAAAGACGCCTGTCCTCTGCATTAGGTAGTAGTGGGTTGACAGGCGTTTGAAGATGTCAGCACACGTTTACATATGACAGATATGAGTGGTTGACCATGCTGGAGATGGGCTAGATATTATATTTAAAGTATTTTAGAGTCTTAGTTTTTAAAATAGTCCTTTCTTAAAGGCCCATATTATGCTGCATTGTTTTCACAGGTTTTTAACCATATGAAATATGACTATGAGCCACATGTATACCATGAAAGCATTTACATAAATGTTGACAAGTACCACCTTCACGTCTCCAAGTGAGCAAAACGCACCCTGCCTGCCTCAGTATTCATGACTTGCCCACTCAAAAAATCCTTTACCTGATCAGTTTAGGAGCTCATTAATATCGATGAACAAGCTAAAAGACAAAGATTATTTTGGTCTTTAAAACTACATATACAGTACATGTCCTACATGTCTGACATAATAAATGTCCTTGAGGATCTTAAAAACTTTAAATTAATCATTGCATAACAGAAAACAAGTTAGAGAAAAAGATGTTATAGTTAAAAAAAACCAAGATCCAGTGATACATTTCTTAATCTTTAAAAATACAACAGCCACAATTATTATTAGAGAAGCAAATCCAATCAATACTTACATTTATGCTACAATAATTGTCAATGTAACACTTCATTGTTAAAATACAGTGGTGTGAAAAAGTGTTTGCCCACTTCCTGATTTCTCATTTTTTGTATATTTGTCACACTTAAATGTTTCAGATCGTCAAACAAATTTAAATATTAGACAAAGATAACACAAGTAAACACAAAATGCAGTTTTTAAATGAAGGTGTTTATGATTAAGGGAAAAAAAATCCAAACCTACATGGCCCTATGTGAAAAAGTGATTGCCCCCTAAACCTAATAACTGGTTGGGCCACCCTTAGCAGCAACAACTGCAATCAAGCATTTGTGATAACTGGCAATGAGTCTTTTACAGCACTGTGGAAGAATTTTGTCCAGCTCATCTTTGCAGAATTGTTGTAATTCAGCCACATTGGAGGGTTTTCAAGCATGAACTGCCTTTTTAAGGTCATGCCACAGCATTTCAATCAGATTCAGGTCAAGACTTTGATTAGGCCACTCCAAAGTCTTCATTTTGTTTTTCTTAAGCCATTCAGAGGTACACTTGCTGGTTTGTTTTCAATCATTGTCCTGCTGCAGAACCCAAGTGCGCTTCAACTTGAGGTCACGAACAGATGGCCGGACATTCTCCGTCAGGATTTTTTGGTAGACAGCAGAATTCATGGTTCCATTTACCACAGCAAGTCTTCCAGGTCTTGAAGCAGCAAAACAGCCCCAGACCATCACACTACCACCACCATATACACTGTTGGTATGACGTTCCTTTTCTGAAATGCTGTGTTACATTTACGCCAGATGTAATGGGACACACACCTTCCAAAAAGTTCAACTTTTGTCTCATCAGTCCACAGAGTATTTCCCCAAAAGTCTTGGGGATCATCAAGATGTTTTCTGGCAAAACTGAGATGAGACTTTATGTTCTTTTTGCTCAGCAGTGGTTTTCGTCTTGGAACTCTGTCATGCAGGCCCTTTTTGCCCAGTCTCTTTCTTATGGTGGAGTCATGAACACTGACCTTAACTGAGGCAAGTGAGGCCTGCAGTTCTTTGGATGTTGTTATGGGTCTTTTGTGACTTCTTGGATAAGTCATCACTGCGGTCTTGGGGTAATTTTGGTCAGCCGGCCACTCCTGGGAAGGTTCACCACTGTTCCATGTCTTCACCATTTGTGGATAATGGCTCTCACTATGGTTCACTGGAACCATAGTGAGAGTTCCAGTTTTTTATTGTAGCTTTTCATTTATTAAAATAGAAGACAGGTAAGTAACATAACCATATATACGCTGTTAAGCAAAAACAATCGGAAAGCTAAAGGGAGAAAATAAAAACAGAAGGAAACAAATACAAATGCAATAATTAAAGTTGCCTTTTCACAATTCATCAAGAGTAATTGTTCTTTATGAACAATTTTCTCCTGCTATGCATACAGCATTTATAAAAAAAAACCCTACACAATAAATGAAGTTATACCACAGCTAGTTCTGACCAAGCAATTTGATTGGACAATAGGGATTCCAGGTGTTACTAAATGTATGATATTTGCATGATAATTGCACTCCAACGTTTCACTGGATATGTATCACTCTCCTTCAAATGTGTTCATGTAACTGCTAATTACAGTAATTTACTATCAACTCTCTGAGAATTGCAATACTGTTTTGGATACCTTAATTTCCACAGTCAGGCGCTGTTTGTTAAGAAATTATACATCCGTGACCTGGAAGTTCGACCCTTTTGAAAAAATCTTTACGATGGCTGTTGTATAAACGTCGTTAAGCTATTTCACGTCTATTTTAAAAAAATGGACAGTGCTACAGTTGGATTTATTGTCTCGATTATAACCACAATACCTTTGTGGTGATGGACTCTTAATTTCATCTGAAAATGCCAAGAAAAAGCGAGCGAAGTGTGCTAAAGCCAAATAGCTAGCATGCTATACTATAAGTGGTAGAAGATGGATGGAGGTTTATTACTTTTGTTTGTTTTAATTTCCTACAGATAAATATTGTTGGCATGTTATCACAGGCTACAATAATCATATGATGACGATCTGATTTGGTGACAGCCATTATCTGAGCCCATAGTAGAGTAAATAATCTTCTATATCTGTACACAGTACACAGTATAACATCTTTATTCCAGTGTCCATATGTCAGAGGAGGAAAAAGCTCTCCTTTCAAAAATAATGAGCCTTTTCAGAAGAAGTGAATATTTTTCATGTGTTTTGGTGTAGACACTCTCCCCTAGCACTGGTAAACATCCCAGGCATGGACACTGAGATGGTGACATCTTATAAGTGCCTGGGTGTTCATCTGAACAATGAACTGGATGGAACACAAACTTTACAGGAAGGGGGAGAACAAGCTGTTCCTTCTGAGGAGACTCAGGTCTTCAGGAGTGCCCCCTGCACTCCCGAAGACCTTCTATGACTCTGTGGTGGCATCAGCCATCCTGTATGGAGTGGTCTGCTGGGGCAGCAGCATCACAGCCACCAACAGGAAGAGACTGAACAGGATGATTAAGAATGGCAGCTCTGTTCTGGGGTGCCGCCTCGACCCAGTAGAGGTCATAAGACAGAGGAGGATGGTGGCTAAGCTGTCATCTCTGCTAGAGTCTGTCCTACCCAATGCGGGACATGCGGAATGCACTGACGAGCTCATTTAGCTGCAGGCTGGTCCATCCAAAGTGCACAAGGGGCAGTTTTTGCAGGTCCTTCCTACCTGCTGCTGTCACACTTTATAATCTGCACTGCTCATAGAGACCATAAATAACATTACTACTTTGTACAAATAAGCAGCGTTCCTTTTCAAATCCACTGTTAACATCATTATTGGATGATGCACCAACACTTATTCACCTGTGAAATATACTGATAATATATGTAGCATTGACCTTGGGTTTGTTTTTGTTGAAAATTGTTTCAACTCAAAAGTCTGGTCATGAACTGCTTCTCTCACCCAAGGGCCAGAGCTGTAACACTACCCATCGGCCATAAAGTGGAAGTTAATCCCTTCTCCAGGACTTAATCATTTTCCCTTTTCTGCTCTTTGACAAAGGAATGTTTCAGATTGACAGATTTATGGTTGATATAATCCAGACTTGGCAGTCAAGATTCCTCATTAACTAACCAGACAGTTTTACAGTGCCATCTGGTGGATGACGCAGGAATATTTATTTATTTTTTTTCCTCTCTGAAATGGAATCTCTGCAGTTGTGAACAATAAATTAATTCATATTCTTTCTCTCAAGACAGCATCTGCTACTGAAGACCTGGCTGAACTCAGGAATGGACAATTGTGGTTTCAAATGTTTTTATTGATATGATTTAATATGTGTTGCTTTAATTTCAGGAAGAAATTAATTTTTGCATGCTTACTATCACAAATTAATTACATTTACAATGTAGAGACATTGTATGTTCCCTTATTATTGAGTAGAATATCCTAGTCACTAAAGTTTAAGGAATTTATGCTTTATTCAGCAACATATGTGTTTTAGGAGGATTTTGCTCTTCTCGTCTGTGGGACACCCCCACCTCAGAAATCTGAACTGATCAATGGGCTCCCAAACCTATCTTCATTGCCTTTTTAGTCAGTTTATGACTTCTGCCAAACAAAGAAGCTCAAATGTAATTGGTTCAGCCCAGTTCGATGAAATTCAGTGAGATTCTGCCACACCCGAAAATACTTTCCTTTGTTTCAGTTTTGGGGAATTGGTCAAGCAGTAAGGAGTGCTGCTCCTTACTGCTCCCTTTCTGCTCTTCCTTTTTTTTTTCTATCCTTAAGTAGGCCCAGAGCCTCACATGTTCTGCAAAAATTCTTTTTCTTTTCTTTAAAGTTCACTTTTTCCTTATTTTAAACTTTTTCTTTAAATTACCGTGCAAGGTTTTGTTTGATTTTTTTTTTTAAGCTTAAACCAACTCATTTAAACCACAAACATCGGAAGAAGCAGATTTGTGGTGTGTTTTTGCCTCAGTTTGAATTTCTGATGGGACTTTGTACAATAAACCAATTCCTTCTTCAGTGCATAAGAGAAGACCGCAGCCAGCCTGCTGAAGAACCAGCCCCTTTGTGATCTCGGGAGTATGCCATAACCGTGGTAAGGAGCCTGTCTGCCAGTCTTCCAACAGAACCCACGCTGGTCCAATTGAAACAGAATCCAGTGGACCACCTGCTACCTACTGGGACGCAATGATTCTGCTTGGCTGATGGTCTGTTGTTTAATTTAAACTTAATTCTTCAGAATATTCCTGGTATAAGTTCTTTAAACTTAATTTCATGCAAACCCCCATCAGAATTTCAAAATGTATTTTGCCCTTTCATTAATTTGTGTTCTTTTTCAGTGTAACACCAATTTTCTATTTTTATAAATAGTTTACTCATCATTTTCTTGATAAAACTGCATCCACTTTTCTTAACCATTGCTATATTATGGTTTTCCAATTTCCAGTAAACTGACAAGTTAAACTGTGCTTTATTTGGTTCCACAAATGCTTGATTCATAAGAAACTCAGTAATAGTCTATAATGCCATAATACATGTTGAATTCTCTGTTTTAAAGTATCCAAATGTGTTAACCTATTTTGACATTTTTTATTAAACCATTGAAAGACATATGGGAGTTATTTTTTGATTTCATATCCATCTTCTTGATTATCAGCAGACAAGAACTCACTAGGGTTTTTTTTTAGACTGATTCATAATTGGTGCAAATAAAGAATTGTTAATAAAACTGTCCATTATTTGGACTGATGCCCTACGAGGATATGAGTGTTATGAAAGGAAATCTTCATTCCTACTCACATTCATATTTACATTATTACTTGTACCAACAATAAAACCCATAAATCCACAATATATATATATATATATATATACAGTATATATATATATATATATATATATATATATATACTACCGTTCAAAAGTTTGGGGTCACCCAGACAATTATTTTGTGTTTTCCATGAAAAGTCACATTTATTTACCACAATGAGTTGTAAAATGAATAGAAAATATAGTCAAGACATTGACAAGGTTAGAAATAATGATTTGTATTTGAAATAATAATTTTTTCCTTCAAACTTTGTTTTCGTCAAAGAATCCTCCATTTGCAGCAATTACAGCATTGCAGACCTAACATGATTGCACAAGGGTTTTCTAATCATCCATTAGCCTTCTGATGCAATGAGCAAACACACTGTACCATTAGAACACTGGAGTGATAGTTGCTGGAAATGGGCCTCTATACACCTATGTAGATATTGCACCAAAAACCAGACATTTGCAGCTAGAATAGTCATTTACCACATTAGCAATGTATAGAGTGTATTTCTGATTAGTTTAAAGTTATCGTCATTGAAAAAAAGTGCTTTTCTTTCAAAAATAAGGAAATTTCTAAGTGACCCCAAACTTTTGAACGGTATATATATATATATATACACTACCGTTCAAAAGTTTGGGGTCACCCAGACAATTATTTTGTGTTTTCCATGAAAAGTCACACTTATTTACCACCATGAGTTGTAAAATGAATAGAAAATATAGTCAAGACATTGACAAGGTTAGAAATAATGATTTGTATTTGAAATAATAATTTTTTCCAGATACTCAACCTGCTCAAAGGAAGGTCAGTTTTATAGCTTCTCTAACCAGCTAAACTGTTTTCAGCTGTGCTAACATGATTGCATGAGGGTTTTCTAATCATCCATTAGCCTTCTGACGCAATGAGCAAACACATTGTACCATTAGAACACTGGAGTGATAGTTGCTGGAAATGGGCCTCTATACACCTATGTAGATATTGCACCAAAAACCAGACATTTGCAGCTAGAATAGTCATTTACCACATTAGCAATGTATATTAGATATTAGAGTGTATTTCTGATTAGTTTAAAGTTATCTTCATTGAAAAAAACAGTGCTTTTCTTTCAAAAATAAGGAAATTTCTAAGTGACCCCAAACTTTTGAACAGTAGCATATATATATATATATATATATATATACAGTATATATACAGTATATATATATATATATATATATATATATATATATATATATATATATATATATATATATATATATATATATATATACTGTATATATATAGTGTATTTATATCCACTTTATATCCACAATGTATATACACAATGTGTGCATATACTATTGCTGGATAGTTTAATTGCTCCCTAGTACTGTAAATACTTTTTTTTTACCTCCGCCAGGCCGCAGGCCGCAGGAGGTTATGTTTCTGCCAGCGTTTGTCTGTTTGTCTGTCTGATGGTTAGCAAGATAACTCAAAAAGTTTTGGACGGATTTCGATGAAACTTTCAGGCATTGTTGGAAATGGTACAAGGAAGAACTGATTACATTTTGGGGATGATCCGGATCACCATCTGGATACAGGAATTTTTTAAAGGATTCTTTAACATTGTGAGATACGGCCATTTTCAACATGTGTGCAGGCGCAATGGAGGGCGCTGGTCGTCGTGTCTGACAAACACGAACTCCGCGTTCTTCAAAGTTTTAGGCACAAAAGCGCGTGAAAAACAGTGGTGGGCCGGGCCCGGCAGCGTGCCTGTGTTTGCGCTACGCTACAAAAGCTGAGACGGGCAGCTGTCCGGCGCGGGATTATTTGGCAGAAATTCCTCGGGCAGCCATAGGGGCTGCACAAAAACAAGCTCTCTGCCGGGGAAGCTTCCAAATCCTCTTTTGCCATGGAGTGCAACCCCAATATAAAACCCACGGCAACCTGTCTACCCAATTTGCATCCGTCAGTGAAGCCCTGAGTGCTGCTTTCAGTGATCTATGAAAATGCTCGCATAGCCCATTGGCCTGTGGGTTGTACGCAGTTGTACGATGAATTGCAACGCCCGCAGCCTGGGAGTTTGCAGATGGACACAACAGCAACACTTCAGTTTATTACCTCCGCCAAGGAGGTAATGCTTTTACTACTGAACCACTAATCCTATCATTGTGAATCCAATTGCTAGTCATATGTTTTCATGGTCAAGGAATCTGAAAACGTACACACAAACACTGTATGGGGGGGAACTGTGGCGCTTGGCGGAGGTCTGCACTCTCCGAGTGCTTTTCTAGTTTATTTAAGTTTTTATTAAGTTTTCTTTGGAAGGCCCTGTACATGATGCATGAAATAAAAAGGATAATACCAGACAGCTTGTCGTACATATGGTGAATATACAAAGTACTAATATATAAACTAGGACATGGTTATCTCTTAGCAAATCACTAAAATTTATCCTAAACCATTAGTCAAAGGTTGTTTTCATATATATCCAAAGACGATCCCACGCTGAGGTCTCATCCCCCATCTCTCCCTTCACGCTGAGGTCTCATCCCCCATCTCTCCCTTCGGTCTACTGAGCATCCGTTCATATGATGCTGTCTCCACCATCGCATCTGTCCATTCTCTCACTGTTGGAACTTCCGTTGTTCTCCAGTGTCTCAATATAATCCTTGATGCCATGATTAAACTGACTATGATAACTGAAAAGTCCAATTTTGAAGTATTTAACATTTGTGATCTGTCCTCCAGCAAACAAAGAGCAGGAGTCATAGGAATTCTTGAACCCATACCATCCAGACATAATTGATAGTATTCTAACCCATAATGGCCTTATCCGAGAACAATCCCAAAGACAGTGCAAAAATGTTCCCACTGTCATCTGACATTTCCAACATAAATTATTTTTTGCCAGTTTCATTCTGTACAGTCTCAATGGGGTATGGCTGTAAATACTATTTTACTTATTTTGTATTTTTTTTTAAACTTTTTGCACTGTGTATACACAGTTTTTGCCCTACTTTATTATTTATTATTACCCTGAATGCTACGACCTCTTTGCTGCTGCAATCCTGTAAATTTCCCCATCGTGGGACTAATAGAGGTTTATTATATCTTAACTTTAAGAAAGGGATGAGTTAATATGAACATGGCAATGCTTATCTGCAGTAAGCTACCTCTTGCATGTGTTTGTCTTACCGGACCACTCCAGATGTGTTCCTGAGGACGGAGGCAGCAAAACTCTGGGTGACGCCCACCAGACTGGTCCCATCCACCTCCACGATCTGGTCGTTCACCTTAATCCTGATGCACACAAAGAAATCCATCACATAGTGTTTTGTTGTTTTTTTTTTTAATAGGCCACCACAGAAAAAAAAAGCCCTGTATTTACCCTTTTATCAAAAATATGTGCTCACAAAATAACTGCTACTGATCTTGAGGAGCGTCAGATATAGGATGTCCCTCTAATAAAGATCACTGTGATTTTTTTGTTGTTGTTGTTGTTGTTTGTTTATTCCTTTTGGGAAAAGGACATTATCCACTTGACTCTGAAACTGATTCAGTAAAATGATCGGAAGGCACAAGGGACAAACAAGCTAGAATATTTTTTTCCTAACCGTAACAGTGCCAGACTTTCTCATGGCTGCCAGTTTTCACTGAAATACAATAGCTGCAGACGACTGCGCAACCAAGAGACAGAAGTGATGAGGCTCAAAGCAAACTAGGAGGGCTAATGGGGACATGGAGGTCAGCTAGCCTTTGGCTCTTTGCTACAGCACATCCGGCAGCTCTCTTGGGTGAGAGGTCACCTAGTTTTTGACCTAAAATTAAACTCCCAATCATATTGTGGACTAATGAGCTAAAAAAGAGCTTTGTTAACATTATAATTTAATATGCATGAAAATCAGCATAAAACATGTTGAAAATGGTTGTGAAACACTCATTTAAATGGTTTCTTAAACATACGAATAAAATATAAATTTGCTCTATTCATTTTTTGATGATGTTTAAATAAATCACTGCTTGAATGCAAATACACTCTAAAAAGTGAAATCTAAGTAATCTGAATAAGAAAAATTGTCTGCCAACAGAACAAAAAGATTTTGGGTTATCAAAATTGTGCAAAACAAGTAAAAATTAACCTGAAGGAACTGAAATGCAGTTACAAAAAGTGCGTGGGAAGAAGAAATATCTTCTCAGATATGTAAAATTTATAACTTTGATTTAAGATGTTTCATCGTACTTAGATTTTCACTTTTTACAGTGTACAGAAATGCTGTTTTAATAATAATACATCAGATTTATATAATGCTTTTCACAGACACTTTACAATGGATAGATGATTCATTCACTCCATAAGCTACTACTGTAGCCACAGCTGCCCAGGGGCAGACTGACAGAAACATGGCTGCCAATCCACACCAACGGCCTCTTAGATCAGTGAACATTTTTTATACACATTCATACCCAGAGTGATGGACAGTGGAGGCAAGGTGAATAAAGTGTCTTGCCCAGGGACACAACAGCAGGATGGCTGGGGCGAGCAGGATTCGAACCGCCAACCCTCCAGTTACTGGACAACCCATTCTACCTCCTGAGCCAGTGCCACCCTGATTTCTCTCATGTAAAATACTGCTTCTATTAGTCTAAAACAAAAGATGATGTTCTGCCTAAACTTGTGTCTGGATAAGCTTAACTATTACTGGAAAGTGGTCAACTTACTTTAAAATGAAGGATGTCAACATGACGACATGTAATCCATAAATATGTGTGTAGTGGGGATATATAAGAATATGTAGATGCACATTGAGCTGTGTTCTTGTGAATGTTTGTTCTGCATGTTATTACATGTACATGTGCTTGTATATGCACTGTATAAACAGAAGGCCTAATGCTTCTTAAGTTTTTATCTTAAAGCTGATAGAGACAACATTCTGACCTCCTAGCCAGTAGGTGTCACATGGACTCTTGCACCAACTGCTTGAGACATGTGACATAAACCCAGTTATGCTATTGGCTGAGACTGGCTGTGACATCTTTACCAGCCAAAGACATGTAAATACTAGATAGGACATGGTTAGGCCCGTAGGCTACTCACATTCCATATACAAAGCTTACTTAAATGATTACAACAAATATAATGAACAGTTGTTTGTGTATCCTGTTATCACAATGCTGAAGGTGGTGGTGTGGGGGACCCAGTTAGTACGTTCTCTACTCAGACTGAATGGCATGGCAGGAGGAGATGCGTAAGAGCTGAGAATCGGATATGCAAGGCAATCTATGGTTTCGCATGAGAATATGCATTCTCCTCCGGTCTGCATAATAATGCGCAGACAGGCTGGATGACAAAGGGAATTGTCATTGTAGATGTATGCGTGTTAATGCAAATAGTGACAAAGGGAATTGTCATGGTAAATGTATGCATGTTGACTTCCGGTTATGGCTGCCACGTAGGACGGACGTGTCTCGCTCTGCTCTGCTCCTGGAGAAAAAAAATCGGCAAATAACTCTCTCATTTGGGACAGAACGTATCCCAGCATTTGGGCGAGGATATGTCGGCGAAGCCTAAGGCTGGAAAACCAGGAAAAGGAAAAAGCGAGCCGCCGAAACAGTCCAAATTAACGGACTTTCAGGTCTGTGACGCAGCAAACAAAACTCCATATATGGCGGAGGAGGCTGGCGGCGGTGCGATGTCTGCGGGGAATGGCGCAGATGCGCTGATGGCTGCCATGAGTTCAATGAGAGCGGACTTTTCCTCTAGATTTGATGGGATTATGACAGCGTTGGAAGGAATAAGAAAGGAATTGGGTGACTGTGTAGAACGAACGGCGCAGATGGAGCTCCGTCTCGCTAGTGCTGAAGATGACGTCACCCGTCTTCAATTAAAGGTGCGCACTTTGGAAAAAAAAAATAAATCTCTGGAAGATAATATTTTGGATTTGGAATCTCGGTCGAGACAGAATAATTTGAGGCTGGTGGGTCTTCCAGAGGAATCAGAAGGTCGGGACGTATGTTCCTTTCTGGAAAAGTGGATTCCGGAGGTGCTGGGCAGCGAGGAGTTGCAATCAGCAGTGGTTCTGGAAAAAGCACATCGTATTGGCCCACGGAGAGATAAGGGACCGCCGAGGACCTTAATTATGAAGTTTCTTAGCAACAGAGACAGGATGAAGATCTTCAACGCTGCACGTGCTAAAGGAGAGATTAAACACCAGGACCAGCAGGTGCGGTTCTACCCAGATTTGGCCACAGGAATCCAGCAATTGAGGAAGCAGTTTGATCCCATACGTAAGGAGCTGCGCAACCTTGGGATTCGTCATGGTGTAATCTATCCTGCGAGACTGTTGACCACGTATGAGGGCAGAACCCACATCTTCAAGACCCCAGAGGAGGCGCAGGAGTTCATCAAAAAGATCAAAGAAGAAGAAGAGACTGGTGGGAGCTAAGCATGAACAAAATATAAGGTAGAATAATTAAGCATTTGCACAGGCATCTGACTGACTTGAAGTAAATAGTAAGTTTACAAAATATAGATTGTATTATATATTAAAAAAACAAAACAAAAACAAAACAAACAAAAAAAAAAAACTATGATGTACAAAGTTGTTAAAAATTTTGGAGTTAAGTTGGAAAACTACAGAGGAGAGTTAATGTTACGTCATTAAAAGCAGTAGAGTTAGGGTGATTGGGAGGATGAAGAAGGAGTGGCTTAGGCTGTTCCCCGTGGGTGTGGAACGGTCGATGGCTATATCGGGAGACAGAATTTTTCTTTTGATTTTGGGGGGTTTGCCACAAGTGTGGGAAGGGGAAATTTGTTTGTGTGTAGTTTGTAGGATGAATGTTCAACCACTCATGTTTTTGCTTCTCTGTATGAGCATGTTTACACTGCAAGGTAATCCTAAACTCTCTATTGATCATGGACCAAAGTGTTAATCTTAATTTAACTTCATGGAATTGCAGAGGTCTACAAAATTTAAAAAAACTTAAACAAGTTATGAATAAAATAAAGGACATGGGTTCAAGAATTGTGTTTTTACAAGAAACTCATCTGATAGAGGAGGATGTTAAAAGAATTAGGAGTAGATGGCAGGGAAGTGTATTCACCTCTTCATTTTCATCCCGAGCCAGGGGAGTTATGACTCTCATACATAAATCAGTTCCTTTTCAGGTGAAAAATGTAATTGGAGACAAATTTGGAAGATATGTAATCATTCAAGGTTCTTTGCTATTAGAAAATATAAATCTTGTGAACTTATATGGTCCCAATATAGATGATCAGAAGTTCTTTGCTAATTTATTTCTCATCTTATCATCACTTACAGGGCAACATATAATAGCAGGGGATTTTAATTGTACATTGAATCCAGGTGTGGATAGATCAACAGGACTGGATTGTACGCACATTGGATGTAGGATGACTATTAATCATTTTATGAAAGAATTGAGATTGTTAGATATATGGAGAGAAATGAAACCACAAGTTAAAGCCTATTCTTGTTATTCCAGTACCTACAAGACATTCTCACGTATTGATTATTTTTTGATTTCCACAGAATTAAGGTCCAAGATTCAAAACTGCTTTTATGATAACATCGTGATTTCTGATCATGCACCCTGTTGTCTAATATATGTAGATAAAAAATTGACAAAGGAATCAGGTAGATGGCAATTTCAGCATAAATGGCTTCAGGATGAGGAATTTGTCAAGTATATAGAAAAACAGATAGACGAGTTCTTTGACATCAATACTACACAAACATCAGCATGTGTAAAGTGGGAGGCTTTCAAAGCTTTTATTAGGGGACATATTATTAGTTATACAGGATCAAAATCTAAGAAGACTCGAGAGGAGAGAGCTAAATTGGAACATAAAATAAAAAGTCTTCAGGAAAAAGTGTATGCAGGAAGTGACCCAAGGTTGGAGAATGAATTACTGATTTTGAGAGCTGAATACGACAAAAAATCAGCGAATAGAGCTGCCTCGAGTCTTCTAAGATTGAAACAATCTTTTTATGAACAAGGTGAAAAATCAGGAAAATTATTAGCATGGCAGATTAAACAATTGGAAATTAAAACACCAATTACCAGTATTATAAGTAACGGACAGGTAGTTATAGATCCTTTAGAAATTAATAGAGCCTTTAGAGATTACTATGAAAAATTATATGATACCAAAAATGAACCTGATTTAACAAAACTAAATGGGTTTTTGAACGAACTATATATACCGTGTATTCCAAATGAAAACAGGGAGATATTGGAGTCTAAAATTAGTCAAGAAGAAGTTGGGCTAGCCATTGATAATATGAAATCAGGAAAAAGTGCAGGACCAGATGGTCTTCCAGTTGACCTTTATAAAAAATTTAAGAATAAATTAATAAAACCTTTTTTGGAAATGGTTTTAGAAGCATTTCAAAATAATAATTTACCATCATACATAAATAATGCCTTAATTATACTGCTGCCAAAACCAGGTAAGCCCTCTAATAAATGTGAAAATATGAGACCAATAAGCCTATTAAACGCCGACCTTAAGATAATCTGTAAAATTTTAGCAAGACGAATACAAGAAATTTTACCAAATATTATTAATCGAGATCAGAATGGCTTTATAAAGGGTAGACAAGGCTTCCATAATGTAAGAAGACTATTTAATATTATTTATTTTAATAAAGAAGCACCGGATACAGCTCTCCTATCATTGGACGCCGAAAAGGCCTTTGATAGAGTTGAATGGCCCTTTCTTTTTGAAGTCCTACAAAGGTTTGGACTTGGAAATAATTTCATAAAATGGGTTCAAATAATATACAATAATGCTACAGCAGAAATCCTAACAAATAACAATATTTCAAAACCAATAAAAATCAATAGAGGATGTCGACAAGGCTGTCCACTTTCACCTTTACTGTTTACTATGGCAATTGAACCTTTAGCGATAGCGATACGTTTACATTCACAAATATATGGAATTAAAGTTGGACCAACAGAACATAAAATCTCCCTGTACGCCGATGATATAATTTTGTTTATGTCGAATCTAAAAAAATCAATTCCAACCTTGTTGAATTTAATAAAGAATTTTGGGGAAATATCAGGATATAAAATAAATAAAACTAAATCTTCAATATTAATGCTAAATGAGACCCAGAGAAATTACCCAGCCCCTGAGGTAAATCAATTCAATGTTGTAAATCAGTTTAAATATTTAGGAATCCAAATTATGCCTAAGCTAGAATCAGTCGCCAGTGTCAACTATGAAGCCTTAATGTCAGATATCAATGAGTTAACTCAGAGATGGATGTCACTACCAATGTCGATGATCGGGAGAATCAATATACTTAAAAGTAATATTTTACCTAAAATACTTTATTTATTTCAATACATTCCCTTATCACCACCTTTAGATCTATTCTCAAGAATAAAAAAAAAGTTAGTGGAATTTATATGGAACAACAGGAGGGCTAGATTACGTTTGTCTTTATTATATTTACCATTTGATCGTGGAGGTCTGAAATGTCCAAATTTTATGTTGTATTATTGGTCGGCACAACTGAGGTCTATGACATATTATTTTTCATCAAATGATCTCCCTCACTGGACTGAAATGGAATCATACAATTTACCTTTACCTCTTCCCATATTCATATACTCAGATTCGGCAAAAAAATTACAAAAACAAGTTAAAAATCCATTTGTAAAGCATATGATCAAAATATGGTGTGAAGCTAAAAACTATTTAAAAGAACCACAGTTATTGTCACAATTTAGTCCAATATGGGGTAATCAATATTTTAAACCAGGGAGAGCGGACGCTGTATTTAAAGTATGGAATTTAAAAGGGATACAAAAGATTCAGGATTTATATTTGCCATGTGCAGACAACATAATGTCTTTTGAAGAGCTGAGGATCAAATTTAATCTCAATAGAACACATTTTTTTAAATATCTTCAACTTAGAAACTTTATTCGATCAAATCAAAATAAAGCTCTCACTCGACCTATTTATTCATCCTTGGAAAAAATGATGATGAAAGATAGTAAAAGAAAGGGTATTATTTCAGAGTTTTATAACTCATTGACACTATCTTCAAGTGAAAATTCACTGAAAAGATTAAACTACTGGAAAGAAGATCTGCAAATTGAAATTTCAGAGGAACAATGGGAATTGGCTTGTACAGAAGCTCAAACCAAATCAATAAATGCACGCCTTAAATTGATACATTTCAAATGGTTAATGCGGATGTATGTTACACCGGAGGAGTTAAATAGATATAACAAAAATATACCAGATACATGCACAAAATGCATGGAAAGTAAAGGAACCCTATTTCATTGTTTATGGGAATGTAGATTAATAAGAATGTTTTGGGAGGAGGTGAGGGTAACAATTGAAAAAATAATCTTAAAACAAATCATATTGAATCCTAAACTGTTTTTGTTGGGTCTGTACCCAGAAAAGCATAATTTCAATAAAAGTGAAAGAACATTCATAGACGTCAGTTTGCTTAATGCCAAAAAATGTATTGCACTATTATGGAAAAAGACTCATAGACCAGATGTGACTCAGTGGTTAAGACAGATGTTAACAAACCTTCCATTAGAAAGAATAACATATATACTGAAATCAAAGGAAATTGTGTTTGAGAATATATGGAGACCTTTTATTGATTATGTAAAAAATTTAAACATAACTCTTGAAGAAGAAGGTGAATGATGTGTGTGGACCTTGTAAATTCCAAACTGGTGAACATAATATGTATACTAATGTATTGGATTGTCTAGACTAAACAGAGGAGCATTGTTGAAGACTTGATTTTGTTGGTGGTTGTTGGTGTTTTTAGGGCATTTTTTTTTTTTTTTTTTTTTGTAGTACTTTAGTGTTAGTGTTTGTTTGTATCATGTTTGTTAAAAAAAAAAAAAGGTTCAATAAAGATATTGTGGAAAAAAAAATGTATGCATGTTAATGCAAACACCCCAGGTCACCGGGCAAGTTGTATGGTATAAAAAGAGAGGTGCCCGCAACCTGGTTTAGGCTTCTTATTCTTGTTGATGTTAGAGAGAGGTTAATAAAGTCTGCTCTGCTCCAGCTACCACCTCGCCTGCTCATTCCTCTCTCTACACTGGTGACCCGTGACACACAATGGAACTCGAGGCGAACACCCCGGAGACGACCCGGACTGGAGGTGCCAGCACCGTGTGCGCCGTTTTGGTCAAACTCCCAGACTTTTGGCTACATCACCAGAAGTCTTGGTTCCTCCACACCGAGGCCCAGTTCGCGCTCCGAGGAGTGACGGTGGATGACACCAAATACTACTAAGTGGTTGCAGCGCTGGACACACGCACAACACAGCAGGTGGCAAGCCTGCTCCAACAGCCCCCAGCCCATGACAAATACTAGGCTCTCAAAACCGCGCTGACCCGGCGCTACACGCTCTCGGACTGCGAGAGAGCGGAAAGGCTCCTGACGCGCTCCGAGTTGGGAGACGGGTCGGCGGTCGAATTAATGGAGAAGATGTTGGCGTTGATGGGCACAGATGACGGGCATTTCCTCTTTGCCCACATTTTCCTCTGGAACCTCCCGACAGCGGCCAGAGCAGTCCTTGCCAATTCGCCGCTGCTGACCACAAGCAACTACTGGGCGCTAGCACAAGAGGCAGATCGGATTATCCTCACCACCAGAGTCTTCACGGTGAATGCAGCGGCGTCGGAACCCAGCGAGATGGCCAGCGGAGGCGAGGAGCCAACAACGGTAGCCGCAGCGGAGGCCAAGAAGCACCGGAGAGACACGCTCTGCTTCTACCACCGCCGTTTTGGAGAAGACACATGCCGATGTGTGCCACCGTGCCAATTCAAGTGCTCGGGAAACACCAGGGCCGGCAGGTGGTAGCAGCTGCGACCACCAGTGACACAAACAAGCTGCTCTATGTGACAGACTCACGCTCGGGGAGATGGTTCCTCATGGACTCCAGCTCCCAAAAGAACCTCATCCTGCTGTCCTACACAGATCGGGTGGCGGGAAGTAGCGGCCCCAAGCTGGCGGCCGCAAACGGCTCAGACATTAAGACTTTTGGTGAGAGGACACTGACTATATCCTTGCACGGCCGTACATACCAATGGACATTCGTCATAGCAGCATGTAACCTCCCCATTTTGGGCGCTGATTTTTTTGTGTGCACATGGACTATTAGTCAATGTGGCTAACAGACGCCTGATCAACATAATGTCTTTTGATTCTCTGCCCTGTACAGCTAGAGGAGCCGGGTCCAGAACCCTAGCTAAGGTCACAGCTCCAGGGGATAAGTTCCACACACTACTCACCCAGTTCCCAGCACTCACGGTTCCAACGTTTTCGGCGGCCGTCAATAAACACGGGGTGGAGCACTTCATTACCACCACAGGGCCGCGCGTTTTCACATGACCTTGGTGCCTGGACGCAGCTAAACTGGCCAGCACGCACGAGGAGTTTGCCAACTTGGAAAGGTTGGGCATCATCAGGCACTCAAACAGCCCATGGGCATCCCCGCTACATATGGTGCCTAAAGCTGAGGGATCGTGGCGACCGTGCGGAGATTTCCACAGATTAAACAACGCCATAGCGCACGATCGCTACCCAATTCCCCATATTCAGGATTTTTCTGTTCACCTCACGGGGGCACGTATTTTTTCCAAGATAGACCTGGTCTGCGGTTACCACCAGGTCCAGGTGCGTGCGGAGGACATACCCAAAACGGCAGTAATAACCCCGTTTGGTCTTTTTGAGTTCTTACGCATGCCTTTCGGGTTAAAAGCCGTGGCGCAGACATTCCAACGCATGATGGATGCGGTGCTGTGCGAGCTGCCATTTGTGTTCGTCTACCTGGACGACATCCTGGTGGCCAGCGCGTCCGAGGACGAACACGTAGCCCACCTCAGGACAGTTTTCCAGAGGTTGGAGGAGCACGGGTTAATAATCAACCCGGCGAAGTGCCAGCTCGGGGTGACAGGAATCAATTTTTTTGGCCACCGCATCTCACCGGAGGGCGCGATACCCTTATCGGACAAAGTGCGCAGAGTGGCAGATTTTCCCCGGCCTCAGACAGTCAGGGCGCTGCAGGAGATTTTGCGGATGGTTAACTTTTACAACCGTTTCCTCCCCCACGCAGCCCAACTCATGCAGCCATTGTACACTGTGCTTAAGAAATGGAAACCAGCGGACAGAGTTGACTGGACTCCTGAGCGAGAGCAGGCGTTTTCCGAGGTCAAAACAGCTCTAACTAACTAACTAACTAACCTGCACTTATATAGCGCTTTTCTAGTCACAAAGACCACTCAAAGCGCTTTCACTAGTACTAACCCTCTATTCTAAGGGCCTATAGGAAACAGATATCTAGGGACAATTTACAACAGCCAATTAACCTAACATGCATGTCTTTGGATTGTGGGAGGAAACCGGAGCCCCCGGAGTAAACCCACGCAGTACAGGGAACGCCGCACTACTGGCGCACCCGGACCCGGCGGCTCAGATAGCGCTCACTACTGACGCACCGGACGTGGCCATAGGGGCCGTTGTGGAGCAGTGTGTTGCTGGTTTTTGGCAGCCGCTCGCCTTTTTTAGCAGGTCTTTGTGCGACAATGAGTGTAAATACAGCGCGTTCGACAGGGAGTTACTGGCTCTCCACCTGGCCATATGCCACTTCCAGTTCTGGCTGGAAGGGCGCACCTTCACTGCATTTGAGGACCACAAGCCGCTAACGTACGCTATGGCCAAGGTTTCGGAACCATGGTCGGCCCAGCAACAGAGACAGCTGACTGTGATCTCGGAGTTTACGATCGACATTCAGCATGTGGCCGATTAACTCATCGTGGTGGCAGATTGCCTCTCACGCGCATTAGTGGCCCCAGTCTATGTAGGGATAGATTACACGGCCATGGCCGCCAAGCAGATCGGCGATGCAGACGTTTGCACGCTCCAGTCTGGGCCAACAGAGTTAAGGCTGAAGAGCAGAGTACTGCAAGACGGCCCCCCCCCCAATCTGTGGCGTCTCCATAGGCCACTCGCACCCGGTGGTCCCACGTGCTTGGCACCGCTGCGTTTTTGAGTCGGTTCACTCACTGGCACACCCAGGAGTGCACGTCAGTCAAAATGGTGGGAGCAAAGTTCGTCTGGCCGAGCCTGCGCAAACAGGTGAAAGAGTGGGCTGCAGCCTGCGTAGCGTGCCAATGAGCCAAGGTGCACAGGCACACAAAGGCCCCCCTTGAGCCGTTCCATGTCCCAGCTAAGAGGTTCAACCACGTTCACATGGACCTCATGGGCCCCCTCCCACCATCGCAGGGGTTTACGCACCTCCTGACAGTGGTGGACCGCACCACGCGCTGGCCCGAGGCAGTCCCGCTAGCTTCCACCGTGTCTGCAGAAGTTGCACATGCTTTTTTGATGACATGGGTGGCACGTTTCAGCGCCCCTTCAGATATCACGTCCAACTGGGGCCCGCAGTTCGTTTCCTACCTCTGGTCCACAATGGCCCAGAGTCTGGGCATCACAATTCATTGCACAACCGTGTACAACCCCCAGGCCAATGGGTTATGTGAGCGTTTCCATAGGTCACTTAAAGCAGCGCTCAGTTCTTCGCATACGGATGCAAATTGGGTGGACTGGTTGCCATGGGTTCTATTAGGGTTGCGTTCAGCACCAAAGGAGGATTTGGCGGCCTCCCCAGCAAAGCTGTTTTTTTTCCCAGCCGCTGCGGCTCCCCGGAGAATTTTTGTCGGACAACCCCGTGCCGAACACCGATCCATCCCCGCTTCCACTACATAGCGCAGAGGCAGGGACAGTACCCGGCCCAGCCCACCACTGTTTTCCCCGCGCTTTCGTGCCAAAGACCTTGAAGGACGCGTCATTCGTGTTTGTCAGGCACGATGCCCACCGGACCCCGTTGCACCCACCCTACGACGGCCCGTTTAGAGTGCTGGAACCTGGGGAGAGACATTTTGTGTTAGACTTGGGGGTACGCAGAGAAACAATCTGTATAGACAGGCTTAAGCCCACCTTCGTTTTAGCAGACGAGCAGGTGGTGTTGGCCCGAGCTCCTTGGCGCGGAAGACCCCCACTGAGAACGCCCCAGGTAAATGACTCGTCAGCTCAGTCACAATGGCATGGTGAAGATGTGTCCCCCCCAATGTCCCCCCACAGACGGACGCGCCTCCAGGAGCGCCCCACCGGCACAGCGGCGCCTCGGAGCTGCCGACCCCCCATTACAGCCGCTACAGACGGCGGCTGAAGCCCACAGGACATGAGGGTTAAGGCCCAGTCTGAGTTTCTGGGGGGGACCCAGTTAGTACATTCTCTACTCAGACTGAATGGCATGGCAGGAGGAAATGCGTAAGAGCTGAGAAACAGATATGCAAGGCAGTCAGGGGTTTTCGCATGAGAATATGCACTCTCCTCCGGTCTGCATAATAATGTGTCGACAGGCTGGGTGACAAAGGGAATTGTCATTGTAGATGTATGTGTGTTAATGCAAACAGTGACAAAGGGAAATGTCATAGTAAATGTATGCATGTTAATGCAAACACCCCAGGTCGCCCGGCGAGTTGTATGGTATAAAAAGAGAGGTGCCCGCGACCTGGTTTAGGCTTCTTATTCTTGTTGATGTTAGAGAGAGGTTAATAAAGTCTGCTCTGCTCCAGCTACCGCCCCGCCTGATCATTCCTCTCTCTACACTATCAACATTATAATTACCTACAGAATATGGCACCTCCGTTTGCAAAAAAAATGTTAGCCATGTCCTATCTAGTGGATCCTATATCTGTTACCAGACACCACAGTCTTGTCATCCAGCTGCTCAGATGCAAATATTATGTTGTTTCGGTCAAAAAAAAGTGTTAAAAATTTTCAAAAGTATTTTTTTCATCAATATCTTTTTTTTTTTTCAAGAATATAAATGCTTTAAAGAAAGTGTTTCTTATATAGACAGACCCACATGAAGATAACAGATGTGGACTGGCATAATGGAACTGATGGATTCAGACTTCAGCTTTTTTCCCTCGGAACAGAGTAGACTCTTATAATGTCCCCCTAAAAGACCTAGTGGACTTAATTTTTGCTATGTTTGTCTGTACATGTTCACTTTGTTCTGTAGTAAAATATGTCAAATCATTTCTTTTTTAAAAAGGATAGAAAAAACATCAATAAAAAGGTCTGAAATAATGTAAAATATCATCTGTCCCATTCAAAGCTATGAAAACACAGAAAACATTTCTGTTTTCTTCCATGGTGGAAGAAAGCAGAAATACTTGACTAATACTTGACTACACTGTATTTGAAGGTGCTAATTTAAGCGCAATAAGATTGGAGGATGGGTTTAGCATTTTCTGGGATATTCATTAGTAAAAAGAGTAGTTAAATGGTCAAAAGAAGGATTACACACTCATAAACATGAGAAGGTAATAAAAACTTTTAAACAAAAACATTTTCTTAACAGCATTTTTTTTTTTTGCCAAATTGTAATATTTCTCCAAGAACAGAACAAATAGGAAGAAATGTTTCCCAATAAGTTAACATGATAATGCACTGTGTACTAGTGTGCTTTCGGCTGGAAGTCTGTTACAGCGCACACCAGCTGCCAAGCAGGATTTCACACAGCCCCAACAGCAAACGCATCAGTCACATTTATATGTCATGAGTGTGTAAAGGTGCATCAGCCTGACAGGTTGACACGCAGCAGACTGGTTGTCAACACCTCAGATGACTTTTTCTTTTCCCTTACAGCTTCTACCCTCCAATCACAGTTTTTATGTGTCCAAATGTGGTTGATATACAGCTGCCACACAAGAGGCAGAAAACACACACACGCACACACACACACACACACACACTCTGACGACAGAGGAGGGTGTAATTTAATGTGAATAAACACTTCACTTATTTGCAAGAATTAAGTCACAAATTTCCCAGAAAAGAACTGCATATTTAAAAAAATAAAAATATACAGATTTGAGGGGGGAAAAGTAACACATTTAGATACAAAAAAAGAAGCTGCAGTTTTATGAGTTAAATGTTATGGGGAAAAAATCATAAAAAGTTGCAAATTAAAAAAAAAAAAGTTATAAATTTAATAGAAAAAGTCACAAATTTGCCAGAAGAAAAACCGCAAATTTACGAGGAAAAGTTGAAAAATTACAAGACAAATGTCAAATTGTCAAGAGTAAAGTTGTTACTCACTACTCACATGACTTTTTTAGTAAATACTTTCTTACTCTTGTAATATATTTGGTGACTACTCACTTATACTTGAGTAATTAACATAAGGTAACGCTCTGCTCATTAAAGCAATTAGGCGCACTTGGCAACAGCCTCACAACAGGAAGAAAATCCCCTCCGGGGTAGTGACTCCTCTCTTGTGTGTGATCGATTTTGTGAGAATTACTGCCATCCTGACACCAGAGTCTTGAGTGTTGAGATCACATCTCATACTGAGATTGAGCTTTATTGTGAAATCCATCACGAAGACACAAGCGTAACTGAAGATCCACGATACTGGACAAATCTGTTTCCATATCTAACCGAGGCACAGATGGTGCAGTGTGATGCTGGAACACAACAGTTTTAAACTAGAGTTAGAGAAAATGCACCAGGATGAAGCTCAGAGTTGGGATGGTAGTTTTCTAATCGGATCACAGTTCATGGTGATCAGAATACATAAAAACTGAGGTGCCCGTTAATACCACTGTGAGTATGACATTCTGACAACACAGTGTGAGGTGCCAAAGTGAGCGAATAAGAACAGTACATTCCCCGTTCACTCATTAATTATTAACACAAACCAGACCCAGCAATGTTTAGACCTTTTTTCTCCCCCGTATTTTGTATAACTGAGAAAAAGGATCAACTCCACACACACACACACACACACACACACACACACACACACACACACACACACAGATGTCTCAAATTTGAGCTTTGGGGCAGCCTCCCACTGATTTCTCAACACTTTTCCCAATCACCGTGGGAAACTAAACTTTTGGAGTCAGTGAAACTGTCATCTTAGAGCAGATCAACTTTTTGCACTTTTGAAACGAGCTGCTTCTTTCCTGCCTCTTCCCTCCTGCGTCTCTTTTGGCTCGTTACAGTTCAGCTAATCTCACTCTCATGTTCCTGGAAATTGCAGCCCTGACTGCTGCTGCTGCTGCTGCTGCAAAAAAAAAGAAAAGACAAAATTAATCCCTGAAGAAAACAACTTCACTGTGTGAAGGTTCCCAATTCAGTGGTTTCATAAAGCACTGAATGGAGTTTTTCTTTTTTTAATCTACTCATGAGGAACCACATGAGAACATAAAGAGAAGCTGTGAGCTCTTCTATCACCGGCTGGACACGTATTCTGCACACGGACAAACGTACAGCACATGATCAGGGGACATGAGCACAAACACTGTGAATATTTGAATCCGCCACATACAAACTTGCACAGAATACAAGAGACAGAATTTGATCTAATGTAACGCCTCCACACACAGCACTCCTCCGCGCACACCTACACTCGTGCAATCCCGTGTCGTGTCACAACTGTGCCTCACCCAGAGGATCTAATCCGAACCCCTGCTGCTAAATCTGATGCAGGACAGAATATGACTGAGCATGGAGCAGAGGCAAGAGTGAGGAGGTGGGATGACTGAACCAAACATTTTAATCCTATCTGCATTTCTCAACAATGAGCGTCCACAGAGTCTTTTTGCAGTCTGTAGATCCAGGTTGTGGTCATAAATGCGTGTGAAAGCTCCTACCTGCCATCCCTCTCAGCAGCTCCGCCTTCGATGACAGTCTTAACGAAGATGCCCAGTTTCTCCAGGCCGGCATCGGCACCAACGCCCATACCTATGATGCTTATGCCCAGACCATCTTCATCTGGAAACACAGCGGCAACACAATCAAATTATTGTTAAATATTCGATCACCCTCTTCCTTTTTCCCCTTTGGTAACACATCAAACCCAAAATCCAAAATGTCCTCTGCGAATGCCATTATGGACAGATAAATATGTTCATACACAAACTGGCAATGACTGAAGTAATAAGATATTCTGAATGGGAGCTTCCCTTCATCCTTCCCCATTCTGCATTAATTATTGAAAGGTTCTTAAGGTTGCATAACAGGCCGTGGATAGTGGCATCCTACGGCATAAAGTCAGTCTATTTTAGTGCTGAATTAACACACAAGAAAAAAATTCAGCTAGACGTGGAAGAGATGCAGTATCACCTCTTTGTGGCTCATGCCGAGGAATTAGAACAAACAGTGCACATCTATGGCTTTCAGTAAAATGTAGCCTGAGGGGATTTGCGGCAAATATTACTAAATGTGTTTTTAGGGTTCTTAAAATATCTTATAGCTAACAGCAGGGCTAGAGATTAAAACTTACTTGGCTGTAAGGAAAAAGGATTTTAAAAAATGCACCTACGCATGTGGGTGATTCTGTCTATTAAGTATAAAGGAAGGATGAGAGGAAATGAAAGGATCCCCCAGTCTTTATTAGGATGCTCATAGATGTTCTGTCCCAACCTTTCTCCAGCTCCACGGGGAAGAGCTCCAGTTTCTCCACTCGCTTCTCCAACTCATACTCGGCAGACGACGCCACGGGATCCACTTCTTCATTACGTCGGTCATAATCCTCGTTGGAATAGGTGTTAAATACCTGAAAACGAGGCACAAGGAAATGATACGGGGCTTCTTTCTTTAGATGACAAATACAAAAAGCCCTACTATCAGTTGTTATGTTTTATGAGGGAGATATCTTATAGTCTGCCGAGGGTCTTAAATTTTTCATACATAGGGTGACATTTACTACATTTCCTCTGCTATTTTTAGATACAATAACAGTGATTGCTCTGCAGGCAAATAAGTATATTGCCACACACAAATCAGCTTACTGCTGTGCAACAAACTGCTATGTATGGAAAAGTATAGTGGTGCTGAGGGATGGGGAAGCCTCTCTCCTCCTCTATGCTGTGTGGCCTTCAAAGAAGCCTCGACTCCTCTGCAAAAGTCAGCTGTCACTTCACATCTCATCCTAACCAAGTGCTCTCATGACCCTCTGTGCAGGGGAGGGAGGGGAGGAAGGGGGCAAGATGTGCAGAGGCTGACTCCATCATGGAGGCTCTTCTGCAGCATGCTCTCCGCTGGTGCCCAAGAAGAAAGAGACACAGGAGTATGTAAAGTGCATGTACAAATAAGACGAGTGCATGCATAGGTATGCTTCATCTTGCGTGACAGAATAAGCATCATGCTGGCTCTTTATGTGGAGTACAATGTGGAATATAATGCAGCACTGCTCTTATGTAAAAGTTCTGTAAAAGTGGCTTCATTGTCTGTACCTTAAGATAAGTTATTTTTGTACACCGGAAGAGGGTCCTTCTCCATGTAGACGGCCATCTTGGATCAGTGTAATGCCTTTTCAAGTTTTTATGCCAAACTTTAATTACACAAATGGCTTATGTCTGCTTTATCAGGTTTGGTTTTTATTTTCCAACTTTTTTTTTTTTGCTTTGCCTTTTTCTGTTGTTGGAGCCAATATCTATCTATAAATTCAAGAAATCTCTGTCAGTTTGTTTGTGTGTCTGTCTGCTTCTTCTTCTTCTTTTAGATTTGATTGGCGGTTGGCAACCAGCTTACAGGTGCATTACCGCCACTGACTTGATTATCATCATTCTTTATCTTTGTATAAGGAATTCTGAATAACTCCATAGGACATCATAGGACAGCCTATGATGCTCCTATGATGTCTCCATCATAGGACGTCATGCCTGCCTTGATGTCTTTATGATGTCATATACAGTGATGCCTGCCTTGATGTCTTTATGATGTCATATACAGTGATGGCTGCCTTGATGTCTACATGAAGTCATATAGACCATGAGGTCCTATGCCTGCCTTGATGTCTTTATGACTCCCGATGCCGTCATATACACAATAACACTGGCTACCTATGATGTAAGCATGATGTCCTAGGATGCCTGCCTTGAAAATGGTGATCATGCTACTGCAAAACTTTGACGTAGATCATCAGGACTTGCGATGCCGTCATATACACAATAGGACTGGCTACCAATGAGGGAGGCATGCTGTCCTATGATGTCCTAGGATGCCTGCCTTGCAAATGGTCATCATGCTACTGCGAAACTTTGACCAACAAAATGGACATTGCAATGCCTCAAGATACATCTCTGAACAAATACAGCCTCACCTGTTGGTTACAACATCTGTGATTGGTGTCAATGCTGGACGTACTCTCCTCATTCCATGAATCGCACTCACACCATCTGACAAAATGTTGCCATTCACCTTGCTTTACAGCACACTGATGTTTTCTGCACTACAGATTGCTTCAGCCATGCCCAATTCTACCTTGCCGCGAGCAGAGTTGCCAGATCAAGCACTCTTCGTATTCTTGCTCAAGATGAAAAAACTAAGCAAAAGAGTTGCTTTCTGAGCAATGTTGTTTTAAAACAGGTGCTGACACATTAAAAATGTGGAACCTTGAAGAATGGCAGTCTACACTACAAATGTGTAAATTGCCAAGCAAAGCACTGATTTTATCCGGTTGCTCCAGTTTCTTGGTTTCTACAGGCATGCATGGGTCTGGCAGAACATGGTCCAAAGCCACTTTTTGCTCAGATCAATTTTCAGGATCCTCTCCATGAACTGGAAATACAACGCACCTATCCCTCAACCAGTGGTCTGAATGAAGAAGAAGAAGAAGAAGAAGAAGAAGAAGAAGAAGAAGAACAAGAAGAAGAAGAAGAACAAGACCTACCAGATGGACAGCAATACAGTGAGGAGAACTGCTGCACATCAGAAACGATGCCGTAAAGATGAAACACCTCAGGTTCGAGCAGTACACCACAGGCATGACTGTGAACAACACAGCTGTCTGAGACAGGAGGACACCCTTCAGCACCGGGCATGCAGAAATACTTGCTTATACTTGGTTTCTACGGGCATAGGCAGGTATGCACGGGTATGTACTAGTGTTTCAAATCCAAGATGGTTATGTGAGCATGTCATATTATGCCCGACGAACTCTGAAGTTGACACAATGAGTACTTGACAAAGATTTTCCCAGGAGAGGAACACGTTTGCAACAGTGCTGACACTGTACACTGAGGGTAATCATGCATACCCAACTGAGCTTCTAAATACATTCTGCCCATCTGGAATGCCTCCTCATCGCATCACTTTAAAGGTGGGAATGGTGATCATGCTACTGCGAAACTTTGACCAACAAAACAGACATTGCAATGACTCAAGATACATCATTGAACAAATACAGCCTCACCTGTTGGTGGCAACATCTGTGATTGGTGTCAATGCTGGGCACACTCTCCTGATTCCACAAATCACACTCACACCATCTGACAACATAAGACCCTGCTTTGCCATGACTGTGAATAAGTCACAGGGACAGACTTTACAGTGCGTTGGGGTTTTCTGCACAAGAGATTTCTTCAGCCATGGCCAATTCTAAATTGCCGCAAGCAGAGTTGGTAGATCAAGCAGCCTTCGTATTCTTGCTCAAGATGAAGAAGCTAAGCAAAAGCGTCGCTTTCTGAGCAATGTTGTTTTAAAACAGGTGCTTACACAGTAAAAATGTGTAACCTTGAAGAATGGCAGTCTACATTACAAATGTGTAAAATGCCAAGCAAAGCGCTGATTTTCTCCAGGTGCTCCGGTTTCTTGGTTTCTACAGGCATGCCCAGGTGTTCCTGAACAGGGTCAAAAGCCACTTTTTGCTCAGATCTATTTTCATGATCCTGTCCATGAACTGGAATTATGACGCACCCATCCCTCAACCAGTGGTCTCAACAAAGAAGAAGAAGAAGAAGAAGAAGACCCACCAGAATGAGAGCAATAGAGTGAGGAGAACTGCTGCACGTCACAAAAGATGCCATGAAGATGAAACACCTCAGGTTCCAGCAGTATGCAGCAGGCATGACTGTGAACAACAAAGCCGTCTGAGACAGGAGGAGGACCCTTCAGCAACGGGCATGCAGAAATATTTGCTTATACTTGGTTTCTATGGGCATGGATGGGTATGCATGGGTATGTACTAGTTTTATATAGATTTTATATTGGTTTTATGATATAGACTTTGACTTTCAACCACATAACTGATTTTGAGAACTTTAAAAGTTAATTTTGTTGGAATTCTTTTATCTATTTTGAACCAATTGATATTAATTTTAATTCAACAGTCATCACCCTTGGGAGAGGGTGATGACTGATAAATTGTGCACTGGTTGCATTTTGAAATATGAGTGCTAGAGTGGGAGGCGTCCAGATGCCTCCCACTTGAGGTGTTTCAGGCACGTCCCACTGCGAGGAGACCCCGGGGCAGACCCAAGACTCGGTGGAGAGACTATGTCTCCCAGCTCGTCTGGGAACGCCTTGGTATCCTCTCTGAAGAGCTGGAGCAGGTGGTGGGGGAGAGGGAAGTCTGGGCTTCTCTGCTTGAACTGCTGCCTCCGCGACCCGGACCTCCGGAAAAGCGGTAGAAGATGGATGGATGGATGGATGGAGTGCTAGAGTGCAATGAATATTACTTTAAAGCTTTAAAATATGGACAAACACATGAACAATTTTAGCCAAAATTTACACACTTGTCATGCTTTAAGGATTGTATCACATGATGCAACACACTATAGTAAATAAACAAATAATTGTTTAAAAGAGAATGTGTGATGGCTTTACAGAAAGATGGGGCACAGTGAATTAGCGTGACGCTGCCAGGGTCGGTTTTCATTCTTTCCTCGGCATAATCTTGCGTGAGCTCCATCCGTGACCTCGCTGTCATCAATCATTCAGTGGTATCAACAGCCCTGCATTGTTAATGCTTGCTCGCACATAGCCACACTGATACACTCCCACATAAACTCATATGCATGTACATACTGTAGCACAAGGGATGACAAAAGTATAACAGAAAATGAGAAAATATTTCAAAGCACTCACACACACATACTGATACTGTTACAGAATCATTACACACACAGTGCTGACAAACGCCAACACCAGCACTTGCACTGTCCTGGACGTCCTGAACTGATGCAACTATTGGCAGTAGGTACTCTCTCTAATGGCCTCTCTCAGTCACTGTGTGCTATCTGCAAACACACTAGCATGTGGCCAATCACTTCAGAGCACAGAGCACAAGAAGGGATGAGGTTACGGAGGAAGATGTGGACAGATAAGGGTGAACCTGTGAGGGGAGGCACGCAGAGAGGAGAGGGGGGGAAATGCAGTGATTGAGAAATTTAAGGGTGGCAGATGGACCTCGACAAATCTATGAGACAGATGATTGGAGCGGAGAAAGGATGGACAGGAGAGTAATGGTGACTGAGGACAGAAGGGAGCGACATGGAATGAAACAGCATGCATGAGCAAAAGGTGGACACTAAGATGTTCAGACAACATTTAGGAGGATCAAAAGAGGTGGACTATCCAGAAAGAGCTAAAAAAATCAGACTGATAAATGATTCCAGCTTTCTCACTCACAGCGTTGGGTTGAGCTAAATATCAATATTCACCTTGCATTTTGTTCTGGCAAAAAGTACCTTCTTCCACCGTCCCAGCACATCAGGGACTGTCTTCCCCCCTCCTTTGACCCCCATCAGTTCGCCTACAGGGAGAACCGGTCTACGGAAGACACTATCGCCACCACTCTCCACAGAGCGCTGAGCCACCTGGAGAACCCAAGGAGCTATGTGAGGATGCTCTTTGTGGACTACAGCTCAGCTTTTAACACCATCATCCCAAACACCCTGATCAACAAACTACACCTCCTCCAGACCCCCCCCCACCCCCACCCACCTGCTCCTGGATAAAGAACTTTCTCACCAACTGCCCACAAACAGTCAGACTTGGCCCCCACCACTCTTCCACACTGTCCCTCAGCACTGGCTCCCCCCAGGGCTGTGTGCTAAGCCCTCTACTGTACTCCCTGTACACCTTTGACTGTATTCCAACCCACCCAACCACCGTCATCATGAAATACGCGGAAGACACCACCTTGGTTGGGCTCATCACCAACGACGATGAGAAGGCATACAGGGCAGAGGTAGAGAATCTGCTGCTGTGGTGCCAAGCAAACAACCTGAAAATGAATGTCCAGAAAACCAAAGAACTCATTCTGGACTTCAGGAAGAACAGACAGGACCACCGCCCCCCCTCCTCATAAATGGCGACTGTGTGGAAAACGTTCCCGCCTTCAGGTTCCTGGGCACTCACATCTCCTCTGACCTGTCCTGGACTGCCAACACCAAGGCCCTGGTAAAGAAAGCCCAGCAGCCGTTGCACTTCCTCTGTGTCCTGAGGAAGCTCAACCTGGACCAGAAGCTGCTGCTAGCCTTCAGTCACTACTCAGGGGAGAATGTGCTCACCTACTGTCTGGGAGTGTGGTACACCAGCTCCTCGGCCAAGAACAGGAAGGCTGTGCAGAGGGTCATCAACACCGCCCAAAAAAGTATCGGCGGCCCTCTGCCCTCCTTGGAAGACATCTCCAGAGCCTCCTGTCTCAGAAGGACCAAAGCCATCACAGGAGACCTCTCACATCCCGGCCACCACCTGTTTGACCTGCTTCCCTCTGGATGACAGTTCAGATCGATCAGGTCCCACACCTCGAGGCTGACAAAGAGTTTCTTCCCCTGGGCCATCCGAACTGCAAACAGTCAGAGGCCCCACCCCCCTCCCTCTGAATGCTCATATGCACAGAACTGAGGACCTTTTAATTATCACTATAACTCACCTGTCTTGCACTCCTCACTTTCATGTATACTGACCCATCCATGAAATCACTACTGTACACATTTTCCGTAATCCTTGGGCCATTTTATTATATTATGTGTTCTGCAGTCCACACTCTTATGTACATAGTTCCACCCGTTAAGCCACTACCGTACCTATGTATATAGCAATGGGCTATTTGTTATTTTTACTTTTATTTTTATTTCAGTCAGATGGTTAACTGTGTGACCATAGGTGAGAGAGAGAGAGAGAGTAGGAACGTAGATTGACTGGTAAATCGACAGCTTTGCCTTAGAACTAAGCTCCCTCTTCACCACAACAGACCGGTACAACGTCACAGCATCACTGCAGATGCTACTCCAATCCGTCTGTCGATCTCTCGCTCCATTCTCCCCTCACTCGTGAACAAGACCCCAAGATACTTAAACTCCTCCACTTGGGGCAGGAGCCTGTCCCCAACCCGCAGAGGACAATCCACCTTTTTCCGGCTGAGGACCATGGACTCGGACTTGGAGGTGCTGATTCTCATCCCAGCCGCTTCCCACTCAGCGGCAAACCGTCCCAGCAAGAGCTGTAGGTCATTGCTGGATGAAGCCAACAGGACAACATCATCTGCAAACAACAGAGATGAGATCCTGTGGTCACCAAGCATGACACCCTCCATTCCCTGGCTGCGCCTAGAAATTCTGTCCATAAAAATTATGAACAGGATCGGTGACAAAGGGCAGCCCTGGCGGAGTCCAACTCTCACTGGGAATGACTCCGACCGAGTGTTGGCAGTACGAACCAAACTCTCACAACGGTCGTACAGACACCGAATAGCTCGTAACAACAAGCCCGATACCCCATACTCCCGAAGCACCCCCCACAAAAAATCCACGAGGGACGCGGTCAAATGCCTTCTCCAAGTCCACAAAACACATGTAAACTGGTTGGGCAAACTCCCACGAACCCTCGAGAATTCTCGAGAGGGTAAAGAGCTGGTCCGATGTGCCACGGCCAGGACGAAAACCACATTGCTCATCCTGAATCCGAGGTTCGACCAACGGCCGGACTCTCCTCTCCAGTACCTTGGCATAGACCTTCCCAGGGAGGCTGAGGAGTGTGATCTTTGGAGCTTTGGGTAATGACCGAAAGAACGAGATCGCGGATACAAGCGGCTGAAATGAGCTTTCTCCGTAGGACTGCTGGATTCACCCTCAGAGATAGGGTGAGGAGCTCAGTCATCCGGGAGAGGCTCAGAGTAGAACCGCTGCTCCTCCACATTGAAAGGAGTCAGTTGAGGTGGTACGGGCATCTGGTTAGGATGCCTCCTGGACGCCTCCCACTTGAGGTGTTTCAGGCACGTCCCACTGGGAGGAGACCCCGGGGCAGACCCAGGACTCGGTGGAGAGACTATGTCTCCCAGCTGGTCTGGGAACGCCTTGGTATCCCCTCTGAAGAGCTGGAGCAGGTGGCTGGGGAGAGGGAAGTCTGGGCTTCTCTGCTTGAACTGCTGCCTCCGCGACCCGGACCTCAGGAAAAGCGGTAGAAGATGGATGGATGGATGGATGGGTTAACTGTGTGTCCTGTAACTGTTTGATTTTCAAATTCTTCTCACTTACTTTACTGCACAGTGGCCTGGTGGAGCACCCACAATTTCACTGTGCTGTACAACTGTACAATGACAATAAAGATTATTCTATTCTATTCTATTCTACACTGGTGAAATAAGATGGGAAAAAGACACAGAAATTCAAGTTCAGCTGGAATTCTGGCAGATCAGCTCCTCTCAGTGCCAGCACACATCCGCCGACAGCTCAGCCAAAGTTCTTCTGCACATCCGGTTGTCAACTCTCATACAGTGCATACAGTAATTTAATTTCCTCAGCCTGCATACAGTTGCCCATCTGCAAGCCACTTTGCAACCACCAGGACTTTTCATCATTTTCAGCACCCACCTCAATCAATGTCATTTTCTTTCTTAAAGGGTTGGGGGGGGGGGGGTCTTGTTACTGCACTTAAAGCCATGGAGCAAAATCTAAGTTACTGCAGATGGAAAGAATCCTTTTTTGACTGATCTGCATTTAACCTTGGCAGACTGTAAGACCAGACATGGGGCTGTGTGAGGTTGACTGTTCAGGATGCTTGTGGCTACAAGTTTTAATTCTCTAAACACAACCATCCATCCATCTTGTACCGCTTATCCAGGGCTCCAGGTTGTGGGGGCAGTAGTCGAAACAGAGTAGCCCAGACTACTGCCCAGCTCACATGGCACCATGATCCCCATATTCCCTCTTGCAGGTAATAAGCCCACTGGGGGGCAGACTCACGTGCATCCTTTAGGTACACTTGGTCCTTGTAACTTTTTTCATAGAGATCCACTGGAACACCCTTGGTCTAGCCCTTCACCCAGGACCAATTTGCCATGGGAGACTCTACCAGAAACAAGCTGCTCCTGACAACATAGCTCCTGGAATCATTAGGGCACCCAAACCCCTCCATCACAATAAGGTGAGTATCCACAGAGGGACTAAACATAACCATTTAAAAAATATATATTTCCACTTAAATTTTATTTGATAGGGATTAACAAAATATGGGACTGATGTGTGGGGCAGATCGGTGGTGGAGTGGTTAGCACTGCGGCAGCACAGCAACTCACCCTTGGCCGGGGGATCCTGAGTTCGATCCCAGCCCCCAACCAACAGTGATCTGTGTGGAGTTTGCATGTTCTCCCCGTGTCTGAGTGGGATTTCTCCGGTTTCCTCCCACATGCCAAAAACATGCAAGTTAGGTTAACTGGCATCAACTGGGGATTCTAAATTGTCCTTCGGTATGGATGTGAGAGTGAATGGTTGTCTGCGATCTGTCCAGGGTGTACCCTGCCTCTCGCTCAAAGATGCTGGGATAGGCTCCAGCCCCTCCGCAACCCGAAAAGGATTAAGCGGAAGAAGATGGATGGATGGGACTGATGTGCTGCACATAGAGTTTATTGCTTTAGCTAATTTTACAACCTTGTCCTTAGCTGGGCTTTACAAATATAACGCTAAAAAAAACTGCATACGTGGAAATATACATGCATGCGCACACACACACAGATACAGTCATTTGAAAAAATTAGGACACCCTGTAATAAGCCTGCGTTTTTTTACATATTTGGACATATGAATATTTAATATCAATGTTAAAAATGCTGGGAGATTCATGTAATACAACTAAACAATTAAAATGAATTAAAGACTTTTTTCAAATTTTCTATAAAATGTAATTCTAAACAAATAGTGAGGAATAAATTAGGGCCCCCCACACACATGTTTTTAGGACACCCCCACATTCATTCCCACTTAAACTGGCTAAAATAAATGTTAAAAAATGCAAATAAAAACAAAAACAAGGTTAGACATAGATACATGAACATTTCTTAATAAAGAAATGAATATTTAATGGGGTGTCCTAATTTTTTCACATGACTGTACATCCAGGGAACAGACACTGAGAGACATCACTGAGGTGACATCTTACAAGTATCTGGGTGTTCACCTGAACAATAAACTGGACTGGTCACACAACACAAACGCACTTTACAAGAAGGGGCAGCCCAAGCTGCTCCTTCTGAGAAGACTCTTTGGAGTGCAGGGGGCACTCCTGAAGACCTTCTATGACTCTGTGGTGGCATCAGCCATCACGTATGGCGTGGTCTGCTGGGGCAGCAGCATTACTTCAGCTGACAGGAAGAGAGTAAATAGGTTGATTAAGAACACCAGCTCTGTTCTGAGGCGCCACCTCAAGCCAGTGGAGGTGATTGGAGAGAAGAGGATGGTGGCTAAGCTGTCATCTATGCTGGAGTCCCACCCCATGCAGGACACGGTGTGTGCACTGAGGAGCTCATTTAGCAGCAGGCTGTGCCAGCCTGTGCAATTTACAATCTGTGCTGCTCGTAGAGACCGCACATAACACTACTACTTTGCACAGTAGGGATCGTACCCTTCCAATAAAATGTTAATACAATTATAATTATTAATGAAGCAGGCAACAACACTGTACTCATTCAACTGTGAAAGATACTGTCAATATACTGCAGGGTAATTTAACTCTAATGCTGTAAGTACTATTTAATTGTAATGCTGTAAATACTTCTCTACTTAGTTGTTAACTGTAAAAACTATTCTGCTTTCTCTGACCTTGTACACTATGTATATATTGTTTTTTTTTTACCTCATTTTTATCTTATTTATTATTGCTCTGAGTGCTGCTATCCCTTTGCTGCTGCAATACTGTAAATTTCCCCATTGTGGGACTAATAAAGGATTAAAGGATTATCTTATCTTTTCTATAAAATAAACACAAATTTAATAATTCAAATAGCTACAGCTTACTTTTAGCCAGTCCCAGTGTCATGATCAGGGCACGGCCAGGGACAGTGCCCACGCTTTGTGTTTATTCTGGTCTTTGTTTTTTCCTTATTATTATTATTATTATTATTATTATTATTATTATTATTATTATTAGTGCATTGTGTAGGATGGGGTTTTATGGTGAAGTGCAGAGTGATGACTCCGCCTTCTGGTTGCATCATCACACCGCTCTATAATAAGGGGTGTCCACCATTTGCGGTTCTCTTGCCCAGGACAACTCTGCATACTGCTGCGTTCTCTGTATTGCAACCTTAATTATATTAAAGCTAAGTTCCAGTGCAACCTCTTCGTGCATCTCCTTTGTGCCAGGTTTGTGAACATAACATTTGGCAACTGAGGATTATCTCATGGAGGCATGCGTAATACCACTACAGCCTTTCCTGGCGCTCCCCGGGGAATCACCTGTTCCATGGCCTCGCTGGTTAGAGGCTTTTGAAACCTACATGACAGCGTTGGACCTGGGGAAACTTGATGGTGAGGATGCAAGCGCTGCTTGCCCACAACCTAGGCATGGTTGTGGGCACCACCCTACCAGAGTGGTGGCTCAGTTGGTAGAGCATCCGCCTCACACCCGGGAGGCAGGGGTTCAAATCCCGGCCGGGTCAAGCCGAAGACCATATAAAAGCGGAACTTCCTGCCATCCAGCTTGGTGCTCAGCAATAATGGAATGGAGGAGGGAAATCTATGGTGGCGCCTTGCATGGCAGTGGCCCTCTGATTCTACATATGGGGTGTGTGTGATTAACACTGTAGATAGGAAAAACACAATTTTGTTCTATTGTACATGATTGGTTGTATGGTTGAATGACAATAAAGGGTGATTTAATTTAATTTAATGGAAGGTCAGAAAATTTTTCAAATGCTTGGTCCAATGGACTGTTATGAGGAGGCTATCAGTATGCTAACTAGCTACTTTGCTAAGCCCAAAAATGTGGCACGGCACGCGAAAACCCGCTGCCATCGATGAGAAGCTAAGCTAAATAACCCCACACCCTACGGAGACGGCATAAACATGCACGGCTGGCCAGAATGACGTGAAATTTTCTGAGATTCATCAGAACACAGCGATGATCATAACTGAACATCAACATTAGTATGACATCATACGTATTACCATGGACACGCCCTCCTTGCCATTCAATCCATGAGCTTATGGGGAGGGGTGGGAAGGTTTTGGAGGCCTAAATTTTTCAACATATGTTGAGGTCACTGTCATGTGTAGTACAATATGGGTGGACAACACATAACTTACAGGGATGTGTTGCCATGGCAACATGACGACGGTTGACTACTCACCAAGAAATTTTGGAAAGTTATATCTTGGAAAAACTTTGTCTGATTTTCATCAAATTTTCGACAATTGATAATATTCCCACCCTGAACACTCCTATATAAAATAACAAAAGTTTAGCGCCTCCTAGTGGTAACAACATTAGACCCTTGTAAAATGGCCAAACTTTGTACGATTTGCAACAAATTTTATACGATCAATATTCTCCCTTCCCCGAACTCGTCTATATACAAATAATAAACAAAACGCATAGCGCCCCCTAATGATTAAAGGAAGAATTACTGACGACTGTTTTTTTTTAATATTTCTCTCACCAGCTTAACAAAATTACATGAAGGAATGACTTGGGTTCATTGATAGTACATGTACATAGTAGAGAACTGTTTCCAGGGCGACTGGCGTGCTTCAGTGGCTTTCTCGCCAAACAAAACATGACAGTTACAGCTCAGACAATTCTCGCCTGATTTGGAAAAATCTTTGCACAAATCATACTGATCCCACTCTGAACATGTCTGTATATCAATATTCACAAAACTGTCACACCCACACCTACTGCTGACATGACGTACTGCACAAAATTGTTTCTAATTTTGCACAAAGACCAGTAGTCATGATGACATGACCTTTTCAGGGGTTCCTCAGAGTGCAAGATACATTTGCGGATTAATTTGCCTCTTGAACATATTGCACACCTTTTTGACATAAGCAGACAAAATGTGCTATATAAATACTCTTGCTTGCTTTGTAACAATTTTTGGAATAAAGTACACAATGGCTTACAAACTGCAGCTCTTTATTTCAAAGATGCAAAACTGTAACCATAACCATGACACAATACAAGAATAAAAACTGACATGCATGATCAATATGTATCATTGTTCTACCATGTTATAGCGCATAACTGTCTCATGCTACAGCACTACTCTAATGCGCACGTCACAAAACCACGGCTGCTGTGGGGTTGGTGCTTCAGAGTCCCCCACATCCTAAATGGAACCACTGATTTTCACAGTTTTGGTTATCACAGGCAACCATGTCATCCAGCTCTTCTGGCTGCCTGCAAGTCCACCACACTTCTGCTGTGTTCTGTGCCTGCCAGATGTGGCAGGTGTGGAAAAGCACATGGAAATTCATTTAAAGAATGTCCTGCTCGCAATGCAGACTGCAAGAAATGTCAGAAAAAGGGGCATTTTGCTGCTTTGTGTAAAACAAAAATGAGAGTGGAGGAACTTCAGCAGAGGGACATGAGTGAAAGTTTGGAGACATTGTTTTTGGGCACAATGACTACGGCACCTCCACCTAATTCTGCGTGGAAGAAGTCGATTGGAGTAAATGGCCAGCAGGTAGTGTTCAAGCTCGACACCGGCGCTGCAGTGACAGCCATTCCAAAACACATGTACTCTGAAAAGCTGCACAGGAAACTTTCACCTCCAAGCAAAAAACTGTGTGGACCAAGCAATGTTCCTATCGCAGTACAGGGACGCTTCACCGCCGACATGAGCTACAAGGGCTCTGTTGTGAAGCAGCAGGTGTATGTTGTCCCAGGGTTAGCTATTCCACTACTTGGCTTGCCAGCCATACAAGACCTCAGCTTGCTTAGTCAAGTAGATGCCATTGCAACAGAGAATGCTTATGTGAAGCAATATCCCACAGTGTTTACTGGTTTAGGGAAGCTAGAGGGTGAATATAGGATTAAATTGAAAGAGAATGCCACTCCATTTGCCCTAGCGGTGCCACGCCGTTTGCCTCTGTCATTAAGAGGGAAAGTTCAAGAGGAGCTGAATAGGATGGAGGCAATGGGAGTTATTTCACCCATAGAAGATGCAATTGAGTGGTGCTCCGGAATGGTCGTAGTACCAAAGCCAAATGGAAAAATCCGTATATGTGTCGACCTCACCCACCTAAATGACAACGTGTGCAGAGAAAGACACATCCTCCCTGCAGTCGATGAGACGCTCGCTAAACTAGCTGGAGCCAGAATTTTTTCAAAGCTAGATGCCACTGCAGGTTTTTGCCAAATCCCTTTGCATAAAGAATCGGCACTAGTCCAAGTCCGTGCACTCCTACATAAAAAGATTTGACAAAAGGAATAGTGCCACTTACTGCTCACAGGAAGATCTGTGTCAAATGGTTTACTTTATTATTCATGCAGCCCATGCAGTGATGACGGCACATTTTCCGAGCCAGCGAGGGAGGACGGGCGGCGGGTTCCGCGGTCGCGCGGGGGGCGAAGGCCCGTTTACACCTGCCTGCAGGTTTAATTTTAGTTTATATCACTGTTCAGTGATGGAGTTCAGTGTAATATTGAATTTCTTCTGTGTATCGTCAATAAACTCATGCAGTACTATAACAGGACCCGTTTACAAATATTTGTGACCCATTGGCTGCTGCTTTACCCGTGTGCCTGCGAAGGACTGTGATCGACCGGTTCAGCTGCTGCTTCCCCGCCAGCACCTCCCCCACCATGTACCTCGTGCTCTTCATGCTGAATTATCCATTAGACCTACACAATCACGGCAACTTTATGGTATAATTTTTTAAGAATTAAACCTTTAGTCTATCTTTTGTCACCATTTGCACAACGGTTAGCATTACTGTACATGGACCACTATTTTTCTTTTCCCAGCCTTATTCCTTTTGCTTTTTACATTGCGCACACCACTGAAGAGAGAGAGAAACACCATTTCATTTCTCCTGTATGTCCTGTACGTATATCAGCTGTTCTGATAGATATGCCAAAATGTCAGAACACCGGAGGATCCAATCAGCTGATTACTTGAACCAGGTACAGAACTCAGCTGTTTTCCATGATAAATCAGCATCAGGGCAAAAGCACACTCCATGCATTATCTTTTTTTTTTCCACTTTATTGAAAATAACTTTTTTTTATCACCATCAGTTAGCTTGCCTTTGAGCCAGGTAGCATCTGGCCGCTGCTTCTCCCGGCATGTTCCGTGTTGATTTATCAGACCCGGTCCGCTGACGCGCCGCCCAGTCTGCTCGTACACCTCATGTTCTGCCCATATGCTGAATTATCCTTTAGACCTACACAATCACGGCAACTTTATGGTATAATTTTTTGAAGCATTAAATAGTCAGTATTATGTTTTTCTAGCCAAATTTGTCACTTTTCACTTTCTTGTTTTGTCCAGGGAACACTGTGGTGACTGACAGGTCGTGGTGTCGTGTATTATCCAATCAACATGGTCATGGTGCCGCGTATTATCCAATCAGCACGGAGTCAATTCAAAACCCTGCCCACACTTCTTGAAGCCAGGCCATGAAGAGACAGAGTGGTGGCTAAACTTTTAGATTTAGATTTACATTTAGAGTCCTTTATTAGTCCCACAATGGGGAAATTACAGGGCATCCACATGAGCGGATGAGGCAGCCACTAGTGCGGGGCCTATCCCTTCCACCATTTATAAATAGATTATCATTAAGTGTCCTTTGTGGTCCCCAGTTGTTGTCTGTTGCATATAGTCCTGTCCTTATCCCCTGTTGTTGTTTTGTGACTGTCTTTTGTAATTTGATTATTATTATTATTATTATTACTAGCGTATACCTGTGCATGCCTGTGCATACCCGTGCATCCAAGTATAAGCAAGTATTTCTGCATGCCCATAGAAAGCAAGTGTAAGCAAGCATTTCTGCATTCCTGCCTTTGATCTTTGACATGGTTGCCATGGCAACAGTGTTGTGTATGTAAATAGGCTGGTAGTAGTAAGATGGCGGCTGGGTTGGACGTGGGATAGACAGGGGTGGTTAATTACCGGTTTCCGGTGGTGATGCCACTCCTAGTATAAAGGAGGTGGGAGGAAGAGGTTAGTCCTTTTTCGTCGTGGGAGCCACCTGGCCTGCAGGCGTGTGCCGTAAGCCTTATCTGTATATAGTTGTATCCTGAATAAAGCTCCGTAAACCGAGATACCACTTTCTCATTATTTGTGTAATTATGGATGCAACAAACAGGTTACCATGGTGATGCCTGCCTTTGAGCTTTGACATGGTTACCATGGCAACAGTAACTCTGGTGAGGTATTTCTGCATGCCCGTAGAAAGCAAGTGTAAGCAAGCATTTCTGCATTCCTGCCTTTGATCTTTGACATGCAACAGTAACCCTGGTGAAACCTGTCTTTGATCTTTGACGTCACCACACATTCAGTGATACCTGCCTTTGATCTTTGATGCTGTCATAGCGAGTCCTATGATTGTGAGTGATGCCTGCCTTTGATCTTTGATGATGTCATAGCAAGTCCTATGATCGTGAGTGATGCCTGCCTTTGAGCTTTGTCATGTTACCATGGCAACACAAAGTCCTATGATTGTGACACACAGACAGGCAGACACACAGATTTTCTTTAATTATATATAGAGTGATGATGATTATCTGCATTATGTGTCTTCTGTTTTCCCCCTGGTCCACTGTGCTCATCCCCTGTTATCTGTAGCTTCATTATTGCCCTCACGTGTGTTACTGCTTGGCCTTGTCTCCCAGCTGTCTTGCGTCCATGTAATTGTTAGCTCCCCTATTTATGTCAATTTGTGCTCTGTCTGGCATCATGGTCGTTCGGGCAGCACGGTGGTGCAGTGGTTAGCACTGTTGCCTTACAACTAGAAGGTTCCAGGTTCAAATCCCCAGGCTGGCAGGGGTAGGAACCTTTCTGTGTGGAGTTTGCATGTTCTCCCTGTGCTGTGTGGGTTTACTCCGGGGGCTCCGGTTTCCTCCCACAATCCAAAGACATGCATGTTAGGTTAACTGGTTGTTGTTCTAAATTGTCCCTAGATATCTGTCTCCTATAGGCCCTTAGAATAGAGGGTTAGTACTAGTGAAACGCTTTGAGTGGTCTTTGAGACTAGAAAAAGCGCTGTATAAATACAGGTCCTTATCACTTCTCTCCTGTGGATCCCCGTGTCTAATTATATTCCTTTTGAGTTTTGCCTGCCGGTTATGTTTTGTTTTCAGCCCTCGTGCTGTTGCTTATTTTGTCCTTGCTTGAGTTAATAAATCATCATTGCACCATGTTTCTGCCTGCAACCCTGTGTCCTTCCTTCCAGCCTCTTCTGCCTGGAAGGCAGAAACATGACACCTAAATCTTTATAATGAATGTCTGAATATTTGTAATTACTTTAATTTCAGTTGATAAATTGCATCATAGGTGACAACCCTTATAGAAACTATACAGTGCATCCGGAAAGTATTCACAGCGCTTCACTTTTTCCACATTTTGTTATGTTACAGCCTTATTCCAAAAGGGATTAAATTCATTTTTTTCCTCAAAATTCTACACATAATACCCTATAATGACAATGTGAAAAAAAAGTTTTTTTTTTAATTTTTGCAAATTTATAAAAAATAAAAAACTAAGAAATCACATGTACATAAGTATTCACAGCCTTTGCTCAGTACTTTGTTGATGCACCTTTGGCAGGAATTACAGCCTCAAGTCTTTTTGAATATGATGCCACAAGCTTGGCACACCTATCTTTGGGCAGTTTCACCCATTCCTTTTTGCAGCACCTCTCAAGCTCCATCAGGTTGGATGGGAAATGTCAGTACACAGCCATTTTCAGATCTCTCCAGAAATGTTCAATTGGATTCAAGTCTGGGCTCTGGCTGGGCCGCTCAAGGACATTCACAGAGTTGTCCTGAAGCCACTCCTTTGATATCTTGGCTGTGTGTTTAGGGATGTTGTCCTGTTGAAAGATGAACCATCGCTCCAGTCTGAGGTCAAGAGCGCTCTGGAGCAGGTTTTCATCCAGGATGTCTCTGTACATTGCTGCATTCATCTTTCCCTCTATCCTGACTAGTCTCCCAGTTCCTGCAACTGAAAAACATCCCCACAGCATGATGCTGCTACCAACATTGGCGTGGTTATAAACGGTGCCTGGTTTCCTCCAAACATGATGTCTGGCATTCACGCCAAAGACTTCAATCTTTGTCTCATCAGACCAGAGAATTTTGTTTCTCATGGTCTAAGAGTCCTTCAGGTGTCTTTTGGCAAACTCCAGGGGGGCTGCCGTGTGTCTTTTACTAAGGAGTGGCTTCCATCTGGCCACTCTACCATACAGACCTCATTGGTGGATTGCTGCAGAAATGGTTGTCCTTCTGGAAGGTTCTCTTCTCTCCACAGAGGAACACTGGAGCGCTGACAGAGTGACCATCTGGTCTTGGTCACCTCCCTGACTAAGGCCCTTCTCCCCCGATCGCTCAGTTTAGACAGCCAGCCAGCTCTAGGAAGAGTCCCGGTGGTTCCAAACTTCTTCCGTTTACGGATGATGGAGGCCACTGTGCTCATTGGGACCTTCAAAGCAGCAGAAATTTTTCTGTACCCTTCTCCAGATTTGTGCCTCGAGACAATCCTGTCTTGGAGGTCTACAGACAATTCCTTTGACTTCATGCTTGGTTTGTGGTCTGACATCCACTGTCAACTGTGGGACCTTATATAGACAGGTGTGTGCCTTTCCAAATCATGTCCAATCAACTGAATTTACCACAGGTGGACTCCAGTTAAGCTATAGAAACATCTCAAGGATGATCAGTGGAAACAGGATGCACCTGAGCTCAATTTTGAACTTCATGGCAAAGGCTGTGAATACTTAAGTACATGTGATTTCTTAGTTTTTTATTTTTAATAAACTAATATACCGGTATACCTGTGCATACCCATCCATGCCCGTAGAAACCAAATCTACGCAAGTATTTCTGCATGCCCATTGCTGAAGGGTCTCCTCCTGTCTCAGACTGCTGTGTTGTTCACAGTCATGCCTGCGGCGTACTGCTTGAACTTCAGGTGTTTCATTTTCACGGCATCTTTTGTGACATGCAGCAGTTCTCCTCACTCTATTGCTCTCAATCTGGTGGGTCTTCTTCTTCTTCTTTTTCTTTGTTCAGGCCACTGGTTGAGGGATGGGTGCATCGTAATTCCAGTTCATGGACAGGATCATGAAAATCGATCTGAGCAAAAAGTGGCTTTCAACCCTTTTCAGGAAGACCCATGCATGCTCGTAGAAACCAAGAAACCGGAGAAAATCAGCACTTTGCTTGGCATTTTACACATTTGTAGTGTAGACTGCCATTCTTCAAGGTTACACATTTTTACTGTGTCAGCACCTTTTTAAAAAACAACATTGCTCAGAAAGCAACGCTTTTTCTTAGCTTCTTCATCTTGAGCAAGAATACGAAGACTGCTTGATCTGCCAACTCTGCTCGTGGCAACGTAGAATTGGCCATGGCTGAAGAAATCTCTTGTGCAGAAAACCCCAACCCTGCTGTAAAGACTGGCCCTGTGACTTATTCACAGTCATGGCAAAGCAGGGTCTTACTGGAAATTATTTATGTCGCAAGGTGAATGGATCCATGTTGTCAGATGGTGTGAGTGTGATTCATGGAATTGTGAGAGTGCGTCCAGCATTGACATCAATCACAGATGTTGCAACCAACAGGTGAGGCTGTATTTGTTCAATGATGTATCTTGAGCCATTGCAATGTCCGTTTTGTTGGTACAATGTACTGCTTCGAATGGGTGTGGTTTAACATAGTGTGTCCTCTTGTTAAGCAGGTGATGAGTAAGATTTCCAGATTTACTGCTTCGAATGGGTGTGGTTTAAAGTGCTGTGTCTTATTCGTAATCGGGTGATGAGTATCTTTTCTTTGGTGAATGATGGTCTATATGACATCATAAAGACATCAAGGCAGGCATCACAGGACATCATGCCTACATCATAAGTAGGAAGTCCTATTGTCTATATGTCATCATAGGTAGCCAGTCCTATTGTCTATATGATGGCATGGCAAGTCCTATGTTGGCTGATATCATAGGATCATCATAGGACATCATGGAGACACCATAGGCAGTCCTCTGGTGTCCTGTGATTGTGACACACAGACAGACACACACACACAAACTGACAGTGATTTCTTGAATTTATAGAGTAATTCTGTCTTGCATATTTATTTTTTCATTGGTCTTCCTCTTCGTTTATCAGCAATATTACACTAGTCAACACCAGATTTATTGTCTAAGTTTTTTAAGCTGATTTAGGACAATTTTGATGTGCTGAATCCAAAAATCACATTGGTTTTGCTCAATCAGGTCAACTTTTTGAATTATGGCCACATGTTGTTTTATACGTTTTTTACAAGTGCGGGTATTTTCGCTTTATATGATGCAAAATTCTTTTTTATGTCTTGAAATTCTCTGAATTTTGAACAATGATGACGTAACATTCAATTTACATGTACTTGCTTTTATATAAAGGTAAGTACATGCACAGTACTAAGAAAGTACTAAGTAAGTACAGGTTTTTACTTAGCACCTGATCGAGAGAAACGGATGTCATTTTTGGATTCAGCGGTGCAAAATTGTCTTAAATCAGTTGAAAAAACACACAGCTTACAAAAAAATTATTTTTGTAACCCTGTGTTATTATTATTATTGTCATTATCATTCTCATTATTGCCTTGGTCTCCCCATGACATCGTGACAGACAGAGATTTCTTGAATTATATACAGACTAGTGCATACCCATGCATGCCCGTAGAAACCCATGCATGCCTGTAGAGGGGATGCATTGGAACAGAATTCTTGCCAGTTACAGGACAGTTAGTACAGCAACACAGCACTAAGTGGCAATCACATGTGACAGCTTTTGTATGCAGTAAAACATAAAAATCACACAAAATATGCCCTGCCATCTGGGGCTGTTTTCCCCTGCTGGTTACTTCTTCTCCTGCCTGCCACTGTTCTGTGTTATGTTGCTTACCTGTGTCTGTATATGTTTTGTAGGGAGTCATGTGCTCTGTCTATGTGCCGTCATATAGACATCATCTGGTGGGTCTTCTTCGTTCAGACCACTGAAGGGTCTCCTCCTGTCTGTGTTGTTCACAGTCATGCCTGCGGCGTACTGGTGGAACCTGAGGTGTTTCATGTTCACGGCATCCTTTCTGACGTGCAGCAGTTCTCCTCATTCTATTGCTCTCCTTCTGGTGGGTTGTCTTCTTCGTTCAGACCACTGGTTGAGGGATAGGTGCATCGTAATTCCAGTTCATGGGCACAATCCTGAAAAAGTTGCTTTCGACCCTGTTCAGGAAGGCCCGTGCATGCCCGTAGGAACCAAGAAACCGGAGCACCCGGCGAAAATCAGTGCTTTGCTTGGCATTTTACACATTTGTAGTGTAGACTGGCATTCGTCAAGGTTGCACATTTGCCGTCATGTAGGCATGGCGAGTCGTCCTATGATGTTACACATTTGCCGTCATGTAGGCATGGCGAGTCATCCTGTGATGCCTGAGTTCATAGGACGCGCTATGATGATGAGGCAGAGGTCATAGGCCGTCCTATGATGTCCTAGAAGCGTGCTTTAAAGTCTGCCGTACCCTATACTGGTGAAGGGTGTCCTCTTGTCTCAGATGGGTGCAATGTACTCCTGAAACCTCAGGTGTTTCATCATCATGGCATCTTTTCTGGCGTGCAGCAGTTGCCGTCATTCTATTGCTCTCCATCTGGTGGGTCTTCTTCTTCTTCTTCTTCTTCTTCTTCATTGAGACCACTAGTTGAGGGATAGGTGCGTCGTAATTCCAGTTCATGGACAAGATTATGAAAATCATAACGACACCTGGTATAGGACGTCCAATGATGTTCAGGCAGTGATCATATGACATCATAAAGACACATTTGTCTATGTGTCATAGGACGTCCTATGATCTCTGTGGTCTATGTGACATCATAAAGACACATTTGTCTATGTGTCCTATGCACATAGACATGTAGACAAATCTATGTGTGACATCATAAAGACAAATCGTCCTATGATCTCTGTGGTCTATGTGACATCATAAAGACACATTTGTCACCCTATGATGCCTGAGTTCATAGGACGTCCTATGATGTCCAGGGCATGGGTCCCAGCCCATATTATTATCGTCATCATCATTATCATTATTGCCTTGGTCTTGTCTGCCCTCTGGTTCCCTGTGTGTGATTATCTGTGCAGCCCCGGCCATGCCATTTTCTGTAACCATGCCCTGCCGTCTCTGTTTGCCCCTGCTTCTTTGTTCTGTTGCTTACCTGTGTCTATGTGTATGTCTTTTAGCGAGTCCTGCCATCTGTATGACGTCATATAGACATCCTTCTGAGATCATAGGAACAGCAGGCTTACGGTTTATCTGGCGTCATATACTGTAGACTACAGTTTATGTAGCGTCATATAGACATCATGTAGATGGTCCTATGATCGCCGACATCACAGGAACATCATAGGACATCAGGCAGACATCATAGGCTGTCCTATGATGTCCTATGATCGTGGACAGACAGACAGACACAGATTTCTTAAATTTATACAGTGATGATTTATAGACTGATTTGCAAAAATCTAAAAAAAAAAATTTTTTCATGTCATTATGAGGAATTGTGTAGAATTTTGAGGAAAAAATTAATTTAATCCCTTTTGGAATAAGGCTGTAACATAACAAAATGTAGAAAAAGTGAAGCACTGTGAACACTTTCTGGATGCACTGTAGCCTGTCCAAAAGTAGATTTCCAATATATTTTACAGTTTCTATTCAATGTGCTCCTCAACACCTGATGCATGTCAAAATTTTGACCCACATAATCCAATAGAGTAACATGTTGGTAGGTAGAGTAGTCAGATTATGTATTACACAGGGTTACAAAAATAATTTTTTTGTAAGTTGTCTGTGTTTTTTCAACTGATTTAAGACAATTTTGCACCGCTGAATCCGAAAATGACATCCGTTTCTCTCGATCAGGTGCTAAGTAAACCTGTATGTAACACCCACTAACACCTACTCACTTTAGGTGTAGTACCCTTTTTGGTTCTACCTGGGCAAAAGGGATATTTGGGCCAGGTCAGGAGACCCTAGATTCGTAGGAGCCTGGAGGGCGTAACAACAGATAACACTTACACACGGTGCATGAACTTGCAACTATATATATTTCAAAAATATGTACATATAAACAACCACAGCATCTGTAACAATAAAAAATTAAAAAAATAAATAAATAAATAAAATACTCCAAATATATTTATAATATATGTATACAGTTCTCTAGTGTCCGTTCCAGGTGACTAGTGGAATCACCTCTAGCAGTTCATAGAGTTCGGGTTTCGGCTCGCCATCCAGATCCGGAGAATCCACTTCTGGTCCAACCAGTCCAAACAAAAAAAACCCTGACCTATAGGATAGGTCAGAACACAAAATATAAGCTATTGCTCTATAACTTTTTACAAAATATTTCCAGGTTGTACAACAAATATTTTTTTAAACACCTTTAAATCACCGGTTCAACATTCACCATTAAATACATTCAATGGCAAGGGAGTTGGGACCCCCGCCAACCGCTACAGCTCAGAAACTGACTTTTTCTGATGAAAAACTAGCCGAAAATTAGCATTGGCGGTTAGCCTAGCGATTAGCATTCCCATACACAATAATGGCACTTACCAAGCTAAGTGACACGTGCGTCAATGGGATTCCCGCGCTCAATGGCGTTGACAGCCTTTGGATCCCAATCTTAAAATTTAATAAACGGGCATTAGAATTTGCTAGTACAAATGTCTCATTGCGGGTATTAATTTAGGCTTACCAATCTCTAATTTTATCCGGGCAAAGGCTGTTATTAGCACGTCAGTGTCTCCATCTCAGCGAGTGATCGTCTCTCTCGGTCGTGTCTCGGCAGTGTCTAAGAGCGTTCTACGGATTACGCACAGACCGAGGGAGAGAGTGCGTGACCCCGTTGGCTGGCAGGACCCCATTGGCTGTTGCTGCCAAACTAACAACGCAGCCACTGGTCGCTTAAAATGCCAAATAAAAATGTTTGGGAACTTTATCAGAACTTTCTAGAAAATGTTCCCAACTATTTATGAACATATTTTATGAACTTATATTGTAGTTATATACCCATCTTCAAAGTATCCATTTCCATTGTGAAATGAGTGTCCCCCCTTCCTCTTAAAGCGGTATCAACACTCATAATTCCATCACGTTTTTAACACTGGGTTACATGTACTTACTTAGTACTGTGCATGTACTTACCTTTATATAAAGGTAAGTATATGTAAATTGAATGTTCCGTCATCATTTTTCAAAATTCAGAGAATTTCAAGACATAAAAAAGAATTTTGCATCATATAAAGCGAAAATACCCGTACATGTAAACAAAAACGTATAAAACAACGTGGCCATAATTCAAAAAGTTGACCTGATTGAGCAAAGCCAATGTGATTTTTGGATTCAGCACATCAAAATTGTCCTAAATCAGCTAAAAAAAAGCTTAGACAATAAATTTGGTGTTGACCAGTGTTATCAGTTAATAAACATTTTGACTTTCAAGTACAGTTTCTTTGTATTTAACGTTATTCTGAGCATGAGTCTTTACAAAAGGACAGCTACTAAAAACTGAAGTACACTGGACTATAAAGTGGCCTTCTCCCCATGTGGTGCCGTTCTTCATGTGGCATATAGCCTTTTAGAGGATTTAAACAACCATTTGCATGTAAATATATTCTTCTAAACTGCCTGCACTTTCTTTCCAGCTTAATGCACCACTTTTTATTTAAGAAAAGCACAGTCAATGCAAGAAGTAATGTATTAAACCACAAAACACTTTCAGACAGCTATATAGATTCAGTGTTATGGTGCTTGCTGGGTATGAGTGATGTCTGACTTTAACTCAAAACATTAAAGCTTCTATTTTATGATTTCTATAGGTTGCATGATAGTACACAAACCCTGTATCATTTCTGATCCTCCCACAAGCTCAAACACAAACATCTAATTCACTTTCCCTTCTATTATTTTGTCGTTCTTCACCATATCAAACTATCTCACCTCCTCCTCTTCTTACTCATCCCTCATTCACATAGCGCAAAGATCCCCTGACTCCAAACAGAAAATAAATGCACATTTCTTTGTACTCTGACAGTTAACCAGCTTCCAGCAACAGACTGGAAGTTAAGTGGAGACTTTATGGCAGTTCTGCTTGAACAGGCAGTGTACCTGTTATCTTATCTCATGGCTTTGTGTGGATAAGGGAGTTTACTGAAATGCAGTTTTTACTGTCATCTGTGGATCCTGCTGCAGAGGGTGTAAAGCTGGAGAAGTATGATCAATCTTAACTAATAATAAGGCTTAAATTTCTATTTTGGACGCACCAAAAATTTGGGCTGATACAAATACTGATGTTTAACATGATAACTGGCCGATGTTTCTTTTTCTTTTGTTGTTGTCCATTCACCCTATAATGCCGGGGAAGCAAAGAAATGTGTATTATTAAAAAAACAAACAACTGAACCATTTTCAAGCATTTCAGCTCTTCATCACATAATATTTGAATAAGCACAATCATACAAGTGCATGAAAAAACTTCATTATAAAGAACCTCTCACATAGCAAAGGACACACCAGATAAATATCGGCCAATGCCATGTTATCTTATTTGCCAATAAGTCGCTACTAGTCAAAAATGTGAATATGGACCGATGCCAAAGTTATGCCGATATATTGGTGCATCCCTATTTTCTATGTAGAGAATACAAATGCAAATCAGGTACAGTATTTTGATAAAATAAACTAGTGTATATGTTGGCATTATGCAGCATGCCTGCACCGGTATTGTTCCTCATGTGGTAGGGTGGATTCTATTTATATCATTTCATAGTATTGTAATTGCCTTTTGACAAAAAAATTCAAAATTAAAATTCACTTCCCCGATGTACCTGCAGAATGACACTTCCTCGGCTAAATTTGTAAATCTGTTGTATCTATAGATTTCCGGGGAAGAAAAAGAAAGCATGAACGTGGAGAAGCGCATTAAAAAAAGAAATTTTGGAGGACGTGCTAGGATAAGAATAAAAATAAGGAGGCACACAGGATGAGCTGCAGGAATCTTTAAGATGCAGAGAAAATTGAGCTACCATAAAATGAAAAGGAAGACAGTATCCACTGAGAAATAGAATGACTCATATGATTCATGGGTTAGAGCAGCAGTAGACAGTGAGGCTACTGAACAGTGAAACCGGCAATAAGAGAGAAATAAAGAAAAGGGAGAAAAAATGAAAAAGGAAAGCTGAAGAGAGGGGTGAGGCCCCGAGTAATTTGCTCCAGGGTTGTCTGAGTCTCAGCCTTAGATGGCGATGGCATGGTGCCCAATCCTGGCAAACAGCCTCTGACGGTATTAAAATGGGTCTTTGGTGCCAGTGCCATTTGTCCAACTGCCCCCTCATCCTCCGCCATCCAGACAGTGGACACTGCCCAGGGCAAAAAGAGACTGGAAAACCCAGGAGAAATGTTCCTATCTGTGGCACAAGACGAGAAAACCCTGCAGTAGAATAAGCTTGCACACACACACACACACACACACACACACACACACACACACACACACACACACACACACACACACACACACACACACATACACGCTGCAACACCTCAGCACATTTGCATTCCATTACTTCTACCTGTGGCCACCCCAACACACAGCACAACAAACAACAAACACCCGGCTGGAGAGCTGACAAGTGCTAAGAAAGTGTCTGGATTGCGAGGGGACGAGACAGCTGCTGCTGATGGAAATAAATGAGAGTTGGGCTGAGATGGACAGCTATAAAGAGGTGGAAAGTGGGAGGAAGGGAGAGAGCGAGAGAGAGAAACACAAATGTAAACATTCAATATGTTGCTCTCTATAAAGAGAATGCACAGGAATTTACATCCAGTTCAAGGCCAAGCTGTCCATCGTCCCTGTTTGGAGGAAGTGACACTGACAGCAAATGCCACAATCCTACAAGTCAGCATTTTATTTTACTTCAGCTACAGCTTCTGCATACACAATATACACACAGGCTGCTTATACTACCGTTCATCCGTACAAGAAAAATGACTTATTTTACATTTATCATAAAAATATATAAAACCGTGTCTTCCATTTTTTGACATTGCACAAGGGTTATCCATCCTGTCAACACTGTCTATGTTACAATACAAGTGGGAAGGACGACAGAAACAAACAGCCAACCCAATGGGAAACTACAGGACAAGAAGGGAGCACAGAGGCAGAGACTGGAGCCGCTTTGAAAACAAAGGGGTGGAGAAATATTAACATGTACAGTGCAGACAATGAGAGGGAGAAAGGGATCAGAAGTAGCACAACATGTTGGTTGTTACTGCACATGCCCACTCGCTATGCTATGTTATTCATTAGGCTGCAATAATAACTTGGCAGAGTGTGCGTAGCCAAGCATAATAACCACTCTGTAAGATCTGGACTAATATAAATGGAGGGGAAAATGCTGTGGGGGTTTTTCTTCCTTTATTTTACCAGGAAGTCCCACTAAGATCAAAATTTCTTTTCCAAGGGAGACCTGGTTAAGGAAGCAGAAAAAGATGCGGATGTAAGTTGGAAGCCTACCCAGTAGTTTTATAGAAATGCACCAGTGTTTTTCAAGTGGTTAAAGATGACCAATATACCAACTCATGAAGCATCCAGTAGTAAGGCATAATACCCAGAATCAAGGCTATGCAAAAATTAAAAAAAAAATCTCAGTGAGCCAAAAGAGAAAAAGCTTCAGACTTATTTAAATGCAAAGTTTCCTAAGTTTTCTTTTCTCCTTTTGAATCTCTATGACATGTTGAAAAGAAAGAATATAATTCATTTTGTTATCTTTGTATGTTATGAGAAAGCCAGCTACACTCATTCTCATTTAAAGATAACATAAACATGACAATGTATTTGAATTAACATTTTTGAAACTTATATGGCCCTATTACAGCAATTAACAGCATGCACCTGTGGCATGCTTCCATTTTTGCGCCAATGGATTTGTCCGTTTCTGTCAATACATACTCTGTTTTTCACACTTTGCGTCACATGATCTAATTACCTGTGCACTGTGTGCCCACTTTGTGCTACGAGGAGGACACTCATCTAAGAAAGGTGTGGCACTGGTGCAATCTCAGTGTACTGGTATTTTAGTGCATTTTATGACAATGCGCTTTTGATGATTAAAAAGGAGGTCTGTTGTCAAGAGTGCATTGTTAATGCTATTTTAGCAGCGTGTTTTGAAATCCTGCAGCTCCTACTGACAGGAACACATGAGGAAACACTGCATGTGTTGAGATTTCCAGTTATTTTAATGGACAGAGCTGTGACAATTACAATTTAATCACCCGTCATTTTAATTATAATATGATGGTACACATAATAGTTTTTTATTCCATATTTTCATTTTAATCATGAACTTATATGTAGAGTATAGCCTATAGATAAGGCATTAATGTATTTATTTTTTAGGGGAATGAAAGTATAAACAAGGAGTGTGTCGATGCACGGAGGAGGCATGGAGGGATACTGTCAGTCTGAAGATTTCAAACTACAAACCTCTCTTCTGCGACAAAGTGTTCTGTCCACAAACTAATGTATCATGTCTGTCATCATATCATGTCATATACCATATCTCATGTCCATTCACACATGCACATGTCCTGTCCTGGACAAACACTCAGCCGTTGTTTTTCTGTTAAATGTTGTTAATCTGCGGACAGTTAAATACAAACTATTTTAAGAAACAGCAGATAGAGTTTTGTCCTGCACAGAGAAAAAAATAGTGCGTGGGTTTATTAAATTATTCAGTGTATCATCTTTTCTTGAAGTTTCAAACCGATTCACACTTGTGTGTTGCATTTGTGCACACTGTGTAAACCTATTAAATTCAGCTCAATTGTTCAGCCCAGTTGTTCAACCATCTCTTCTTCCCCATCATCTTACATAAAATAACTAACTGGGCATCAAATGTGACTAATGCCTAGCTTAATGCCAAGCAGCTTTACTATCATGTGCATTTTTGCTTACGCGAATGCCCTTTGGCCAACACAAAACCCATCATAACCACAGTTCACCTTTGATTACGCACCTCTGTGTGTTAAAGGGATGGGCAGAGGTGCTTTGGATTGGATTGCCCAAAACACACCTCTGAATAATTAGACCAGCCTCTTTGCACTTGCACCGGACACAGAGACCATTTTCCTGCTGCCATGATAACAAAATGGACTTGGACACATCCATAAATGCACCCTGCACCTCAGACAATAGACTGTTAAATAGACACTGACAGAAGGATAGTAGCTAGAGTAAAAGAAAACATTTACAAGACGGTAGTGAGACTGCTATGATGTATGGTTTGGAGACGGTGGCAGTGACAAAAAGACAGGAGTCAGTGCTGGAGGTGGTAGAGTTGAAGATGCTAAGATTCTCACTAGGAGTGAATAGGAGGGATGGGATTAGAAATGAGTATATCACAAGGACAGCTCAGGTTGAGCAGTTTGGAGATGAAGTAAGAGAGGCAAGACTGAGATGGTTTGGATATGTGCAGAGGAGTGATAGTGGATACACTGGACAAAGGATGTTGAAGATGGAGCTGCCAGGCAGGAGTAGAAGAGGAAGACCACAGAGAAGATTCATAGATGTAGCTAAGGAGGACATGGAAAGGGTTCCTGTGCAAGAAGAGGATGCAAGGGATAGGGTGAGATCGAGGCAGATGATCTGCTGTGGTGGCCCATACAGGGAGAAAGAATAATAATAATAGATAGATAGATAGATAGATAGATAGATAGATAGATAGATAGATAGATAGATAGATAGATAGCATTGTGATGACCATAATACAACATCATAGTGAGTTATTGTACAGTGAAATGGCATGCGGCAGGAACGATTTCCTGTACCTGGCCATTCGACAACGAAGCTGTAGTAGTCTACTGGAGAAAGTGCTTTGCTGTCTGTCCAGTGTGTGGTGGAGGGAGTGATCAGGATTGTCCATGATGGATTGCAGTTTATTTAGTGTTCTCCTCTCCACCACTGTCTCAAAGGTCTCCGGTCTGAGACCATTTACAGAGCCAGCCCTCTTGATAAACTTGTCAAGTCTGTTGGTGTCTCTGGCCCTGATACTGCTACCCCAACAGACAGCAGCAAAGAAGATGGCGCTAGCGACAATGGTCTGGTAGAAAAGCTCCAGCATCCTGCTGCACACGTTGAAGGATCTCAGTTTCCTCAGGAAATAGAGTCTGCTCATCCACTTCTTGTGCGCAGCATCGGTGTTGGATCTCCAGTCCAACCCGCTGCTGATCATGACACCCAGACATTTGTAGTCCTCAACCACTCCCACATCCTCCCCCCTAATCTGCAGTGGCTGAGAAGGCGTCTTCCTCCTCCTGAAGTCAATCACCATCTCTCTGGTCTTGCTGACATTCAAACTCAGGTGATTCTGCTCCGTCCACTCCACAAATCTGTCTACCAGTGCCCTGTACTCCCCCTCCTCTCCTCCTCTTATACACTCCACAACAGCTGAGTCATCAGAGAATTTCTGCAGGTGGCATGACTCTGTGTTGTACTGAAAGTCAGTGGTGTATAAAGTAAAGAGAAAAGGAGAGAGCACAGTCCCCTGTGGAGCTCTTGTATCACTAGCCACCACTCCAGACAAGACATTGCCCAACCGGGCAAACTGTGGCCTGCCAGTCAGGTAGTCAGTAATCCAGGAGATCACAGAGCTGTCGACCCCCATCACCCACAGCTTCTCACCCAGCAGCAGTGGCTGGATGGTGTTAAAGGCACTGGAGAAATCAAAAAAGTGATTCTCACAGTACCTCCTCCTCCCATCTACATCCAGGTGTAGATGGGCTCGTTGCAGCAGGTAGATGACAGCATCTTCAACTCCTAAAAGGGGCTGATATGCAAACTGCAGAAGGTCCAGCCACATCTTCACCTGCGGCGTCAGGTGGGCTAAGACCAGTCTCTCCAGGACCTTCATCACATGGGATGTGAGGGCAACTGGTCGACAGTTGTTCAGGTCCGATGGAGATGATTTCTTGGGGACAGGAACCAGGCAGGATGTCTTCCACAGCACTGGTACTCTCTCCAGACTCAGGCTCAGGTTGTACAGGTGTTTCAGTACTGGAGCTAGCTGGTTGGCACAGGTCCTCAGGGTTCTGGCGGAGATGCCATCAGGGCCCGCCGCCTTCGACTGGCGGAGTCTCTCCAGCTGTTTCTTCACCTGGTCTGTAGTCACCATGAAATGAGGGAGGGTCCTGGTGCCCCCCGAGGAGGAGGAAGGGGGAGATGGAGAGAGGTTCTGCACAGGAGGGTAGGTGGGGAGGGGTGTGTGGGGGTCTGGTTGTGTTGTTGGGGTGACAGACTGTGAATTGAACCTATTAAAAAACAGATTCAGTTCCTCAGCTCTCACAAGGCTCCCAGATAAGATAAGATAAGATAAGATAAGATAAGCCTTTATTAGTCCCACAATGGGGAAATTCCAGGATTGCAACAGCACAGGGATAGCAACACTCAGAGCAATAATCAGAAGGCAAGAAAAAACAACATCTACTAAACATATGTCCATATTACTATAAATATATATATATAGACACACAGTGCAGAGCATTATGGTTGGTTGGTGAATGTGCAGCAGAAAGTCTAAGCTCTCTCTCCGCGGATGCAGCGGGCCAGCTGGAAGTCTTTGGGCATGATGATGACCCCCTTAGCAAAGAAGAGACCACCAGGTGGGCCTCGCTGGTCTCCTGCAGAGCCATGACGGCGAAGCTCAGGAAACGCGGGACGGTCTTGAAGTCCTGAGCGATCTCCCTCACCAGGCGCTGGACGGGCAGCTTACGGATGAGCAGCTCCGTGGATTTCTGGCAGCGACGGATCTCTCTCAGAGCCACGGGCCTGTGACGGCGAGGCCTCTTCACTCTGCCGGTGGCCGGAGCGCCTCTCCGAGCAGCCCTGGTGGCTAGCTGCATCCTGGGGGGCTTCTTCCTCCAGTAGATTTTACGGGCGGTCTGCTTGGTTCTTGCCATCGCTCTTTATTATTCTGTCTTATATTTCTTGCACGCCGCCTAAACTCCAGCCCGGCACCCGCGTCGTTTTCGCTACAGCTCCCGGTATGTCGAGTTTCCCATTAGCACCGGGCGGCGGCCAAGTGCTAGCTAGCACTAGCTCCTCCCCGCTGTAGCGTCTCCCGCTGCAAACCGTGGCTCCATCCGCCGACCCGGGAGACCCCTGGGGCGATCCGTGCGTCCGTGATATATATACAGAGTGAAAGGTGTAGAAAGAAGAAGGAAGATTAAAAAAAAAAAAAAAAAAAAGGCTGTTGCAACAGGCAGCCGACTCGTGTGGCGCCACCGGTCCGGCGGAACCGGAACCGGAAAAAAAAAATGGCTGCCTGACTCCCCTTGCACCCAGTTATTTGTTTCATTCCCTCCCACACATCTGTAGCATTGTTTTGCCTGAGTTTATCTTCCAAGAAGAAGAAGAAGAAGAAGACCTGCTGAAAGTGGAAATGACATGTACTCATATACTGTGACCTATGTCCTTGACCTGGAGCACAACCTGGATCAAGACCAACAGAGGATCACTGAGTGTGCGTTTGGTCAGTCTCTGGGCAGTTGCTTCAGAGGAATAGTGATTTTCATGAAATCACATAAATGCCCACATTTCTTGACCTTTAGCACAACCTGGATGAAAACCCACTTGTGGTTCATTGTGTGTGTCGGTGCAATTGTTAAGGAGTAGAGATTCTTATGAAATGTGGATAACATAGAGAGAGATGAATGAACAGGCAACTTAAAAATGAACTGAGGAATTTCACCACAATCCAGACCCTGTATAGGGATATTTTGAACTATGAAATATGCAGTCTCACATGGAGGTTTAAAGAATATGATTATGGAGTAGTAAATCCAAATAAGTTTACCTTAATTGTATTTCTAACTGATTATTTCAATGACGTGATAGCAGAACAGTCTGAATTTTGCACAGCAAACACAAGACTATTGTGTCACTGAGACACTCTGCTCTGAACATTTTTACTTAGACAAATAAAACCTGACAGCACACTGCTAATATCATTAGCATGGGGCCAGATTGGGTAGGTGGGGGCTGGACAGTGGTTCATGACACAGTCTGCAGTGTGGCAAATGGCCGGCCTCAAAAGCCGCAAGGCACATCTTGCCTTTCCTGGATCATTAAAAATGCATCCCCCTGGGAGGATCGAGTGACACCGAAACAAGAAAACAAAAACACAACTGAATTAATAATGGAATGACTGAGCTACAGCCAAGCACGCACGCTCAATATCAGAGTTGGGAGTAGTTGTACCTGTCAGGGATAAAAGAGGAAGAGAAAATCTTCAGTTACAACTATCATATATGGGGTCAAATGTCACATGTGGATATAATACAGTAGATGAAACAGCTGGGACTTTTATGTCTATCTTTTGATACTAATATCAAAATCATCTTACACAAATTTGACTTACATTTTTATAGCAAGCTAAACCTGAAGATTTTTAGCTGAATCATTCTCCAAAGTAAGCTTTACCAAAACATCTGCCTGTCAGTCTGAATCAGCTCAGAAGAAGCCTTTGCCCATCTCACCAAAATCTAGGTTGTCTTACAGCAGCTGTTGCAGAGTGTTGGAACTCTACTCTAACAAAGCCCGCTGTAACCCACCACAGATTGCATAATGAGGAAGTTGACAGCTAGCTTCACCCAGTTCAGAAGGAAAACACTAGAATTTAGGGCACAAGACGAATCATGAGGGATGCTGCAGTAGAGATATGCACGGACCCAGACTACACGAATGGACGCTATGCTGCCACAATGCTGCTGCTGACTTAAATACTATTTTATGGCATTGCCAAAATCCATGTAAGCACTGGATGCTAAATTTAAGCAATGCCATTACACACACAGCATATAATCACGCAGAAAGACAGATTGTCCCAAAGTAAAGTAATCCTTTCTATCTGAAAACATGGTCAGAAATCAGTTACTGGCAGAGGGCCATCTAATTTGGGACTGCATTAGGTGATGCCCCTGCTACGCATGGTTTTTTAATCACGCATGTTTGCTGCCGACCCATGTACATAACAACAGTATCTGGCAAGCCGTGGCATGAGAAGGCCATAAATTACATCCTGACACACACAAAAAGGCTGCTAGCCTTCACGTCCATGTACTGTATTAAGGGCAGATAAATGAGCCCCCAAATCCTCGGGAGAAATAACCATCTCCTACTTGGTATGTCTGAGGAGCGAAACCGTGAGGGTGTGAGAAGGTATTTTCTCTGTTTTCAGCATCAGCAACTTTGTCTTTATGTTCTTTCATGCTCCAGTAAAGTACAAGGGGAGTGTGTGAATTGGTTTGATGGAGCTTGTGAACACACACACGGTAAATGTACACAGAAAATGAGTGCAGGGTGTTTTTGCAAGCAAGTGTTTGCAGTGGAATTGAATTTGTTTGAATGAGCATATCTGTTGTAAGCAAATGAGTCTGACAAGTTCTCTTCCATAAAAGGGCTTTAAATCTCTAAACTCAAAACAATCACAAAGGAACAAACAGAAACTAAATCAGTGCAAGCATCCTTGCAAGACTATATAACATTTCAGTCAAACTATCCAAAAAAAATAGCAAGTACTGGATCTTAAGAAATGCTGCAGCAGATAGGAGGAATGACACACATCTATAATACTGATATTGCCTTTAAGCTCAGATGTATGCTACCCAGTGTGCTGCTAAAGATGCAACAGCAGAATTTAAAGGAAATCCAGTCTCTCAGATCCAGAAGCAGACAGCATGCAGAGTGGAAGAGCTGATTACAGAGCCACTTCAGTGGCCATTTAACTGCTGCTCTAGTCATCGCATCTGCTTAATTCTATTAGCATACTCTGTATGTCCAGTGATGGAAACCTAATGGGTCTACAGCAACAGAAGTGCTATTTGACGAAATAGGTGGTGCAAACACCACCTAGACTGAAAAGCGGCGAGGTAAACAAGAGGAAACTGACACATGCAGATGTAGCGGGATCATCTGCATGGACAGGAACCTTCAACAAGTACAAGATGTTTCAGCCTTTAAGGTGTGAGGAAACTTAACAGGTGTACTGAACAACTAGAGAAGTGCGTGTTACACATTCAGATTGAGTATTTTATTCCCAAAGCTCTCAGGTTGACTGAACAAACATGAGATGGGAAAATCACCAGATCCACCTGCATGCCACAGACTGGGCAACTGCTCCAAAGATGCTAAATCAAGGAAAAATGTTCTCTTCTGTATTTAGGTATCACCTCTTCCAGGTTCAGTATGGAAGTCACAGCAACACTTTGTAGCCACGGAAACAGCTGTCAGGCTGTGCTTTACTCTAGCAACACAAAGGTCAGACTGCGTGGTGACAAACTGACCATCACGCTGATGTTTGGCAGGTGAAATATTTACCTCACCAAGCATCTCAGCATTGTGGTTAAGACTTCTTAGTTTACTAATGACAACACATAATCAGATAAGTGCTTAAGAAAATACATGTACATATATATAAAAATAACAAATGCAACACCTGCCATTTTCTTGTTTTTCTGAACGAGATTAGACTTTTTCATTTACTAAACTGTTAAAGAAGAAAACATACTCTTCCTTCCATAGAGTTCTTCAACTTTATCCTTCTGCTAGGTATTGGGTGTACAGGTTCACAGCGTCCAAAACTGGTTGCGGAACATTTTGTCACCACTACTTCAACGAAGATTTCTACATGTTGAACTAATTCATCCACCTTACAGGAGAAGTTAGTGGGAGACGAGGGGGTGGGGCAAAAAAAAAAAAAAAACGTTACACAAAGAGGAGGGAACATTATGTATTAGATTATAAAACGGTGGGTTGTTTTCGGGACCTTCTCTGTAGTCTCCTCCCATGGGGGGTCACGCTGGGCTCGTGCGGGGCTGAGGTTGGAGGGTGGAGAAAATAGCATTGAGTCTTTCACTATATAGCAAACAAAAGACAGAACCGTGCTTGTTCTTGTGCACACAGAGGAGGCAGGCGTACGATGGAGAAGTGGGAGGGGCGCATATCTAATTGTGCGTGTGTGTTGGGGGGGGCAGTTTCTCTATTGAATATTCCATATGATGAATGAGCGTCAGTTCTTTTCATTGAAAACAGAAGTCTTGAACAATGGGGAAGCAGGCTCAACCTCAATTAGGTAATAAGGGCTGTTTTCTATAGCCACTGTATTGTGAAATTATGGAAGCAAAACAAATATTTTGCAGAAACATTTAAAATGATTGGAAATATGATTATATAAAATAAAGATTTATAAATCATCACTTATTTGTGTATACATATGTGAGCCTTTGGATGCATGTGTGCACGTAATTAGTTAAATAACCACATTTTTTGCCAAACAATAACTGGACTAATTGTTCTGGCTCTTCACAATATGATAAGAGGATTGATTTCTGGCTTGTAGCATTTGTATTAGCCCTGTTTAGACCTATATGAACCTTGATCTCTCAGTTATGAGAGTCAGTCATCATAAATATCAACATAAATCTAAAATTGCAGTGAAAAAAATAAAAGGAAAAAAGGAACAGCTAGAAACTTTGTATGTACTACAAATGTTGGTTAATAATTCTAAATTCTTAAGAAGAAAGACTGGTAAATATTTCCCATAATCTTCTAAATCCATCTCCCCAATCCACAAACAACACAGACTCCATTGTATCCAACACAGCAAAGAAAACAGCATCAGTATGATTCAACAATGCCATGGTAAAGAGAATCCTGTTAATTGCTGGGTAAACGGAGTTGCAACCATGAAAAATGAAACTCACTACACCATGGGTCTACTATATGCTGAAAACACAGTATAGGTATGTGATAAAACTGATCTGGTTTCCCAAACGGATTTTTGAGAAGAGACTGCTTGACAAAAATCCAACACAGTATTTTGTGTGAAAACTGTGTGGGTGCAGAACCAGTGTGACTCACACATGCACAGATGTTGGGCTCATGAACATCACATTCCCAGAGGGTGACGCTCTGACCGCCAAGCTCAGCATCACCTACATATTTGATAATGGGATATTTTATCTGCTATATACGGTACACAGTGGAACATATCACATTAGGGTCAAGTAAAATGAAACGCAATCAAAAGGTTAATAAGGATAAAAATACTGAGGTTACATCCCTTTATCTAGCACATAATCATACATAACATACTGTAAGTTTCAACAACCGCTAATGGCAATTGATAGTTCAACAACTAGCCTACTATATAAATGCTTATAAAGAGGGGGCTCTGAATACACCATTAGCTCTCTGTTGTTTTAACCTACATTTGATAAGCTCTCTGTGAAAAGGCTTGTATGCCGCACTGTGTTCAAGTGTGTTTACACAATTTAGGCTTCTCCAGCACTCATGTGCAGCATCCAGCTTACCGTAATGGGAGCAGTGCTGAAACGAATCTTCCTCTTTGGAGGAATGTCCTCTTTTTTTTCTTCTGGCAGACCAGGTATCTCTGTCAGATCCGAGCCCGGGTCGTACACAATATCCTCGTCATCGTCACCGTAGAGGTCATCCTCAGGATCTGTGCAGCTTTCCCCCCAACCCTGGTAACAGGCATCTCCATCTGCGTTAAAAATCACCCGCTCGTTGCCAGTATATTCCTCATCTGCTTCTTCTGTATGGTCCTTTGGAGATTCAGAGGGCTTGTCTTCCTTAGGGGCACCTGCGTCTTCTTGGCTTTCCCCAGCTGTTGAAGTTGGGGACGGCAGCGGCTCAGGGGTGGCATCTTCAATAACTTTGTTGGTAATTACAGCACCATTAGTAGGTTTTGAGTCTTTTATGACCCCTAGATCCTCCACAGGCTTTCTTGTGTTTGAAGGCTTCTCTTCTTCTTCACAAGACCCATTAATTTGGTTACCATTGGTGGTGAGGCCAGACAAACACACTCTCTCTCCTTCTGTAAGTTCATCAGATTTGGTGTGGACTACTTCCTCCTGTGGAGCCTCTTGCTTGCATTCAATCTCTGGCCCGGGACTGGGGCTCAGAAGGTCCTCAGAGGATGAGGATGGGGGAACTTTACCCACTATCCTGTTTCGGTATGTCCCACAAATTGGAGATTGTCGTGAATCATCCTCACTGATGTCCCCTCCATGGCGGTGGAAGCCATCAGGTGAGTAGAGGGCTCGCCGGCTGACTCCTCTGTAGGAAACGTTTTGGTTATGATGGTCGGCATTTTCGAAAACAGCACTGAGCTGACTGACAGTCGGTGAGGACGCCTCTGTCCTGGAGCACAGTGAATCCAGAGAGTCTGTGCTGCCTCGGTTCGACCTTGCCCCTCGCCAGTCATCCAGGTGCTCATGGGAGCCTCTTTTATCTCGTCCATAGGGAAAGACTGGTGATTGGGACTGGTCACGTGACTGCTGTTCAAAAAGCTTCCTGGTTTCAGAGAACTTCGCCCCGGCACCACCGATCCTGTCAGCTGATGATGAATGCTGAAGTTTTATCACAGATCCATCGGCTTTGTTGATGAAGTTGGTGGGCTTCATCAACTTTTGTGGTGAGGAATCATCACGACCCCTTGCCTTGGCTGCCGCATTTTCTGAGCCCATCTGCATGAACATGTCCTTAATGCGACTGACATGTGCGCCATATTGGCGTCCCCTTGGTTGTTTTACCCGCTCTAGGTCTTTGGGCTTTGAGTCTCCATCGATCCGAGGCTGGTCAAATGCCTTCTTGAGTGCCTGAAACTCAGCCCGGTAGGCATTGCGGTGGGGGGAGGCACTCCGGAGGCTGGTCCTCTCCCCTGAGGCCTCCGTCTTTAGCATAATGGGAGATTCAGGGGAGATGTCAGCATCTCTGTGGCCTCATTAGCACGTCAGTTTAAGGTGTCTAGTTTGACCTACTGTAACAAATCTGGCTGAGTTGGTTATAGCTCCTCTATGCCAATTCACACCTGAAAAGATAAGAAAATAAAGACATTTAGTAACCTAGTAGGAGCTTGCAAACAAAAACAAGTACACAATAATAAATAAATGGATAATTATGTTTTTTTTTAACAAACTGCTCTTCTTCCGAGAGTAGGTACTATGGTTATGAAAGCCTGCTGGCCCCTAAAGCACTATGGTGATGCCTGTACTGCAGGTGGCTTTTTTTTTTTTTGCAGGAAATATGATTGTTTTCTTTTTCTTTTGCTTCTCTCCATCTGTTTTCTATAGAAGTGCTCATTCATTTAATGTCCCTGCAGTTCCACAAAACCATCACAGGCATTTGGTCTGTAGATAAGTTACTGTCAAACCTGAAGCTGAAAAATTCTGCTGTATTCACTTGAACTCAAAGATGCATTGATGTGATTTGTCAGAGAAGAAAAATATAGTTTAATTTAAGGATTTAACAACCATTGTATTAATGCATAAGAATAAGATAGCTGGAAAGTATAATTTGTATATTCTATCCATTAGCCACAAGATGACATATCTAAAGTGAGTTATAAAAAAAATACAGGATTTACCTGGGACACAGCATCCATTAACCTAAATTATATTGCTGTATAACACTGCAGCCTGGCTCAGCAATGAATGAAATTTAAATGTCCTGGCTCAGTATACTCAATTCACCATACTGGATTCCTGCTGGTCCAGGAGTGAAATGCCTGTTTGAGGGGGGAAATTAAATAATTTCGTTTGAACTTGGAGTGCAGATCACTTCTAAGCTATCGCACGGGAATGCAGTGTAATCCGAAAGGTGAAATATAAAGGTCTGAACAGTGGGATCGGACAAACAGGCGCACATCAGCCACACCGCGCAGTGCATGACAGCTCAGGTTCCCCTCCTCCTGACTTAAATTTCCGTTTATTTATGTACATTTTTTTGTACGTTTCGCACGTTTCTGCAAGAGATAAAAACACAAGCGACCAACCTCCTTCAATGATCGAAGACAGACTAAGTTAACAGTTAACCAACAAAACCACAGCGATGTTTCCCCCCACTGTTAGAAAAACAAAAGAGTCAGACTTACATTCATGGCTCCGGTTCCGCTGTGATGCGCGATGCAAACAGACTGTAATCCAGAGGTTAAACTTGTGGAAAATGCAGATGTGGCCGTCGCAATCCCGTCTGATAATAACATTCTCATTCCAGGCTTGTAAACAGCTAACCCGGGACGGAATAGCCACTAGAGACGCTCGGACACACTAGTACCGCTCCAACGCCATTGCAGGCTGTGGGTGATGCTGCCCGGATCACAATGGGGGAGTCGGTGCAGTTTGGCAGCTCATCCCACCGACAGCGTCTCTGTGGCGGCGTTTGCAGGACGCCGGCGACCGATGTACGTCCGCAGTGTGGTGGACTAAACTTCCTCGGCCGCAGCGATAGCCGGCGGTTTGCAGATGCAAAGCCTTATGTGACAGGTGTTAGAACCTTGAAGTGCTGCAATGGTTTGGTCCAGCAAATCTGCTGCTGCGCGGAGGGGGTTTCAGTGAGCTGCAGTCTGGCGTAAATACCGACACACACTGTAACTTGGCCTGGCTGTTTACTGTTTATCAGTGGACTCTGGGTGGGGTACCAGAGGGTCAAGGACCACTCTGGCTGCGTGATCTGCCTGCAGATTAGGGCTTACCAAAGTGTGGCCCAAGGGCTAGTAAGTGGCTGTGAAAATTTGTTATAGATGGCAGTCCAATGAGTGAATTTTGCGTAAAGCATTCTGAAAGTTGCTCTTTTGTTCCTTTTTGATATTAATTAAAGCAAAAAAAAAGAAGAAAAAAATGGCCATTTATATTTTTCAAAGAAATTGTAAATTGCAACGTTTAGAGAGAGAGCGCATCCCTCTGCCAACACTAGAGCACCTTTAAGTAACGAGTGCTGAGTCATTTGTGACCGATCTAATTCTGCTGAACAGCTCTTTGATGAATGAGCCACATTTGGGAGCAGTTCTTTTTTAAAACTATACCTGTCGGGCACTGATCTGTCAGGTCTGCCAGATCCATTCTTTACAAGTGCAAAGCACTCATCCATCCATCCATCCATCCTTCCATTTTCTGCCTCTTTTCTGGGGATCCGGGTCACGGAGGCAGGGAGGCAGCAGTCCAAGCAGAGAAGCCCAGACTTCCCTCTCCCCGGCCACCTACTCCAGTCCTTCAGAGGGGAAACCAAGATGTTCCCAGGCCAGCTAGGCAATATAGTCTCTCCAGTGTGTCCTGGTTCTGCCCCTTGGTTTCCTCCCAGTGGGACGTGCCCAAAACACCTCAAGTGGGAGGCATCCAGGAGGCGTCCTATTGAGATGGCTGAACCACCTCAACTGGCTCCTTTCCATGTGGAGGAGCAGTGGTTCTACCCTGATCCTGATGACTGAGCTCCTCACCCTGTCTTTAAGTGTGAGTCCAGCAGCTCTACAGAGAAAGCTCATTTCACCCGCTTGTATCGGCGATCTCATTCTTTCGGTCATTACCCAAAGTTCATGACCATAGTTGAGGGTAGGAACATAGATTGAGCTGTAAATCAACAGCTTTGCTTTAGAGCTCAGCTCTCTCTTCACCACGGCAGACCGGTATAGCGTCCGCATCAATGCAGATGCTGCTCCACTTCGTCTGTCAATCTCCCGCTCCATTTGTCCGTCACTCGTGAATAAGATCCCGAGATACTTAAACTCTTCTGCTTGGGGCCAAACCTTGTCCTCAACCCGGAGAGCATACTTTTCTGGCTGAGGACCATGGACTTGAGACTTGGAGGTACCGATTCTCATCCCGGCCGCTTCACACTCAATAGCAAACCGTCCCAATACAACCTGTAGGTCATTACTGGATGAAGCTAACAGGACAACATCCTCTGCAAACAGCAGAGATGAGATCCTGTCATCACCAAACGTGACACCCTCTGTTCCTTGGCTGTGCCAAGCATTGCCGTCCATAAATATTATGAACAGGGTTGGTGACAAAGGGCAGCACTGACGGAGTCCAACTCTCACTAGGAACGAGTTTAATTGATTGTTGGTAATACAAACCAAACTCTCACAATGGATATATAGAGACCGGATAGCTCATACCAACGAGCCCAATATACTATACTCCTGAAGCACCCCCCCCCTCCACAAGAGATTATGAGGGATGCGGTCAAATGCTTTCTCCAAGTCCATAAAACACATGTAGACTGGTTGAGCAAACTCCCACAAACCCTTGAGGATCCTTGAGAGGGTGAAGACTTGGTCCAGTGTGCCACGACTAGGATGAAAACCACATTGCTTCTCCTGAATCTGAGGCTTGACCAATGGCTGGACTCTCCTCTCTAGTACCTTGGCATAGACCTAGGCTGAGAAGTGTGATTCCCCCAAAATCGGAGCACACCCTCTGGGGGAACCACCTCCCCAGTTTGCCCCGCCAAAGGCACTGTCCCCAACTTCCACCCGATGTTGCAGAGGCATCTCAGCCAGGACAGTCCCACAACATCCAGGGCCTTGAGGTACTCAGACGACTCTCATCCACCCCCAGGGCCCTGCTGTCGAAGAGTTTTTAATCACTGTAGTGACACTAGCCCTTGTGATAGGCAAGTCATCCCCTTCGTCCTCAGGCTCTGCTTCCAGGATGTGTCAAAATGTGTCAGTGGGTTTGAGGAGATCCTCAAAGTTTTCCTTCCACCGCCTGACAATATCCCCAGTCGAAATCAGTAGCTCTCCATTCACACCATCTACAGTGTGGACAGGGAGCTGCTTCCCCCTTCTGAGTCGCCACACAGTTTGCCAGAATCTCTTTGAGGCCTTTCTCAAAGAGAAAAAAAAGTCTTTCTCATTTTTCAAAAAACTATTCTAAACTATGTTGTTTTGCTAAGATGAATTAAATGACACAATGTTCTACTCATTATTGTAGATCTAATCTATGTTGTCATGTCTGTGTATGAGAAACAGACGAACATTGCAGTATGTTGGTATATGGCCAATATTGGGTAATGACAATACCTGGCTCCTAGAATGGCTCTTTGAGAGGAAAAGAGCCATAAGATCCATGTCCTTCCAAGAAACCATACCTCAAACCCAGGTAATTAGACTAAAATAACATCACATCTGTGTTAACTGTGTTCAGGCAAAACATACTGTAATGCTGCAGTGTTTATTATGCAAATTAAGGCATGCTGCATTTTTTTGCTACTGTCAAAACTTTTTTGAAATTCTCTTCACATCCCAACAACTATCAAAAGTGTCATGAAAAAAGGCTTGAGAAAGAAATTAAAAAGTGAAAGCATCAGCCAACCATTTAATTTTTTACATGCCCACTTTATTGGTTTCCTCACTTCCTATTCACTGTCTATGAAAAATATTGCATTAATGGTGCAATTCTTTAACATATGTTTAAACTAGCAGCTGTTGATGTCACAGATTCAGCAGCTAATTACTTGTCTTTAGAAATACTTTTTGCTCTTTTGTTTTCAAGAGAATGTTTATTACCAAGTGATAAAATCGGACAATTCAGAAATTTGTGGAGAGCCCACTCACAAACACAAGTTTTATAAGTTTTGAATGGATTACACATGGGAACTTTAAGTGCTAAAGCCAGATTTTGTTTGGATGCTCACTTATAGGGAATCATAGATCAGGTTCTATGCATAATTCTGTGAAAATGTATTAAAAAAACACCCTATCTTGTTATATTAAGGTACACTAAAAAAAAATCTTGACTGTACCTCTTTATTCAGATCTGCCCCCAAAATATAATGGGTTGTTTCAGTGTATCCAAAAGATGTTCCAAATGTTTTGTGTATTTTCATACACATTCCTGCATGTATTAAATTTTAGATTTGCATATCCAGTATAAGTAAATACATTTACAAAACTGAAACAGTATCTTAGGCTTGAAGTCTTTTTCAGTAATTAAATAGTACATTCATTGTCCTTACTGGGACGTAAAAAAATCACAGTCACTAATAAATAGCAAAAGAAATATCTGGGTCATGCAAGAGTCAACAAATGCCACCCACAGCACTGTATTCATGTGATGAAGAAGTAGTAAAAGGAAGCTTTGTCAACATTCACATGTGTGATTATTATTTTTCACACACAGGCATGAGTTATATAATTGATTCAGTGTGTTATAATAGTTGGCATTGTTGCTTTGTACTTGATAACTGCAAGCTGTGAGTTTGGACAAGGCATTCTGTTTATCATCCATCCATCCATCCATCCATCCATCCTGGGCCCAGGGGCAGCAGTCCAAGCAGAGTAGCCCAGATTGCTGTTCAGTTCACATAGCACCACGAGCCCCCACACCTGCAGGTGTGGGGGCTCATGGTGCTCATGGGCACTGTAGGACAGACCAACATGCCTCCTTTCAGTGACATGCACAGAGATTTCTGGGGGGCAGGTGCTAAACCAAAAAATAGGGCAATTAGTTGGTATATCTATTTTATTTTAATACCAGTACACTCATGAAGATATTTCATCCTCCATAGATTTCTACAAAATTATCAACTCACACAGAGACCATGGTCTTCATCATCAATTATGCATTTACATGACAAAAGGTCAATAACAAAAAATGAGCAGCTTCCACTGAAAAATAAATGTATGTTCAAAATAAATAAATCTTTGCAAAAAAGAAAAAAAGGCTTTTCTTTCAATAAATAAAATATTAAACCTCAATTCTTCTTCTTTTTCTTTTGGCTGCTCCCTTTAGGGGTCGCCACAGCAGCTCATCTGTCTCCATCTCACCCTATCCCTTGCATCTTCCTCTGTAACACCAACCCTCCCCATGTCCTCCTTCCCTACATCCATGAATCTTCTCTGTGGTCTTCCTCTTTTCCTCCTGCCTGGAAGCTCCATCTTCAACATCCTTTGTCCAATATATCCACTATCTCTCCTCTGCACATGTCCAAACCATCTCAGCTTTGTCTCTCTTACTTTGTCTCCAAACTGCTCAACCTGAGCTGTCCGTCTGATATACTCATTTCTAATCCTGTCCCTCCTAGTCATTCCCAATGAGAATCTTATCATCCTCAACTTTGCTACCTCCAGCAATACCTCCTGTCTTTTTGTCAGTGCCACCGTCTCCAAGCTATACATCATAGCAGATCTCACTACCGTCTTGTAAATCTTCCTTTTCACTCTTGCTGCTATCTTTCTGTCACAAATCACCCCTGACACTTGTCTCCACCCTGCCTGCACTCTCTCCTTTACCTCTCTTGTGCATTTTCTATTGCTTTGGCTTATTGACCCCAGGTATTTAAACTCATCTGCTTTCACTACCTCTACTCCTTCCATCTTCACTGTTACACCTGCCTCCCTTGTTAGGTATTCCCCATACTAACATGATGGCAATGAGTAGCACGGACATGACATTGAGCGCACAGGTGATGTCAGAACGCCGTGCCTATTTAGGAGGACTGTTGGCGGGAGCTGTCCTCTTTGGCACTCCGCCTCCGTACAGCCACGGCTCATAACAGCTCAGCATTAGCTTGTTTGTTAGCATACACTGCAACACATGTACCATTGTATATCTGTAATAAAGTTTGGGTTCAGTAAAACTCCTGCCTCCGCTGCTCTGCTTTCCAGACATAACAATTGGTGACGAAGAGTAAACTTTATCTTCTGGAGGAAAACTGGTTGGAAGATGAAGATGAAGCTTCCTGAAGATGGAAGCGTGTCTGACACCACTGCCACTGTCCCTCCCAACACCAGGTGAGCCACCCATCCCGTGGCCCCGTTGGTTTGAGTTGCTTCAGGCATTTGTGTCAGCTGAGGACCTAGCCATCGCTAGCGAGAGTCGTCTACATGCAGTGATATGGTACTGCCTTGGCCCCGAGGGACAGTGGATGTTGAAGGCACTGGGCCCTGTGGAGACTTTCAGCAAATGTGCTGCCTTGATGGCCGAGCATTTCACCACCCCACAGAACGTGATGGCCCAGAGGTTCAGGTTTTACCAGCGCCAACAGCGAGAGGATGAGTGGCTCATACAGTACGTAGATGCCCTTCGCTGTTTGGCTAGTACGTGCGAGTTCGGGCATGCGGAGGACAGGCTGATACAGTCTCAGTTGGAGGAGTACGCCGTGGATCCGTTGATACAGGACATGTTGCGGGAGGGGCCGCACGTCCAGACAGTGTCAGGCTCGATGAACTGGCTATGGTTAGCGCTGTTGGAGATGCTGCACTGTCTATCGGAGACGACCACAAGGGAATTAGCGACCCAGCTGGAGATGATGGCCCTGGTAGCATCGCAGCTGTCGGGCCTCCGCCCGCATTCCCCACAGTCAGCTCCGCTGGTACAGACAGTGGCCCCGGTTGCTGAGCCCGCCGACCCCACACCTTCTTGGAAGGGCCCCAAGGTAGACACTGCAGCAGCAGGGCACCACAGAGCAACAACCCAGTGACCAACTCAGCTTGGGAGATGACGACTCGAGTCCACAGCACAGAGACATGCAGCGACTCCATGCCTCTCACCGCATGCCAAACAGAACCCAGCAGAACCAGAGCAGCCACAAGAGCCCCAGTCCATAGCCACGTGGGACCTGGAGCCGGTCCTCGCGCAGCACGAGTGTTCACAAGCTGCAGCCTCATCACAGGAGGGAGAGTATGATTTCGTGAATGTAGGAACAGCTGAAGAATGCAGCATGGAGAGAGAACACAGCACAGAGAGAGAACACAGACCGGACTCGCCTCTGATATTCGCCCAGCATGAGCTTCAAGCAGCCGCCGTGGAGCCACAGGAGAGGGAGTTCATGGAGAAAGGAGACCCTGGTGACCGAAGACAACCCAGCATGCATCCCGTCGCCGATGACAGCAACAAATCACCGCGACCACAACCAGCACCAGGTGAGAGAGAGAAGAAGCCAAACTCATCCCACATCCTCACCCAGTATCAGCCTCAGGGAGCCACTGCAGCACAGCAGGATGGAGAGTTTGTGGCCCAGAAGGACCCAGCAGAGCAGTGCCAACTGAGGGCATGTCCTGCCACCAGTGTAGATGGCATGCCGCCACAGCAACAACCAACATCAGAGACGAGAGAGCAACAGCGCCGAGCACAGCCGAAGTGATCAGTGCACGCACTAAATAGTTGGGTTCGGGTCCAACGATCCGGCCACCTGGACCAACAGACAGTTCCGTCATCGTGGATGAGAATTGCCGCCCGAAGGAGACCAGCCGCCGTCCGAATGGCTGATGGTTCGAGACGGCACACCAGCCGTCTGTGGGAGGTAAGAGCAACTACCTCGGATCAAGACGCAGCGCTGGAGCCGACCCAGCTGGTGTGGGACCCAGGCTGGGACATTACTGACGAGCGAGCCATGACTCCTGCAAGACAGCATCCAGGTCTGCTGCAGTCGCCCACCGCGGGCTTGACTGAGGCCCCTGATGTTGAACTGTAAACAGTGACTGTGTTTTGATATGTTTAGGCAGAGCACAACTGGTTCACGGTGGCAGAATAATCCACCCAGTCATGCAGGGTCAACCAGTGGTCCACCCGGTGGCTCAGGTTTAGAAAAAAAATGGCTGTTGTGCGTGTAATATAAAAAAAAAAAAGGGGAGCTGCTGTGATTTGTGTTCATAAGGTTTTGAACTTTCCGGTGGTGGTGGGGGTAAATGTTAAGTATTCCCTACACTAACACGGCAGCAATGGACAGCACAGACGTGATGTCAAGTTCATGGATGACTTCAGAACGCCATGCCTATTTAGGAGGACTGTTGGCGGCAACCGTCCTCTTTGGCGCTCCGCCTCCGTACAGCCACAGCTTGTAACAGCTCAGCTTGTTTGTTAGCATACACTGCAACACATGTACCATTGTGTATCTGTAATAAAGTTTGGGTTCAGTACAACTCCTGCCTCCGCTGACCTACTTTCCAGACATAACAGCCCTCTCAGTCACACTTATATATTCTGTCTTTCTTCATACAACATTTTGTCTTGCTTCTACTGACTTCCATTCCTCTTCTCTCCAGAGCATACCTCCACCTCTCCATGTTCTCTTCCACCTGCTCCCGACTCTCACTACAGCTCACAATGTCATCTGCAAACATCATGGTCCACGGAGACTCCTGCCTGACCTCATCTGTCAGCCTGTCCATCACCATAGCAAACAAGAAGGGGCTCAGAGCCAATCCATGATGTAACCCCACCCCCACCTTGAATCTATTGGCCTTTTTCCACTAGTACCTGGTTGGCCCTGTTCGGTTCAGTTCAGTACGCTTTGCAGGCTTTTCCATTAGGAACTGTAACAGTTTCGGTCCTGATTTTTCAGACCTACTCCAGAGTGGTTCTAAACATGCCGTACCGACCTGAAAATGTGACATCAAAAGACTGCAGGCCACTGACTGGTAAGGGCGTAACATCATGAGAGTGACGTTTGAAGGCTGAATTACAAAATTTTGAGCCGCAATTTGCAAAGATTTGTCTGTGAGCCAGCAAGCAAGCGTCAGTATAAACAACAACAATAGAATGGCTTCACAGAAATCAGACCCACAGAAATCAACGCCGCGGTCCAGCAGAGTTTTCTGTGCCTTTCTGCTGATGAGAGAATCCAGAGGGAACTAGACGGAGCCACCTGAAATGAATTTGTGGGAGCACCCAACTTCAGCACTTGAAAACCGTGATATTAGGATATAGAGGATGGTGAGTGATGTGATATTATACATCTTTTACGTTATTTATCCCAGCAGTGGAAAGTTCACGTTGAACAGACAACAACGTTGTCTCTTGTGTGCAAACAATGAGCTAGCTAGTTAGCCATCAATGCTGATTCTGTGCTCTGTGCTCTCCTTGTATTTTGTGCTTGTGTTGGCAGTATCTGATGAAATAAGCTAGTTGTAATCCTAGTGAAAAAGGTGTTTTTTTTACATGTTGCACTTTCATGCTGTGCATGTACTTAAGTTGTGTGTATTTTTGTTCTAGAGTCCGACCAGCATCTGCTGTGACACTGGAAACGTTTAGCACGACACAGCAATGTGTTATGAGAGGCAAGTTGCACATTCCATTATTTTTTTAGTAGTGGTGGACAAAGTACTCAAATCCTTTGCTTTTTAAGTTAAAGTATAGGTAAAGTGCCAAAATTAAAGTAGCACAATTTCCACTTAATATGAAAGGGAATGAACTGAGATTCATTTGATTGTGTGAATATTAATTACAGAATAATTGAAAATGAATGGCACATCCAATATTAGCCACTGTAAAATAAACTGCTTATTTATTTATTTTTTGTCAGATCACTTGTGTGATCCTTTATGTGTTATATTCATAATAGTGTATCTTGCACTTTAGGGAATGGGAGTTGTTCAGTCATCATTATACTTTAGTTTATATGTGTAGTTTATAGTCTATCATCAATAAACTCATGCAGTATTATAATAACAGGACACTAGAGATTTCTTGAATTTATAGAGTGGCCGCACCTTGGACACAGTCCAAGGACAGATCATTTTTTCACACGTAAGGAGTTATTCAGAACTCCTTATACAAAGATATAGAGTGATGATAATCAAGTCAGTGGCGGTAATGCACCTGTAAGCTGGTTGCCAACTGCCAATCAAATCTAAAAGAAGAAGAAACATTGCAAATATTTGAGACCCATTGTAGTGCTTCCTTTTATATTATAGCAATACAAGTACAAAACACTGCCCACACTTGAAGCCAGGGCAAGAAGAGACACAGCGGTGACAGAGCAGTGGCTAAACTTTTATTGATAAAAATTACATATTTTGACTGAGCGACTCCGTACTCGGTGATGCACACCCTCAGTCAATGTACTAGATTCCATTCAACTGAAGGTATCAACTCATTCTGATTGCTGAGGCCATAGTAAAAACAAATGATTTTAAACGTAGCCCAGCCCTTGTAAAATCTACTTTACTGAAGCGCAGCTACATGAAAATTGTGGTTAAATACAACAACGAAGGTCTTTTTTTGTCACATTCCACCACTGGCTTTTAGCAACAAGTGTATTTCCCAAATATGCTTCAAACTTGCTTTAATCAACCACCCTCATTTCTCTCTTTCGTCTAGGCAAGAGGAAAACAATCTACCCAAACCGGACCGTGCGTCACTATTTACAGAGATGCAGGCTGAAGATCTGCTGAACCGGGGCCAGCTTGAGCAGCACATCCAGTTGCTTCTCAGTGAGGCAGCGTGGCCGGCGTGTGTGACCCATCTAATATATATATATTTTTTTTTTTACAGTTTGAATTTTGCACATTCTAAATAATCTGGATTTTGCTGCTGATTGTAATAAACAATTTAGTAACTTATGTGTTTGCATCATGATTGTCTATTTTGTCTGTTAAGACACCGGTGGGAAAAGAGTCAACAGTACAAATCATTTATCAATGACATTGAAAATAATGGCTCATTTTTAAGAAAACGCAACCAAAAACAATTATTTTATTTACTCAAGACTGTATTGTTGGATGTGGCAGTGCAGAAGACACTACACACTTTAGTGATAGTACCAGTACATGGAGGAATTCTGGGCCATATTAGCATCTGTGTTTTCTAATAATGGGTTAGGGCAGGGGTGTCCAATCATGTGCCATGGAGGGTCAAAACCCTGCAGGCTTTACCTCCAACCAGTGTCTTCAACAGCAGATTCCACTGAATTTCTTTCACTGACTGCTGATCAGTGAAAACACCTGCTGAGGAAACTGGGTAGAAGAGAGAACCTGCAGGGTCTTGGCCATCCATAGCACATGATTGGACACCCCTTAGGGTTTAATGGAATTTAACATTTTAACACAAACTGCTTTATGGCTCATAATTCTGTTGGCAGACTTATGCCAAACCAAAAGTGATTTCTCAGACTGCTGGATTGTTCCTAGACAGCTTTTCCAATCTTTTAGTATTTAATTTGTCACTTGGTGGCAACCTTCACACAAAACAAAAGTGGGGACATCTGAAAAAAGTACAAAGGTTTATTGTCAAAATTCCTAGTGCTATACTAAATGAATACATGTATAGTTCACTGTTGATGCAGAGAATATACAGTATATTCATACAGTATCTACATGTAGTCAGCAATACTCGATATGATACATATACAGTATATCCAGTAAATCCATGTATTTCTCCATGTAACCCTGTGACTGCATTATTTTAATAGCTTTTAATCCTAGATCCAGTTTGTTTTGGCTTAAAATGCATCATAATTGTTAAATATATCTTATTATACCAAACTCAGTACTGTTTACCTGTTGAAATATATATTTTACGGCTAATATAACCCCATTACTACAATATGGCACCTGGTGATCAAGTTTTGGCAGCTGATCACCTTTTGTCATGATACCACTGGCTGGAGCAGGTACATCCCATGATGTCTCAACAGTCTCTCCATGATTTTCACACAGATCAGAGCAATTTGGTGCACAGGAAGCTAAACGTTTCTATAGACATTCTGAAGTTCGGTAACCACTGCGTGTTTGTGAAGCTGGGGTGACATCTCATCACTGGGAGCCTGTGTTGAACACTCAGACCCATGGTTTGAAGTGATAATTTTGCCACAAGAGAGCCATCTGAAACACACACACAGAGAATACATATTTTAGTACCTAATAACGATAACTTGCCGACATTACAATGTAGTACAGCGGACTTAAAGCAAAGTAGCATTAGCAATCATTAGCTTACCTTCATATATGATGTAGCTCGTATCCTCATGGCTTCCTAAACACTCCAGTACTTTTCCAGAGTGTGTCGTCTCACCACCTATAGCCTTCTCTGGCTGTTCTTTTTTGCCTTTACTCTGGCAAAAAAAAAAAAGCCAGAGACCACAGTCACCTCGTATCCTGCCATCTGGAGCGGCATATGGGGGCGGCAGTGGCTCAGGAGGTAGAGCAGGTCATCCAATAACCACATGGTTGGCGGTTCGAATCTCGCTCTCCCCGGATATCCTGCCGTTGTGTCCCTGGGCAAGACACTTCACCCCAATTGCTCCTGGTGGGTATGGAAGCACCATGTTGGGTAGCATGCCGCCATCAGTGTGTGAATGTGAGTGAATGGGTGGATAGCAGGATCTGTAAAGCGCTTTGGTCATCAAGAGATGAGAATAAAAGCGCTATATAAGTGAATGCCATTTGCCATCTTGTGTTTTGCCTTGGTCACTTGTTTTATGTAACGGGAGGGTTGCACTACCTCCCTGTAACAAATCCAACCCACATCAAGTGGTGTAAGGAAACACAAGTGGACCAAACTGAACTGAACTGAACTGTGCTGTACTGGGCTAAACAGGTACTAGTGGAAAAGTGGCATAACTGTCACTCCTACAGCACACCTCACCACCGTCTCACTGTCCTTATACATGTCCGGCACCACTCTCACATACTCCTCTGCCACTCCTGACTTTCTCATACAGTACCACACTTCTTCTCTTGGCACCTTATCACATGCTTTCTCTAGCTCCACGAAGACACAGTGTAACTCCTGATCTTCTCTTTATTTCGCCATCAGGTTCAGGTTCAGGTTACTTTATTTGTACCCGTAGGTAGATTTGTTTTGCAGTCTGGTGACATCCATATTTACAAGCCACAAATTACATTCAACATAGACACAAACACTGGCACACATGAAGCTGACTATAAACATGATAAAAATACTCAAGGCTCCGTCAATCAGAGTATAAAAAGACAAAGAGATGGGAGAAAAACCAGAGGTAAGAGAGAAGGGTCATATTAAAAGTTAAAAACTAGTCAAAGAGGTTAAAAACTCAAAGGTCTAAAACCCAATAAAATATTTAGAACCCAAGTAACATCCTACAAAAATAAGTAAATATAAAATGGAGTTAATAAATAGGTACCTAAATTATGTGCAATATATTGTTACAGCTTGTTCAACTCTTTGACAGCAGCAGGAACAAAGCTGTTTTTGTAGCGCTGGGTTCTACTTTTTGGGACAGCAAACCTCCGTCTTGGGGGAAGAAGCTGAAAGTTGCAGTGCAAAGGGTGGGAGTCATCATTTAAAATGGAGGTAGCCATCCTTTGTACTTGTCTGGTGTACAGGGATGTCAGGCTCAGCTGTGGTTCACCAAGCAAACGACTGGACCATCTAACTACCTGATCCAAGGATTTCGTCTGTTTCAGTTTTATCTGACCAAACCATGACACTAAAGAAAAGGATAAAACAGATTCAATAAAAGCCCAATAAAACACTGTCATTATGGTTCGGTCAGTTTGGAAGCGTGCAAGTTTTCTCAAGCAATGCAAATGCTGCTGACCCTTTTTGCACACCCTTTCACAGTTCTCTTCAAAGTTTAAATTACTATCAATAATTGTCCCAAGATATTTGTAGGATTGTACACATTCGGTGGTCTGGCCTTTTAGTACGGTGGCTTTGTGCCTGGGAGTTTTCCTCCTAAAGTCAATAATCATGTCTGTTTTTGTCGTATTCAGCTGCAGGTAGGAATCCTCACACCAGTGAACAAAATCATCAACTACTGGGCCGTGGCCACTCTCACCATCCTGGAGGAGACTGACAATAACTGAATCATCAGCATACTTTATAATGTGTCTGTTGTCATGTCTGCTCCGACACATGCTTGTGTACAGGATGAAGAGTAGTGGTGACAACACACACCCCTGAGGAGAGCCAGTAGGTCAGACAATGTACCATTGACCCTTACTCTCTGCATCCTGTTGGTTAAGAAATCCAGAATCCAACCCACCAGATTATTGCTCAAATCAAATTGTTGCAGGAGCCTTTCAACTAAGATATGAGGTTGGATTGTATTAAAGGCGGAGGAAAAGTCCACAAATAAAAGTCTGGCGTGTGTCCCATTAAAATCCAGATGTTCAAAAAGCATGTTAAACAGAGTGACAGTGGCATCCTCCACTCCTCTGTGAGGCCTATAGGCAAACTGCAGAGGATCCAGTGCATGCTCAGTCTGCTTTAGGACCTCACATCTGACCAGTTTTTCAAAAGTTTTCATTAAAATTGAAGTCAAAGCAACTGGTCTAAAGTCGTTTCCCGTTTTAGGACAGCTGGATTTTGGAACGGGAACAACCACGGCTTCTTTCCAGATCTTAGGCACATGTTGTGTCTGTAAGGACTTATTGAAAATGTAATGAAATATAGGACTCAGTTCATGTGCACAGGACTTTACCAAGCGCCCACATATATTATCAGAGCCCTGACTTTTGTTCACTTTTACAGCCCAGAACTCCCTTTTAACATCCTGCACCTCAATATTAAAGTGCTGATTGTCTTTGAGTTTCTGTTTCAAATCTTGGGTTTCTGTGCTAAAATCAAAGGAGTCAAAACGACCATAAAAACAATTAAGAGCATTAGCCAGCTCTGTGTCTGAATTAAAACCATCTAAAAACACATGATTACTGCGCTCTGTGCTCTCAAGGCCTGCAATAGTTTTCATACTGGCCCAGGCTGAACCAAGTTTCTTTGTTGCCATCTTGCTTTCCAATTCTGATTTATAATTCTGTTTTGCTCTTAAAATTTCGGATTTCAGCTCTTTTGTGGCAACCTGTAGCTCAGAAACAGACCCCTGTTTAAAGGCAAGTGCTTTTCTCTGTAAGCAGGATTTTAACTGATTTTGTAACCCATGGTTTGTTGTTGGGATATATTTTGACACGTTTACGTGGAACGATCTTATTTTTACAGAAAGCCATGTATGAGCATGTGACGTCCACCAAAGAGTCCAAATCATCCCCGCAGGCCAGTGTGAACATCTCCCAGTCTGTACAGTTAAAGCATTCCTGGAGGCTGTGCACTGAATCTTCTGTCCACACATCTCTCGTCTCCACCTTGCCTCTTCTGAGAGCAGTTTTATATGTGGGCAGCAAATGTACACAGTTGTGATCTGAGGATCCTACAGGAGGAAGGGGGAGGTGATTTATAGGCCCTCTCTATGGATCCATAGCACAGGTCCAATGTCTTTTTTTGCCTGGTTGGGCAGGAAACATATTGATAAAAGTTTTTAAGTGTCTTCTTTAAAGAAACATGGTTAAAATCCCCAAGAATGAAGTTTGGCGCCTCTGGAGAAATTGACTGCAGCTGCTGGATCACATCAAAGATGGTGCTGGAGGCGGAGTCAGCGTCTGTCCTCAGGTGAATGTACACAATTGTGATGAAAAGCTGGGGGAACTCGCGAGGCAAATAAAAGGGGCGTAGTGACACAGACAGCAGCTCCACATCAGGTGTACAGATGCGCTCTCTGACCATGACAGATGTGCAGTACTGCTTATTAATGTATAAACATACGCCGCCCCCCTGACGTTTCCTCGTTACCTCTTCCTGCCGATCCGAGCGCAGTGGGGCTCCAAAGCTGTCAATCCACAGGTCTGCGTCTCGGTCATGTGCATTAAGCCAAGATTCAGTGAAAGCCATGACACAGCAGTTCTGAAAGTCCTTCTGGTAGCGTACATTCCCTTGAATTTCATCCACCTTGTTTCTCAGAGACTGTACATTCCCAAAAATCATAGAAGGAAGAGGAATGTTACCAAACTGACGTCTTCTCAGGCGCAATTTCACACCTCCACGCTTTCCGCGTTTTCTTCTGCCGTCTCTCCCATCTCTCTTTTCACCGCTGTGTCCGTCTCTCAAAATAAAATCCGGCAGTTGCGGTTTAGGCTCAATCACAGCCGCTGCATCAACCGTGTTTAAATGCAGCAACATGTCCCTGGAATAATGTATCCTGCCCGCCACGATGCCAATCGCGTTTACCTCATAGACAAAGAGCCGGAAGAACAGTAGCAGCAGTGCAAAAAAAGGAGAGAAAGTCCATGTTGATGGAACCGGGGAGCTCTTCGCCATACAGCCCACAAACATTTCAGGACAGAAACGACACAGAGGATTTCGTAGAAACACATTAGAGTACATAAAAACAAGACACACAGACGACGGACTTCAGCCATCAACACTCTTAGAGCAAATATTGCAACTGTAGTGCTCTTTCTTGGTAGGAAACTACTGCTGCTCACTGACTGTCACCTCTCCTCTGAACCTGGCTTCAACAACTCTTTCCCACATCTTCATAGTGTGGCTGATCAACTTTATGCCTCTATAGTTACTACAGCCCTGAGCATCACCTTTGTTCTTGAAAATTGATACCAAAACACTTCTTCTCCATTTCTCAGGCATTCTCTCACTCTCCAAGATTGTGTTGAACAATCTGGTTAAAAAGTCCACTGCCATCTTTCCTAAACATCTCCATACCTCCACAGCTATGTTACCTGGACCAACCGACTTTCCATTCTTCATCTTGCAAAAAAATTAAAAAAGGTCATTCCTACTCTCAGCATAATGATCCAAAAGCATCCCCTCATGTTAACCTGCCACCCTCCATCCCCATAAAGACTGCAAGGATTGCTTATACAGGACAGCTTAGTATAACAGTGAGAGGATAGTAGCAAATGTCCAAGAAAAAACATGAAAATCTGACAAAAACGTTTCACATTTTACAGAAAAAAGTTGCAAATTATGAGTATATTGTAAATTTGTGTGAGGGAAAAGTAATAAGTTTATCATAAAAGCTGGCAAATTCATAGGAAAAAAAATATTAAATTATTTCAAAAATAACAAATTTATCACGAAGAAGTTGCAAGTTTATTTAAAAAAGTTATAAATCTCCAATAAAAAGGTTAAAGTTTACAAGAAAAACCTCACTAATTGGTGAGAAAATTTAACATTTATGAGAGGGAAAAGGCTTAAAAAACTTACAAAAATGTTTGAGAAATTGTAATTCTTCTAAATATGTGACTTTATTGATGTAAATTTATTAATTTTTTTTCTTGGGATTTTTTTTTTTTGCATTTGGAAGTTTTTTTTTACTCTTTTCATGTGAATTTGGGATATGCTTATAATAAATTTGTGATTTTTTAAACAGTAAATTGTCATCTTTTATTATAGTTTTGTACCTTTATTCTTGCAGATCTTTTACTGAAATTACATACCTTTGTGGCATATATATATATATATATATATATATATATATATCGCCCCACAGCCACCATCCCCCTTGTTAAAAATAACAAATCACCAACTGCATGTACTTTCACAACAATAACAAAAAATGCAGAAGCTTAGGGCAATGAAACACTAACCTGGTGAAGAACAGAAGATGCAGAAATGCAGCAGCTGCTATGTGACTGGTGTATCTGGTGCAGATGGAGTGGTGGGGAGGGGGTGGGGCAGGCGAGGCTCATGCACAGGTCACACAGAATTAATTGGATGTCATAATATGGTTACTGGACATTAAAATACATTTGATCTGCAACTGGTGTCTCTGTGGGGGAAAATTAAAATCAATAGTACCTTAAAAAAAAAGCTCCCCAGAAGGGCACTTAAGAGGGTAGAGGACAAAGACGGCGCCACCCTATATCTGTAAATGTGCCAGCCTCTTTTTTTAATGGGGATCCTGTTATGGTTAGAATTAGGACAGCGGAGGCAGGAGTTGTACCAAACAATAACTTTATTACAAGACACATGTTGTGTCCATAATTATAGAAATTACGAGGAAGTATTGACTCGGTTAACAGGGCTTTATTTCAGGATACAAAAACTATATACAGAAGACTTACAGCACTCACCTGCATGCCAGGTGGCTCCCACGAAGAAAGAGACAGAGCCTCTTCCGCCCACTTCCTTTATACCCCGAGTGGCATCACCACCGGAAACTGGTAGTTAGCCACCCTGGTCCAACCCACGTCCAACCCGGCCGCCATCTTACTATTACCAGCCTTTTTGGGCGGTGCGTGGAGCAGTGGTTAGCACTGCGCCAGCACAGCAACTCACCCTTGGCCATGGGATCCCTGGTTCGATCCCAGCCCCTGACCATCAGTGATCTGTGTGGAGTCATCTGCGTGAGTTTACTCCGGGATTTCTCCGGTTTCCTCCCACAAGCCAGAAACATGCAGGTTAAGTTAATTGGAGACTCTAAAGTGGCCCTAGGTGTGAATGGTTAAGGGATAGCGCCGTACCATGGCTGCTTCATCCATCCAGGTGGATGCCCTCAATTTCCCCTCTGGGGATCAATAAAGTATACAAAATCAAAAAAAATCAAAATCAAAATTCATATGTAACACCCTCCCCCCCTTTAAAAATGTCAGGCACACAAACAACCCACCCCAATTTGTCACCTGACTCATGCACTAAAAGGGAAGAACATATGTACAGAAATAAATAAACTCCTATCCCTTCACACAACTAAGGCTGGGGGCCGGGTAGACTGCCAGCGCCCCCTACACGGCTGAGCGGGGTATTCTGCCGCTAAAGAAGAACAGTTCAACCAAACAAAAGAAAGCCGTGTTACTAACTCAAAATAATCCCACGAACAATAATACACAAACACCACACATAAAATTACAATATACACACTATTGGTAGCCCCTACCCCAACTCCCACCCCACAATGGGCATTCACAACAAAATTACGTTGGGCATTCAATTAAAATAACTCAGACAAACATGGTGGGCTCAAATTTACCATAACTGTAATTAATTACAGATCCACTATCCCTCTGGCTGCAAAACTCATCATGTGGGGATCACGAAATGATGAGACTGGTTGCTTTTTAGTTCCAGTTTATTGCATCTTACATCTCCAGCCTTCTCTCTCTCTCAGACAGAAACAAAAAGAGGAAGCGCTGCAATAAACCCACACATATGTATATCATGCACCCCCACAGACAGAGTCACCCACTCAAGTCAAATCCCTCTATTCATCCCTCACACCAAAAGTCACACATTCACGTTACATCAAATCTTTCTATTCATAACGTACATCAAAGGCAAAGTCACACATCCATGTTACATCCTTCCATTCACGCTTAATCCGAAGTTCCTTCAGGCTCTCGTCCCTGAGCCTCTGTCCTTCTTCTAAGTCCGCAGGTGGCCCAGACTCATTGTCCATTTGAGGCGTGAGGTCAATCCACATTGCAAGCCCACAGTCCTTCAGTGTTTAAACCTAAGCATGCAAATATGTGAGCTACATACAGTTACATACAGTCATGAATATGGGCGCTACAATCACCTAAATACCAATTAAACACTAGCACACTAAATCATAGTACTGAATCAGGCACACCACCATCCTGGCTGATAAAATCTATCATGTAAACACACCACTTAGGTTCATAACCAAATAACTTAACATGCCTTCCGTACTTTTGGTCTCTTTTTTTTTTTAAAGTAAATTTACCGGAGCACCAAACAGTAAAACAACATACAGTATACAGGACTAGGGTAAACACAATAGACACACAAAAAAAACCCTCAGTCCTTAGATGGATCCCTCTCCAGGCGTCTCCGTCTCTTCACCTCAGGGATCCTGCTGCGCCGTCTCCTCTCCGCCACCGGCAACCACAGATCCCTCGGATTTCTCCAGGCATAAATGGACCTACACTGGTGTGCCTCCATCCAGTCAGGCTCCAACTGGAACTGCCACTGGTCATCCCGCTGCTCCCGTGGACGGTGATCCCGTCGTACTCAAGCATCAACCTTGGTCATCGAGGGAGCCGTCTTCCTTTCATCCAGATCACCAATCCTGCGACAGGCCTCCGTCACTGATCGCTCCAGCTCACGGGCTCTTTTTGGTCTCCTCTTGGCAGGCCGTGGCTGGGAGCGCTTTACGATCACCACGCTCCGCGGTCTAGCCCCTTTTTCTCCCAGCGTAGGCGCCTCGTCCTCATGAGCCTCATTGGGGGTCCCGGCGTGCCAGCCGGAACCCTCGTCCAGGACAGCCTGCATGACGGCATCGGGTTCAGCCTGAGAAGGCTCTGCGTGGCACGGCATGTGCTCTCCCTCTGAAATTTTGTCCAGCCAGTCCGAATCCCACACCTCAGCACCCTCCATGACTGGAACAGGCCGGCCCCAAAGTCCACATCCAGACCATTCTTCCCCCAACACGTTAGAAACGGAGAACCCAAGACTGTAAAATAGGTTACACCCCATAACGTTAACCCCGGATGCTGAAACGTTGATGCAAACTCTGTGTGCCACACTCTCCTTATACCGGGCCTCCATCTCCACATAGCCCAAAATGGCCAACCTGTTCCGTCCATAACCATAATACTCTCCATATTGCCTCCTAATCTGCCGGTGGGGAAACAGTCTTTCCATGGTCGTCAGGTTCAGGATAGAAATAACCACTCCAGTATCCACCAAAAGTGGAACCTCGACGCCATCTAGCATAACAGTGCAGCCGATCCTCCCTGTCGTCTCTGGGGAGACGGTATGCACAACTGTTGGAGTCTTCTGTGCAGCACCTGGTTCACCTCTACGGCTCCTGCGTACAAAGTTGTCGCACACCCTGGCAAAATGGTTCAAAACACCACACTTGCTACAACACTCTCCTTTCGCCGGGCACACCCTGGAATTATAGCGGTGCTCAGTGGACCCACAACCATAACATTTTGCCGTACCTGGGGCAGACCTTATCTTGACCACAGAGGCAAAATCATCCTCTTCGCATTCGCCATCACAAGGGTCCAGGATCGGTGCCTCAGTGCGAGACTCATTCTTGTCCAGAGAAACCCCTTCAGTAAGGCCTCTCGTGATGGTCTCTGCCGCCTCGAACTGTTGGGCAAGCTCGACAGCTTCAGCTAATGTCAACTTCCCTGGGTGTGTCAACAACCTGGACCGGGCTGCCGGGCAGCGGATGTCCTCTGTCAACTGGTCCCGAATCATCTCATCCTCCAGGGCCCCAAACCTGCATTCCCTCTCCAGCTCACAGAGGTCAGCCAAAAATCTTCTCACTGGCTCTCCCGACTGCTGGCGGTGCTGTTGAAACTGAATGCGCTTCACTGTGATGTTTTCCGGCATCCTAAAGTGCCGCACCATTAGCTTCACAACCTCGTCGAAACTGTCAGCACCTCCAAGGTTCTCAAGAATCCTCTGCCCTTCCATTCCCAAATTATGGACCAACACAGCTCTCGCTTGGAGCTTCTCCATCTCGCCCAGGTTTAAGACAACGAGATAGTTGGTGAAGGCAGCAAACCAATAAGGCCACGGCACGGGCGGCTCGCCCAGGGCCTCCAAAAATGGCCGAAAGCTGGCAATGGAATGCTTCATTACCGCTTTTACCTCGTCGTCAAATGTTGTGTCCGTAATTATAGAAATAACGAGGAAGTATTGGTTAACAGGGCTTTATTTCAGGATACAAAACTATATACAGAAGGCTTACGGCACTTGTCTGCATGCCAGGTGGCTCCCACGATGAAAGAGACAGAGCCTCTTCCGCCACTTCCTTTATACCCCGAGTGGCGTCACCACCGGAAACCGGTAGTTAGCCACCCCGATCTAACCCATGTTCAACCTGGCCGCCATCTTACTATTACCAGCCTTTTTCATAAGTAACAACACAATTAACAGCACATGTTACAGTATGCTAACTAGCACGCTAACCCTTAAGCAACAGAGGCTATAGCTGGCATGGAGGCAGAGCGCCGAAGAGGCAGTCTCCCACCGTTAGTCTCCTAATATAGGCACAACATGATGATGTCACATCGTACGTGCGTCCCCACGTCCATGTCGCCTGTTGTTAAGATAAGATAAGCCTTTATTAGTCCCACAACGGGGAAATTCCAGGATTGCAACAGCACAGGGATAGCAACACTCAGAGCAACAATCAGAAGGCAAGAAAAAAAAAAAAACAAGCAAGCAAGAGCAGCTAATAAACATATGTACGTATTACTATAAAATATATATATATACACACACACACAGACACACAGTGCAGAGCATTGTAGCTGGATGGAATAAATCTATGAATATATGAACACACAGTGCAGAGCATTGTAGCTAGATGGAATAAATATGTAAATATATAAACACCCACAGTACGGAGCATTGCAGCTAGGTGGAATAAATATGCAAGTATATAAACACACACAGTGCGGAGCAATGTAGCTAGATGGAATAATATGTAGATATATAAATATATAAACACCCACAGTACGGAGCATTGTAGCTAGATGGAATAAATATGCAAATATATAAACACACACAGTGCAGAGCATTGTTGCTAGATGGAATGAAACAGCATAACCGTCTACTTAGTTATCCTACATGGTATGATTATGTGGTATGATTATGTTAGTATGGGGAATATCTAACATTTATACCCCCTTCCCCCCGGAAAAGCAAGAAAACACCACAAACATTATACGCTTACAGCAGCTTTTTTTTTTTTTTTTACATTCAGAGGCAAACAGAACCTGGGCCAACGGGTGGACTATCGGTTAACCCTGCACGACTGTGTGGATTATTCTGCCACTACTGAAGCAGTCGTGCTCTGTTAAATAGTGCAAAACAGAGTTACTGTTGCAGTTCAACTTCAGGGGCCTCAGTCAAGCCCGCTGTGGGTGCACCCCTGGAGGCGCCAGCTGCAGCAGACCTGGGTGCCATCTTGCTGGAGTCATGGCTCGCTCGTCAGCAATGTCCCAGCCCGGGTCCCACACCAGCTGGGTCGGCTCCAGCATTGCGTCTTGATCTGAGGCAGCTGCTCTTACCATTCACAGACGGCTGGTGTACCATCTCAAACCATCGGCCATCTGGACAGCAGCTGGCCTCAATTGTGCGGTGATTCTCATCTTTGATGGTGGGACCGTCTGTGGGACCAGGCGGTTGGATCCTTGGACCCAAATCCAATCAAGTAGTGCGAGTCGTGATCTGTTCGGCCGCAGTTGGCGCTGCTGCTCTCTTATCCCGGATGCTGGCTGCTGTTGTGGTGGCATGCCGTTCACGCTGGAGACAGTACGTGCCCTCAGTTGGCATTGTTCAGCTGGGTCCTGCTGGGCCACAAACTCTCTATCCTACTGTGCTGTAGCAGCTCCCTGAGACTGATGCTGGACGAGAATATGAGATGAGTCCGGCTTCTGCCGCCTCTCTCCTGGTGCTGGTTGTGGTCACGGTGATGTGTTGCTGTCATCGGCGACAGGAAGTGTGCAGGGTTGTCATCGTTCACCGGGGTCCCCTTTCTCCACGGACTCCCTCTCCTGCTGCTCCACGGCAGCTCCTTGAAGCTCATGCCGGGTGAGGATTGGAGGCAAGTCTGGTTTGTGCCTTCTCTCCGTGCTGTGTTCTCTCTCCATGCTCTGATCTTTGGCTGTACCCACATCCGGGAAATTATACTCTCTCTCCTGTGATGAGGCAGCAGCTCGAGAATGCCTTGCTGCACGAGGACCAGCTCCGGGTCCCGTGTGGCTGCGGAATGGGGCTCCTGTAGCTGCTTCGGTTCTGCTGAGTTCTGCTCAGTGTGTGGTGCGAGGCAGGAGGTGGCTGCGTCCATGTCTGCATGCAGTGGATTTGAGCAGTTGTCATCTAAATTGAGTTTACCACTGGGTCGGCATGCTGTAGTGCCCTGCTGTCCCACGGTGTCTACCTCGGGGCCCTTCCGAGAAGGTATGGGATTGGCGGGCTCACCAACTGGGGCAATTGTCTGCACCAGCGGAACTGACTGTGGGGGGCATGGGCTGGGGCTAGTTAGCCGTGATGCTACCAGGGCTGTCATCTCCAGCTGGCATGCTAATTTCATCACCTCCGTCTCCGATAGGAGGTGCAGTGTCTCCAACAGCGTCTCTTGTAGCTTTTGCACCATGTCTGCCACTGGGTGGTTGTCTGGCTCCTCCTGCACTGCGTACCATATCGCTGGATCTGCAGTTTACCACTGTGAGTGTATCAACCTGTCCTCTGCGTGTCCAAACTCGCACGTGCTAGTCAAACCACGAAGGGTGGCTAAGTACTGTAGGCCCAACTCGTCCAGTCGCTGTCGGCGCCAGTAGAACACAACTCTCTGGGCCATTACTTTCTGTGGAGCAGTGAAATGTTTGAGTAACAAGGTGACACATTCGCTGTAGGTCTCCGCCAGACCCAATGCATCCAACATAGGCTGTCCTTCTAAGCCAAGGCTATCACGTAGCTCAGCATGTAAACTACACTCGACAGCGTTAGCTAGGCCCCTATCTGACACATATGTCTGAAACAACTCAAACCAACAAGGCCACGGGATGGGCAGCTCACCTGGGGTCCTGAGGAATGTCGGTGGGAGCACCGACCACTCTTCCAGAAATGCATTCAGATTTAGGAAAAACTTCGCAATTTTCTCCTCAATATCCATTTTTCTCCTCGTTGCCAAATGTTATGTCTGGATTTAGGACATCGGAGGCAGGAGTTGTACCCAACGATAACTTTATTACAAGACACAGTTAACAGCACATGTTACAGTATGCTAACTAGCAAGCTAATCCTTAACTGACAGAGGCTAAAGCTGGCACGGAGGCAGAGCACCAAAGAGCAGTCTCCCGCCGTTAGTCTCCTAATATAGGCACGGCATGATGATGTCACGTTGTTTGTGCGTCCCCACGTCCATGCTGCCTGTTGTTAGTATGGGGAATATCTAACATCCACTGGACCACTCTTGGTCTGGCCTTTCACCAAGACAAGTTTGTCTTGGGAGACCCTGCTAGGGGCAAGTTGCCCCTGACAATATAGCTCCTGGGATCACTGGGGCACACAAACCACTCCACCATGATAAGGTGACAATCCACAGAGGGGATTCTGTTTATCAGTGGAAAAAAGTTACTCTAGTATAATCTTTTAAATATTCACAATAACATAAAAATTAGTCAGTAGAAATCAACATTAGACCTATCTACTAAAAAAAAATTCTATAAAAAACTTTCGAGTGAAATATACACGTTTCTTTCCACATGATATATACCTAGGTTGTAAAAGAAACCAAAGCTAAGCAAAAGTATTTAGCATTTTGTTCAATTACAGTTTAATCTGCAGAATATTAAAGTATTGGAGTAAAATCTGTCATAATATTCATAGTTTATGCATAGTGCATGCAAAGCCCTATAGTGATTGTCGTGATACACCAGTCCAAACACAGGCTACGGAAGGATGTTGCTAAGCAACCTAAAAATAATCTTAAGGGGATAAAAGGGAGGGTGAGAGGAGAAAACAGCCAAACATTGCAGAACACAGAGGATAGATGGCATCATGGTTATGGCCACAGAGGAAGCCAAGAATCCAGATTTAAATGTGAAATGATCAAACTAGAAGCATGCCATTTATTGGCTGCTGTCAATGTATGAATCAGAATGAGATGAGAAGATTTTAGGTATCAAAGTGTCCTGACATCAAGAGACCAAAGGTTTGAATTGAGGGCCCTAGGGGCCTTTAGTTGATCTGGCTTGAGTCAGATTGAGTAGAAAGGCAGAACTAAATACCCTGGGTTCTCTGTAAAATTCAAATTTGGTTTAAATGTGGTGCTGCACCCCTGGATCTAATTGGGAGCCAAGAGGCCCAAACATGACCATCTGTCTATAGTAAAGCTGTCTCTGCAGGGGTTCTGGACAGATTGTGGCGTGACTCTCCAGAGATGTTCTCTCCTCTTACAGCTGTGTATGTAAGGAGTCAAGCCTGGAAGAGACGATGGTCTGTGTTTGTATATATGAGAGGACAAATATGCATATGTTACCTCACCAGTCTTGTTTCAGATTTTATGGGCACTAAGGATACAAAAAGTATAAAACTTAGAATGAGAAAGAAGAAAACATTTTAAGGGTCCCATTTATTGCAGTTTTTCCACATTTTGACAGTTCCCACAGATCTTAAAGGAATGTTTGTGACATACTTCGACCAAATTGCCTTTAATTATTGCAGCATCAATGAGGATCGTCTTTGGCAGCCTTCCTCAGAATGGTTCATTTCAATGCATGTCTCTTTAAATGCCCAAGAGCTGCAGTCAACACCACCTTCCTTCTTTCATCACTATAGAGAGCTTAAGTCATGCCCCCTCTACTCCATATGGGATCTTACTTTGGAAAAAATCTCCATCAGAGTGAATTCAAGTGAGAAATTATCTTTCGATCCTTATCTAATTTTGTCACGAGTTACACATATGATGCTTGTCAATTTAAAAGATAATTTTCCACATAATTAACAGTTTAGGTTGCCATCCAACTGCTAAAGTATAAGGTTGTGAAAATACGTAAATTGAAAGACTACAAAAACAGATGCCCACAAGTTATGTCATTGTTTTCAAAGAGTGCCCGGGGGGAAGTAATTAACAGTCCTTTGGACCAGCTGCAGCTCTCAAAATACAATACATTTGTGTTGTTTTTCTCCTCTCTGGATGATTTTTTTCATCAATCAGAAAACAAGAGGTGAGCTTTGACAGAGAAACCGCCATAATCGTGTTTGGTGACATATATAGTCTGAGACAAGGAGAAGTATTTCACTAAGTGGTTTTAAAAAAAATCTAAATATGCCTCTTTTATTATCAAAGAACCAACAACTCATGGGGTGGCTGTAGTGCAGGTGTAGTGTGGTCGACCTCTGATCAGAGGGTCAGTGGTTTGATCCATGCTTTCTTTGCAGTCTGCATGTCCAAGTGTCCTTGAGCAAGACACTAGCCATGTTTACATGGACACAAGTAACTGGATTAAAAGCCTGATCGGAATAAAAATGCTTCATGTAAACATGCCAATCTGAATATTCTGACGCGATCACACTCATTCGAATCAAAATTTCATTCCGATTCAGACGGGTGGGTTATGCCGATTGTTAATCCGATTGGTGCGTATGAAAACACTTATTCCAAAGGTTGGGCAGAAAATATGCTTACTGCGCATGTCTGTACGTCAGCCACACGTCGACGTGGCATATTTCCGCCTATACAGCAGCTAGCGGAAGAATAACGGGAGTAAAACAAAACTGGTCTGTATCGTCCTGCTGTCTCCCTCTGTTCGTCATATGCGGAAGTATGTACTTGTAGCTTCATTACGGAGACCAGCAGAAGCAAAAGTACAGTCTGAATAACACAATACAGGTCCATTTCAAAAAGAGAAAGACACAATGCGGGGTTTGTTTACATCGGAAGTTGCTTCTTCTACTATTTCTGGAATGTCGGATAATTGTGCGCATGTCAAAATGATTTAGTCCGTTCAAATGTGTGACACATGGAAACGCACATCCTAATCAGATCAGCTTTTTCAGGATCCATGTAAACAGTAAAGTTCTGATCTGAATTGTAATCAGATTGAAGAAATTTTGCCCATGTAACTGTGGCTACTGAACCCTGAATTGCTCCTGGTGATTCAGGTCAGCTCCGTTGCCATCATTGTGTGAATGTGTGTGTGAATGGGTGGATAGCAGGATCTGTAAAGTGCTTTGGTCATCCAAAGATGACAAAAAAGCACTATATAAGTTAACACCATTTACCATTTTTACCATTTAACTTTAATGACATGGGAAATTGTATTTTAAAATGACAACCATCATATGTGTAACTCATGGTAAAATTCAATTGGGATCAAAAGATAATTTCTCTCTTGCCATTCACTCCAATGAAGATTTTTTTCTGAAGTAAGGTCCCATATGTGGAAGGAGATGGGGCACAATTTAGGCTCTCTATTGCTAATCATAGCCTGAGCCATCCATCCATAAATTCATACATTCATCCATTTTCTACCGCTTTTCCAGAGATCCAGGTCGTAGAGGCAGCAGCCCAAGCAGAGAAGCCCAGACTTCCCTCTGCCCAGCCACCTGCTCCAGCTATTCAGAGATACCAAGATGTTCCCAGGCCATCTGGGAGACGTAATCTCTCCAGTGTGTCCTGAGCCAACTAATAAAAATGTTTTCTTATCTGACAGCCATATCTGCCGCTTTCTGTTATTGCAGTACTGATCATGTGCAGTCCTATTTGTCACTGTCTGCACTTACACTACCGTATTGAACTTGCAACTGTGAGTATTACTGCTCTACTTTTCTGTATATAAGATTGCTGGGTTTCATCGTTTATCTTTATTTGCACTATGGGATGTCTGGATCTATGTTGGTCCTGAATTAGCAAAATCAATAGTGACAACAGAAACAAACAACAGTGGTTCTGTAAATGAAATAGAAAATAGAAATCCAAACACAATCTTTTTGGGTGCAGTTACTGAAAAGGAAATTATCAAGACTGTGAGTAAATTTAAGAACAAAAAATCAACGGACTGGAATGAAATTGACATGACAATAGTGAAAAAAGTAATTGAAGGAATTGTTAAGCCACTCACCCACATCTGTAACCTGTCATTTCAAACTGGTAAATTTCCAAACAAAATGAAAATAGCAAAAGTAATACCTCTATACAAAACAGGAGACAGTCATTGTTTCACAAATTAAAGGCCAGTCTCTTTACTCTCACAATTCTCCAAAATACTTGAAAAAATCTTCACTAAGAGACTGGATAATTTCAATGAAAAACACAACCTCCTTACAGATAGCCAGTATGGTTTTAGAGCAGATAAATCTACATCTTTGGCACTGATCGAACTTATAGAAGAAATTACTAGTTGTATAGATAAAAAAAAAAGTTTGCTGTAGGAGTATTTATAGATTTAAAGAAAGCTTTTGACACCATTGACCACAGAATACTACTAAGGAAACTGGAAAGGTATGGGATCAGAATCAGAATCAGAATCAGAAATCAGAATCAGAATCAGAATCAGAATCAGAAAAAGATTTATTGCCAAGTACATTAACAGATCACTGATAACATACGAGAGAATTTGACTTGACACAGAAAATGAACCTGCATTTCCAGTGACACGGCTGCATCGGGGACGCGCCTGCCAATAGGATGGTACAGATAAGAAATCATACAATAGGAAGGAGCAAAAAAATCATTGAATTCAGAATATTGACCATAAGTAATCAATATTATGATTACAAAGACAAAAAAAGCCCACGATGCACATTCAAGACCAGAGTCCACAGGACACAAGGAGAGCAGTGAATGTTATCTTGTTGTCAGTTTCTGGGTCAGTGTGGATGTAGTGTTGAAGCAATGTTGTATCAATATGAGCACAAGGACACTTTGGCAGAAGATGTTTTGTCTGGCTGCAGCAATTGTCCTTGGCAATTGTCCCAAGCAGCTACTGTCCAGAGGCCATGTGCTCAGTGTTTTGAAAAACAAAGACTGGGGATTATCAGGAGGATTTTTGTAAGGGAAATTGAGCCAAATAGACTGAACACAGAGAAAGAACTTTATTTTCTTCTGCAGATTCAGTGTTTAATCCTTCATTGCGAGGGCTTTGAGTCCGTCGTGGATAGACTTAAGCGTAGATGTAATCCACCTTCCGAGACAGTTCTCCATTTGTCGCTATCAAAGTCTCCTCCATTTTTCCAATTTGATGGATGCACCTCGCGTGGCCAGCATTTTGATAGGTTGTATCCATCTTCAGCAATTTGCGGTACACCAGGACAATCCCAGTTCCAATCAGAACGATCCCAGTCACCATTATTACGAAGATATACAAATCTTCAATATCTTCGATAGAGAGATTACTCAGGCACAAGATCCTCCAAACACTTGTCACCCGTAAATAGCCCGCTGGAGCCGTCCCTGCGGGGCAAACAGCTTCCCCCGGAGCACTATTCCTTGTTGAAAAAATAGTGTCAATTGCGTTCAAAGCCCAGCTTATCAATTCCATGATTTCTTTTCGATAATCAGCAGTAGACGCAGACAGACAACAGCAAGCTGGGATCCAGTTAGTTAGGGAAGTGGGGAGCTAGAGCAGAGAGAAAAGAGAGAAGCGTCTACTCTCCTTGAAGAGCGGAAGTGAAGTGGGATAAGAGGGGTCGGACTGAGTTGGGTGGAAAGTTATTTAAGTAACAGACAACAATTTGTACAAATTGGTGAGCACAAATCACCCTTCATGGACATCACTTGTGGTGTGCCCCAGGGGTCAGTTTTGGGACCCAAACTCTTTATTTTGTATATAAATGACATATGCCAAGTATCAAAAATTCTGAAATTTATTTTGTTTGCGGATGACACAAATATCCTTTGCACTGGTAAGAATTTGCAGCAGGTTTTAGAGGTGGTCACAACTGAAATGAAAAAGTTAACGCAGTGGTTCAACAAAAATAAATTATCTCTAAATCTAAAAAAAAAACAAAGATTATGTTGTTTGGAAATTATAAAATAAATCATGAAATAATGGTAACGATAGGTGATACCAGAATAGAAACAGTACAGGAAAATAAGTTTCTGGGGGTGACGCTAGACAATAAAATCTGCTGGAAACCTCACATCAGTCACATCCGGGCCAAGTTGGCAAAATGTATAGGCATACTGGGGAAGACAAGACACATCTTGGACTATAAATCATTGGTCTTACTGTACAATTCACTGTTTCTACCTTAACTACTGTGTAGAAGTCTGGGGAAACACCTACAAGACCAACCTACAGTCAATATGCACATTACAAAAAAGAGCTATAAGGATAATAAATAATGTAGGATATAGAGACCATACCAATCTGTTGTTTTTAAAGTCACATGTCATAAAGCTCGTCGATTTAGTTAAATTTAAGACAGCACAAGTCATGTACAGGGCAATTAATAATCAACTCCCAACTAATATACAAAAAATATTAAAAAAAAGAGACAATGATCATAATTTGAGAGAAGACTTAAACTTTACAAAACCCAAGATACCAACAACCAAGAAAAGTATGTGCATATCTGTCTGTGGGGTGGATTTGTGGAACAGTCTGGAGCCGGAACTGAAACTATGTACAAACAGAAATCAATTCAAAAAGAGGTACAAACATTATTTGCTGAAAGGATATATGTTAGAAGGGTAGTATTTATATGTACGATTCACTATGCTCACTCTGGGACACTATGAGACACTATGGAATGGTGGGTGGGACAGCACTGTGTATATCTGTGTTGTTTGAGGCTGGTTTTGATGTATGGACATCAATGTATGCTAGGATGGATGGGTGTTAATGTTGATACATACAAAATACAGTTAATTGTTTACTTGGGGTCTTAAATGTGGTAATTTGTATATAATTCACATGAATGTATTTATGGAAAAGAGGAGATGGAATTAATAAGTGTTCACTTCTTCCTTCTTCCTTTCAAACACTGTATACTGTTACTTTATTGCATTTGTCATTTGTTTTGTTTTTGTTATACTTTTTTGTTCGAAATAAAGTATCTATCTATCTATCTATCTATCTATCTATCTATCTATCTATCTATCTATCTATCTATCTATCTATCTATCTTTTCAGCATTACTGTACATAGACTGTTGTTGTTTTTCCAGCCTTATTTCTTTTTCTTTTTTTTATATTGTGCACACCACTGAAGAGAGAGAGAAACACCATTTCAATTCTCCTATATGTCCTGTGTGTATAGTAGTATTTGTGATGTTGTGATTCGGCACCTTTACTGTGAAGTGCGGTGTAGCGGCAGGCACTTCCTGTTCCGCCACTGCACCACCCTATAAATACCAGAGGGCATCCATATTATGGCCTCTTAGACTGGTGCCTTCTGCCTGGTGCCTACCGTGTAACCGCTGTTCCATCAACGTTCAATAAAGCTGTGCTTATCCAGTCACCTGGCCTCATCCTTTACCAAGGTATTTTACCATACATAACAGTACTGACAAATAAAATCTTTGAATCTTTGAATTAAAGAATGAATGCGTCACTGGTGGACAGGAGTGTGTGGTTTTAGTGGTCGATAAGATAGACCAGTCCCAGAAGTGAAATAAGTGCATGTAGAAACATAAATGAGTGCATGGTAGCCCAAGGCGGCTTGCTGATGCTAGCTATATGCTTGGGTTAGCTAGCCACCTTGGGTTTTGGTTAGAGAAATAAAACTATAGTAAACTAAGCTAAAATATCTTTGAATAATGATTTATATGGCCAAATGTTAGTACATGAACAAGGATTCTAGTGAGGGTGAATAGAATCTATCTATTAATTTAAGAAATCTCTGTCTGTGTGTCTGTCTGTCTGTCAGTTCCTCGCGTATCTCCTGAACCGTTCATCGGACCAGGCTCAGATTTTATACATGCTGTGCTGAGGTCACGGGGGTGTGCATCCCGAAATTTCAGCCTCCCCGGATATGCAGAAGTTTAGGAGGACACATTTTTATTGAACGCCCATAGGAGAGCTATGGGCGTTCATTAAAGATTTCCCCTAGCTATGACATGGTTATGACATCACAGGACTTGCTATGACATCATCAAAGATCAAAGGCAGGCATCACTGAACAAGTGGTGACATCAAAGATCAAAGGCAGGTTCCACCATGGTTACTGTTGCCATGGTAACCATGTCAAAGATCAAAGGCAGGCATCACCATGGTTACTGTTGCCATGGTAACAGTAACTTTCTACGGGCATGCAGAAATGCTTGCTTACACTTGCTTTCTATGGGCATACAGAAATACTTGCTTATACTTGATTTCTACGGGCATGCACTGCTTATACTTGGTTTCTACAGGCATACATGGGGATGCACTAGTTTATAGAAAATAGCGATCAAAACTGGCTGGCAATCAACAATTATGCTAATGCCAGATGGTCTGTCAAAAGGTCAAAGGTCAATGTCAGCATTTCCTATGCCCTATTACTATAGAACATGTAAAGTTAGGGTCACCAAAAATGGTACACAGGTTCACCTTGGGATCCTGAACTGTGACTATGGTTTTGGGATCACAAGGTCAAAGGTCAAGGTCAAAATACCCATCCATCCATCCATCTTCTAACGCTTTTCCTGAATTACGGGTCATAGAGGCAGCAGTTCAAGCAGAGAAGCCCAAACTTCCCTCTCCCCAGCCACCTGCCCCAGCTCTTCAGAGAGGATACCAAGGCAGTCCCAGACGAGCTAGGAGTCATAGTCTCTCCAGCGAGTCCTGGGTCTGCCCTGGGGTCTCCTCCCAGAGGGATGTGCCCGAAACACCTCAAGTGGGAGGCATCCAGGAGGCATCCTGATCAGATGCCCATGCCACGTCACCTGGCTCCTTTCAATGTGGAGGAGCAGCAGTTCTACTCTGAGCCTCTCCCGGATGACTGAGCTCCTCACCCTATCTCTGAGGGTGAGTCCAGCAATCCTACGAAGAAAGCTCATTTCAGCCGCTTGTATCTGCGATCTCGTTCTTTCGGTCATTACCCAAAGCTCATGTCCATAGGTGAGGGTGGGAACGTAGACTGACTGGTAAATTGACAGCTTTGCCTCAGAACTTAGCTCCCTCTTCACCACAACAGACCAGTACAACGTCCGCATCATTGCAGATGCTGCTCCAATCCATCTGTCAATCTCTCCCTCCATTCTCCCCTCACTCGTGAATAAGACCCCAAGATACTTAAACTCCTCCACTTGGGGCAGGAGCTTGTCCCCAATCCGGAGAGGACAATCCACCTTTTTTCGGCTGAAGACCATGGACTCAGACTTGGAGGTACTGATTCTCATCCCAGCCGCTTCACACTCAGCGGAAAACCGTCCCAGTAAGACCTGTAGTTCAATGCTGGATGAAGCCAGCAGGACAACATCATCTGCAAACAACAGAGATGAGATCCTGTGGTCACTAAGCATGACATCCTCTGTTCCCTGGCTGTGCCTAGATATCCTGTCCATAAAAATTATGAACAGGGTCCGTGACAAAGGGCAGCCCTGGCGGAGTCCAACTCTCACTGGGAATGAGTCCGACCGAGTGTCAGCAATACGAACCAAACTCTCACAACGGCCGTACAGAGACCAAATAGCTTGTAACAACAAGCCCGGTACCCCATACTCCCGAAGCACCCCCCACAAAAAACCACGAGGGACGCGGTCGAATACCTTCTCCAAGTCCACAAAACACATGTAAACTGGTTGGGCAAACTCCCACGAACCCTTGAGGATTCTCGAGAGGGTAAAGAGCTGATCCGATATGCCACAGCCAGGACAAAAACTACATTGCTCCTTCTGAATCCGAGGTTCGACCAGTGGCCGGACTGTCCTCTCCAGTACCTTGGCATAGACCTTCCCAGGGAGGCTGAGGAGTGTGATCTCTCTAAAGTTGGAACACACCCTCCGGTCCCCTTTTTTGACGAGAGGAGCCACCACCCTGGTTTGCCGTGCCAAAGGCACTGCCCCCAACCTCCATGCAATGTTGCAGAGGTGTGTCAACCATGACAGCCCTACAACATCCAGGGCCTTGAGGTACTCAGGGCAAATCTCGTCCACCCCCGGGGCCCGGCCATCAAAAAGAATTTTAACCACCTTGGCAATCTCAGCCCCTGTGATAGGCGAGTCGTCCCCCTTGTCCACAAGTCCTGCTTCCTCTGTGGAAGGCGTGTCAGTGGGATTGAGGAGATCCTCGAAATGTTCCTTCCACAGCCCGACGATATCCCCAGTCGAAGTTAGCAGTGCCCCATCCGCACCATACACAGTGTGGACAGGGAGTTGCTTCCCCCTCCTGAGCTGCCAGACAGTTTGCCAGAATCTTGTCAAGGCCAACCGAAAGTCTTGCTCCAGGGTCTCACTGAACTCCTCCCATACCCGAGTTTTTGCTTCAGCAACCACCTGAGCTGCACTCCGCTTGGCCTGCCGGTACACCTCAGCTGCTTCGGGAGTCCCACAAGCCAACCAAGCTTGATAGAACTCCTTCTTCAGCTTAATGGCCCCCCTCACCACTGGTGTCCACCACTTGGTTCGGGGGTTGCCACCACAAGATGCCCCGACGACCTTGCAGCCGCGGCTCTGGGCAGCCGCTTCAACAATTGAGGTGGAGAACATGGCCAATTCAGACTCCATGTCTCCAGACTCCCTCAGAATGTGGTTGAAGTTCTTCTGGAGGTGGGAGTTGAAGACCTCCCAGACAGGGGCCTCAGCCAGACGTTCCCAGCACACCCCACTATACATTTGGGTCCACCAGGTCTGAGTGGTATCCTCCCCTGCCATCGGATCCAATTCACCACCAGGTGGTGATCAGTTGAAAGCTCTCCACCGCTCTTTACCCGAGTGTCCAAGACATACGGTCGCAGGTCTGATGACATGATAATAAAATCAATCATTGACCTGCGACCTAGGGTGTCCTGGTGCCAGGTGACCTCCCTCATGGATTGTCACCTTATCGTGATAGGGGGTATGCATACCTTAGTGATCCCAGGAGCTATGTTGTCCGGGGCAATTTGCCTCTGGTAGAGTCACTCAAGATAAACTGGTCCTGGGTGAAGGGCCAGAGTAAGAACAATCCAACAGACTCTCATGATGAATGCTAGAACAAGTATTCAGTGTACCCCGCCCGGTATGGGGTTACTGGGGCCCCACCCTGGAGCCAGGCCTGTGGGAGGGGCTCGATGGGTAGCATCTGGTGGCCGGGTTTCCACCCATGGGACCCGGCTGGGCTCAGCCTGAAGGAGTTATATGGATCCGTCCTCCAGTGGGCTCACCACCTGCAGGAGGGACCATGGGGGTCCAGTGCTATGTGGATCAGGTGGCGGTCAAAGGCGGAGACCTTGGTGGTCTGATCCCAGGCTTCCTAAACTGGCTTTTGGGATGTGGAATGTCACCTCTCTGGTGGGGAAGGAGCCTGAGCTGATGCATGAATATAGTCGGCCTCACTTCAACACACAGCTCCGGTTCCAAAATCAGTCTCCTGGAGAGGGGCTGGAGCTTGGCCTACTCTGGGGTTGGCGAGAGGCGACAAGCAGGGGTGGGTATTCTTGTATCCCCCCACCTTGCTGCCTCTATATTGGAGTTTTCCCCGGTGGACAAAAGGGTTGTTTCCCTGCACCTTTGGGTTGGGAAACGGGTCTTGACTATCATTTGTGCCTATGCACCAAATGATGGTTCAGAGTACCCACCCTTTTTGGAGTTTCTGACTGGGGTGCTGGAGAGTGCTTCTCTTGGAGGCTCCATTGTCCTACTGGGGGACTTCAATGTGCACGTGGGCAATGACAGTGAAACCTGGAGGGGGGTGATTGGGAGGAACGGCCTACCTGATCTGAACCCGAGTGGTGTTCAGTCATTGGACTTCTGTGCTAACCACATTTTATCCATAACAAACACCATGTTCAAGCATAAGGATGTCCATGTGTGCACCTGGTCAAATTGAAATATAAACTATAGCTCAAGAACTACAAAAGCTATGGTTACCATATTTGGTACACAGGTTTACCCTGACCCCTGACTATGGATCTGGGGTCAAAAGGTCAAAGGTCAAGGTTTTAAATCTATAGGGCTGCAAACGGTGTGGGTCTGCAACTTGACTGAGTGCATTTTAGTGTCTAATTGAAGAGAGATTTTAACATTTTTACTGTAGTCATATGACCACCAGAGTGGTGGCCTAGAGGTAGAGCAGCCGCCCCACAACCGGAAGGCTGGGGTTCAAGTCCCGGCCGGGTCATGCCAAAGACCATGTAAAAAGGGAACTTCTTGCCATCCAGCTTGGTGCTCAGCAATAATGGAATGGAGGAGGGAAATGTTACCCAGCGGTGACACAAGCCAGTGTACTCACTGTGCCGGTCCCAAGCCCTGGTAAATGGGCAGGGTTGTGTCAGGAAGGACATCCAGCATAAAAACACCCTTGCCAAATCAACATGTGGATCATCACAATATAAGGTGATGATACGCTGTGGCAACCCCGGAGGGAGCAGCCGAAAGACAAAAAACAAAACAAAAAGCTGTAGTCATATGACCAAAGAAAGCATTTTAGAAGGTTAAACCCCACAAAGCACACCATAAGTAACTAGGCTCTGTGGCTCTTTTGGCCATGACAGCTGACTCTTTGTGACTTTAACAACAAATGTTTCTTTTTTTAAATAACCCATTTCCAGTAAAAACAGTCTCAAATTTATGAGAAAATCTGCTAATTTAAAACATTTTTAAAAAAGCAACAAATATGTGACAAAATTTGCAAATGCAAAAGAAAAATGTTGCACATTTATAGGGAAAAAAAACATTGCACATTTAAAAGAAACCAATTTGCAAGAAAACAAAAGTTAAAAAAAAGTTGCAAACTTACAACAATAAAATCACACTTTTTTATTATCCCATGATAACTTGTTTTTTCCCAAAGACCAATGAAAAAAGTCAGCAGCAGCCACATCTCTAGGCTTCCACACTAGAGTTGCAGATTTACAAAAAAGTAAGTTTTAAGGAAAAAAGACTCAAATTTACCACAACCTCAAACTTACAAGAAAACATTTACATCTAAAAAATAAAAACACATATCACAAAATTACAAGAAAAATCACAAGATTATGAATGAAAAGTTGGGTATGAACGTAAAACTCTCTTAAATTCATTAATCGTGGCATCAGAAAATGCCAAACATAGCAAAGGTTTGACATATACACAGACAGCTAGTCCATACAGTCACATCTCAAAAAATTAGAATATCATGAAAAAGTTCAAGTTTTTTTGTCACTCATTTCAGAAAGTGAAATCCCTATATTATATAGCTTCATTACACATAGAGTGAAATATTTCAAGCCTTTACTTCTTGAAATTTTGATGATTATGGCTTACATATTATGAAAACCCCAAATTCAGTGTCTCAGAAAATTAGAATATTGTGAAAAAGTTCAATATTGAAAAGTCATGGTGTCACGCCCTAATCAGCCAATTAACTCAAAACACCTGCAAATGTTTCCCGAGCCTTTAAATGATCTCTCAGTCTGGGTCAGTAGGCTATACAATCATGGGGAAGACTGCTGACTTGACAGATGTCCAGAAGACAGTCATTGACACCCTCCACAAGGAGGGTAAGCCACAAAAGGTCATTGCTAAAGAAGCTGGTTGTTCACAGAGTGCTGTATCCAAGCATATTCGTAGAAAGTTGAGTGGAAGGAAAAACTGCGGTAGGAAAAGGTGCACCAGCAGAAGGGATAACCGCAGCCTTGAGAGGATTGTCAAGCAAAATCCATTCAAGAATTTGGGGGAGCTTCACAAGGAGTGGACTGAGGCTGGAGTCAGTCCATCAAGAGCCACTATGCAGACAAATCCTAGACATGGGCTACAAATGTCACATTCCTCGTGTCAAGCCACTCCTGAACCAGCGACAACGTCAAAAGCGTCTTTCCTGGGCTGTGGAGAAAGAGAACTGGACTGTTGCTCAGTGGTCCAAAGTCCTCTCTTCAGATGAAAGTAAATTTTGTATGTCATTTGGAAATCAGGGTCCCAGAGTCTGGAGGAAGAGTGGAGAGGCACAGAATCCACGTTGCTTGAAGTCCAGTGTGAAGTTTCCACAGTCAGTGATGATTTGGGCTGCCATGTCATCTGCTGGTGTTGGTGTAGTGTAGTTATTTATTGTTCATATTGTGTTATATTTGGAGCTCTTATTTGTGTGGCTCAGGGTGGTGGCTCCATGTTCCGGTTCCGCTAACTTCGTGCATATAAGAAGGGCTGCAGGTGGGAGGGGTGCTCTCTTCTGCCTTTACCTTTGCAGCAGGTGTATGTGTGGTCAGGTGCACTGCACCCTGTAATATAATAAACGTGTGTTCAGCTCCACTGTTGCTCTCCTCCTTGACTCCAGTTCCAGACATAACATTTGGCATCAAGAGGAAAAGCCATGGAAGCGTGTGGGGCACCGATTTGGCCTTTCTCGGAGCTCCCAGGTGAGCCGCCGGTGCTGTGGCCTCAGTGGTACAAAGCCTTTAAAACATACATGTTGGCATTGGACCTGGGAAGGATGGAGAACCTGAGGGCATGTACGTTGCTTGTGCACAACCTGGGTATGGAGAGCCAGAGGATTTTGGGCACTCTTGGTGACGTGGACAATTGTGAAGAAGTGGTCAAGCTGATGGCACGCCATGTCAGAGCACCGGACTACGTAATTGTCTGGAGGATTAAATTCCGACAGTGCCGCCAACAGGTTGGCAAAACCATCCAGCGGTTTGTATCAGACTTGAAGCAGCTAGCTGCTGAGTGTTGGTTCAGACTGTTGGAGGAAGAAATGGTTAGTGACCAGTTGGCAGAGCACACCAGCTGTGCTGCGTTCCGGTCTGGGCTGCTCACATTTCCAGATGAGTTGGTGCTGGCCAGGGCAGTCAAGTTGGCTCTCCAGCTGGAAGCAGCGGATGAGCTGACTCGGGAGCTAAGTGAGCATCTGTCACCAAGAAAGTTGGGATCCTCCATGGCTACACAGGCAGTGGACCCAGACAGTGATGGGAGTGTCGAGGATGATGCCGAGAGTGCCAACGCTGTATGGACGAGGTCTTCCCCGGGGAAGCCCAGGTGTATGGGCTGCGGATCCACGAAACACCGCTACAAGGCCAGAGAGTGTGCGGCAAGAGAAAAGTGCTGCGGCAATTTTGGCCGTCTACATCATTTTGCGAGGATTTGCTAGTCAGTGGAACAAGAGAGCCTGCACAAGAGCTCAACTCCTCCCGCCCCGACAGTGATTCATACGGTGTCCCCGAATACCAGTGGGCGCACACATTGCACGGTAGAGTTGGACGGAGTACCGGTATCGATGCTGATCGACACGGGGGTGGAGAGTTCGCTGCTGAACTGGGCTATGGTTAGAGAATGTTTTCCCCACTATGAATTGGAGGTGACTCAGAGCCACTCTACGGCTATGGAGGAGGATGATTGGCCACGGTGGGTACCGTCAGACTGACGGCTCGGTACAAGTCGGCGGAGATGGCCGATGTGGAGTTTGTCGTGATGGCCTGCGGCACGAACATCATGGGCTGCAACCTATTCTATGGCCTGGAGTTTTCCATTAGGAGCAGCGCTGGGGAAGAGTGGTCGGGCTACGGACTGTGGGACTGACCAGCTCCAAGAGTTCGGGACGACGCTGTGTGGGATGAACAATTGCTGGGCACTCCGGAAAGTGGCCAGGCCTTGTTGCGCTCAGGGTCGCCATAGGAGGGCCCCGGTGCCAATGTCCGAGTTGCCCTGGACGAGGGTACCAGGCAGCACGAGGGAGAGCCTGTGGCGGCGAGCGGTGCCCAAAAGATGGTCACAGGTGTTCCTGGAGCACGGCTGTGGTGGGCCAGTGAACATGGGGCCACATCGGCAGGATCTGCAGCGGATTTACAAGCAGTCGGGGCAGGACCGAGTGGCACTGGGAGAGCGAGTGCCAGGCGGAGACACCGCAGGCCGTGCAGGGCCCCGCTTGGAGTCGCGGACTGTGTTAGGGCTCGGGCAGAGGCGAGGTCCAGGCAGGTGAGAGAAAAGCGGAAGATGGGGCAGTACCAGGGCTGGCTGCAGGTGACGGGAGAGCAGCATGATGGTTATCTTCTGCTGTTGGATGGCTTGTGGTGCCATCCTAATGAGTTATGGTGTGCCCTGAAAAAGGTAGTTGGGCACGGCCCCAGACAAATGGAGCGCTCAGAGGTGTGGAGGAGAAGGCACATCAGGACTGAGGTGACCAGCTGTGGCCCAGGAAGCGAGCTAACTCCTGGAGCGGACTGACTGGTGAAGGGTCTGGGGGAGCCACAAGTCATCCTATGTTTTGATGTTAATATGTATTTATAGTTCTTGGATTATTTTGGTGTTATATTTAAGTAGGAGACATGGCAGTATTTTTTTTTTTTTTTTTTTTTTAGCAGGACTTTTATATATTATAGGTGGCAGAATAACCTGCCTTGCCATGTGGGGGGTAGGACGGCAGTCTACCTGTCCCCCCTAATTTTAATTATTTTGTGTGAATGTCATAGGCCCCTTTTTGTGATTTTAGTACAGTTCTGTTTAGCGGATGATTCAGGCTCCAAATTGGGGTGGGCTGATTGTATGTGTGTCTTTTGGACCTTTTCTGCAGGAGGAGGGGAAATGTAGTGTAGTTATTATTTATTGTTCATATTGTGTTATATTTGGAGCTCTCATTTGTGTAGCACGGGGTGGTAGCTCCATGTTCCGGTTCCACCAACTCCATGCGTATAAGAAGGGCTGCAGGTGGGAGGGGCGCTATCTTCCACCTTTACCTCTGCAGCAGGTGTATGTGTGGTCAGGTGCACTGTGTGCCCTGTAATATTATAAACGTGTGTTCAGCTCCACTATTGCTCTCCTCCTTGACTCCATTTCCAGACATAACAGTTGGCCCACTGTGTTTTCTGAAGTCCACGGTCAACGCAGCCATCAACCAGGAAATTTTAGAGCACTTCATGCTTCCTTCTGCTGACAAGTTTTATGGAGATGCTGATTTCATTTTCCAGCAGGACTTGGCACCTACCCACATTGCCAAAGGTACCAAAAGCTGGTTCAATGACCATGGTGTTACTGTGCTTAAATGGCCAGCAAACTGGCGTGACCTGAACCCCATAGGGAATCTATGGGGTATTGTCAAGAGGAAGATGAGAGACGCCTGACCCAACAATGCAGATGACCAAAGCAACCACAGGGTGATTTCTATTTCTTGAAATTAAGGCTTGAAATATTTCACTCTATATGTAATGAATCTATATAATATATGGGTTTCACCTTCTGAAATGAGTGACAAAAAATAGTGAACTTTTTCATGATATTCTTATTTTTTGAGCTGTACCTGTATAAAGGAGAGAGCATTTAACCTTTACCACTGGAGCCACTGCTTAGAAACGCTTGCTAAAGGCGTGCCCCCCTCATTATTTTCCACATCATGTTTTGCTCCCCCCTTTTTTTACGAGTCGACCATGTTTTTCCATCCAGATGTGGAGCCAATGAGCGGAGCTGCTGCTGCCGTTTCCACTGGGAGAAGGAGGCGGAGGAAGGAATGCCGCAGGATGCTCGTTATTATGGCTGTCAGAGCCAGCAGAGATTAGATAAATTGCCATATTTGATGTGAGATTCACGGGAGTGACCTGCACCATGTCTGCCGCTGCTGTCGCGGTATGGCTCGGCACGGGTACGTAATGGGCTAAAGCGGTGTGTCGGGATATTTCCAGCCGTCGGTCTGTGATGTGGTGACCGTTAGCTGGCTAGCATAGCATGTTAGCTTGCTACTGTTTAGCTGCGCTGCTCATTTTTTTCAGAGGAGATGAGGAGGAGACAGAAATGGCTCCCCATATTATTACAGCTACAAGACGAGCAGACCCGGTTATTTATATGGTAATTTCCCTCACATTTCTAACAGCCTTTTAACGCATTTATTTAAGTATTCATGTTTCTTCCCATCCGTTTATTAAGGCTATTTTCTCTGATCCAATACATAGTTGACGTAACTCAATAATCTGTAATAAATCCTGCCTACATTAAATGTAATTTGTGGTGTAGCTATGTGGATTATTTAAAAAAAAAGGATTTTATGGGTGGTGTGAGCTAAGATAATTAGTTGCTATTTATTGTGATGCTGAAACATTCACTGATCTCTTTAAAAATCCAAAAGATCCAAAGATATACGTTTAAGTCTCACACATTAATTCCCTATTTTGTTATTGAAAAAGAGGAAACTGGAGCCACAAAAAAACAAAGTCTGAAAGGTTCATTTAAGTGAGGCTTAAAAGCTTTTACATTTGAAATTTAAATGTTCTATATTCTGCATTTTTACCGGGATTAATTATGTTTTGACATCCTCAAAGCCATATGTGTGTATATGTAGTTTTAAAGACCAAAAACAGTTTCTGTGTTACTTTACGGTTCCTCAAAAAGCTCTGTGTTAAGTTCTGTTTGAAACATTTTCTATTCTTCTTCTTCTTTTAGATTTGATTGGCGGTTGGCAACCAGCTTACAGGTGCATTACTGCCACCTGCTTCACTCTACATCATCACTCTATCTGGTCAGGAGCTGTAGTCCTTGACACCACGTACTTCACTCAGTAAACATCACTCTATTTATCAAAAGTCAGAATTCTTCTCAGTTGGCAACCGCTTCTTCGTCTTCGTCTTCTTCACTCTATATCCTTGTATAAGGAGTTCTTATAAGTTCTGAACAAGCTTCTTCTTCTTCAGTGAGATTTCCGTGTCTACATGATGTCTTACAGGTGCATTACCACCACATACATCATTTTATATCACTCTTCTTCATCTTCTTATACAGTAGATCTGATTGCTGGCACATTGACCAGCTCTTCTTCTTCTTCTTTTAGATTCTTCTTCTTCTTTTAGATTTGATTGGCGGTTGGCAACCAGCTTACAGGTGCATTACTGCCACCTGCTTCACTCTATATCATCACTCTGTCTGGTCAGGAGCTGTAGTCCTTCTATCATCATTGCTGTGTCCAATCTTCTTCTTCTTCCTCTAGATTTGATTGGCGGCTGGCAACCAGCCCACAGATGCATTACCGCCACTGACTACTTCTTCTTTTATCACTCCATATCTTTGTATAAGGAGTTCTGAACAACTCCTTATGTGTGAAAGAATTATCCGTCCTTGGACTGTGTCTGAGGTGCGGCCGACTGCTAGTCACGTCCAATCAGTACGGTATGCTCCTTGATGTTTAAGAGCCTCTGATCTGATTGGGTAAAGGGTTTTTGCATGGGCCAGTCACAAAAAACTATGCTATCAGAGTTCATTTGTTTTGTGACTTAGAGAACTGAAAGCAGGGCTTGTTGGTTTGTGATGTCGTAAAACTCAGAAAGTGCAAGTCTCCCTTTCTTTAAGAACTCAGCTAAAAAAAGGGGTGCAGTGTGAATTTCTTTGTGAAGCGAGCGTTTTAATATTTTGACAGTATATACTGTATGTGATCCACAGTCACATTTTATAAAGGTAATACCCATAGAAACACCACTGTGCACAGTATGAGACCTTTGGAACTTTATCTTCGTATTTTTCTACATTTCAACACCCTGCATTTGTATCCTCTCTTTTCTCAATTTTTTTTTTCCAAATTATACACACAAGAGAGGCAAGGCTGAGATGGTTTGGACACGTGCAGAGGAGGGATAGTGATAGGTATATTGGACAAAGGATGTTGAAGATGGAGCTGCCAGGCAGGAGGAAAGGAGGAAGACCACAGAGAAGATTCATGGATTTAGTGAAGGAGGACAATGAGAGAATTGGTGTCACAGAGGAAGATGCAAGGGATAGGGTGAGATGGAGGCGGATGATCCGCTGTGGCGACCCCTAAAGGGAGCAGCTGAAAGAGAAGGAAGAAGAAGAGGTGCCGTGCCACTTATGAGGTCATTTTGAAGATCGCTGCCATTTTTGGTGCTGTTAAAGTAGAGTGCTCTTCATATTCTGTCAACCAGTATGTATATCAAACAGTATATCACATGGATATCGACCATATAATTGAGACAGCGTGTCTTTAAATCAATTGGTATAATAGCAGAACTTCTGTTTTGTTAGTATTTACTAAAGGACTGTTGCGATAGAGTCCATCTCACTAAGATAAACAGTGTGCGTTTTTCAAAAATACTGCTGGGTGACACGTTTCCATTCATGCTTTTATCCATTGATCCAGTAGTTTGCATTGTGCATGCCTATGACACGAAACACCTCACTTTGCATGGGAGAACTGTCCATACGGAGCGATCTGCGGCCCTGAAGCGGCGAACAGCCTTGTACAGAGACGGTGAGTGGGTGTGTGCAGTGGTGCACTTCGTGTGCTGACCCGCCGTCCCCTTCCTCTCCCCTCATAACGCAATGACACGCTCAGCTGGTTCCCCATTAATACTGCCATCATTGTTTTGAGTTGTCTGCTGTGCTCCAGACTTGGCCCACTTTCTTCTACTGTCAGAAATCTGGTCTAAACCGCACCCCTGCTAGAAGTAGAATTTATTCTGAATTATTAACTATTAGAGAAAGCAGTATTTCTTTTACCTAACATGGTACTTTACTCAGCTGTGGATTATCATTTTTCTAGACAAATTACTGATTTACTTACCGATGGAGAGAGCTTGAAGATGTGTCTGTCTTTTTATTTCCATCCATGTTGACTTCTGCTTGTTGTGACACCAGCTACTTTCACTTCCATGTCTTAATGTAGAGCAGGAAGCGTCAGAGTTGTCACAGGCAGAACACCAAACCCTCACTCCAAACACTGGCCATCCTTGTTGCCTGTACTTCCTCGCTAAGCACCAAAAAGCACATGCATTCCTCCTGACCCAAACTACATGTGCGCATGAAGCTGACTCAGCAGAACTAAAGGACACCCTCCTCTTGTCTCTGCCTCAGCTAGTTAGAGGCTCCGCTTAACTTGAGCCAATAGAGAGACAAGGGTGGTTGATTTTTATTTATGTTGCCGAGAGCATTTTTAACCAAGGCATCACTCCTGACATTTCCAAGGTCGGCCCATAAGAGCATAAAATTGGTTTCCCATTTTTACTACCCCTCAAGGTCTGTTAGTGATCTGTGATTGTGCTAATGAACATGTGTGGTGCCTTCAGAAATTACATGAGTAGGTGCAGTTTGTAGGAAAAAAAAGAAAGAAACCCAAGCATATATGTTGGCCTTGTTGTGCATGTAGATTATTTTATACATGATTATGCACAATTTTTTCTGACTGCAGTTAAAGCCATCAGGTTAATCTGCAGTGGACGGTTTAGCATTAACCTTTAATTGGTGATGTATTGCCTGCACAGTGGGAGGGCTGCTGTTCATCATCTTGAGAAGGCCTGGCAGAAAGTCACCCTGCCACAAGTAAGCAAATCTGGTGCTATTAGCAGATCACCAGCGTGACTTAGCCAGTGATCTGGCTCTTCTCGTAATGAAGTACTTAGGCCTGGTCCACACCAAGTTTGTAACATTTTGACAGATTTTGAAAATGTGACAAAAAAAAAAAATCACAGCTTTAGCAAGCTTGTTCCTTTAGTGTGTGAATTGTAGCAGTGTGAGCAAGACAGCACACCACACAATAACACATTCCATTCACAAACAACTAGAGACCCATCCAGTGTTGCCAGATTTTGTGCAACATATTAACTATCAAACACACTCATATAAGACTCACGCAGGCTTTCATTCTCTTCCGTGCATCAGTTCTTTCTCTACCATGTGCACTTTTTGGGTTAGCTTCATATTTTTTGGGGAAAAATGCAGACTGCTAGTGCTAATTGTTACAAGTGACTTTCTGAAAAACAAGCTGAACGGTGTAGAAAATAAGTGGAAATGCCAACTCATGTCTAGGAAATCTCACTAAATCTCTCATAGTCAAATGTGATGTTAGGATATACAAACATTATGGACAATGCTTCTGTCAGCTAACCTTCTGATTGATAATCATCTTGTTTACATGAAAATCTGCAAAGGGCGAGCTCATCTGTCCTCAGAGATCCCCTACAGACAGCATGATATCTGAAATAGTCAGTATAAATATATAACAAACTGGATATTCATGGCTTGAGATCAGAGGAATATCTTGTGGTTTGTGACTGGTATTACCATCAGTGGTGTGAGTGAAATATTCCCTAAAATGAGCTGCTGGCCAGGTTTAAAATATACATAATTATGTTTAGGGATGTTGTTTTTGAATGAAAAAGTCCTTTTTTTTTCATCAGATAAAACACATTTCAGAGCCCCATAGTTCATTTCTCTCAGACTGTTTGGCTGTTTCCACAGAAACTCTGTTCTTTTTCTTTTTTCCGTCACAAGTGTTTACATCACATCCATGACTAGAGCCAGTATCTGACCTTGACCTGGACTGTCTGAATGTGGTCCTTTGTGTGGTAAAGAATTAATGAGGCCCAGTGGGTCACACAGTAGCATCAGAGTGCGCATTTAGATTTTGCGACTCGGCTGAAGTCGTCACTGAGTAACCAGCCTGCTGAACCTGAATGAGGTTTTTATTTTTGTCTGAGAACAACCTAGATCCTAATGACACGGGTGCAGCAGTTAACGTAAGAAGAGCTATCACATGCTTTAGTCTTGCTCAGGTGGTGTTTTTGAAAGGAGATGGTGGTGGGTATAACCTCAGGATGTTGAAATAACACTGCCTTTACTGGCTGCTAAATGTTATTGATTGTATCATGCTGTGCTTGAGCCCTTGGGTACATTGGACATATGGTCAGTTCGGCATCTCTGTAACTGGCCACAGCTGCAGTTCAGTTAATCATGCAAATGGGGGATGTTGTACAACTGTTCAGATTGTAGCAGTTTGACCTTTAGATACTGAATTTCTTGATAATCTGCAGCTCTCTTTCCCCTAATCTTCCTTAACTCTTTTGTGAAGGCTGCTCATAGATAACAGCAAAATATCACACTCTGACTTCCATTTTCAGGGATTAAAGTGTAAATCTTGCTCTATTACTCTTTTATCAGCTGACTTTCCTAGCTTCTGTTCAGTGCAAAAGTATAAAGAACTTATTAAAGTGCTAATAATAATGGTGTACAATATGTTCCATTAATGGCAATGTTAAGTTTTAAAATGATGCAGAAAATAGTGAAAATTTGCCATTTTGCCAGTGGGAAGGCACAGAGATGCAGAGCATTCCCAGGCTGCTTAATGTGTCTGAATTAAGCAGCCCCCCTCCCCCCCACACACTTGGTCTCAATCTCCCATGGTGATTAAAAATTTTGTTCCCACCCACTGTGGGAGATGGAGGGAGAGAAATGAGAATAGAAATACTTCGTAAAAATGTAAAGAGGTTAAAATTACACAAGTGAGAGGAGAAGCAAGACAGGAGCAAATACTGAATGAGAAGGGTGCACATGGAAGGAGATGGAGAGATGGGTAAATCACCTCCAGTCTTTTTATTGTGTAAACTTTTGTGAAAGTGCTGCCATTTCCCTAGTGATGCCCTTCACAAATAAAGGCTAAATGTTTGTGTTTGAAGCAGAGTGGGCTAAACAGGCAGCATAATGGAGATAGAGTGGGGGAGGGCATAAAATGACTGAAGGACTCTCGTTGCTGCTGCTTTTACTCACAGCCCCCTTTATTTCCTTTCAACTTGAGCAGCTTGTTTTTTTTAATATGTAATACTCTTTTCTTTCCGAGCAGCTGGCTTTTTCTGTACTTCACTTTGTGTAAAGCTAATGTCTTTACCTTAATTAGGAAGCGGGGCCCACGAGAAAAGTGGACAGATCTGCAGTTGCAACTAGTACTGAGTCTATTTGAAGTAGCCCCAAGAGAACTGGAATTATTCTGCATCCACTGATTTCAAAAAATTGTGTTTCAGTGGTCACCATCTTGTCAAGGTCGCATGCGGACCGCAATGTCTACCCCTCTGCAGGGGTATTGTTCGTCCATGTTCTGGAGAGAGAGCACTTCAAAGGAGAGTTTCCTCCTTACCCAAAGTCAGGTATAATCTCATCGCATCCACATCCCACATGATGGGCTTGTGTACCAGTTGGAGTAAAAGATCTAAGAGTTTATGTGCCTGCAAAAGATATACACCAATCAGGCATAACATTATGAGCACCTACCTAATGTGTTGGTAACCCCTTTGCTGCCAAAACAGCCCTGACCTATCAGTCACGGACTCCACTAGATCCCTGGGGAATTTCGAGGAGTACAACAACGAGTTTGAGGTGTTGACTTATCCTCCAAATTTCCCAGATCTCAATTCAGTTGAGCTGAGAGTGAGATCTGTGGGATGTGCCAAGACATTAGCAGTAGATCCTTTAAGGTAGTGATAGCCAAATGAGGCTTTCTGGAGGACTTGAGGCCTTTCATCAAAATGGTTCACATAGACAAGGCCTCATGCGGGACTTCATTTTCTCTACCAGTCCATCTAGTGGACAAAATGTATACAACATGCTGATTTTTACAAGGGTAAGGGATAAGGACCTGCACTTGTGGTTTAATGTGTATTTTTTCAATTTCAATAAATGTTGTCTTTTAATAAATATCAATGATCATAAGACAGAAAAATAATAAAACTGAGGTGACTACAGTGATTGTGCTTGTGCTACTTATCCATTTTTTAAAAAGAAATAACTTTTCAACAGTCATACTGTCCTTCTCAGTACATTCATCTCTGTCCTTATTGTCATGCAGGGCACAGTAGTACCTTAGCATAATGATGTGTTATTGTTGTATCCAAGCTCTTTCAAACACAACAGACACTTCACTGTGCAAATAAAACTAAATTATTAGAATGCCCCAGCTGGGACTTGAATCCCAGCTTCCCAATTGCAGGAGACATATTTTACCAATAAGCTATTACTTAATCATGAGTACTTGAGGCTTTCTTGAACACTTGAGCCTTTCATCAAAATGGGTCACATAGACGAGGCCTCATGTGGAACTTCATTTGCTCGACTAAGCCATGTAGTTGACAAAGTATACAGCATGCAGATTTTTACAATGAGTATTTTTCAATTTCAGTAAATGTGCTGTCTTTTAAGAAATATCAATGATCATAAGGGAAAAAAGAAATAATAAAACTGGGGTGACTCCAGTGAATGTGTCTGTGTTACTTCGTGTGCTTGTAATACTTATCAATTTTTATTAAGAAATAATAAATTTTCAACAGTCTTATACTGTCCCAGTATATTTAACTTTGGCCTGATTCTCATGCAGGGCACAATAGCAATAGTGCCTCAGCATAATGATGCGTCATCATGATCCAAGCTCTTCCTTGAAAATAAAAATTAAAAGAACAACACAGCTGGGATTCAAACCCAGGTCTCCTGCTTGCAAACTGGATATACTGCCACTAAGCCATCACCTCAGTTGCAATACAAAGCCACTATTTGTCAAAAATACATCAATGGGAGAAACAAGCTCAAGTGTTTTTGGTGCTGGCTCCATCTGAAAATTGGCTGTGACAAATCCCTTACACAGTCAAACAAAACAAAACGTGAGGGACGGGGATTTCCATCGGGTAGCACTGCTCAGTTTTATTTTCTCCTGACCCAGTTACGTGGTCTGACATCAACACATATGTCACGAGTCACGCCTCGAAACATGCCTCGGCAGATATTTCCTGGATAAGGTCGGATCACCGTTAGGTGCACCAGTGCCTGCCTGCCCGTCACTACTTTAAGGCCTGTAAGTTAGGAGGTGGGGCCTCTATAGATTGGACTTGTTTGTCCAGCAGGTATCGGCCCAATTCGGCCCGCTCGAGTTGGCAGTGGGCCAAGTTGGGTGGATACCTGCTGGACAAACAAGTTCAATCTGTGGAGGCCCCACCTCATAACTTACAGGCCTTAAATGATCTGCTGCTAATGTCTTGGTGCCAGATACCACAGCTCATCTTCAGGGCTCTAGTGGAAGCTATGCCACAACAGGTCAAGGCTGTTTTGGCAGGAAATGGGGACCAACTTAATACAAGATAAGATAAACCTTTAAATTAGACAGGTGGTCATAATGTTATGGCTGATTGGTGGGCAGTCTAAATGTGTATGCTGTAATAGTTTGGACTTTTCTACAGGTGATGCCAGTAATGACCCAATCACCTTCAACACTAACCTGATGGGTTACCCAGACCGACCCGGTTGGCTGCGTTACATCCAGAGGACTCCCTATAGTGATGGAGTGCTCTATGGTTCCCCCACTGCAGAGCATGTTGGCAAGCCCACTGTGATAGAGGTGGGTGGTCGAACTGCTTTTAAAAGAAAATGCTTTATTTTGTGCTAAAAGCGTGGAACAAAATGTAATGTGGTATTGTATTTTTTTATAGTCTGTGCCATAAAGGTAATACCTTTTACTCAGTCTGGCAGATTTGTGTATGTATTTATCCACAGCATAATGCAATATTACACTTCGGGTCTTTAGACTTAAAATTTCATTATGTTTTTTTATGCCTTCTTTGTCCCCCATGAGCTACAGTAGAAATTCTTCTCTTAAAAGGCTTAACGTTTCCAATGAAGCAACTGTGCCTCTGTACAGTGCCTCAGCTGGGTACAAGAATCAGAGCTGTGTATCTAGCTCAGCCTTGTCCAGAGAGCTGCTGCCATATAAGCTTCACTGATCTGGGCTTAAACTTTTACCCCTGTTTCTTGCAGATTACTGCCTATAACAGGCGCACTTTTGAGACAGCACGGCACAACTTGGTCATAAACATCATGGCTACAGAAGGTAAGACGCGCCAGTGTGGGAGCTTAGATCAAACAGAGATCAGACTGTGCCACTTCTCTGATTAAATCTTGTGGAGCACATTTAGTATTGGATGGTTTAATGGGCTTCCCTGGAGAAATAAAGTTACATTTGATGTCTTTTATCAACCACAACCAAAAGTCGTTCTTTAAAAGTAACTTCACTGCATTTAATAGTTGCTATTGCTTTCATTCAAAAATAATTATATCAGCAATTTAATAACAACTTAGGTTGATCACACACTAGACCAGGGGTCACCAACTGGCGAACTCCGGTCCAGATCCGGACCCCAAGAGTCGTCTGTCTGGACTCCCAAAGCCTTTTGATGCAATTTGGGGAAAAGGGAGACTGATTTATTTTGGTGGGGAAAAAAAGTGGAACTGAACTGCTGTATCGGTGACCGCCCAGACAGATTATGGCACGAGCCCTTGGGCGCGCTCCTACCGCAGACTCCCCTCTTCGCTGTCCCATGAACCCCACTCTCTGCAGAGACTCTGCGGCTTCAACCACTCCAGAGAGTATGCAGTGGGTTGCAAAATCATGGTTCGCTGTGGGAGCACCCCCCCCCCCACACACACACACACACACACGTGCGTGCGCACGCACAAGGCCAACAGTCAGGACATCCTCCCTGGACAGACCCACTTCGTTTCAGGTCTGTACCCACAAAAAGAAGCGTGGTTGTGAAATTCAATGCATTTACCGGGGCATTTCCTCTTCTATTCTGTGAGTGTGTGCTGGGATGCGGGGATGAGGTCACCGGTTATGGAGGCCCTTTTTATAGCCTCTGATATCACGTAAAAACACAGTAAAAACTCCATGTGTTACTGAATATGAAAAGTTCTACCTCCCCTCTCCCTGTAATCATGGAGTTACAGCTCCATCCATGCTGTAACAGATTTTACTGTTGAGATTTAAAAAAAAAATGTCAGAGGAATTCTGTAGTATGGAATTATATTTTATATCCAGTTTTTTGTCTTACAATTTGAAACAGTTTTTTTCTGCACTGAAAATATTGTATAGAAGTGGACTTTTTGTTAAATTTAGTTTTTTAGATATTAATGTTTTTTTTTTTTTTAATGCAATGCAGTTTAGTCTGTGTTCTCCTGGAAAACATTTTTAGGATTTTAGTTGTAGATTTCAGAATTTTAGACATTTATTTGGAGTCAACAAATGCATTTAGTATTCTCCTATACTATATCATTTTATATTACGTGTTTTGTTTCAAATTGAACAAAGAATTCATTTTAATTTTGTTTTGTTTAAAAATTAATATAGAGCTAAAAGCAGCTAAAACATGAGCTTAATAAAATAATGTGTGAGTAAGTTCAATGATACTGGCCTGTCTGGAGACAGCTGTGGTCTTCTGAAAGAATGTCAATGAAAGGATGACAGTTCACATTTTGAGATAAATTTGTCCATGTGTCAGATTTCTCTTCCAGTTGTTTTGATAAAAGATGTTGGAAGTAAATTCATGGGTCATTGCAAATACTTTGCTTTAAAAGGACCACGTTGTCGCACAGTGGGAGGGAAAAATCCTGAATAGAAAAAAATGCATCAAGATGCATTGAGAATGATTTTAGAATCAAATCAGTGTTCTGAATCATAATCGAATCATGAGGTGGCTAAAGATTCCCACATCTACTCTAGTTCAGACCTCGGCTGGGGAGGAGGACTGACTTATCGGACACTTTGCAGCTTTAGCTGGGGACCCCTGCCCTAGGTGATTTTCAAATCTGAACCAGTTTTTAAAATGTGGGAGATCACACACATAAGGACAGTTTCAGCTGTTTGTTTTTTTTTAACTTTGTAATCATCCAGACCTACTCACTAGGTGCCTGGAAGACCACATACCTGCTGTCAGTTGAAGTGATTTCACACAGCAATTCCACAGACATGAGATCTCATAAAAACTTGATCTTTGATATGATCAAAGGTGACTTCAGAAGATTAACAAATATGAGGACTTTCAGTGTTGTTAGCTGGCTGCCATTTTGTTTTGTGACCCCCCCCCCCCCCCAAAAAAAAATGAATATGATTGAACTCCTGGCTGAGAAGATGCCAAAGTTGTCTCTCTCTCTCATTGATTGGTGGGTATAATGTCAGAGGCAGAATCGGCTGAATTGTGTTTATTTTGTAATTTCAAATAGATAGTAAAATAATTGTATTGATGCCATACTTTTTTTGACAGTTAAATGGCAGTGACAAGCCTCAAATCAGGCCATTTGGACCCAAAATCTGGTATAAAATCATCTGGTGTGTGGCCAGCTTTCGCAAACTCCTTAAGTTATAACTCTATGATATACATGTACTGTATGTGATATTATTTTATCTTGTAAAAATATGCTAATTATTCCATGTAATCACCTGTCATTGTTAGTCTTAAAATGATTAAGTGATATTTAGTCAAAGTCTTATTTTTAAAGTTTAGTATAATAAATTAGCACAATATATTTTGTTTAGACTAAAGACTACAGTTGTGTGCTGGCATTTGTGCAGCAGGGTGGAACAGTGTTTCCCTGAGAGCTTGGAAGGTTCCTGGTTTGAATCCCCGGGTTGGCAGCATAGGAACCGGTTTAGATTAGAAAAAGCACTATGTAAATGCAGGTCCTTATCCATTAAATTTATGAGTTATGAACTTTCATTCACATCTGTATGTTTGCTTGCTGGCTTGTTGACTCATCACGGTACATGCTTTACAATGTGAGCTGCGTTTGGGGAATACTTGGGAGCTGTGCAAAGCACTAAAATGACATCACTTTCCCTATGCTGTGATGTCATTCACCATCTGCCCCCCCCCCAAAAAAAAATGAGACCAAGTCATAACAGAGCAGACACAACAGTTCATGGTGAATATGCTGTGCAGTTATCTCCCTTTTCTTATGTTCATGAGTTGTAATTGGCTGCCATTTATCCATCTCTCAATCAAACACTTCCTCTCACCCACAGCTGTTTAACCGTTTTCCTCTGACTGTTATTCCGTCTGCCTGTACAGAGTTCCCCCTGCCTTACCAAGCAGAGTTTTACATTAAAAATATGAACGTGGAGGAGATGCTGGCCAGTGAGGTACTCGGGGACTTCCTGGGAGCGGTGAAAAACGTGTGGCAGCCCGAACGGCTCAATGCGATCAACATCACTTCAGCGCTGGACCGTGGTGGCCGTGTGCCCTTGCCGATCAATGACCTAAAGGAAGGGTGAGGATATGGATTTAAGCTGTAGTAATTACTTTTCTAAAATAAACTCTACTTGATACTTTCTTTGTGTCATTACTAATATGTTGAAATTTCCATTCTCCAAGCATCACTATGAAGAAGTGCTTCACCTCTCTCAGTCAGTCAGTGTAATATTATAAGCCCACTATTATGCTTATGTTTTATTTAACTGTGGCCTTGGGGATCCTTGGCTTGCTGTAAATTAAATGAATAGTGCTTAATGAAAAGTGCTGTCTGCACCGACCAACATTGTCAGTTATTCTGGCTCAAAAGAGAAAAACCCGCACGAACTTCCATAAGATGTACATCAAAGTTTCATGTTGATGTTTTTTTGAAGATGAAAGCATTCATTCCACTCAGCGGAGGAGGAGGAATGCTTTGACTGTTACAGACCTAAGCATGAACATGTCAAATGAGTCCCCTTCTTCTCTTCTCTTCTCTCTAGTGTATATGTGATGGTTGGTGCTGATGTTCCTTTCTCATCGTGCCTACGGGAGGTGAAAGACCCACATAACCTGCAGCTCTGCAGTCAGGAGATGGAGCCTCCCATCAGCTGTGACAAGAAGTTTAGAGCTCAGTTTCACATTGACTGGTGCAAAATTTCTATGGTGAGGAAATTCTCTTGTAGAGACTCCCCAGGACTAATGTTGTTGGGTTTGTTTTTTTTACAGCTGTAATTGCATCTTTCTTTCCATTAATCTTTTATCCCAACTATAAAACTACAAACATAAAACTTGTTCTTCAAACGACATCAGTGAAACCTCTGAAAACTGAAAAACTGTCAAAATATGAGTTTGCAGTGTGTGACTTTGGAGTCATATTTGGCTTTTTTGCCCACTACTAGAAATCAAACATTGACACCCCCCCCAAAGAAAAAATAAATCAAAATTTGACCTTTTTCATGTAAATTTGGAAGAAAAGAAGTTTGTAAAAATTGAGAAAAGCTTCAAATTTGTAAGAAAAAAGTACATTTTAAGAGAGAACTAGCCCAGATTTATTTGAAAAAAGGGAAATTTATGTAAAAAAAAATTACAAGAAAAGGTTACAACATTTACAAGAAAACTGTCAAACTTGAGAAAAAAAATGGTAGGGACGTTCCAGTAGCCTAACGGTTTTGATGAGCATGTTATGAAAATGCAATGATCCTGGTTCAGTTTTCAACCAGAAGGATCTTTCCCGCAGGTCTCTCCCTTGCTTTTCACCCCATTTCCAGTCTCCCCAAAATGCCCCAAAATGATTCTTGAAGCATTGGAGGTAAAAGTCAGACATTTACAAGGGGGAAAAAATCATAAAGAGAGAAAAACTCATGAACTTAATAGAAAGAAAACTTGAGAATTATCAGTGAGAAAATTGACTTTGCTAATGTTGTTAGCTCAGCTTGTAATGACATTTAAGGCTCAATTGTGTTTTGTGACCATGTAATTTTTGGGGACAGGACTAGCTCAGATGAACTCTTTCCTTTGGATACGTTTCGAAATTCTGCATCAAAATCTTTCATGAAAATGACTGGTGGCATACTTTGATTTCTATTTTGTGATATATTATGAATCAGTTGCAGTGTATTTGTGACAGACCTGTTGAAGTAACTCTTACTTATTTCTTCAGGTGAACATCAACAATGTAGCCCCAGTTTATGTTTCTCGACCCGACCCAGGCACTGGAATCCTTCCTGAATTCGGGGAATATAAACCTCCATCTGAGTCTCTGAAGAGCCGCGACTACTTTTCAGACTTCGTGGTCACACTGGCGGTTCCCGCTGCTGTGGCACTAGTCGTCCTCGTCATCCTTGGCTACATTATGTGCTGCAGACGGGAAGGGGTGTAAGTGTGCCTGGTCTTATATTTCTATGCACATATTGCAGGAAGCACCCCAATCTACATTTGACAAAAGCGTAAAAGAACCAAAAGAGAGAGAGAAATGGCAGGGAAGAATCTAGCTGGCAGCAGGTGGAAATGAATAGGGATGCAAATCTGGACTGGAACTGCAGCTTGTCATCACCATCCAGCAGTATGGTGGCGTTATACGAACTACCTCATCAGTATGTGTCAAGTTTGTGTTTGTCATTCCTGTGTTGATGTTGTTATGAAGCTCGGCCATAACACTGATTATCATTCATTCTTTCATCAATTCCAGGCCAGGAGAGACCCCCCCCCCCCCTTTTTGTTGACTCACTGTTTCACTCCATCTCCACCCTGTCCTTCTCCAGCTATCCATTCACTTGTGTGTAGATGTTGCTTTAACTATTAATATTAGTATTTAATTCATCCATTTTGTTTTGTTTCTAGGGAAAAAAGAAACATGCAAACACCAGAGTAAGTGTTTACCTCTCCTGTGTTTTTCTTTTAATTTGGATCTGTTTCTGTCCCCCCCCCCCCCCCCTCTTTGGTTTGCATTTATGTTGTCGTTGGCGGCTGTTTCATCTCCATTCACATGCTCATATTTGTGTTGGCATCCATTCATCCAGCAAGCTGCTGAAAAATTTGATAACAGGCTGTAGGCAGTTTTGTGTCAGCAGGAATAATTAGTTATTTCCACATAACAAAACTTGGATGACTAAATTTCAAACAAAAGAAATAAACCGCAGCAATAGGTGAGATGTTATAGTTCTGGTGTGCATGGACAATGAGTTCAGATGAACTAAGTTTTGGTGAGAGATGGCTGAACGTGACAACAGAATATGCTACAGTGCAGTTTTATTTCTTTTTCCAGCATCCAGCTGGTTCATCACAGCTCTATCCAGAAGTCTACCAAGGAGCTGAGGAGCATGTCTAAGAACCGAGAGATCTCCTGGCCTCTGTCCACCCTGCCAGTCTTCAACCCAGTCAGCGGTGAGGTGGTGCCACCCATCCACCCCGACAACTATGAGACCACCAGCATGCCCCTCATGCAGACACAGGCGTGAGTTAGGGGACTTGGATGGGAGGAAATGCACATAATTTTAATGATGACTAAAGAAGCTCTCATAGTGGTTCATTAGAAGATACAGATTGGAGAATTTTAGGTGTCATAATGAGTAAATGTATTTTGAACCAGTGCAGTCTAGTTTCCAGCACGTTCTAAGTGTTCTGTGTATACAGCTAAAGCTGCAGTCAGAATGTTTGGAAATACTACCACAGCTTAGAGGTTCAAACTGCCCCATGATTTCTCCTAAGGGGATTGAAACTTAAAAATGCTTTTATATAAGTACAATATGCCTTTCATGTAATGGGGTGGCTTTTCTGTGTGAATATCTGCTAACCATACTGTTACTGTTTGTGTTTTCAGGAATCTGCAAAACCAGATTACGATACCACAGCAACGACCTTCAGGTGAGAATTTTTAAGCTTCAAAGATTTTTATTTGTCAATACTTCTATATGCACAGGACATACAGGAGAATCGAAATGCCGTTTCTCTCTCTGTTGGTAGTGTGTGTAATATATAAGAAAAGGAGTAAGGATGAAAACAACAGCAGCAGTCTATGTACAGTAATGCTACCCATAGTGCAAATGAAGATAAAAAAGAAGAAACACAGCAATCCTATATACAGTAACACTGCAATACTTGTAGTGCAAGTTCAGTGCAGTAGAGGAGGTGCAAACAGTGACCGTTTGGAATGTGCATGACCAGTAGCGCAATAACAGACAAAAACAGGTGTGGCATTTGTGCAAATGGTTGCAGTAAGGTGCAGAAACATACAGCAGCAGATGTGGTACTGTTGGTGTACCGAGTCTTTCTGTGCAAACAGCTGAGGTAGGGTTATATTGTCTGGGTGAGTGTAACATTCCAGGGACAGGGGGCGGGAGTGAGGAAAGTGGGCAGAGTTCAGGGTCCTGATGGCCTGGTGAACAAAGCTGTGTAGCAGTCTTGTGGAGTGGGCCTAGAGGCTCTGGTACGTTCTCCCTGAGGGCAGGAGGCTGAAGAGGGAATGTGAGGGGTGGGAGGTGTCACCTGTGATGGTGATGGCTCTGCGGGTATGGTGGATGTCCGAGAGGGAGAGCAGAGGGGCACCGGTGATCTTGCTGGCTGCGTACACTGTGTGTTGTAGAATTTTCCGGCAGGGGGCAGTGCAGCTTCCATACCACACTGTGATGCAGCTAGTGAGGATGCTCTCAGTGGTGCCCCGGTAGAATGAGCATATGATGGAAGGTGGGACTTGTGCTTTCCTCAGTTTGCGGAGGAAATCGAGGCGAGTTTGAGCCTTCTTGGCCAGTGATGTGGTGTTGTTGGACCAGGAGAGGTCCTCAGAGATGTGCATCCCCAGGAACTTGGTGCTGCTCACCCTCTCCACAGCTGCTCTGTCAATGATCAGAGGGAGATGCTGTGTGTGTCCTCTCATGAAGTTGACAACAATCTCCGTGGTTTTTCCCACATTCAGGAAGAGATTATTGTCTTGACCAGTTAACTCACCTCATTTCTGTAGTTGGCTTCTTCATTGTTGGTGATGAGGCCTACCACTGTTGTGCCTTTGGCAAACTTGATGATGTGGTTGGTGCTGTAGGCTGGTACGCAGTCATGCATCAGCAGGGTGAAGAGCAGCGGGCTGAGCACGCACCCTTGTGCCCCCCCCCAATTTCTGTCAGTTTTTGCATAAGAGTCTTAAAAGGATGGATCAAGAAAATATCCAGTATTTTTTTTGCCCTCAGGCTGTTTTTGTCATACTTTACGTGCCTTTTTAAAGAAATTGTGATCAATTTTCATGATGACTCAAAGCATAAATTCATAAATGTGAATATTTTTTTAGGAGCTGTTTTACTCCTACCAAACCACATTGTACAATTATAGGAAGCATACAGAAATTTCTTGCTTGGTACATCATGACAGGATGTGAACACCCTTCCTTGGCCTGTAATGTTTGCTGGCTGCATATTTGTGACTGGCACATGTATATTTTTTATGGCTTGGGCACTCTAAATGAAATAGTGTGCCTCCTTTATATTCAAGAGGAGCTAGAAATCTCTACAATTGATATTTTAAAAACCAGGCAAGTTGCAATTAAATCATTGAGAAAGTTAATAATTTAGCTCAAGGAAAAATGTGCAAAAATTTAATTTGAGCATGAACTACCCCTACCTCATATAATCTGCAGGTCAGATGTATGGTAATGGTTAGTCCTGACTGAGGGTGTTTTTGCACCAAGGTCCAAACAAAGGTTCAGTAGTCTGAGGTTTTATCTACAGCTCTAGGTTCATAGTAGCCACACTTGAAGTTAATAAGATAACATAAGATAAGCCTTTATTAGTCCCACAACGGGGAAATTCCAGGATTGCAACAGCACAGGGATAGCAACACTCAGAGCAACAATCAGAAGGCAAGAAAAAAACAAGAGCAGCGGGTATACATATGTACATATAAACATAAATATATAGACACGCATGGAATAAATATATAAACACAGTGCGGAGCATTGCAGCTAGATGGAACAAACATGCAAATATATAAACACACACAGTGCGGAGCATTGTAGCTAGATGGAATAAATATATAAATATACAAACAAACACACACAGTGCAGAGCATTGCAGCTAGATGGAATGAAACAGCATAACCGTCTACTTAGTTATCCTACATGGTATGATTATGTACCCATACATATTGTCACCCTCCGTAGCGACCGGTATTTTCCTAGTTGTATACCGGAGGGGACCATTGTGTAAGTCTATTGCGTCTTTTGTTGTTCTAATGTTGATCAAGACTCCACCACCTTAATAGGTGAACTAATTGGGTGAGTGGTAGAGCCACATTAGTACTTGGGCAGGTTAAGAGACACAGTTTTTAAATGAAATATGATCGGATGGTGTGATTAAAAAAAAATCAATCAAAAAAGTTAGAAGATCAGTCCGCCAAGGTTGCCTCTGGGACGCCTCCCACTTGAGGTGTTTCAGGCACGTCCCACTGGGAGGAGACCCCGGGGCAGACCCAGGACTCGATGGAGAGACTATGTCTCCCAGCTGGTCTGGGAACGCCTTGGTATCCTCTCTGAAGAGCTGGAGCAGGTGGCTGGGGAGAGGGAAGTCTGGGCTTCTCTGCTTGAACTGCTGCCTCCACGACCCGGACCTCCGGAAAAGCGGTAGAAGATGGATGGATGGATGGAAGTTAGAAGATATTTTCAGAGAGAAAGGGAGAAAAGCTATTTAAACTTGTATCATCTCAACACCGTTATCTGTGCATACAGTACCAGTCAGAAGTTTGGACACACATATTCATTTAGTAGATGTGTCCAAACTTTTAACTGGTACTGCATTTGTGATAATATGATATTTGAACATATCTTTTGCATATTTATACAATATAAACAAAATTTGCACATTTTAAGATATTTTACCACTGTGACAGTATTGCACAACTAATTGCACTTTATATTCTGACCACACTCTGCCCTTTTGTACATACTTTGCCATCTCTTCTTCTCCTTGCTGCTCCCTTCAGGGGTCACCACAGCGGATCATCCGTCTCCATCTCACCCTATCCTTTGCATCTTCCTCTGTAACACAAACCCTCTCTATGTCCTCTTTCACTACATCCATGAATCTTCTGTGGTCTTCTTCCTCTTTTTCTCCTGCCTGGCAGCTCCATCTTCCAATCCAATCCAACTTTATTTCTCAAGTACTTTAAAAACAGCTACAGCAGACACAAACTGCTGTACATCAGGAATAAATAAAGTGTGAAAGACATGTAAGACCTAAAAATAAATAAAAGACAATAAAATACAACTAAAAAAAGTATAAAGTATAGCAAAAGTATAAAGTTGAGCAGTTTGTCTTCAAACTGCTCAACTTGAGCTGTCCCTCTGATATACTGTACTCATTTCTAATCCTGTCCCTCCTAGTCACTCCCAATGAAAATTGTAGCATCTTCAACTCTGCCATCTTCAGCTTTTTTGTCAGCATCACCGTCTCCAAACCATACATCACTGCAGGTCTCACTACCATCTTGTAAATCTTCCCTTTCACTCTTGCTGCTACCCTTGTGTCACAAATCACCCTCGACACTCGTCTTCACCCACTCCACCCTGCCTGCACTCTCTTCACCTCTCTTGTGCATTTTCCATTGCTTTGGATGGTTGACAGCAGGTATTTAAACTCATCTACTTTCAAAACCTCTACTCATTGCATCTTCACCATCATTCACACTCATGTATTCTGTCTTGCTTCTACTGACTTATTCCTCTTCTTTCCAGAGCATACCACCTCCTCTCTAGGTTCTCTTCCACCTGCTCCATACTCTCACTACAGCTCACAATGTCATCTGCAAACAACATGGTCCATGGAGACTTCTGCCTGACCTCATCTGTCAGCCTGTCCATCACCATGGCAAACAAGAAGGGGTTCAGAGCCAGTCCCTGATGTAACTCCACCCCTACCTTGAACCCATCTGTCACTCCTACAGCACACCTCACCACCATCTCACTGTCCTCATACATGTCCTGCACCACCCTCGCATACTTCGCTGGCACTCTTGACTTCCTCATACAGTACCACACTTCCTGTCTTGGCACCCTATCATATGCTTTCTCTAGATCCACAAAGACACAGTGTAACTCCTTCTGACCCTCTTATAAATACTCCTACCTTCTTCATCTTCCTGACTATCCCACTTTTTCTTTGCTAACCTCTTCCTTTGAATACTTTCGTGTACCTCCTTATTCCACCATCAAGTTTCCTTGTCTTCCTTCCTCTGTCCACTGGATACACCACATACCTTTCTATCCATTTCCCTCAATACTTTTGCTGTACTTTCCCAGTCATCTGGTAATTCTTCCCTACTACACAGAGCCTGTATCAACTCCTTCTTGAACTGTGTGTGACCTTCTTCCTTCTGTAACTTCTCCCACTTAATCTTTGGCTCTGCCTTCACTCTCTTCCTCTTCTTGCTTTCCAAAGTCATCCTACAGACTATCATCAGATGCTGTCTAGCTACATTCTCCCCTGCGACCACCTTGCAGATTTCTCCTTCTGCATAAGATGTAGTCCACCTGTGTGCACCTTCCTCCACTCTTGTAAGACACCATATGTTCCTCTCTCTTCTTGAAGTATGTGTTCACCACAGCCATTTCCATCCTTTTAGCAAAATCCACAACCATCTGTCCTTCCACATTTCTCCTCCTTAAGGCCATACCTACCCATAACCTCCACATCACCTCTGTTCCCTTCGCCTACATGCCCATTAAAGTCTGCTCCAATCACCACTCTATCCCCCCGGGAACAATCTCTACCACTTCACCCAACTTACTCCAGAATTCCTCTCTCTCTCTTCTACCTGGCATCCAACTTATTTAGCATACACACTGGAAACATTCACCATCACACCTTTTTCTAGTTTCAAACTCATGATTCTGTCCGATTCCCTCTTTACCTCCTGAACATTTGTCACATACTCTTCCTTCAAGATTACTCCTACTCTATTTCTCTCATCTACACCATGGTCAGGTGTAGATAAGGATCAGGGGTGTGCAGTCATGTGCCATGGAGGGCCAAGACCCTGCAGGTTTTCTCTTCTACCCAGTCTCTTCAGCAGGTGTTTTCACTTGTCAGCAATCAGTGGAAAGAAATTCAGTGAAATCTGCTGTTGAAGACACTGGTTGGAGGTAATGCCTGCAGGGTCTTGGCCCTCCATGGCACATGATTGGACATCCCTGGTTTAAATCCACCTCCAGTGCCCCTAGCCTTGCTTCCTTTCCATCTGGTTTCTTTAACACACAGTATATCTTTCTTCTCTCCATCATATCAACTAACTCTCTGCCTTTACCCGTCAATAGTCCCTACATTTAACGCCCCTACTGTCACCAACACACTTCTACCTTTCCTTTTCTCTCTCTCCCCCTCCTAACACGACTTCCCCCTGTCGTCCTCCTCGATCTTCGACCAACAGTAGCCCAACTTCCACCGGCACCCTGTTGGTTAACAGCACTAGTGGCAGTTGTAGTTAACCCGTGTCTCAACCGATCTGGTATGAAAGGCTCATTCGTCATGATCCGTTGGTTTGATTTTGCAAAGGTTTTATGTCAGATGCCCTTCCTGACACAACCCTCCCCATTTACCCAGGCTAGGGACCGGTACTAGGAGTTCACTGGCTTGCGTACCCCCTGTGGCTGGGTTCTTTTGTCCATAGTACTCACTTTATTTATTTTCTATGCTTAGTCAAGTTTGTTCCTTTATTTAGTTGTTTATTTTTAGTCATGTGAAGGGACATCGCAAAGTAAGAATTTCAATGCTCAGTGTAACCAGTATTTTTGCTGTGTATATAACAAACTTTTTGAATCTTGAGAAGCTATAAAGATCGGGAGAGCAATGCTACCTGAAGATCACTACAGCCATTGAGGAGAAATGTCTGTTTTATAAGGACATGGATAGCATTCTAGCACTAGTTCATTATGGTGGTGGAGTTTTCATCAGCTTCAACTTCGTGTAATTACTGATGAACCCCAACCTGCAAAAAACATCTCAGAACCATACATTAAATTCAGCTTTAACCGTACATGAAAACATGCATCATGACAATAGGATATAAAGTAATGCAGGGTTGTTTGGTGTACTTACATAAGGGACAGTCTGAATCCAGACCTAACTGGTCCAAATCTGTACAATATAAAAACAAACAAACCTTGGATTGGACCTTGGTGCAGACTTTCAGATATGAAAATTTTGTATGTGCATGCCAAGCTTCTGCTTATTTAGTCTTAGATTCAAGCACACCCTGGCTTTACATTTATTTAGCTGTGTGGCTTGCAACAACCTCAGTCTTTCCCATTTTGTGTCAATATGAACCACACAAGCATCTAGACCTCCTTTTATCAACTTCTGCATGAAGCGTCTATCAGTGAAGCTGGCGTGTGAGCACCCCCTTGTGAGCATGGTAATCAACTGCATGGTGCACTAACCTACTTTTCTCTCTGTTCACTGCTAACAAAGGAGATAATTATGTCATGTCAACATTTCGAAGGCTGGAGGTAGGTGCCTCTATCTGGTTGGAATGTGATTGGATATTGAAGTAGTTCCAGGAGTCTTACGATAATTTTTTAGAACCCTCCAATTCATATTTGCTATACTAATTTGAGTTGATCAGAAGCTTGTACAAGGCAGGATTGGGCTTTATCTGGGGAATTTCTAATGAAACCTTCAGTTGTCAGTTACAGAGGTGGTTCACTTCTTATCAGGTTACTTCACCATGGTAACTTATGCTTCCTAGCTAATGTGCCTCAAAGCAGGTCATGTTTAAGATAAGAAATTAACACATACAAAACCACAACCAAAGACCAGTCAGTTCTCTGGTCATCATTTATGCCTTCTTTCAAAGATCAGTATGAAGATTGTAAGGTCACCTGCAGTGTCAGCAATTTTAAAGCCTTTCTTAATTGTACAGCTGGAATCCTAACACTGAACTCATCTACCTTAAGACTGTATATAATATTTACAGGCAAACCAATCAAAGCTTACCATTTAATAAGGGTTGCAACTCAAAGATGACTCCCAGAATATATTGTAACCCAACTATGTTTTTTTCCCCCCATATATCAAATTATACCATGATGAACTAATGATCAGGTTATATCCCACTTTGTTCCCTGCAACCCTAAGTTGATTTAGTTGTAAAATCTCAGATCTGATCATCTTTAATACTTGTGAACACTGATAGCTTTTAAGTTCAAACAGTAATTCTCCAGTTTGTCATCAGTTTTTGCTTGTGACCAGGTGTGTAAATTCATTCTTTTACCCCAGTGGTGGAGTTAGCCCACTTTTCAGGCTCAGAAGGTTAGAGGCTTTAGTTGTCTGCCAGCAAGCTTATTTTTTGCATGTACAACAGTTTAAAAGTTTGGGTAATTTCAAACAGTTCCAGGAGTCAAGTGCCAACAACCTTGGAGCCCAGGGTATATTATTATTCTAGCTAATCATTCCCATTAACCACATTATTTTAAAACATGAAGGCAAGATCTTGATCATTTATGGGTTGTTTTTTTTCTTGCATTTGTTCTAGGTAAATGGTATTCCTGAAGAAAGAAAGGTCGCTGAAGCATTGAATCTATGACCAGATACACCGGTGTTAGATCTTTGTCCTCATCTTCGTTTTTAACATTTGTGCCAACCTGCATGTCTCAGAAGTAAAGTTCTGTCATCCACATGCACTTAACACCACGAGTGAATGAGAACAGAAGAGCTTAGCCATGTAAAAAGATACTTTAGAATATTTTGGAATATTTGTAAATGTTAAAAGTATTAATATGTTTGTATCTTTATTCTCTACTTGCTTTGCACAAAGGACCTAGTGGGGTCAAAATTAAGAGTTTAACATTGAACTGTTTTGGTTGTCAGATGATAATACATTTCTGTAATGTGTCACATCAGAATAAATTCTTTCAAAAACTTTTCTTGCCCTTGTGTGTGCGATTCAAGAAACAAACAAAAAAAAAAGATGTGAATCCTGACATATTTTCCCATAATAAAGGAAGCCAAAACCATACATTTTATGAAGGTCTTATTAACAATGTACAACAGAATAAAGGCATTTATAAATAATATGGATACATTTCACATTTCTTTAAGACATCACAAAAAAATTACAGCATATTTCAAAGAGGCCCTACACAGGGGTATAAATAATTGTTGCTTTTACATGACCAAAGAGATCAATTAAGGCCTTTAAAAAAAAAAAAATCCATCACTGCTGATCATTATACATGAGTGCAGATCAGTAAACTTTACACATCAAAGGAAATGGCAACACAGTGCCATTCATATGTGGACAATGAGACATTGCCTGCTCCAATGAAGCTTCAAACTGTTCCACAATAAATGTTTTCTTCCTAAAGACAAAGGGCATAAACAAATTGAGAATGATTGATATACCGCAATTTTTACTACCCAACGGTACGCAAAATTCTTCTATAGCACAGCATAAACTTTCCAATACATTTTGTTTCTACCGGTATCACTTGAAAGGAGCCATTTGTAGTTTTGGTTTTTTTTTTTGGTTTAAAAGATTCAGAAATGACCAATAATTAGAATGCTTAGAAACAACAGCTATGTCATTATACCAAAGATACAAAAATATTGCATTACAGAGATCTGTACTGAATTCAAACCCAGGGAGGGTCCGGAACACCGCTTTGCCTACAGGACAAGCTGTGAGTATCACAGGCCACTGCAGCATTGAGAGTGACATAGAATTTCACATAGAATGTCCAGGCCCTTCTGGCACAGTGTTGCCATGCTGTGTTGAGAGTTGGAATTAATTTAAAAAAAACAAAACAAAACACAACAACAAATAGCTCCTTTAAACAAAATGATTTGCCCAAAGAAATTTCTTGAAAAGTGCATTAAAATCTGCACTATACGTCTCAGCCTTACATTAAAAGTCATAGCTAATAAAATGTTTCTCAAATGTCTGACAACAAAAAACATTACCCCTGGGTCCAAAAGCGCAAACAAAAGAAAGCTTTTAAGCAACAAAATCAGTCTTCTAAGCTGTCAGTGCATTATCAGGTGGTGTTTTAACGCTGATGTGGCCCTGAAGCAAAGTGCCCAAATATGGAAGATCCCAGCTACATGACGGATGTGACTCATTATGTACACGCCACTGAAAAAACAAAAGCTGCATGTTGAAAGGCATCCCACCAAAGAAATCACTTCCTTCACTCACAAAAATGACAAATGAGACCACTGGCATCATGACAAATGTGTCAAAGAAACAGTCACCGTTTACAAGTTTGGCCCCTGCTATGCCAACAAATAATGCTCCCACACAGAAATGGAGTCCCCTCACCTTAAGGCTCATATGCAAAATCGTGTTCTTCCATTTGCCACCAGTCGGTTTACTTCTTAGGAGGATATCATGTGCAAAGTTAGTGCGTCTTCCCACCAAAGCTATGAGACATTTTTTAAATGATAAAATATACTGGACTAAAACCACTTTTGAAGCACTGCTGTAGAAAATAAAATCTCTCACTCCATACAAATATACACAGACGAGGAAATAAATGAGCTGCTGAGAAGACAGACCGCCATTATGCTCACCCCGACTATCAGCTAAATGTCTTAACAAGATTCAGGGTACAAAATTATCTAAGCAATACTTCCTTCACAAATAGAGCAGTCATAGGCGCAATGTACAAAATAAACCAAAGCAAAAAAGTATAAAATATAAGCTTAATTTAAATCATTAAATACTGTACATATCACATAGAATTTCTGAGCTACAGCAGGTAATCGAAGAGCCTTTTAGCAAGGCAAACGTTTCATAAAACTGCTCACAAAAACATGTCAAAGGATGTTTCAGCATTTTAATAATTGCACTCAAAGTTGTGACTTAGATCTGGACATTTTTTTTTATATTTTTCCAAACCATTAGTCCATGTTTCATTGTTAATTTGAAGTCAGCAGAAAAACTGTACAAATGTACGTAATGTTGAGAATAAAATGCAGCAAAATTTAACAAATTGGCCATAGGAGAATATTTATCCAAGTGTGTACTGTATGTTATGGATCCTCCTGAGTGAAATCACCTTCTACTGCTAATACAGTATGGACGGAGTGTGTGTGTGTGATCCTTCACAGAGTAAAAGGAGTAAAAGTTTTGTGTGACCAAAATATATTATTGTTTGGCTAACTAGACCCAATGTGGCAAAAATTTCACATGGCCTTTTTTTTTTTTTTTTTAAATGAACCCAGATAATGTAAACATCTGTGTTTTTGTTCTTGTTTTCTCCTTTCCTGTAATTTGCACTTCACCCGTGAAGAAAGAAATCCTTTCCTCCTTTTGGGCATTTTTCTTTTCTTCAGTGTGTGACTATCACAGCAGTCAAAAAAGTAGAGACTTTGCTGATCCAGCAGAGACAATGTTCCCCACAGGTTGGTTACAGAGGCCGTTTGATGTCTCCACAAATAGTTAAAAAAAAAACTTGTATCTGGACCCCGTTTCAGTCAAAGCAGCAGCTTACCGAGTCTTCGAACCACCGTTTTCCCTCTCCTCCCATGCGGCATACATTAGGAGCCAGGTGTGTGCTGGCTACTCCTTGACAAAAACAGTACCAGCAGGCTGAAGAGCCCCGCAGCCCCAAGTCTCTTCAGCAGGGCCACGCCATCTTTGGGGATGACCACCTGGGCCAGGTCATTGGTGATGAGGGAAATTTCATGAGCCACGCAGACAAAGATGAAGGTGCTGACCATGATGTTGAGTGAAGGGTTCCCAGGGATCAGGACCAAAATTCCCTTGGTGTCTGCCGCAAGCCAGATGTGGTACTGGCATATGAACAGCTGTGGGAGACAAAGAGCATGCTCACTAGTGTATTGCCATATTGGATTGGGTTCTTTTTTCCTTTTTAATTTTTTTTTTTTTTTAACAAAACCCACATTGATTATCAGGAGATTTTTGACATATACTGTATGCACTGCATAATACAATAGCAACAATAATAATAAATAATACACCCAAGCCTCACCTCCAAGGAGATCTTTCCAAACCATGCAAAGAAAGAACTATATATAGAGCGGGCATATCCAGGAATGTTCCTGATAAGAATGAAGGCCAAAATCTGTAGACAACAAAAGAGCAAGGGTTTTCTTCAAAACGAGACAAACCAGACACGCGAGATTCTTACCATAACATTTAAATGGCTCAACGTGACTTTAAGCATAGGCATCTTTTTGCTTTTGCATTATAGTAGCACTCGGACTGCTATACAAAAAAAAAAAAAAAAGAAAAGAAAAAAAAAAAGCTGGTTGTCAAATACAGTATGAGTCAAAGATTCTGGTATGATTTGGCAAATTCTACTCGTCTGTTGTGTATAATGCATTCTGTTAATTAGGAGTGGGCAATATGGCCCAAAAATTATATAACGATATTTCTGTGAATTTTCACAATAACGATATTCTTCACGATATCACAGAATAGTTTTTTCTTTTAAATTTGTAAAGTACAGCTTCACCGGCCAGCGTTAATTATGTTCAACATATTCAGTAGAAACAAAAACTCTTATTTCTCCAGTTTATAAAGTGCAGTTTAGAATATGTTTAAAACTTTTTTATTCTGTATCAAATATTACCAGAAAATATAAACCACCACATCTTAAGCACACTGGGGGGTGGACTGGGACAGAAATTCAAGCTGGGAATTTGACTTCATCCTAGGCCACCCTGTTGTTCGAAACCAGAAACCACCAGTTTTAGTAGGCCAACATTTTAAAATAACAGGTATCAAACTAGTTATAAATGTAATTATAACCTTCAACTGGGAGGAAAATTATAAATTTGGATTTTAATAGTCAACTGATCTACTGATTATTAAAACAACTGACTAATCTTAATTTTAATCTGGTGCTGCTTCTGATTTCTTCACCTCTTCCGAATAAAAACACAACTAACTAACTAACTAACTAACCTGCACTTATATAGCGCTTTTCTAGTCACAAAGACCACTCAAAGCGCTTTCATTAATACTAACCCTCTATTCTAAGGGCCTATAGGAAACAGATATCTAGGGACAATTTAGAACAGCCAATTAACCTAACATGCATGTTTTTGGCATGTGGGAGGAAACCGGAGAAATCCCGGAGTAAACCCACGCAACACGGGGAGAACATGCAGATCACTGTTGGTCGGGGGCTGGGATCGAACCCACGATCCCACAATCCCCACAATCCCCCGGCCAAGGGTAAATTGTGCTGCCGCAGTGCTAACCACTGCGCCACCGTGCAGCCCAAACACAAGGTAAGAGGCTTTAAGTAAAAAGTTACAATTCTGTATGAAAAAGGTCAAGAATTTGTCACCAAAAATGTTCAAAATTCAAAAAAAAAAAAAAAATGTACCTTTAGGACAAGATGTTTAAAAAATGAGAAAATTAAACAAATTTAGGTGAGAGTGGTAACATGCAGATGAGAGTAAAGTTGGTACTGCAGACTACATATAGCCTGTAGTTTTGAAAAAAAAAAAAAAAAGTTTTTTCTTAAAACATCTGAATAGTCCTGAAAACATTGCCTTACAAATGTAAAAGCAATTTAGCTATGGTTAATGCAACCTATTTATTATATTAAAAAACGTAAACCCTAAACTACAGTATAAGCAGCTACAGCAGTACAATATAACCACAGACACTCATTCACCACATTACTTCTGTCTTTATCTCATTTCTATGCTCTGGGGCATGAGAGGGCTTTGATCATTTTAACATATTAAATTAATTTAGTATATTATTCCAGCGGGTCAGGAAGAGGGTCTAAATAAAACAGGGAGGGAGTGAGTTTATTTAAAAGTATTACTTCATCATTTGGCCTGCTTGTCTGCCACTTCGCCAAACAAGACATTTCTGCAGGTTAATGATCGCTGCATCAGACCTCCCGTCTCTCTCTCTTTCTCTCAGTTTACCTGTGTTAGAAATCTCTGTTGCACAGACAACTCCTGGGGCTGTTAACTGATTTTTTTTTTCTTTCCATTGGTTGAATAAATCAATCTGGAGCAGCCACAAGGGAACGAAAATAAACCTCTGGACACTTCGGAGTCCGGACGTCAACAACACGGCTTCAGGGTGAAGTAAGACTTTTCACTGAAGCCGTGTTACTGACGTGCGGGAAGAAATGCGGGCAGATTATTCACAGATCATTTGCATCACTGCACCATTTTTTTTAAAGGAAGGCAGCAGTCTGAAACAGCCTTAAAACCAAATTACTTCCTCACAACTACACACAGACGTTCCAAGCACAGAGTGCCATGGTTTTTTTTTTTAAATTTTTGTCGTTTCTATAGTAACGCATAACTTCCGTTGGCAGCGTAACAGACCCCAAATATCGCAATATTCATTTTTATACCAGTATCAGAATTATACCGGTATTATCGTGAACGATATGATATGGCACACCCCTACTGTTAATCTATATTTATTTTTTCTGAAGTCATGGTTATTTCCATTTTAGACACGTTAAAGTCCAAAAAAATAATGATCATCACACCATCTAGCAAACTGAATGAGCAGAGTCAAGAACAATAGCGCTGTATCAATTGAAAAACTGACAAGAAAGCAGTTTTCCTTAAAGGATTTCTAAAGCTTTGAGTATACTTCCATCTTCTACCACTTATCTGGGGATCCAGGTTGTGGGGGCTGCACTCCAAGCAAAGAAGCCCAGACTGCAGCCCAGTTCACATAGCCGATCCCTCCTGCAGGTGGTGAGCACACTGGAGACGGGACCAATGTGGCTCCTTTGGGTACAATGGATCCTTGCTGTAACCTTTTCATGGGAATCCACTGGACCACTCTTGGTCTGGCCCTTCAGCCAGGACCACTTTGCCTTGGGAGACCCTACCAGGAGCAACTTGCCCCCGACAACATAGCTCCTGGAATCATTAGGGCACGCAAACCCCTCCACTACGGTAAGGTGGTGATCCATAGAGATGGTGAGTATAACATAATGAACAGTAATGGTGATAAAACCCTTGTAAACCAGTGGATCTCATATCTACGTCAGAAACATCCATTCACAAGGACCTTCTGCTTTCTATGTGATAAATCTGAGAGACATTAACAGGAAACAGGAGTCTGGCATGGGTATTGGAGCCCGTCAAGGGCATTTAAAAAAAAAAAAAAATGCATCTACAAGTATGAAAGCTTCACTGCCTGACAAACTATAAGGGGTCAAAGTTTTCCAGGAAGCACAGTCATGGCTGTTAACTGTTCAATCAAATACTACATAAGTAATCTTCATAATGATTAACGGAGGAATGTCTTTTGGTGTCATCACTGGTTCATCAGCTGACTAGTTTGGTGCTCTAATTCTTAATCAGCATTTTGAAACAACTGGTGGAAGGAAAGAGAAGCTTGGACATCCTCTGGTTCTTCTAAAGGCCTCCTAAAATTAACCACTGTCACACAGACTAGTGGGCTCAGAAACCATGAGCAGCTGGCTTTTAGACCAAAACTACCATTTTCTAAGTAGCACCTCAGTGATGCTATTTAAGAAAGCTAAAAAAACCTTTTCTTACATGCTTTAGTGTAGGTATATTTAAAGGTCCCATTCACTGCCCTTTTCTCACATTTTAACAGGCCTTACTGAAATGTTTGTGACATATTTTGGTCAAACTGCTTTAAATTATTTAGTTTTTGTAGCATCATTGTGAATCATCTTTTGTAGCCTTTCTAAGAATGGCTGGTTTCAGTGCCAAGCTCATGAAAGCCTTAAGATCGCATTTAACCTTTTAACTGCCCCAGGCACCGTGTGGTACCTGGGGAAACGCAAGGCCCCTAGTGGTCGAGAGTGGTAAAACATTTTTGTCAATAAAATAGTATGGGCGGCGTGGTGGCACAGTGGTTAGCACTACGGCAGCACAGCAACTCACCCTTGGTCGGGGGATCCTGGGTTCGATCCCAGCCTCCGACCAACAGTGATCTGTGTGGAGTTTGCATGTTCTCCCTGTGTCTGCGTGGGTTTACTCTGGGATTTCTCCGGTTTCCTCCCACATGCCAAAAACACGCAAGTTAGGTTAATTGGCATCAAACTGGGGATTCTAAATTGTCCTTAGGTATGACTGTGAGAGTGAATGGTTGTCTGTCTCTCTGTGTTGGCCCTGTGATGGACTGGTGATCTGTCCAGGGTGTACCCTGCCTCTCGCCCAAAGATGCTGGAATAGGCTCCAGCCCCCCCGCAACCTGAAAAGGATTAAGCGGAAGAAGATGAATGAATGAATGAGATTTCCAAGGCTATAACTTGAAAGTTACGAGAGATAATGGCTTACTGTCAATTAGAAAGATGTAGAATATGATCCAAAGTTTCAGATAGGAACAAATTTACACATCTAATTTGCATAATGTCACGGCAGCTATATAAATTACATAACTCAGTCAAAAGTTGACTTTGGACACATTTACACAAAGAATGGTCCGTTTTTTTTTACGCCGATTTGTCTACAGGGGTATGTTTTTATCTAATCTTCAAAGTACATGAACCAGAAAATCAATAAAATGTCAAAAAAACATATTTCTCTCTTACCTGTTACGGGGGGGAGCTCATCCGCCCGTGTGACCGGTCCATTTTTGTCCATCGTAGTCGATGTTTGTGTGTTTGCTCAGCCATTCACACCATGTACCACATCTACAAACTCTTATGATTACCCCACGTGAATTTTGTTTGTATTACACAGCTATTTTTTTCTGTTTGGTGCATTATTCCTGTGGGAATCCATGCCACTTGTGGGCGGCGACATCTTGGTAATGGGAGCTCAGTTTTTCATCCATTGTGGTCGATGTAATACATTTACTTAGTAATTTACACCCGTGTACCACATCTACAAACTCTTGTGATTATCCTACGTGAATTTCATTTGTATTACGCAGCTATTTTGCTGTTTCATGCAGTTTCAGTCATCATCACAGCGATGACCGATCATGGCAGCATCCTCATTGGTGTGTGAGCTCAAAGCGGAAAAAGGAAGAAGAATAATGAGGATTTCTTCCTCTTTGCTATATTCCATGTCAGCCATGATCCCTTCGGCACGTGTCTGCCACCTTCTAAACTGTCAGATCAATAGAGATTAGTACAACTTCTCAGAATAGCTGGGGGATGTCAATAAGTTGACAGGTGCAGTTGCTGTGCTGTGCCACTGGGGGCGTGCGAAATCTTACTCATCAATCATTACAAATTTTAAAGCAGATGGTTTTTTCCAGCTTACTACAGTCATATTCTATATAACAATACAAGGAAAGCACAGGAATGTCAAACATTTCCCATTACAGTGATTTGTAAATTAAGCAGAAACTTGTGGAGTTTGCATGTTCTCCCCGTGTTGCGTGGGTTTACTCCGAGATTTCTCCGGTTTCCTCCCACATGCCAAAAACATGCATGTTAGGTTAATTGGCTGTTCTAAATTGTCCCTAGATATCTGTTTCCTATAGGCCCTTAGAATAGAGGGTTAGTATTAATGAAAGCGCTTTGAGTGGTCTTTGTGACTAGAAAAGCGCTATATAAGTGCAGGTTAGTTAGTAGTTAGTTAGTTAGCTATACAGAAAAACTCTTGTGCAACAGCAAGTACAGACAGCTAAATTGCATTGAATGCATGTTAAAGAGTAGAGATTTGGAAATTATTTGCAGCGCCTTCATTTGAAAACTCCCTACAGTCCCCAATCACTTGATACCGAGTGGAGAGGAAAAAAATAATTTATCTTTTTAGTCTGTATTGTCTATTGGAGTCTGTGTTTTTCTGAAAAAAAATTACAGACAATATTATCTCTCTTTCCGTGTCTCCTACCTATCTGTCTGCTGCGCATGCTGACACACACATACACACACACCAGTCTCATTAGACACACATCTTTCATTTACGGAGGGGGGGGGGGGGGGGGTCGTCCGTGCCCAGATCAGAGATTTGCAGCTTTAAAGCTCATTGACAAGATGTAGCAATGATTTTATCTCTAAAGATGTACGAAATGATCAAACACTGGCTGTAGTGTTAGACTTGCTTGTTTGTTTGTGGTTTTATGGAGTCTCCTCATGTGCGCTCCCACAATGGGGTGCTTTTGTGGCAGGCGGACGTTTTTCAACACAAACCCATAACTTTGTACACGCGGTCACGATGGAGACGTCCACCGGCAGGCTGGGGAAGACGGAGGAAGGGACTGTGTTGGAAACCTTGCAGGTGTTTTTTTTGTTTTTTTTTTTTAAATCACACACTGTTTTTTGCTGAAGTGTTCTGTTAATACTTACTGTAAACACAGAAGTGAATGCGGTGCAGCGATGCATTTGATTGGTTAGACTGAGCATTGCCACTCAGAGACAAATTTGATTGGTGAAATTGGCAGAAGTTGACGAGGATTGGCCAAAATTGCAGGAAAGTTGCGGTGATTGGACAAAGTGGCAAGGTTGCGCAATAGTTGCGCTGATTGGCTGATTTCACGTGAATTGACGCGATTGCAACATCGCGAAATGCTTGGTTTTTAACTGTATTTCAGTCACACATCCTTCTTAAAAAAAATGATTCAGTTGGGTGTGAATCCTCTTTTAGTCAGGTGGTACCATTCTTTCCTGTCAAATAGGTCACAGCAGGTGAAGTTTAATTCTGTTTTCTCTGATATTGCACTGAGTAGCACCAGGGCCCCTCAGGGCTGTGTCAGCTCACCGTTTTTATTTACATTGTATACTAATGACTGAGTCAGCTCTCAGCAGGACCAATATAACAACAATAATGTTGTTTACACTTCTAACACATGACTGTGTATCCAGACACGAGGGGAACCAGATTATTAAGTTTGCAGACGACACCACAGTGGTGGGACTTATTCAGAGGGATGAGGAATCAATGTACAGGGAAGAAGTTAGAGACCTGGAGGGCTGGTGCAGGGAGAACAATCTGGTGCTCAACGTGGATAAAACGAAGGAGATGATTATCGACTTCCGGCGGTCACAGCCTGAACACGTCCCTCTCAGCATCGGCGGCCGTTTGGTGGAGAGAGTGGAGAACATCAAGTTCCTCGGAATGCAGATCTCGCAGGACCTGACCTGGAGCAAGAATTCCTTGGGGATCAGGAAGCGGGCCCAGCAGAGACTGCACTTCTTGAGGAAACTCAGTTAGGCCTCTCTCCCCATCTGCATCCTCAGGACCTTCTACACAGGTGTGGTGGAGAGTGTTCTGACGTACTGCAATGCAACATGGTACTCCAGCTGCAGTATGTCAGACAAAAAGGCCCTGCAGAGGATAGTGAAGGGAGCTGAGAGGGTAATTGGGAGTTTCCCTCCCCTCTGTCCAAGAACTTTTTCAGAACTGTTGTAGGAGCAGGGCACTGAACATTGTCAAGGACCACTCTCACCCTCTGCCAGATGGCAGAAGTTCAGTGTTTATGCAAACGATTCCGGAGCATCGGAGGCAGAACCACCAGACTGCTTAACAGCTTCCTTCCACAAGCTGTTAGGATGCTGAACAGTTGATCCGGAATCTCTCATACATACTACTGCACCTACGGACATTATGTATATTATTTGTATATTATAGTTCTAGTTAGTTTTCAAGTATGTCTCAGGGATGTGTGAATGGCTGTGTTGGGGTGGGGGGGTGAGGGTGTGTGTGAGTGTGTCTTAAATTATGTTCTTTTTACTTATATGGATGCTGACAGAAACGCAATTTCATCTTGCCTGCACTACAGTTGTATGTACAGCAATATGACAATAAAGGCTGATTTGATTTGATTTTGATTTGATATGTGGTGAAGTTTTCAGATGACACTAATACTGAGTCTGCTAAAAACTAATGTCAACTCAAACAGCCACAGATCTGGGGTGGATGGATTTGTCAACTGGTGTGATGACCATCAGCTGCAGAGTAATACAGAAAAGACAGTGGAGATGCAGGTGGACCCTAGGTCAGATGATGATCACAGTCCTGTGGCCATACACAGTCATAATATCAAACAGGTTAAGTCATATAAATATCTTGGTGTTCACACGGATAACACTTGTCAACACCCAATTTATTGTCTACGTTTTTTTTGCTGATTTAGGACAATTTCGATGTGCTGAATCCAAAAATCACATTGGTTTTGCTCAATCAGGTCAACTTTTTGAACTATGGCCACATGTTTTTTTACGTTTTTGTTTACATGTACCAGTATTTTCGCTTTATATGATGCAAAATTCTTTTTTATTTCTTGAAATTCTCTGAATTTTGAACAGTGATGACGTAACATTCAATTTACATGTACTTACCTTTATCAATGTCTACTATTCAATTTACAATACAACTGCTTACAACTTAGCATCAAAACCTGACCTGATTGAGAGAAACGGATGTCATTTTCGGATTCAGCGGTGCAAAACTGTCTTAAATCAGCTGAAAAAACACAGACAACTTACAAAAAAAATATTTTTGTTATACTGTGTAATGATCTGAGCTGGCACATGTAAGTGGCAAGTGTTTGTGCCCGAATCCACCAGCGTCTGCATTTTCTTCGCCGGCTCTGACTGTTTGGCATCTGTAGAAATATTATGTTGATTTTCTACAGGGCAACCATCGAGTCTGTGTTACGGTATGGTATTTCCAGCTGGTTTGGCAATTTAACAGTTAAATCACAAGCTCAGATATTAAATCTGATAAAGATAGCAGGTAAGATCATGGGTATGGCAGCACTTTCAACTCCCCAAGATCTGTTTGAACAAGCCACCCTCAGACAGGTAAATTGCCTTTTATCTGATGGTTCTCATGTACTGTATCCCGAATATGTTTTAATAAATTCGGGAAGAAGGGAAAGGGTACCTCTCTGTAAATATAATCGGTACAAGCATTCATTCATTCCCTTGACGGTGAAGCTCATTAATGAGCGGATAAGTCAGGTGAACAGAAATTAGGGAGACTGCGAGGTTGAGCAGACAATTGCACTGTATTTGCACTTTGATGAATTATGTTGATTTTTATTTTTGGTGGTTATGCGATGGACTGGCGATCTGTCCAGGGTGTACCCTGCCTCTCGCCCAAAGATACTAGGATAGGCTCCAGCCCCCCCGCGACCCAAAAAGGATTAAGCGGAAGAAGATGGATGGTTATGTATTTGTGTTGTGCAGCAGATCCCTCTATCAAAGACAAATCTCTCCCAAAGGAGATCAATAAAGGTACTTTGACTTTGACATCCTGGAGGGACTGCAAAACATTTGTGAATGACTGGGTAAACTGGTAGCTTCAGCTACCTGCCTTTAGTCCCAGTTAGAGATAGTTCTACATGAAAATAAGCTACAATAACATCTAAGAACGATGTATATGGTTAAGTATTGTAGATGAACAAGGATTCCACTGGGGTGAATACAATGTATAGAAAATAGTGATCAAAACCAGCCGGATCGACAGTTAAGCAAACACTGGCGGCCTGTCTGGCACTCCTCACTGTGGTGAGCTCCTAATGCCATGATACTGACCGACACCTACCACCTAGCCAAGCTTCTACTAACAGTTTGATGTAGTATCTCAGCAAAAATAAAACAAAATAAGCCAGAATGATGCAAGATATTGGCTATGGATTAGTGAACCAGGTAGAAGCAGAGATCTTCATGCTTGGTAAGCCTACTCCCAGCTCTGAACCTAAAGCCTTTGTTTACAGACAGACAGCTAAGCTGGCCATTAAAAGCAGCAGGTGGGACCAGGGCTGGGTTTACCATTTCTTGATGCGCAGGTAAAAACCCAGAAGAGTGACATCGGCTGGTCAAAGCCAGAATCGATACAAAGGCTATGTTTTTTTAATAGAAGTGAGTGTTTTGATGGCCCTTTTTTCCCCTCAATCATCATGTAACCAATAAACATATTTCAGAAGGTTAAAGTCTATAAAAGCACCATGTTTCAGTGACTGGGACCTTTAAGAAGGCAACTGTCTAAATCAATTGGATCACAATTTAAAAGCACTTTAATCTGACAGTTCCTTGGAAAAAGGCTTGTGTGTTCATGAACTGAACCCGTGTGTGATTAGAGGAGGCAGCTGTGTTGCAAGCCCTGCTTCCTGCAGCTCTCCCCGGCCGCCACTGCTTCATACCGAGCATATTTTCATTGGGCTGTATACATGATGTTGTTGGAATGTCATACTCTCCAAATTGTCTGGAGTTTAAGTTTTTAAATGGACTTAAAATGTAATTAATGGAAAAAAAGGAAAAATGAGAAACAGATGTTGGATTAAAAATTTACCTGGACCACAGAAATATAAGGATGCGTCTCGTTGCACTCAGTTTTGGTCTTGCAGCTGCTTGCCCATACTGAGTAAGTCTAAAAAGATGTGAACAAGACAAAGCGAGTTAAAGTGAACTTTTCATATTACTGTATTTTTGCAGCAGGTGATTTATTCTACCAACCGTCTGCAGCCTGAGGCTACAGCCATTTGGCCCATAAATAATTGCACCATGAAATTTTCACAAAACATATAAGGGGTGGGGGGGTGGGGGTAAATATAAGAAAAAGTAGTACAATTAAAAGAATGAAGCAAAATTTATGAGTAAAAAGTAGCAAATTAAGAGTTAAAACTCATGTTGTGAAAAAAAAAGTAAATGTATGCAAAAATTGCAATTTTAATAGAAAAACTCCACATTCATAATAAAAGTCATATTTATAAGAAAAAAGTTGAATATTTAAGAAAAAAAAAACCCTATTACTACTGTTGAAAAAACAGAAAATATTTAGAAGTTTGCTGTCTTCATTTAAGGATTAAATACAGTAAGTTTTGTGGCTCCACACAGACTTTTGCCATTAATTGCTCAAAACTGATTTTTCCCATTGTAGAGAGTTGTCAACCCTTGGATTACACAATTTATCAAACAGTGACAGTAAGCCGCAAAGATCAAAGTAAATAATGGTATTTGCCAAGGCTTTTGGCTGTATCAGGTACATCAGCTTCTACTAAATTTCTAAATGTGCACATATTATTGCGAGATACTGTAAAGAAGTCATTTCAACCTCAAATAAAGAAACATTATGGTGGATATAAAAAGCACACACACCCATGTTAGGTTTTTGTGCTGTGAAAATGAGACCACAATAAATCCTTTCCAAACCTTTTCCACTTTTAATGTCATCTATAACCTGTACAATTCTACTGGAAAACAAACAAAATTGTTAAGGGGAAAATATAAAAAAAATAATGCAAGATGTACAATAAGCAGGTTGCATTAGTTTGCACACTCTTAAACCAATACTTTGTTGAAGCACTTTGATTTGTTTACAGTATTCAGGCTTTCTGGTTTGGAATGTATCAGCATACCACAGCTTGACTCCACCTTGCAAAATCCTGTCAGATTGTGATGCCATCTCTTGCACACATCCCTCTTCATGTCATCCCACAGACTTTCATTGGATTCTGATTAAGCCATTCTTTTGTTGATTTGGATGTATAGGTCAAAAGTGACAGGTATTTGGAAATGTTTGCTCCACCTTGACCCAGTTCCAAGGGAAGAAAAACAACCCCAAAGCATGATGCTGTCACCACCATGCTTCACTGTGGGTATGTATTCTTTTAGTGATGTGCAGTCAGTGTTGTTTTGGCACCAAGCATATTTTTAGATTGTGACAAGAAAATTCAACCTTGGTTTTCATCAGACCACAACACATTTTCCCACATGCTTTGGGCTACTCCTTTTTTCCCCCCTATGGGAAATTGTCACATGCAGTACGCAACCAGTACACAGAAATTCCTGCAGCTCCTTCAATGTTGCTGTAGGTCTCTTGGCAGCCTCCCTAATCAATTGCCTTTTCATCATTTTTTGGAGCAATGTCCAGTTAACATTAATGTTGTCCTGTATTTTCTCCACTTCTTGATAAATGTTTGCCATGTTCCATTGTATATTTTTCTCTTTAACATACGTTTTTTTTCAATTGAATTGTACAAGTTACAAGTTTTTAAAGGTAAAAATTAGTTATGGTGGTCTAAGATTTTTACATCACAAAAACATGGTATTTTAACAGGGGTGTGTACAGTTTTTATATCTGCTGTAAATATAAAATAGCTAAAGGCAACAGGCGGACTTGCCTTGCCACTGACTAAAAACTAAGGATCCCAAAGAAGTCTTACTATGAAGGAGACCACAGAGAGGAAGAGGAGCAGGTTGGAAAGCTTGGCAGGGAGGAGAGCTTCTCCTTTGCCCTCCGACAGCACCTGACGCTTCTGCAGGACAAGATAGATGAAGGCAAACAACATTCCATGTATCACCGCCTGCAAAACAAAATATCACACTATTAATACAGAGGAAAATATCTCATTTTACATTCAAACCCGATTGATAATCATAGGAATCTGAAATTAAACTAATAATAATAATGCATCAGATTTATACAGCACTTTTTCATAGACACATGGATACATTATTCATTCATTCCAGAGTCAATGAACATTTGACTTACAAATCGGTCCAGCTTCCATCTAAACCACCACTCATGGATGTTTCCATTCAGCTCAAACAGTTTAGAGATGGGCCACACAGAGAAGACTCTCTCAAACAGCCCCTGGAGTCAAAATGCCAAATGGGGCCATTTACATAAAAGTAGGATCTAGATGTGTTTGCCATTGTGCCAATTGAAAAGCTATGCATAAGCACCCATCACAACATGATTAAAATGTTACAAATTCACCCACCTGTGAGAAGGCAAAAACACAAATGAAAACCAGAAGGCCCAGTAACTTCGCCAAGATCCCAAGATGCCAGATACGACTATCTATTCAGAAAAATAAAACACAGATTCAACTATTGTGCTGCCCAATTTTGCAAGCCATCACCTTCACTACACTGAATTTGACCACCTGTTTAGATTTTAACAACCCATTCTAGTAATCTGAAGCCGAATGTGAATTAAAGATTTTTTTGGCACCCACTGTTGGCCTTCTTTTGAAGAATCTGAGGCCACATGGCAAGTGTTGCGTAGATGACGACAAACCAGAAGGTAACCAAGGGGACAAAATAATAGAATTGGTATGGCCGGTCCATTACCACGCACAGCACCACCACCAGGAAGTTCAGACGGAAGAGCACCTGTGAACGATGATGAAAAAAACCCAAAGATCATTTAGTGAATCAATGACATACACTAAATATTACTGGTGCAAAGTATAGACTGGGAATAACATGGACAACATTAGAGGTCTACAAAAATGAAGATCTACACATCTCAATCGACCTCTAGTGGCTGACAGCAATAAAACAAACAATGAGCCCCTTCTCTACTCATTATTTTGAACTGCATTTTACCAAACTGAAAACTAAAAATACTCTTCAATTTTTTTTTTCCCAAAACATGGTTTCTGTCCTCATAGTAGTTCTTATCAAGCTGGTGCAATGCCAAGTTTTCTTTTTTGGATCAGTTCAGTTTTAATTAGTTATTTCATCCTATAAAAATGAGGGTGTGGAAGGCCATAGGGCTGTCACAATAAATAATATATTGACTTATCTTATACTAATGATTTATTGGGGTCATTTTTATGCTTATCGTATCCTGTTGTTTATACTGAAATGAACTCCAGTATGCAAATAGTCAATTTAAAAAAAATCTCCATAGATAATGAGGGTAGAAGTATAAAGAGGCCTGTCAACACACAGTTGCATACATAGGAGAGTTCTTCCTCTATGTATGCAGCTGTTTTCACAAATTTAAGCATGTCTGTAAATTTGCACGTTTTTCCCCGAAAATTTGCAACTTTTTCCCCCCCTCATAAATTAGGATGTTCTTCCTAAAAACATTTTCCTTGTAAATTTACAAGGTTTTTCATTTCAAACTTGAAGATTTTCATGTAATGTGGTATGTAGTTTTTTTTCACATAAACTGGAGTGGTGTCCAAGTGGTAGAGCATCCAGCCCAGTCATATCAAAGACCATAAAAATGGTACTTTCCACCTTCTAGCTTGATGCTCAGTAAAATAGAATGGGGAAAGGAAAGTTGGTTATCTAGCCACAGAGGAAAGCACAAAACCAGCGTACTCCTAGTGCTGGTCCGAAGCTCGAGTAAATGGGGAGGGCTGCGTCAGGAAGGCCATCTGAGGTAAAATCCTTGCCAAATCAAAATGTGGACCCATGATCTGCTGTGGCGACCCCAGACAGGAAGCAGCTGAAACAAAATGTGTGTGTGTGTGTGTGTGTGTGTTTACATACAGTGGTGTGAAAAAGTGTTTGCCCCTTCCTGATTTTTCATTTTTTTGTATGTTTGTCAAACAAATGTTTCAGATCATCAAACAAATTTAAATATTAAACAAAGATAACAGAAGTAAACACAAAATGCAGTTTTTAAATGAAGGTGTTTATTAAGGGTAAAAAAAAACAAACAAAAAAAACAAAAAAAACCTACATGGCCCTGTATGAAAAAGTGATTGCCTGACCCCCCCACCTCCCCCACCCTGTTAAAATATAATTAACTGTGGTTTATCACATCTTTGGAAAGCTGAGTTCAATTTCTCTAGCCACACCCAGGCCTGATCACTGCCACACCTGTTCTCAATCAAGAAATCACTTAAATAGGACCTGCCTGACAAAGGCAAGTAGACCAAAAGATCCTCAAAAGCTAGCTATCATGCTGTGAGCCAAAGAAATTCAGGAACGAATGAGAAACAAAGTAATTGAGATCTATCAGTCTGGAAAAGGTTATAAAGCCATTTCTAAAGCTTTGGGCCTCAGCGAACCACAATGACAGCCATTATCCACAAATGGCAAAAACATGAAACAGTGGTGAACGTTCCCAGGAGTGGCCGGCTGAACAAAATTACATTAAGAACACAGCAACAACTCATCCAAGAAGTCACAAAACCCCACAACATCATCCAAAGAACTGCAGGCCTCACTTGCCTCAATCAAGGTCAGTGTTCATGACTCCACCGTAAGAAAGAGACTGGGCAAAAATGGCCTGCATGGCAGAGTTCCAAGATGAAAACCACTGCTGAGCAAAAAGAACAAAGGCTCGTCTCAGTTTTGCCAGAAAACATCTTCATGATCTCCAAGACTTTTGGGAAAATACTCTGTGGACTGATGAGACAAAAGCTGAACTTTTTGGAAGGTGTGTGTCCCATTACATCCGGTGTAAAAGTAACAGCATTTCAGAAAAGGAACATCATACCAACAGCAAAATATGGTGGTGGTAGTGTGATGGTCTAAGGCTGTTTTGCTGCTTCAGGACCTGGAAGACTTGTTGTGGTAAATGGAACCATGAATTCTGCTGTCTACCAAAAAAATCTTTAAGGACAATGTCTGGCCATCTGTTCATGACCTCAAGCTGAAGCGCACTTGGGTTCTGCTGCAGGACAATGATCCAAAACACACCAGCAAGACCACCTCTGAAGGGCTTAACAAAAAACAAAATGAAGACTTTGGAGCGGCCTAGTCAAAGTCCTGACATGAATGTGACTGAGATGCTGTGGTATGACCTTAAAAAGGCGGTTCATGCTCGAAAACCATCCAGTATGGCTGAATTACAACAATTCTGCAAAGATGAGTGGGTCAAAATTCCCCCACAGCGCTGTAAAAGACTCATTGCCAGTTATCGCAAGTGCTTGATTGCAGTTGTTGCTGCTAAGGGTGGCCCAACCAGTTATTAGGTTTAGGGGGCAATCCCTTTTTTCACACAGAGCCACGTAGGTTTGGATTTTTTTCCCCTTAGTAATAAACACCTTCATGTAAAAACTGCATTTTGTGTTTACTTGTGTTATCTTCGTCTAATATTTAAATTTGTTTGATGATCTGAAACATTTAAGTGTGACAAACATACAAAAAAAAAAAAAAGAAAGAAATCAGGAAGGGGGCAAACACTTTTTCACACCACTGTATATTCTTTGTCTAAGTTATAAAGAGCCAATAGCTATGGATAAAAGAGCTGCATGTGACTCTGGAGCCACAGGTTACACATCCCTTGTTTACTCCAGGGGTGTGTAACTGGCAAAGAATCCATTATGTTTAAAGTATAACTGACAGAAACCTGACCTGGCACACACGATGAAGTCCAAAGTCTCCTTTGAGCCAGAAAAAGGAAAAGTGCCCATAGCCAGTCTGAAACAGGTACGCGGCAACCAGCACCCGCACATGCATGTACACTGGAATGAACTGAAACACAATAGCAATTATTATGTTGCTCAAATATCAGTATAAATAAATGTAAATACTCCTCTGGTGATGGGATACATAATCAGGACTTACAGCACTTGCTCCAGATATGTGATAGATGAGGATAACCAACTGCATCCAGCCTTTCCACTCGTCTGTCTGTTCACGGTTGAGTAATTTGCCCTGCAAGAGAAAGGAAAAGCACATCTATTTAACCTAAAAACTAAAAATAAGTCATTAAAATGTGTGTAAATAATCTTCGATTTGAGTAATTTTACTTTGCTGTTAAAACAAACTGCACTGTGCTACATCTTCTCACCTCCTTGGTGTTTTCACTGTAAAACACTCCCAATACAAATATGTAGATGAGAGGGATGAAGAAAGTGGAGTGAGTGTAGAACTTATGCTCTTTCATGAACACATCTGCTCTATCACAGAGGTAGAAATAGCACATTATGATGCCCATCCTGCAGACAGCCAAGAAAGGTGCCTTAGGGCCGAGGGGCACAGCTGCGGATGCTGGTTTCTTCTCCTCTAGGCTCTCCACATCTGGGGGCACAGGACGCCGGTGACGGTTGTGTCCAAAAATGTGCAGGGCCAGGAAGAGCACAACTGAGCCAAAGAAGAAGCAGGCCGACAGTTTCTGGACGAAGTTTGGGGGTGATAACGACTGGCAGCAGGAGCCATCAATAGGCCTCAGTATATTGTTGCATAAAGAGTTCATGAGGACCATTGCTCCCTGACAGGAGGATAATATAAGGATGTCAGTCCAAATATTAAAGGAGACAAATGCTGTGTTGTCAACATAATTAAAAACAATCCTGCTTACCACATTTCTGGTGCCCTCGGGAAGGTGTAGGCCGTCATCTGATTTGGTAATCGTGTCCATCGCAGCCTGGCGGGTTGCAGCCAGCAGCTTGACCCCGGAACTGCTCTTGAGCACGTCCTCTGCCGCTTCATTGTACAGGTCCACCTGCTGGTTGGTGATTGCCTTTCTGCTCTCACTCAATACCTCTTCATTTACTGGAGCTGAAGAATGGAGGTGTGATGATGTAGCGTCCATTTGTAAACAGGAAAGACAGGTTGTTTAGTTTAGTTGTAGCAATGACTGCAACTCGCTACAAAGAGAAGACTGACTTCTTTTAATGAAAAGGTTGGAGGTGTGTAAGCTGAACCAACATTAACTGAACCTTACATATCACCAGCACAGTAAAAAAAGAAAAAAAAAAAAAGGGCCATCAGAGTAGCTCATGCTGACCTGATGAAATTACGTCGAGTGTTTAGATCTTCTGCCCTTTGACCTTGATCTTAATCATAACCTTGATGGAGACCCACCCGTGGACCACTGTGCATGAGTTTGGCGAACACTTGGGCAAGTGCCTAGGAGGTGTAGTGACTTTTCTGAAATCACACAAGTGCCCAAATATTCTAAACTTTGACCATAATAATCATCCTCATATGGTAAAACAAAAACATACAAATGTAGCAGATGCTGGCTTGTAAATGCTGATTGTTGGTATAGAAAGGAACAAACATTAGCCACAACAGCTACCATAAGCATCATATGGGCATTACATCCGACATTCAACTTAAAGGACTTTGCAACGTTATTATGAGCCTCAGTTGTCTTCTTTCAGCTGCTCCTTTTAGGGGTCGCCACAGCAAATCATCTGCCTCCATCTCACCCCATCTTTTGCATCTTCCTCTGTAACACCAACCCTCTCCATGTTCTCCTTCACTACATCCATGAATCTTTTCTTTTCCTACTGCCTGGCAGCTCCATCTTCAACATCCTTTGTCCAATATATCCACTATCCCCCCTCTGCACATATCCAAACCATCTCAGCCTTGTCTCTCTTATTTTGTCTCCAAACCAATCCCTCCAGGATTTCGCGATCGCATCAATTTACACAAAATCAGCCAATCAACCAACTATTGTGCGACCTTGCAACTTTGTCCAATCACTGCAACTTTCCCGCAATTTTGGCCAATCCTCGTCAACTGCCAATTTCACCAATCAAATTTGTCTCTGACTGGTGCTCAAACGCTCAGTCTAACCAACCAAATGCATCGCTGCACCGCGTTCACTTCCGTGTTTACAGTGAAACGGAACACATCAGCAAACGGTGTGTGTGATTAAAAAAAACAAAACAAAACACTCTTCCAACACCGTCCCTTCCTCCGTCTCCCCCAACCTGCCGGTGGACATCTCGTTAAGTCTCCGTCCTGACCGCATGTACGAAGCGCTGGGCTTGTGTTGAAAAATGTCTGCCTGCCCCAAAAGCACCCCATCGTGGAAGTGTGCGTAAGGAGAAACGCCGTAAAACCACAAACACAACACGCAAATCTAACACTACAGCCAGTGTTTGAACATTTTATACATCTTTAGAGGTAAAATCATTACTATACATCTGGTCAATGAGCTTTAAAGCTGTGAATCTCTGGCCTGGACGGACAAACGCATCCACCTACCCCCGGCTGTCCCGCTGTAAATTAAAGACGTGTGTCTGAACAGACAAGTGTGTGTGTGTGTGTCAAGACCAGCGTGCAGCAGACAGACAGGTAGGAGTTAGGCACAGAGAATATTCTCTGTAATTTTTTTCAGAAAAACACAGACTCCGATAGACAATACAGACCAACAGAATAAATTATTTATTTTTTCATCTCTGCTCGGTACGGAGTGGTTGGGGACCGCTACAGTTTTCAAATGAAGGTGCTGCCAATAAGCGACTTTCGCATTACAGGTATGCATGTGCAGACTACCAAGTTCACGACTACCAAACATTCTGGTAGCCGCCTTGCTTTTGTATAGAGACAGTACTGTCACACCTGAACAACTGCCGTTTAAAGTCTGCTTTAAGCTTTAAATCGCTATTATGCCAGGTGCACATTGTGCCGTAGTGAAGTGTGGGAACGGCATGTATCATCTAGAACGGTGGAAAAAGAAAACTTGTAGCATACATGGGTGTAACTTCGGGACCAGCGTGTGCACATGTCCGCCGCCATTCACGTTATACACATTCCCCACGGAGCTGAAGGATCCGGACAGACGTAATTGTTGGATTAAAGCAGTAAGTCTATATTATAACATAATTAAATAGTGTTGTGTACTGTTCAAGTTCTAGCCTAATTGACACAAGTCTAAACCCTGAAGTAGTAGGTACGGACAGGCAGGCCTGGATCTAGGATATAGTTCTTTGTATACTGGTAATGAAGCTTGATCTACACACACGTAATTAAGGCCATTGATAAGTAGGCTGGTATAAAATAAAATTGCAAATCAATGAAAACGTGTGGTACTTAAACTATAGTAGTATCGACCTATAGATCTAAGTAAGCAGGCTATGCCTTGTAGTGAAATTTACTCAAAATGACAAAACCAAAGTTGAGCTGTCAAACCACTCGCTTACCTTCTTTGTAGTCATTTCGGAGTCTCGCAAGTAAGGGTGCTTGGTCCTTTGACAACAAAAAAATCTGCTATGTCAGCATACATACAGGGGGGCCATTTTGGCCAATTTTTGCAATGTGACCGCGAATACACGCAACTAGTTCATCCTTGCGTTTGCGGGTACAACCGGGAAGACCCCTACGCATACAATATGCTGGTAGATCAGGAACTTTTCATAAATTAAATGTATCGATAGAGCATGTTTGGTAGCCACGTTCCCATGATGCTCTGTGCGAGCCGAGATGCGAAAGTCGCTTATAATTTCCACATCTATACTCTTTAACATGCATTCAGTGCAATTTCGCTGTTGTAATGGATATTGTGTTAAAGTCTGTATTTGCTGTTACAAGAGTTTTTCTGTATAGCAGAAGTTTCTGCTTAATTTGCAAATCAGTGTATAGGAAATTTTTGACAAGTCTGTGATTTTCTTGTATTGTTATGTAGAATATCATTGCAGTAAACTGGAAAAAAAAACATCTCCTTTAAAAATATGTAATTTTTCCCACAACTTTAAGTGCAAAAAACATCACAACTTTTATCGCAACTTTTTAAAAAAGCTCCCACAAATTCAGGCTTTTTGGGCCGCAACAATCATAAAAACATCTCGCGAAATCCTGGAGAGACTGCCAAACCGCTCAACCTGAGCTGTTCGTCTGATATACTCATTTCTAATCTTGCCCCTCAGTGAGAATCTTGGAATCTTCCAACTCTGTCACCTGTTCTGCCTCCTGTCTTTTTATCAGTGCCACAGTCTCCAAACCAAATCACCCTGACACTCGTCTCCACCCACTCCACCCTGCCTGTACTCTCTTCTTCATCTCTCTCATGCATTTTCCACTGCTTTGGATGGTTGACCCCAGGTATTTAAATTCATCGACCTCTACTCCTTGCATCTTCACCATTACACCTGCCTCCCTCTCATTCACACACATGTATTCTGTTTTGATTCTACTGACTTTCATTCCTCTTCTCTCCAGAACATACAGTACCTCCATCTCTCCAGGTTCTCTTCCGCCTTCTCCCTACTCTCACTATAGATCACAATGTCATCCGCAAACAACATGGTCCATAGAGATTCCTGCCTGACCTCTTCTGTCAGCCTGTCCGTCACCATGGCCAGCAAGAAGGTGCTAAGAGCCGATCCCTGATGTAATCCCACCCCACCTTGAACTCATCTGTCACTCCGAAAGCACACCTCACTACCATCTCATGAAACTTAAGAGTTTTGGGTTAGCATGCTCAAACTGCTCCACTGTCAGCCAAAACTTCTGTTTGAGACTGTCGAAGCAGTACAAAAATTGAACTCAGCATACCCCAAGCTATGCATAAGGTATGAATAGTTGACGTAGGGGGGAGGGAACGGAGTAGGTGGACCCCCCCCCCCCCCCCCGCTTCTCCCCCATTGCAGCAGTATTAATCTGCCCTTTATGATCATGAAAAGTTCCTTAAAGTGACAATCTGGTCAAAATCAAGTTTTTTTTTTCCTCTTGTTAACATGTCTGTAACATGTTTTTTATGACTTATAAGACATATCAAGAGGATAATCATGCTTATGTGTCATGCCTGTGTTTTTCTGCTGTTAAAGTTCATTTAAGCTCCTCCCCTTATAAAAAGGTAAGTTTAGATGGTGTGTTTTTGTGATTCACTATAGTATGTGAACCAATCAAGATGAAGTACTGGCTATGGGCCTATAGGCTATGGGGAGGCCGACTTAGAATATTCATAGATCCTGGTTTTTGAAGGAGAAGGAAAAGGGAACAGATTTTCACAAGCAATTGTAAGACCATAAAAAGTTTTTTTGTTTTTGTGGAAAAAGGGCATAAGACATAAGACAGGGCATAAGACATTTTAGACAATGCAGTGTGTCTAACTGGATTTTACCATTCTACTGGGAGCCAAACTAACCTTGTAGAACCCAGTAGACCTCCCCATGTTCAGCCAGATTCTCCAGATACACAGCGATGGCACTCAAGTTGAATTTGTATTGCTGCAGGGCCTCGCTGCTGCCTCCGTGCAACTTGATGGCCCACTGATTGAATGGAAAAATACACATGGGCAAGCAGTGACATACAGTAATTCAGCCATATCTAAGGATTATCAAGCATAAAATAGTTAAACATTGACTTATACATCTTACCGTGGCAGATCCAAGGACGACAACATCTGGCTTTTCTTGAGCTTCCTGCTACGTGTCAGAGAAATACCAATGAGCAACGTAAAAGATTAACCATTAACAGACTCAGTTTGAACATGCCAAAAATTAATGTCCCCAACTTGTTATTTATAGCCCAACAGTTCACTCACACGTGTCCATGACATCAAGCGCTCCTTCATTGAATAATTTACTTCTGGGTGCCAAAGGAAGTCCTGAACACAGAGAGGACATTCATAGATTATGCATAAAGACTGGCAGCTTTTATTGACTGAGAACAGAGGATAAAAACATTAAAAAAGCCTCACCACATTAACAGAAGAACTCTCAGTCTCATCTTTAAAGGAAATGTCTTTGTGCTGCAGACAACATGACAGACAGAAAGTCAGCACGACAGTGGCTATATAGCACCCTTTAACGGCATTTTTCTTCAGCCATTCAAAACACATTTTTGTTCCCATCTTAAGCAGTCAGAATACAGTGGCTGGCTGTACTTATATGGTGACATACTTCTACTTCCAATTTTAATCATTTTTAATCTATTTATTAACTTTCCTCCCAACATAAACAGAGAATAAACTCAAACATCTTTTTGCTGCATGGCTATGCGAAGCCATGGCCAATCAAAACTCTCAGCTGCAGCTTGCCAAACAAAAATAAATACTGAGTTGATGTTCCTCATAATTACCTTGATTCCATCTTCTTTTTGTTCACGGTCTATAATTTTGACGAAGGAGTAAAACAGTTCCCTTATTCGTGAATCACCAATAAAGGCTACACGCTTTGAGGAGAGGCAGTTTTTTGCTTCACTGTGAGAAAAAAATAAAAAGGACAGTAAGGAATCAAAATATATAAATGCAGTTGTGAAATGTTAAATTGGTGAGATAGATCTTTATATTCTAAAATAATATAAACCTTGGAACTTATTACATACAGTTTGCATATAATAATTCGCTCTCAATTTTTATCTTTTGGCTCATGAATTAGCCATTAACAGAGGAAAAAACAGCTAGGAAAATGGAGGGATGGACATCATGAGAGCTTATACAACTCAATGGCCCTCTGGTGCCTGGCTGCAGTAAGCCGATAAGCTCCCATTATTCTGTGTGGCAAACAGCCTTCAAAAAAAATTTTTTTTTTCAAAAGATGGTTGTTGACCTCGTAAATTTATTGTTAATAATTATTTTCAATTTGACAGTAAGGCTTTTGTGTGGTACACTGCAAACAAATAATGGAGATTATAACACTCATGACACATGCAGGTAATCTTTTGAACTAAGAGTTAAAAAATAAACGAGTTATCATGGCATAACACCAATGATGCTTGACTAGTTAACTCATGAGCCTGAAATAATGCATCATTGGTTGACAGAGATGTGTGGTTTTAGTGGTTGACAGTTCCCTGGAGTGCAATAAGGACAGAAACATATGTGAATGAATGGCTAAACTGCCACAGCAACAGATCCCGGATTGAGAAAATCAAACTTTAAGCTAAAACAAGAGCACTCTGAGGCGAGTGCAGTGCCTCCGTTTTCTTTAAAGATCTCAAAGTTACTGAGGGAAAGTAGTTTTCAACATTTCTATATAATTATTGGGGCAGAACCAAATTATGGAAAGCGTACCTTCCATGAATATACAACAAGAATAGTTGTACACAACTCATAGTTGTAGGTCAGGATCCCAAGGTGAACCTGTGTTTGGTGGCCCTAGCTTTATTCATTTTATAGTAACCGTAAATTTACCATCTACCATAGTGCAAATGGAAAATTCTGACCTTTGACCTTTTGATCCCAAACCCATAGTCAGGTTAGGATGCAAGTCATCCCAAGTGGTGGCCTAGAGGAAGAGCATTCGCCCCACAACTGGGAGGTGGGAAATGTGAGCGAGAGTGGCTTAGGAGTTAGAGCAGGTCATCAAGTAACCAGAGGGTTGGCGGTTCGAACCCCGCTCTCCCCAGCCATTCTGCCATTGTGTCCCTGGGCAAGACGCTTTACCCACCTTGCCTTCAGTGTCCATGACACTGAGTATGAATGTGTATAAATGTTCGGTAGTGGTTGGAGAGGCCGTTGGCGCAGATTGGAAGCCACGTTTCCATCAGTCTGCCCCAGGGCAGCTGTGGCTACAACAGCAGCTTACCACTACCACTGTCTGTCTGTGGAGTGAATGAATAATGGACTCACTGTAAAGTGCTTTGGGTATCTTAAAAGGGGCTATAGAAATGTAATCCATAATTATTATTACTATTATTATAAAAATGTGTCATAGACACAACTACTGTATCGATCTGAAAAACCTACATCATTTCTTTGAGTAGTTATTGGGTTTACAAGATTTAGAGAAAATCTGACCTCTGACCTTGACCTCAAGGTTATCAGATCAGAGTCAAATTGCAATATGTGCATTATCAGTGTATATCAAATCTTGGTGCCAAGTTTCAAAACATTTGGAACAAAACTGTAGGAGGAGCTGATTTCACCAGACAGTTACTTTCTATTAACTAAGGTGAAATAGAAGATCATAAGTCAGGGGCTACAACTCCTGCAAAAATCATCTGATCTGAGGCAAATTGCAATATGTGCATTATCAATGTACAGTGGTGTGAAAAAATGTTTGCCCCCTTCCCGATTTCTCATTTTTTTGTATGTTTGTCAGGTTTCTGTCAGTTATACTTTTAACATAATGGATTCTCTGCCAGTTACACACCCCTGGAGTAAACAAGGGGTGTGTAACCTGTAGCTCTAGAGTCACATGCAGCTCTTTTATCCATAGCTATTGGCTCTTTATGACTTAGACAAAGAATATACAGTGGTGTGAAAAAGTGTTTGCCCCCTTCCTGATTTCTTTTTTTTTGTATGTTTGTCACATTTAAATGTTTCAGATCATCAAACAAATTTAAATATTAGACAAAGCTAACACTAGTAAACACAAAATGCAGTTTTTAAATGAAGGTGTTCATTACTAAGGGGAAAAAAAATTCAAACCTACATGGTCCTGTGTGAAAAAGTGATTGCCCCCTAAACCTAATAACTGGTTGGGCCACCCTTAGCAGCAACAACTGCAATCAAGCATTTGCGATAACTGGCAATGAGTCTTACAGCGCTGTGGAAGAATTTTGGTCAATTCATCTTTGCAGAATTGTTGTAATTCAACCACACTGGATGGTTTTCGAGCATGAACCACCTTTTTAAGGTCATGCCATAGCATCTCAATCAGATTCAGGTCAGGACTTTGACTAGGCCACTCCAAAGTCTTCATTTTGTTTTCTTAACCCCTTGCACTCCGGTCAATTTCCCTAAAAACGCCAAAAAATAACGTGCCCAAAGTAAATCGAAAGCTGTTCTTCAACCCTTTGCAGCATCTTCATGGGGTTGGTCTCATTTAAAAGAAAACACTTTGAATTTTTTGGCAAAACAGTCATAATCTCTCTAAGTGCTCCGGCCACTGAGTTACAGTCATCTAAACATACTGAACTTGAAGAAAATAAATTTGGCCTGGGTGTTTTTTTGGATACAAATGCTTGCAAATAACACACAGCTTCAAATCCGGGCTGGAAAATGCAACAGAAATGTAGAACCAAGTGTTATCCAGCTGAGGTCAAAATTTTGTAACAATACCACAAAAAATGAATATATTACACAGCTTTTTCCTCAGGTTGTTCCCAGGCATTTTTGAACTGTGCCAAATGGCACAGTTTGGAAAAACGTCTGTAACTTTTGAATGATTCAATATAGAAGCTTCATCTTGGGCTCTAATGAAAGGTGACACTCAGGGCTGTGTGTGTGTGTGTGTGTGTGTGTGGGTCCCCCCCCCCCCCGCTACAGAAGACGGACATCGGCCATCGCTACATGACGGAATAGTCATGTGGCGACCGCAGCGCAGTCACCACGGCTTCCCCCCCTCGCTACAGAAGAGTAGCGGGGGGGGGGGGGGGTTGTTCACGGTCCGGACGCGGCACACGACCCGTGTACCGCAGCGCACACACTTCGGACTTCGTGCACCGCACAGCTGTAATTTACCGATCGGTCAAAAGTAATTTCTGATTACAATTTTCAGGGATAAAGAATAATTTAGCTTATAACACCTTACCTCTTCACAGCAGCAGTGTCCTGGCAAACTTCTCTTCCTCATTGTCACATGAACGCGACGCTGGTCCCTTGTTACGGACTCGTGGTTCTGGTCTCGGCGACCCGGTCAAAACATAATTCCATTATTGCGGTTTTGCGCTTCCATGATTGCGGTTTTGGCGAATGATTTATGACCTTCGTCGTCGGCCTCCGTCGGTCTATGATGACCAAGGAAGAGAATCCAACGTCTATTCTGCTGGAATTAAAAAAAAAAAAAAAGCACCGCCTGTGACTGAAGAGGCCGATGCGCGAATGGCAGTCCCTGTCACACAGGTAGCACTTGTGGGTGGTCTCCGTGCTGCTGGGTCTGTGACGGTTCTTCCTGCGGGTCCTTTTTTCATCTGCTGCAGCAGTCTGTCTTCACCCAGCCTTACAAAAAACAGCTTGCGAACTTCTGTGCTTCAATTGGCTCGCTGCATTCACAGCGTTGGTAGGCGGGTTCTTCTTGCTAGGTTTTCAGTCATTGGTTCTTCAAGGTTTCAGAAACCCAATTCAAGGCCCTTATTAGTCGAATGACAGGTCAATCATATCCGATCTGTTCGCGGCTGTGTCTGTAGTGGGAGAACGGAAATGCTACTTTTTTTTTTCCAGTGCGCTCTAGGACGCAGCGCCCTCGTGCGTCCTAGAGCGCACGAGAGCGCCCTCTGTGCGCTGTAGGACGCAGAGACCTGCCCGTCCGCGGTACACCGGAGTGCAAGAGGTTAAGCCATTCAGAGGTGGACTTGCTGGTGTGTTTTGGATCATTGTTCTGCTGCAGAACCCAAGTGCACTTCAACCTGAGGTCACAAACAGATGGCTGGACATTCTCCTTCAGGATTTTTTGGTAGACAGCAGAATTCATGGTTCCATTTACCACAGCAAGTCTTCCAGGTCCTGAAGCAGCAAAACAGCCCCAGACCATCACACTACCACCACCATATTTTGCTGTTGGTATGATGTTCCTTTTCTGAAATGCTGTTATTTTTACGCTGGATGTAATGGGATACACCCCTTCCAAAAAGTTCAACTTTTGTCTCATCAGTCCACAGAGTATTTTCCCAAAAGTCTTTGGGATCACCAAGATGTTTTCTAGTAAAACTGAGACCAGCCTGTATGTTCTTTTTGCTCAGCAGTGGTTTTCGTCTTGGAACTCTGCCATGCAGGCCATTTTTTCCCCAGTCTCTTTCTTATGGTGGAGTCATGAACACTGACCTTGACTAAAGCAAGTGAGGCCTGCAGTTCTTTGGATGATGTTGTGGGGTTTTGTGACTTCTTGGATGAGTTGCCGCTGTGCTCTTAAGGCAATTTTGGTCAGCCGGCCACTCCTGGGAAGATTCACCACTGTTCCATGTTTTTGTCATTTGTGGATAATGGCTCTCTGTGGTTCGCCGAGTCCCAAAGCTTTAGAAATGGCTTTATAACCTTTTCCAGACTGATGGATCTCAATTACTTTGTTTCTCATTCGTTCCTGAATTTCTTTGGCTCGCAGTATGATATCTAGCTTTTGAGGATCTTTTGGTCTACTTCACTTTGTCAGGCAGGTCCTATTTAAGTGATTTCTTGATTGAGAACAGGTGTGGCAGTAATCAGGCCTGGGTGTGGCTACAGAAATTGAACTCTGAGCTTTCCAAAGATGTGATAAACCACACTTAATTATGTTTTAACCGGGGAGGGGGATTGGTCAGGCAATCACTTTTTCATACAGGGCCATGTAGGTTTGGATTTTTTTTTTTTTACCCCTAATAATAAACACCTTCATTTAAAAACTGCATTTTGTGTTTACTTGTGTTATCTTTGTCTAACATTTAAATTTATTTGATGACGTGAAACATTTAAGTGTGACAAACATACAAAAAAAATGAGAAATCAGGAAGGGGACAAACACTTTTTCACACAACTGTACATCAAACCCGGGTACAGAGTTTCAAAACAATCAGAACAAAACTAAGAGAAGCTGATTTCACAATAGTGGGACAAACGGACTGCCCCATAACATAATCCCCCTTCTGTCTTCGCCCAAAGGGGTCTCTAAGAATGAAATATATGGTCAAACATTGTTAGATGAACAAGGATTCCAGTGCAGGTGAATAGAATTCAGAGAAAAAGTGATCAAAACTGATCGACAGTTGGGCTAAGACCAGGCGGCGTGTCAGTCACCTCTCATCTGCTGAGGCGAGCTGTCTCCAGTTACAATGATTGCCTCTGACCGCCTAGCACGCTAATACTTACGGTTCAATATAGCATCAAGCTGAAAATATAACAAAATAAGCCACAATGATATTAAATATATTATCGACTGTGGATTCGGGAAACTGGGATGTCTATTAGGGTGACAGTAATCTGGTCAACCCTGTTAGCTCAGGGGCAAATACCTTTAGTTTCCGGTCCATCTATATTAGAGACAGCTATGCTGGCCAATGATAATGTCAAGTATGGCGCTGGGCTGGGTTTATTCTTGACATACATGGAGATCCCCGGAAGAGTCAAAACCATTTTTTGGAGAAAAAAAAAAAATAGATAAAGGCTGTGTTTTTTAAGAGAAGTGAGTGTTTTGATGGGCTGCGCGGTGGCACAGTGGTTAGCACTGCGGCAGCACAGCAACTCACCCTTGGCCGAGGATCCTGGGTTCGATCCCAATCCCCGACCAGCAGTGATCTGTGTGGAATTTGCATGTTCTCCCCGTGTCTGCATGGGTTTACTCCGGGATTTCTCCGGTTTCCTCCCACATGCCAAAAAGCATGCAAGTTAGGTTAATTGGCATCAAAACTGGGGATTCTAAATTGTCCTTAGGTATGACTGTGAGAGTGAATGGTTGTCTGTCTCTCTCTGTTGGCCCTGCGATGGACTGGCGATCTGTCCAGGGTGTACCCTGCCTCTCGCCCAAAGATGCTGGGATAGGCTCCATCCCCCCCGCGACCCGAAAAGGATTAAGCGGAAGAAGATGAATGAAAAAATGAATGAGTGTTTTGATATTTTTTCCAATATTCACATTGTAGAGGGTAAAAGGGAAAGGATGTGGAGGCGAGGCACGAACGTACACTACCGTTCAAAAGTTTGGGGTCACCCAGACAATTATTTTGTGTTTTCCATGAAAAGTCACACTTATTTACCACCATGAGTTGTAAAATGAATAGAAAATATAGTCAAGACATTGACAAGCTTAGAAATAATGATTTGTATTTGAAATAATAATTTTTTCCAGATACTCAACCTGCTCAAAGGAAGGTCAGTTTTATAGCTTCTCTAACCAGCTAAACTCTTTTCAGCTGTGCTAACATGATTGCACAAGGGTTTTCTAATCATCCATTAGCCTTCTGACGCAATGAGCAAACACGTTGTACCATTAGAACACCGGAGTGATAGTTGCTGGAAATGGGCCTCTATACACCTATGTAGACATTGCACCAAAAACCAGACATTTGCAGCTAGAATAGTCATTTACCACATTAGCAATGTATATTAGATATTAGAGTGTATTTCTGATTAGTTTAAAGTAGAACTGAACTCACCTTTTTGCCAAAAAAGTAGAATAGCAGATTAATTCCTTATTACCTATTGTATTTTTCAACACATAAAAGAAATTTTTAGGCCGTGCGATGGCCAAGCTATAAGCCGATAAACTTTTGCCTCTGGCTGGCAGTGCCAAACAAACCGGAAGTAGTGCAGACGACGCTGCGTGACGTCACGTGTGTGACCCTTATCAAAACAACAATGGCAGATGATAGCAGTTCCAGCAGTCAAGAACACCAGAGTTTTCAGAGTGAAGAGGCATTCAGGATCGGTGACAAGACAGAGGAGGATGCAGGAGTGTCAAGTGAACAGGAAGACAGCGAGGGAGGCATCGAACCGTACAGATTAGAGCCAGAATTTTCGGGGGATTCCAGCACCGACTCAGACCGCAGCAGTGATGGGGAGGAGAGTCGCTTATTGAATACAGAATGGTGAGTCTTTACTTTGGCATGTTTGGGGTGTCAGGATAAGGAAAATTAACAATAAAAAAGAAAGGGAAAAAAAAAACATCAGCATTTTTCCAACTTATTACAGTTATCCCTCACTTATCGCGTTTAATGCGGTCTTCCTTCGCTGGGTATAGGCGCTCGGCAGGGAGCGAAGCTGGGTAAAACGTCTCCGCCAATCAGCTTGCGAGATAAAACGTCTTGGCCAATCAGCTTGCGAGGTAAAACGTCTCGGCCAATCAGCTTGCGAGATTCCCGAGCGGGCTGGGGAGCCGGGGAGAGCGGGCTCTCCGTGTTGATACCTGATGTTCTAATGTAGTCTCCCTGCCTTCTCATTAGAAGATCAGGTATCAACACGGAGAGCCCGCACAGCTCAAAATCTACCTCTCTGACCACCGCTCCACTCCTCTCCGCCCACCTCTTCACCGCTCGGGAATCTCGCAAGCTGATTGGCCGAGACGTTTTACCCAGCGAAGGAAGACCGCATTCATTGTTCTTTATCGCTCGTGTTGCTTAGTGGCACTTTTCGCTGTTCTCTTGTGCCTTTTTGTGCAAAATAGTGCTTGTGACGCCCTTGGGGGGGGGGGGGGTGACGCTACTTCGCGGTTTTTCACTTTTCGCGGTCGGTTCTGGTCCCCATTAAACGCGATAAGTGATGGATCACTGTATATCTAGAAACGCATCGCTTCCCGGTCGCTTTTCCTCCCCCTTTCTTTTCTTTCGTCGCCATGACAGCTTTCCTTGGCCACTGAACAGATCTTCCCAGGTGTTGGAAGTGTTTTGTAGTCGACTATCACGACAAAATGCACCAAAAACAACCAGTGTCGACGTACTCGCAATGGTAAACATGAGGACTGGGTCACACTCGTGACGTCACGCGGAACTCCGGCTGCGCTTCGGCGGATTTGTCTGATTTTTCAGGGCGGGAAATTCTAAATCGCGATTTTCTCCAAGATTCCGGGATTTGTGGAGGGGGTGCCAATGATAAATTATCTTTATAATTGTATGTACTATCACCCAGTGCCGTTCAATGCCGTTCAGTTCAGTTCTACTTTAAAGTTATCTTCATTGAAAAAAACAGTGCTTTTCTTTCAAAAATAAAGAAATTTCTAAGTGACCCCAAACTTGTGAACGGTAGTGTAGGTCGACACAGATTCTTTATTGAACCCTCTATCATATGTACAGCCTGGGACCCCAGCGTGGGCGCTGGGGCCATGAAGAGCCTAGTCTGGAAAAGCCCTTTTTTCCTCAGTTCCTCTACGCTCTCTTATATAGCTTTATTGACCTGCGCGTAGGAACTGAGGCTGGCGCATATTCATTAGGTCTGACAAAGGCCGTGAGTGGCAAGATTATAATAACACATTACCTCCCTGTGCTGTAGTTTAAAGCAGCAGGAGGCGGAGGCGTCTATAATTACCCCTGTGGGGTGCCATCCCCCCCAGTCCATTATTCAGCCCCTCTATCTGCTTCTGGGTGAGAGATAATGTCCGTCCGCAGTGTGCTGGCGTCGCCACAAAGTGACAAATAGACACACTTCAGACGGTTAAAACATACAAACACACCATGTTTTCAGTCAATGAGCCCTTTAAAATCAAAAATGAAATTGAATTGTCAATTTGTAGAATCACGACATGCCTAGTTGTGCCTGAGGGTGCTGCTTATGGGCTGGCTGCTGCTTTGGCTGTAAAGGACAGGGATATGGGTGCAAACTCAGCGCTGGGCTTCGTGGAGCTACTATGGCTCCAAAGATACAGTATAAGATGGTAGCACTCAAAACTCAGGAAGTAGAGTTTTCTACAATGGAAGTAAGTGGCAGCACATTGTCCATCTTTATATACAGTCAATGGGATGGACTTAAGAGAAAAAAACCCCCATCTGAATCATACTCTATAATGAGCAGTTGGTGCAACTCACTTGCTTTTGTATTTGTGCATCATGCAGCCATAAGGTTGCCATACGTCCTCTCCCAGGTACCGTCCTCTGGACAGGAGCCATTTACATGAGTCTCCACCTAAAGGCAAGGCACAGACAACCATTCAGTGAGGCCAAGACATAAAACCTCTTATTTTGCTTTCAATCAGTTTTCTCCCAAACCTATGACAGAATCCTGCCATCTCACCAGTACCCTCCCAGGCTTTTCATTCAGACCATACAAAACATGGCTCTGCACGCTCAAGCACAAATCTCTCCAGCTATTCATTTGTGCTCAAAATGAATAGAGCCATCTGCAACTGAATCCATCTATAGAAACATAGGAACACGATGGGGGTAAGCTAAAGAGAAAGGTGGGCATTTATAGCAGCAAGTTCATTGTGTGTACACAGAGAATTCACAGCCCATGGGTAGGCAGCATCTACTACGAAAACTGAAAATTTTTTAACAAGATATGGTGAACAAATAGAGTTGGTATCCTCTTTTAAATATCTAGGGCTTTTAATTGATGAACATTTGACTTTTAAAGGAGCACATTCAGTACATTGTAAATAAGCTGAAGCTCTTATTAGGATGTTATTACAGGAATAAGACTTGCTTCTCTTTTAATGTAAAGCTGAAACTGGTGGAATCAACGTTTCTACACATCATTGATTATGGAGATGTACTTTACATGAATGCACCTGCCCACTGTCTTCACCTGTTAGAGTTTATCATTGTGTTCTCCACAGTAAAGTGAACTGGTCATCATTATCTGCTCATCGCCTCTGTCACGGCAATGTTCATTTACAAAGCCATTCTGGGTCGAATTCCTTTGTATTTATGTTCACTTTTAACATGGAAGCAAGGAAGAAACAATCTCTGCTTACTGGATCAATCTGCAACTGGTTGTTCCAAAAATAAGAACAGAATTGGGAAAGAAAGCTTTTTGGTTTTCAGCTCCTGATGCATGGAACAAGGTAAACTGAGCTACATCTACAAAACCTCATACTTTTAACTGAATTTAAATCTCTAGTGAAATCAGTGGAGTCCAGGCTTTCTGTGTGCAAGTGATTTATATGAGTATGTTTTTATAGCTAATTTATTTATTGTCTGTCTTTTTATTTTTAATACTGAAACTGTGTTGCTGCTATCTTGGCCAGGTCTTCCTTGTAAGAGAGAGACTATCTTAATGGGACTAACCTGGTTAAATAAAGGCTAAATAAAACTTAGGTATGACTGTGTTAGCCCTGCGATGGACTGGCGATCTGTCCAGGGTGTACCCTGCCTCTCGCACAAAGATGCTGGGATAGGCTCCAGCCCCCCCACGACCCGAAAAGGATTAAGCGGAAGAAGATGAATGAATGAATAAAACAAATAAAAATGAAAACATTCAGTTTGAGCAATGAGAAAATGTGCAGACATAACAATAAATTGTCTTGGCAACATTCGCAACAAGCAAGTTTTTTTTCCTAAATGTGCAGACTTTATGCCAATTAATTTGTGAATTTTCTGGTAAATTTGAGGGGTTTTTTTGCTCTGAAATCATTTACTCTTATGTTTGAGACTTCTCAAATGTGCGCATTTTCTCATAAATTTGCTATTTTTCTCTTAAATCTAAGCCTTTGTTATTGTAAATCTTCATCTTAAATGTAGAGTTTCTCTTATAAATTTGTGACATTTTCTATCAAATCATTTTGGGGGGCAATGCCACAGAAAGCCACTGGTTACAGGCAAAAGAGACAAATGTTCCTGAAATAAAGGTTGCAGACCTTTGCTATAGACCAAATCCTGTCTGCCACATTGTCATTGTTTGTCAAGGGATGGACACAAGCAGACTACAATGCAATCCCTTCGCCTACAATGGATGACTGTGTACTTTATGTAATGCTTTGGCTAGCAGTGCAGAGACGTGGCAGGCTCTGTTACAATAGTAAACAGCTCTTTACAAAGTTATAATACTAGACTGGGATGTTAAAAGCATAAGTATGACTAGTAATAATAACTACTACATAATTACATGTGGGGCAGCATGGTGGCGGAGTGGTTAGCACTGCGGCAGCACAGCAACTCACCCTTGGCTGGGGATCCTGGGTTTGATCCCAGCCCCCAACCAACAGTGATCTGTGTGGAGTTTGCATGTTCTCCCCGTGTCTGTGTGGGTTTACTCCAGGATTTCTCCAGTTTCCTCCCACAGGCCAAAAAACATGCAAGTTAGGTTAACTGGCAAACTGGGGATTCTAAATTGTCCTTAGGTATGACTGTGAGAGTGAATGGTTGTCTGTCTCTCTGTGTTGGCCCTGTGATGGACTGGTGATCTGTCCAGGGTGTACCCTGCCTCTCACCCAAAAGATGCTGGGATAAGCTCCAGCCCCCCCGCGACCCAAAAAGGATTAAGCGGAAGAAGATGGATGGATGGATAATTACATGTCAAACCCAGATAGATAGTAAGTAGTTGCAATTATTTAGGAACACACTCATATATGCACATAACTTGCCCCAAATAGTACTTTTGTGAGTAGGCCGAATGCATCACACTTTTTACTCCTACTGCACGACCTTTTTTTTTTTTTTTTTTTTAAATACTTTGCATTTAAAACATTACAAAACAATAAACTGACACAAAACGACAACAAAAAAGCATAACAAAAGGATCTCAACCTATATTCATTACCAAAAAATAGGTCAGGCTTGAAATATTAACCTGTCAGTGACGTGTACATTGCCCCCCCGCCTTTTGAAACTACTCTTCTTGAATTTTTTGCCTCTATGTCAACCGTTTCATAGTAGAATATATTTTTCAGCCATGATATCCAGCCACTCCGCTCCTGCAGGCGATTGTCTTGTCCCATAGAGAGCCTAAGCCATGCCTCCTCTACTTTCACATATGAGCCCTTGCTTCAGAAAAAAGTCTCCACTAGAATGAAAGGCAAGAGAGAAATTATCTTTTGATCCCAATTAAATTTTGCCATGAGTTACACATATGATGATTGTCAATTTAATAGATAATTTAATCTTGTAGGGTGTCATATAATAAAAGAGTAATAATTAGTTTTTGTGAACCCACTTAAGTGGACTACATCTCCTAGTCTCAGACTATACACAAGCAAGCAAGCAAGCAAAGTTTATTTGTATAGGACTTTTCACAGATATAGATCACAAAGTGCTTCACAGCAAATTAAAATTTACAAATACAGAAGAAATTAAAATCAACAGAAATGAGACAAAATACACATACAAATAGAAATAAATAAGAGTGAACAGTAAGGGAATAGAGGCCATTCAACGAGAGCTAAAAGCCTGTCTAAACAAATAAGTTTTTAACTCCTTAAAGGAGTCAACAGACTTGACGCAGCGCAAAGACAAGGGGGTGCACTCCAAAGCCGTGGTGCAGCGGCCTGAAAGGATCGATTTCCACGGGTTTTGAATTTGGTCCGAGGGAACACGAGGAGTCTCTGGTCTGAGGTTCTTAAAGATTGTGTCGTTGCATATGGAGTTAAGAGGGCTGAGATGTATGAGCTTGGCACTTGGCCATTAAGAGCTCTAAAAGTCAAAACTAAAATCTTAAAAATGAAATCTAAAAGCAACTGGCAGCCAGTGAAGGGACGATAAAAACGGGAAAATGTGTTCCCTTTTCTTAGTCCGGGTTAAAAGCCGAGCTGCTGCATTTTGCACAGTCTGAAGATGGGCAACAGTAGTTTTATTAAAACACATAAAAGGGCATTACAATAAATAAACAAGATGAGATAAAAGCATGAATGATCATTTCTAATTTAGGTGTTGAGACCATAGGTCTAAGTTTTGCTATATTCCTCAGATGAAAAAAGCAGTTTTTGACTAGTTGCCTACCATGGCAGGCCAGTGACAAGGTATTGTCAAAAACAACACCCAGGTTAGGCAGGCTGGACTGGACAGAAGAGCCTAGGTGACCTAAATATTGCTTTATCAGAGGAATTTTACTGTCTGGAGCAATGACCAGCGTTTCTGTCTTGTTAAGATTTAGTTGTTGGAAGTTATTGTTTAATCATTTCTTAATGGCAGACAGACGAGATCAAGTTTGATAAAATGTTCACCTCACTTTCTTTAAAGGAGCAGTAAAGCTGAATGTCGTCTGCATAGAAATGGTAGGAGACACCCTTAAACTGGCTGATAATCTGGCTAAGTGGGGTTAAATACAATAAAAACAGGATAGGGCCCTGAACTGAACCTTGAGGAACCCCACAGGAGAGTCCTTTGACCTCTGACATGTTCTTGATGGACAAAACACAAAACCCTCTGTCAGTTAAATAAGATGAGAACCAGCTCAGAACCGATCCAGAAATACCAAAAGTGTTCTTCATCCTGTTTATCAATATATTGTGGTCCACCATGTCAAAACCAGCGGTCAGATCCAACAACACCAGGACTGAGTACTGACCAAAATCTGCTGCCATCATGATGTCACTGGAGACTTTAATTAGTGCTGTCTCAGTGGACTGCATTTTACGGAAACCAGACCAGAAGGTACGTAAGATTTTATTTTTCCTCTATAAACATTGTTAATTGCTCGGCTACTACTTTCTCAGGCATTTTGGAAGGGAAGGGGAGCTTTGAAATGTGGAAAATGATGGCCAGGTCACCTCCGAGTCCACTCAGGCGAGGGGTCGCAATGAAGGCACAGTCTGTAGGGTGGATTCATCCTGTCATTGCCAAGTTTCAGTCAGAAATAGAAAATCCAGGTTTTCTTTCCCAATCAAATCGTTCAGGAAAAACAATATGAGATGGAGCGAGCGTTCAGCAGAGCCATCTTAATCCATGACCGCAGTGTGGCATCATACCCAGCTGACTGAATGTTGACAGCTGTTAAACAGTGGTAGCATGGAGTAGAAATTCTCCAAGGGCAAAGACTATGGTAGAGCAGGTCATACCGGGGCGGTGGCGTGGGGTTGCAGTCCTTAGGTGTTTGCACGTGGCTGGAACACAGACAACTTGTGTAACCGTCTCGGCTTGGGCAACTGGTGAGCCTCAGCCTCACCTGGACACCGGCTCGAGATCCACGCCTCCGTGGCCTTCTACGCAGTGGAGGCAGCAGCAGTAGGCTTCCAAGTGACAGGTCAGCACAAACAAATGGTGGAGCAAAGAAACATCGGCCCCACTTTGCACTGTGTTGTTCCATAGATACCTTAATTTGCATCAGCATTGTACGATCATAACGTAGCTCAGGAGGGCATGTTAAAATGGCTTCAGATAGACATAGCAGGAATAAAAGCACCAGCAGCGAAGAAGCAGCAGAGGCCATACCAGTCACAGGCGCCATCTTGCTGATAAAACTAATGTCCAAAACAAAACAATGTCACCATACATGTCACCACACACAATTATGACAGTTCACCTCTCTAAACTCACCACCTGTTTTCTGACTGATAAAAGAAGGATCCAAAGAGGATCAAAAATTGTTGGTATCCCTCTGTTAATGAAAGAAAAACCCACAATGGTCACAGAAATAACTTTTTTCATTCATTTATTCATTCATTCATCTTCTTCCGCTTAATCCTTTTCGGGTCGCGGGGAGGCTGGAGCCTATCCCAGCATCTTTGGGCGAGAGGCAGGGTACACCCTGGACAGATCGCCAGTCCATCGCAGGGCCAACACTGAGACAGACAACCACCCACTCCCACAGCCACACCCAAGGACAATCCAGAATCCCCAGTTTGATGCCAATTAACCTAACTTGCATGTTTTTTGGCATGTGGGAGGAAACCGGAGAAATCCCGGAGTAAACCCACGCAGACACGGGGAGAACATGCAAACTCCACACAGATCACTGTTGATCGGGGGCTGGGATCGAACCCAGGATCCCCCGGCCAAGGGTGAGTTGCTGTGCTGCCGCAGTGCTAACCACTGTTCCACCGTGCCGCACAGAAATAACTTGAATCTGACAAAAGTGATAATAAATAAAAATTCTATGAAAATTAACCAATGAAAATCAGACAATGCTTTTGAATTGTGGTTCAACAAAATTACTGTAAAAAACAAACTCATGAAACAGGCCTGGACAAAAATGATGGTACCCCTAGAAAAGATTGAAAATAATGTGACCATAGGGACATGTTCAACCAAGGTGTGTCCTCTAATTAGCATCACAGGTGTCTACAAACTTGTAATCAGTCACTGTGCTGTTTGGTGACATGGTGTGTACCACACTAAACATGGACCAGAGGAAGCAAAGGAGAGAGTTGTCTCAGGAGATTAGAAAGAAAATTATAGACAAGCATGTTAAAGGTAAAGGCTATAAGACCACCTCCAAGCAGCTTGATGTTCCTGTGACTACAGTTGCACATATTATTCAGAAATTTAAGATCCACGGGACTGTAGCCAACCTCCCTGGATGTGGCCACAGGAGGAAACTTGATGAAAAATGGAAGAGACGGATAAAACGAATGGTAACAAAAGAGCCCAGAACAACCTCTAAACAGTCATGGTGAACTCCAAGGTCAAGGTACATCAGTGTCAGATCGCACCATCCGTCGTTGTTTGAGCCAAAGTAGACTTCATGGGAGATGACCAAGGAGGACACCACTATTGAAAACAAATCATAAAAAAGCCAGACTGGAATTTGCCAAACTGCATGTTGACAAGCCACAAAGCTTCTGGGAGAATGTCCTATGGACAGACGAGACAAAACTGAAACTTTTTGGCAAGGCACATCAGCTGTATGTTCACAGACGCAAAAATGAAGCATACCAAGAAAAGAACACTGTCCCTACTGTGAAACATGGAGGAGGTTCTGTTATGCTCTGGGGCTGCTTTGCTGCATCTGGCACAGGGTGTCTTGAATCTGTGCAGGGTACAATGAAATCTCAAGACTATCAAGGTATTCTAGAGAGAAATGTGCTGCCCAGTGTCAGACAGCTTGGTCTCAGTCACAGGTCATGGGTCTTGCAACAGGATAATGACCCAAAACACACAGCTAAAAACACCCAAGAATGGCTAAGAGTGAAACATTGGACTATTCTAAAGTGGCCTTCTATGAGCCCTGATCTAAATCTTATTGAACATCTGTGGAAGGAGCTGAAACATGCCATCTGGAGAAGGCACCCTTCAAACCTGAGACAATTGGAGCAGTTTGCTCATGAGGAGTGGGCCAAAATACCTGCTGAGAGGTGCAGAAGCCTCATTGACAGTTACAGAAATCGTTTGATTGCAGTGATTGCCTCAAAAGGTTGTGCAACAAAATATTAAGTTAAGGGTACCATCATTTTTGTCCAGGTCTGTTTCATGAGTTTGTTTTTTAAAATAATTCTGTTGAACCACAATTCAAAAGCATTGTCTGATTTTCATTGGTTAATTTTCATAGACTTTTTATTACCACTTTTGTCAGATTCAAGTTATTTCTGTGACCATTGCGGGTTTTTCTTTCATTAACAGAGGGGTACCAACAATTTTATCCACGTGTGTAAACCCTTACTCAAAAAGCCAACGCTGGATCCAGGAGTTTTAGCCAACTATAGACCAATCTCTAATCTGCCTTTCATTTCAAAAATCTTAGAAAGAGTTGTTGTTATGCAATTATTTGACCACCTGCAGGGAAATGGTTTACTTGAAGAGTTTCAATCTGGGTTTAGAATCCATCACAGTACTAAAACAGCCTTAGTGAAGGTCACTAATGACCTTATCGTATCTGATAATGGACTTGTTTCTGTACTTGTCCTTTTAGACCTTAGTGCAGCTTTTGAGAGTATCAATCATAATATTTTACTTGACAGATTTGAACACTATGTTGGACTTAATGGAACTTTGTTGCAGTGGTTTAGATCTTAGTTATCTGATAGGTTCCAGTTTGTTCATGTCAATAATGAGTTTTCTTTCAACTCAAAGCTCAGTCATGGAGTTCCACAGGGATCTGTGCTAGGCCCTACTCTTTTTAGTTTATATATGCTTCCGTTAGGCAACATTATTAGAAAGCACTGTATACATTTTCATTGGTATGCAGATGACACACAATTATACCTGTCAATGAAACCAGATGATAGTAATCAATTAGCCAAGTTAGAAGTCTGTCTTAAGGAAATCAAAGCTTGGATGACTTGTAATTTCCTGCTATTAAATTCAGATAAGACTGAAGTCATTCTTGTTGGTCCAAAAAACCTTAGAACTACCTTTCCAAATCAAACTTTTAGTTTGGATGTTGTTACTCTTTCTCTTAATAGCTCTGTGAGGAACCTTGGAGTTATTTTTGATCAAGATCTGTTTTTCAATTCACGTAGTAAATTCATTTCAAAGACCGCCTTCTATCATTTGCGTAATATTGCCAAGATTAGGAGCATCTTGTCTCAGAGTGATGCTGAGAAACTGATCCACGCTTTTGTTAGCTCTAGATTAGATTATTGTAACTCTTTATTATCAGGTTGTCCTAAAACATCTTTAAAAAGTCTTCAGTTGATCCAAAATGCTGCAGCAACAGTTTTAACAGGTACTAGAAAGAGAGATCATATCTCTCCGGTTCTGGCCTCCCTTCATTGGCTTCCCATAGAGTTTAGAATTAAGTTTAAAATCCTTCTTCTTACTTACAAAACTCTAAACAATCAGGCCCCTTTTTATTTAAAAGATATGATACTACCCTAATATCCTAATGGAGCACTACACTCCCAAAATGCTGGATTAACTGTAATACCTAGAATCTCCAGAAGTATAATGGGAGGCAGAGCCTACAGTTACCAAGCTCCTCTCCTGCGGAACCAGCTGCCAGTCTGGATTCGGGAGTCAGACTCGATCTCTGTTTTTAAGAATAGGGTTAAAACCTTCCTTTTTGATATAGCCTACAATTAGGGAGGGATCATGTGTCTCTGAACCCTCCCTTAGTTATGCTGCTAATAGGTTTAGTCAGCCGGCGGACCTCCAATAATGCACTGGGCTTCACTCCTTTCTTCACTCTCATTTTTTTTTGGGGGGGGGGGGGGGGCTAGTCATTAACATCTGTTTGTTCTCTCCCACAGATTGAGTCCCCATCATGCTGTTTGCTCTCTACATGTCTGTTCTTTTCATCTTCTCTATCTCCTCACCCCCTGCCAGTCGCAGCAGATGACTGCCCCTCCCTGCGCCTGGTTCTGCTGGAGGTTTCGTCCTGTTAAAAGGGAGTTTTTCCTCTTCATCATCACCAAGCACTTGCTCACAGGGGATCGCCTGATTGCTGGGGTCTTTCTGCAACTGTGGGGGTTTCCCCTACAGTTGAAAGTGCTACAAGATGACTGTTGTTGTGAAATGGCGCTATATAAATAAAGCTGAATTAAACTGAATTGAATTAAACCAGAGTTCCAAAGTGCTTCATAGCAACAACAAACAAAAACATCAAATAGACAGGAACATACTCACAGACACAAATATGCATATGTATAAATACATATTTATTTATTTTGTATATTTTATTGATCCCAAGAGGGGAAATTGAGGGCATCCACCTGGATGGATGAAGCAGCCACGGTACGGCGCTATCCCTTTACCATTCACACACACATTCACACCTAGGGCCACTTTAAGAGTCTCCAATTAACCTAACTTGCATGTTTTTGGCCTGTGGGAGGAAACCGGAGAACTCCCGGAGTAAACCCACGCAGACACGGGGAGACACACACAAATTCCACACAGATCACTGTTGGTCAGGGGCTGGGATCGAACCAGGGATCCCATGGCCAAGGGTGAGTTGCTGTGCTGCCACAGTGCTAACCACTGCGCCACCGCACCCTGTATGGACATACAAGTGCACACACACACACAGTTACATGAATGTATACGTATGCATATACAGATGGGTATATATGAGTATAGTAGCTCAATTAAAACATTATAAAAATGCCAGTCTGTACAAATGGGTTTTTAACAACTTCTTAAACTGTGGTACTGAGCTACAGTGGATATAAAAAGACTACCCACCCCTGCTCAAACGCCAGCTTTTTGTGATGTAAAAAAATGACACCAAGCTAATTCATTTCAAAACTTTTTCCACCATGAATGTGACCTATAACCTGTACAACCCAATTGAAAAACAAACTGAAATCTTTTAAGGGGAAAAATTAAAAAAAAAAAGTACAGTAGCCTCTTTGCACAAATATGCACACCCTTAAACTAATACTTTGTTGCTGTACCTTTGGCTTTTATTACAGCACTCAGTCTTTTTGGGTAGGAGTCTATCAGCATGGTACATCTTGATGTGGCAATATTTGCTCACTCTTCTTTGCAAAAACGCTCCAAATCTGTCGGATTGCGAAGGCATCTACTGTGCACAGCCCTCTTCAGATCACCCCACAGATGTTCGATCGAATTCAGGTCTGGACTCTGGCTGAGCTATTCCCTTAATCTTCTTCTGGTGAAGCCATTCTTTTGTTGATTTGGATGTGCACTTTGGGTCATTGTCATTTTGAAAGATGAAGTTCTTCTTCATCTTCAGCTTTCTAGCAGAAGCCTGAAGGTTTTGTACCAACACTGACTAGTATTTGGAACTGTTCATAATTCCCTCCACCTTGACTAAGGCCCTAGTTCCAGCTGAAGAAAAACAGCCCCAAAGCATGATGCTGCCACCACCATGCTTCACTGCAGGTATGGTGTTCTTTTGGTGATGAGCAGTGTTGTGTTTGTGCCAAAGATACCTTTTGGAATTATGGCAAAAAAGTTCAACCTTGGTTTAATCGGACCGTAACTCATTTTTCCACATGTATTTGGGAGAGTTCAAATGTGTTTTTGCAAAATGTAGCTGGGCTTGGATGTTTTTCTTCATAAGATAAGGCTTCCGTCTTGCCACCCTAGACGGGAGACTGTTGTCACATGTACTAAACAGCCAGTACTTGCCAGAAATTCCTGCAGCTCCTTCAGTGTTGCCGTCGATCTCTTGGCAGCCTCCCTGACCAGTTTTCTTCTCGTTTTTTCATCAATTTTGGAGGGACATCCAGTTCTTGGTAATGCCACTGTTGTGCCATATTTTCTCCACTTGATGATGACTGTCTTCACTGTGTTCCATGGTATATTTAATGCCTTGGAAATTCTTCTGTACACTTCTCCTGACTGATACCTTTGAACAATGAGATCCCTCTGATGCTTTGGAAGCTCTCTGCAGACCATGGCTTGTGCTCTAAGATGTGACTACAAAAACATCAGGAAAAGTGTGACTTGTTGACGTGCGTGTCTCTTAATTTATCAACAAAAGTCGCTGTAAAGACTGTCCTCAACAGTTTCCAAATATTTTTCATAAAGTGGGGATAAACGGTTTTGTACTACATGCAGCGCTGTGTTGGAACATAAAGTCGATGATTGATAAACTGAAAACTCATGAAACTGGCTGAAACCCATGAAGAGAGAGGGAGACTTGGAGCTGCTGACATTGTAAGTAAAATATCATTTGTTTGTTTTAACATTTGTGTCGTAAATTAATAATTTATCCAGCATGATGGTGGTTTCTTTTACAAACTATTGATACAGAGTTAACTGTTGGTTAAGCGCTGTGAATAGATGCAGAAAAAAGGTCTATTTTATGAGATTATGGACTTCTAGCACTTAAGTGAGAGATTTGAAGATAATACTGAATCACAAAAAAATGAAAATGGCAGCATTAATAAAGGCTGCAGTACGAGCAATTTTTACTCAGTAGAACTAGACTGAAATGAACGAATTTTCCTAGGAAATGAATTGAAACCCTTTTCAAAAATTGAAAGTTAATTTGGAATAAACAACAAAAATAAAAAACTAAATTATTAAACCCTACTGTGATGGGGGAACTTAAAAATATGATTATTAATTTTGCTGTGAAATCTATTCTTTTCACCTCCCCTTCAGATGTGTGAAGACTGGGTTTCCACTCCAAGGTCCATCCTGCACCGAGACCTTCTGAAGGGAAGAGGTTGTCAGTGGAGGAGCCATCCCTGCTTCCTTGTGAATTTCAGCACAAAAGACCTCAAATCTTTCAGGGTCTTAGTTTGTAAATTCAAGATTCAAGAAGGTGCTGCCATAATTTTCTCCATACTCCAATAAGCATTCAATGCAATTTAATTGTTGTAATGACTAGTTCTTTTATTTCTTTTTTTAATTTAAGTTCTCAGCAAGAATACAATATTGGTCATTTTTGACAATTTTACTGAGCATTTAATTCTACATAAATCATTGTTTAGCAGGAATTCTTTTGGCAATCCTGTGCTTTTCTTGTGGTGTTACATAGAATACCATCACTGTAAACTATGGAAAAATCAGCTACTTTAAAATCTGTATTTCCTCACACAACTTTCAGTGCAAAAAACCTCTAAAAATGTCAACTTTTTGGAAAAGGCCCCACAAATTTCACGCTTTTTGGGCCACAACAACCACAAAAACAGCCAACGAAATCCTGGAGGGACTGAAATACAGTAAGATTATGTATACACGCCTTCAAGCATGAATTTGTTTACTGACTGGGTTGTTAACGTGACACTACACACCCTTTGCACTAAAGAAAGCACCTGTGAGCACTTTGTGAAATCATAAGTTAAATAATAAAAAGTGCATTACTGTAACTAATTTTGGGTCAGTTCTATATGTGATAATTTATGTATTAACAAAGTCAGAGTATTCTTGGTACAATTTGCAGCATTAGGTTTCGAAGATTTTTTTTTTTTCCTGGCAAGTAACATGGCTATTAAAATGGTAATTTCCCAGATCAGGTTGGGATTGGCTCGAAATAGAATTGATTCAGAATCTCAAGAATCGTAATCGAATTGATTCTGGAAATTAGGGATCGTTCCCAGCCCTATTCCTAGCTGAAACAAGCAATTTACGTCATGCTGCTTTAAGGGCACATTCAGGACGCATTCAGATGGCCACCGTTTGGTCCAGACCACAGGACCAAACAGTGGCTTCCATGGATAGTTCGGTTCATTTGGTGCAGTCTGAACGTGTGTTGAAACTCTGGTGTGCACCAAACAAGCAAAGTCTAGTCCCTCTGAAAATGGGGGTCTTGGTTCTCTTGCAAATGACGTCTGGTGTGCTCCGCTTGCAGTGTGAATCCAGAGTATCCAGCAGACCAAAGGGTGGAAGTGCCCCTCGGCATTTGTGTAACCATAGCAACATGTAGTGTGAGAAGAGGAAGAGGCGTTTACTGTAGTACATTTTGGGTAGAAAATAACAAAGACAACCACGTGAATCCGAGAAATCCTTTTACTGGTGAAAGCCGAGGAGAAAAGTTAAAAAATGTCTCGTTTGTAGTGGACAAACAACCCAGCTGAAGAGAACGGATTTCCGTTTTTAGTCCCGGCCAATCGATGAGCCTGATTTTTCTTCTTCGCTGAGATTTTTTCTTCCTTGTCCGTGGTGGTTTCGGCTATAGCACCCCAAACGAGCAGTTGTTGTAACTGCGTGACATTGTCCAGGCAGTTTGGTCCGCTGCAATGTGAATGCAAACCAAACGAAGATGTGAAAATTCTTGGCATTCCCCACCCAGTCGAACCGAGACCCCCGGACTATCCTTGTCTGAATGCAGCCAAAGTCTTTATATGATTTGGATTACATGTGATTGGAGACTGAGGGGTTCGATTCCCGCTCTGTCTGCAGTCTGCGTGTTGAAGTATCCTTGAGCAAGACACTGAACCCCCAGTTGCTCCTGGTGGGTCAGACCAGCGCCCCTGTATGGCAGCACCTCCGCCATCAGTGTGTGAATATGTGTGTGAATGGGTGGATAGCAGGATCTGTAAAGCACTTTGGTCATCTAGAGATGAGTAAAATGCGCTATATAAGTGAACGCCATTTACCATTTATATTTGCTTTTCCTCTGGCTAACATATGTAAGGTGGAAAAGCTCACAGATTGGTGGGAGAAAAGCTGCAAATATATGATTGAAATTTTCAATTTTTTTACAGAAATGCCGAATTTATCACTAGTTACAAATTTACAAGAAAATAGTAATAAAATCTATTAGAAGATGTCACAGATTTATGAGGGGGGAAAATCAACATTTATCGGGAAAAAACGTCATAAATTCGCAAGAAAAATGTCACAAAATTAACAACTAATCTCCATAAAGTGTCTCAAGTCGTTTCTGACTACTTGGGCAACTTTTTAGAAGATCATTTCTTACTTTCAGACAAGCCATTTCTATGGTGACTTCTCTTACTTATATATACGTGAGTAAGTAATATCCTACTTGAGTATAATTTGTGGATACTGTGGTCAAACCCTGGTACCTCTAACAGCATGTAAACACAGCTACATCCACAGTTAGCAGCTAGGCCCTCGGACAAAGTCGGTACCTCCACGGTGCTGTTAGTACATTTACCCCATACAACCATGTGTTTGCTTTGTGCAGGTCTAACCGCCCAAAGGCAAAGCCCAAACCGCTCAGCTCCCGACCAGCAAGGACAAGTCATCAAGGAACCAGCAGCCCGCTAGCTCTCGCTAGCAGTGCTACAGCCAAGTGCATTCAGCGGCTCCATTACCGGGAAACAAACATGAGAGACTCACCTCCATAATGCCGCGAAGCAGTGTGGAACACCAGGAGCACTCCGACGAGCACCAGGGATATCAGTTTGGCGTTTCTAATGGTGAAATGTTGATTTATTTCGCGTTTGCCCAGGCTATAGGCCAGGACCGCCATCTTTGCTCCTCCATGACAACAGGCAGCTGTGCGGTCCAGCAGCGACGCTCCTCCGGTCGTTGCTCCGTCTGCCCGGTCTGCCGCTACTGCTGCTGCTGCCTCTGCTGCTGCTGCTGCTTCTGCTGCCTCCATCAGCGCCGGGTTAAAACAACAGGTGCACTATAGCCCCAAGTCAAAACTTTTACTATTTTTTTTAAGTCGGAAAAAATATGAGTGGATACCCACAAATAACTCTAAAATCAAGCATTTAAAATGATCATTATTTCAATAAAAGTTGTGCGCCTCTCTACACACTAATCAAGGCACAAAGTGAAAGTGGTGCGCTGTGGTGTTCGGACTGATAAACTACAGGGAAAACAAAGGGAAGAGCAGGTGTGCACTGCCCCAGCAGCAGAGCAAGGCCTTTATCTTAACTTTAACGTTAAGGGAGTGGCTTAGCTCGATCATAAAACGTGTTTAATGAGTGAGTGATGTACGTGGCAGTAGATGTACAGTGGGAAAAGAAAGTATTTAGTCAGCCACCAATTGTGCAAGTTCTCCCACTTAAAAGATGACAGAGGTCTCCATTTTCATCATAGGTATACCTCAACTATGAGAGACAAAATGAGAAAAAAAATCCAGAAAATCACACTTTTTAATTAATTAATTTGTAAATTCCTCGGTAAAATAAGTATTTGGTCAATAACAAAAGTTCATCTCAATACTTTGTTATATACCCTTTGTTGGCAATGACAGAGGTCAAACGTTTTCTGTAAGTTTTCACAAAGTTTTCACACACTGTTGCTGGTATTTTGGCCCATTCCTCCATGCAGATCTCCTCTAGAGCAGTGATGTTTTGGGGCTGTCACTGGGCAACACGGACTTTCAACTCCCTCCAAAGATTTTCTATGGGGTTGAGATCTGGAGACTGGCTAGGCCACTCCAGGACCTTGAAATGCTTCTTACGAAGCCACTCCTTCGTTGCCCAGGCGGTGTGTTTGGGATCATTGTCATGCTGAAAGACCCAGCCACGTTTCATCTTCAATGCCCTTGCTGATGGAAGGAGGTTTTCACTCAAAATCTCACGATACATGGCCCCATTCATTCTTTCCTTTACACGGAACAGTTGTCCTGGTCCCTTTGAAGAAAAACAGCCCCAAAGTATAATGTTTTCACCCCCGTGCTTCACAGTAGGTATGGTGTTCTTTCTCCTCCAAACACGACAAGTTGAGTTTTTACCAAAAAGTTCTATTTTGGTTTCAGCTGACAATATGACATTCTCCCAATCCTCTTCTGGATCATCCAAATGCTCTCTAGCAAACTTCAGACGGGCCTGGACATGTACTGGCTTAAGCAGGGGGACACGTCTGGCACTGCAGGATTTGAGTCCCTGGCGGCGTAGTGTGCTACTGATGTAGCCTTTGTTACTTTGGTCCCAGCTCTCTGCAGGTCATTCACTAGGTCCCCCCATGAGGTTCTGGGATTTTTGCTCACCATTCTCATGATCATTTTGACCTCACGGGGTGAGATCTTGCGTGGAGCCCCAGATCGAGGGAGATTATCAGTGGTCTTGTATGTCTTCCATTTTCTAATAATTGCTCCCACAGTTGATTTCTTCACACCAAGCTGCTTACCTATTGCAGATTCAGTCTTCCCAACCTGGTGCAGGTCTACAATTTTGTTTCTGGTGTCCTTTGACAGCTCTTTGGTCTTGGCCATAGTGGAGTTTGGAGTCTGACTGTTTGAGGTTGTGGACAGGTGTCTTTTATACTGATAGTGAGTTCAAACAGGTGCCATTAATACAGGTAACGAGTGGAGGACAGAGGAGCCTCTTAAAGAAGAAGTTACAGGTCTGTGAGAGCCAGAAATCTTGCTTGTTTGTAGATGACCAAATACTGATTTTACCGAGGAATTTACCAATTAATTCATTAAAAATCCTTCAATGTGATTTTCTGGATTTTTTTTTCTCATTTTGTCTCTCATAGTTGAGGTATACCTATGATGAAAATTGGAGACCTCTCTCATCTTTTAAGTGGGAGAACTTGCACAATTGGTGGCTGACTAAATACTTTTTTGCCCCACTGTACATGAAGTCAGAAGTGTATTATTGTTCAACAGGAGCGTGGCAGGTGGCCAGAAACTGCAAGTCCTATGACGGCTGTGTTGTTCACAGTCATGCCTGCAATGTGCTGCTCGAACTTCAGGTGTTTCATTTTCACGGCATCTTTTCTGACGTGCAGCAGTTCTCCTCACTCTATTGCTCTCCATCTTGTGGGTCTTTTTCTTCTTCTTCTTCTTCTTCTTTTTTTAGATTTGATTGGCGGCTGGCAACCGGCTTACAGGTGCATTACCGCCATGCACTCCACTTTTCTGTGTTCAGACCACTGGTTGAGGGATCAGTGCGTCTAATTCTAGTTCATGAACAGGATCATAAAAATAGATCTGAGCAAAAAGTGGCTTTCGACCGTGGATTCGGCCACACCTTGGACACAGTCCAAAGATGGATATTTTTTTCACACATAAGAAGTTGTTCAGATATACAAAGCTATAGAGTGATGATAAGTCAGTGGCGGTAATGCACCTGTAAGTTGGTTCCCAGCCGCCAATCAAATCTAAAAGAAGAAGAAGGAGTCAGTAGGATAATCAAGTCAATGGCTGTAATGCACCTGTAAGCTGGTTCCCAACTGTCAATCAAATCTAAAAGAAGAAGAGGAACGGCCATGTAATGATAAACTTTACCTTGTGTACGTACGTCTGGGTTGAAGTCGGGCATAGGGATCTTAATGCAACACAGATCTTCTGGAATCACTCTATATGGTGTCTATATGGCATCATATAGACATCCTGTAGACTTCATAGGAACATCATAGGGCGACTCTTATACTATGGTGTCTATATGACGTCATATAGACTTTGATCTTTGGTGACGGCATCGCGAGTCCTATGATGCCTGAGATCATATGAACATCATAGGACATCATGCAGACATCATAGGAACATCATAGGCGGTCCTATGATCGTGACAGACACACAGAGATTTCTTGAATTTATAGAGTGATGATGATGATGATGATGATTTACTGAATTTTGTGCCCTTGAGGTTTGGTTCTGTTCTTTATTTTTCTGTGTTGGCTTCAGTTTTGTTTCATTTATATTTGTATTACTTGGTCTGCTATTGATTATGTTTACTTCTTATTCTTCTGATTTTTTTTGCCAGACTCAGTGTCATGGTTCTTCCTTTGTATTTATATATACTAGTGCATACCCGTGCATGCCTGTAGAAACCAAGTATAAGCAAGCATTTTTACATGCCCGTAGAAAGTCACTGTTACCATGGCAACAGTAACCATGGAGATGCCTGCCTTTGATCTTTGACGTCACCACTCGTTCAGTGATGCCTGCCTTTGATCTTTGACATCACCACTCGTTCAGTGATGCCTACCTTTGATCTTTGATGATGTCATAGCGAGTCCTATGACGGCTGTGTTGTTCATTCATGCCTGCGACGTACTGCTCAAACCTCAGGTGTTTCTTCTTCATGGCATCTTTTCTGACGTGCAGCAGTTCTCCTCACTCTATTGCTCTCCATCTCATGGGTCGTCTTCTTCTTCTTCATTCAGACCACTGGTTGAGGTATCGGTGCATCGTAATTCCAGTTCATGGACAGGATCATGAAAACAGATCTGAGCAAAAAGTGGCTTTCGACCATGTTCAGGAAGAGGAGCAGCCATGTAATGATAAGCTTTACCTTGTGTACGTATGCCTAGTTTGAAGCCGAGCATAGAGATCCCCTTAATGCCAAGAGATTTTCTGGAATCACTCTATAGCTATACGGTGTCTATGTGACGTCATATAGACATCTATATGACGTCATATAGACTTTGATCTTTGGTGACGGCATCGCGAGTCCTATGATATGAACATCATATGACATCATGTAAACATCATAGGAACATCATAGGCGGTCCTATGATCATGACAGACACACACACTGACAAGAGATTTCTTGAATTTATAGAGTGATGATGATGATGATGATGATGATGATGATTTACTGTATTTTGTGCCCTTGAGGTTATCTGTTCTTTGTTTTTCTGTGTTGTCCAGGGTGTACCCTGCCTCTCGCCCAGTGATGCTGGAATAGGCTCCAGTCCCCCGCGACCCAAAAAGGATTAAGCGGAAGATGGATGGCTGGATGGATGGATGGATGGATGGATGGATGGATGGATGGCTTCAGTTTTGTTTCATTTATATTTGTATTACTTGGTCTGCTATTGATTATGTTTACTTCTTATTCTGTGTTGTCCTACTCTGGGTTGACAGCTGTCAGGCTACATTTCTTTGTTTGTGCTCTGCGTAGGCGTTCCCCTGTCAAGCTGTCAGCCCAGCCGCTCCTCCCTCATTTCTCTCAGCTGATCCCAATCACTCACATTATTTCCCTTTTGCCCACTCAGGTGAGCCCACACCTGTCACTAATTGTATAATAGTTTTGACCCCTATTTAAGGGAAATTATTCTCATTTGCCTTTGTCGTTGCACTAAATTTGTCAAGTGTCTCTTTGTCTCTGCCAGAGCCCTGTTCTGCTCTGGCGCATTTTTCCGTAAGTTTCTCCTCATTGCTATTTTGTTATTTGAACACTTTGTTGCACTGTATGTTTTCTATTTTTGTTAATAAATCTCACAAGCTCACAGTCCAGCGCCTGGGTCTCCTATCTCTTCCCCGAAGGGGCATTCATGACAGATTGGTTAATTTTGAACACAGCCAGATCCCCAGTTATAACAGGGTGTGCATATTTATGCAACCAGGTTATTGTAAGTTTTTTATTTTGTATTTTTCCCCTTAAAAATTTCATTTTGTTTTTGTACAGGTTATAGGTCACATTAATGGTGGAAAAAGTTTTGAAATGATTTATCTTGGTCTCATTTTTTTTACATCATGAAAACCTGGCAGTTGAGCAGGGATGTGTAGACTTTTTATATCCATTGTGTTTCACCCTGGCAGTCACTTGGTTAAAACATGCTGTGTGGAATGAAAGGTTTGGTTTTTGAGCAGCAGGAAATGGTTGTGTTAAAGGCTCCAAATCAAAGGGGTCACCAGAGCGTTAATGGTCATTTCTGATAGATTAAAAAAAAAATAAAAATTCAGAAGTGAGCAACTGTGACAGGTTTGTGTTATTTTTTTCAAAAATGACCTAACGATAAGCAGCTCTTAATGTCTAAACTGCTGGCAACAAAAGTGAGTACACCCCTAAGTGAAAATGTTCAAATTGTGCCCAATTAGCTATTTTCCCTTCCCAATGTCATGTGACTCGTTAGGGTAAAATAATCAGCTTTATATAATGATAATGCGCAAGTTACAAATGAAAATAAAATAGTGTATATATGAATCTTCCATTATACTGTAATCGAGGCTATAATCGTATCAAATACAGAAACTGTTAACAGTAATAAAACAGTATTAAACAATGGTTTCAACAGTAACTTCAATGAAATAAAATAAATTCACAAAATGACTAAAGATGCTAGGGCGTCTAGGCTAGGGCAGTTCGGTGGCGCAGTGGTTAGCACTGTGGCAACACAGCAAGAAGGTCACGGGATTGATTCCACCTTTGACCATCAGTGACCCTTCTGTGAGGAGTTTGTATGTTCTCCCCGTGTCGGCATGGGTTCTTTCTGGGTGCACCAGTTTCGTCCCACAGGCCGAAAACATGCACGTTAGGTTAATTGGCATCAACTGGGGATTCTAAATTGTCTTTAGGTATGAATGCGAAAGTGAATGGTTGTCTGTCTCTCTGTGTTGGGCCTGCCATGGACTGGCGATCTGTCCAGGGTGTGCCCTGCCTCTCTCCCAAAGATGCTGGGATAGGTTCCAGCCCCCCTGCAACCTGAAAAGGATTAAGTGGTAGAAGATGGATGGATGGACTAAAGATGCAATCTGCTCTGATTACCACTAGTTATTAAAGTGTAATCTAGCACAAGTTCAAGCTGTTTTCTCGCTGTGCTGCATTTTTATCAAAAGCCATTTTAACCACAAGTACTTAATTTTAAGTCAAATTTCAGATTTAATATAGAATTATCAGAGAACAGAGGGGGCATATCTGAACATTTTGGTGAACAGCAAACAGCATATTTTGAATAAATGAAAGTACAGGGTTTTTTCCCCCTTTATAAACATATTTAAGTAAGAGGGGGGAAAGCACCAGTAATGTTTATGTTATTTTACCAGTTATGGTTATAGTTCACCAGTTATGTTTATTTAGTAATGTTTGTTTAATTTTAACAAAAGGTAACGACTTGAAGACACATATTAACTAGTTAATCTGGGTTGGGATAGTGAGAAATTATTAACCTTTAACTAAATTTTGCTGTAACTTGACAGCTTTGACAGTTTAACTATTACAGGTACAAGTCTGAGAACTTAAAATGAGATGTTCCCACTATGCCCTGCTTTGAATGGATCTATAACTTCACCCAAATATTTAATTTTCTGCATTTGTTAACCTCATTTTGGAAATTGCTCAGCACAGTAAGCAGCAATAACTGTGTTGTATAGTTATTTATACGGTTCGTGTTATATGTGTTGTTCGGTGCTTTTATTTGTGTGGCACGGTGTGGTGGCTTTGGGTTCACCCGGTTCCGCCACCACCGGTGCCTATAAAAGGGCTGCAGGCAGGAGGGGCGGTCTCTTGGCCATCTCCTCTGCCTAGCGGTTGGGTGTGGTTTGGTTGCACTACATTATTAATAAATATGTGTTCAGTTTAGCACCTGGCCTCATCCTTCGACTCCAAACTGAGGCAAAACAAACTGTAGTTTCTGTGTTGCAAAACAGCCAGGCCCTTTTATAAAGGTTGCCAAGTGAAGACTAGCGTTAGACACTGCATTGTAACTGAGAGAATAAAGGCTGCATGGGGAACAGTCAGAATGGAATGTGGTTTTCCATGACTTTCAAGAAAATGTAGTTCACCACCCTAAAACAGCCAGGTGTGTTTTCTGCTGCCACTGCTAGCATGCAGTTAACAAGAACTAATTTATTAGCATGCCTTACTGTGAGTTCCTGCCTGTTTTCATTGTTCTTGGGTGGTGCAAATGTGCAACAGCAACAGTGAAGTAAATCTACCCCAGAGCAATAATTCTATCTAGAAAACAAACCATTTTTTTTTAAATTGCTCATGCTGCCTAGTATTTTAACCAGCATTACGTGAAGGCTATTATAAAAGAAAAGCATGGTTTATCTTGGGCCTTTAGCAGAAGAGCCAGGGCCAGGGTCATGGCACTGGTGGCTCGCCCAGGGTCTCCAAAAATGGCCGAAAACTGGCAACAGATCTTTCTACCACCGCTTTTACCTACAGTACGTCGTAGGAAAGAATGAATAAATAATGAACTTAGTTTACAGAGCTTTATTAGAATACACTATACACTACAATAAAGGCTTATGGCACTCTTCTGCAGGCCAGGTGTCCTCCATGATGAAAGAGGACTGGCCTGTTCCGCCCACCTCCTTTATACTAAAAGTGGTGTCACCACCGGAAACCGACAGTTAACCATTCATTCATTCATTCATTCATCTTCTTCCGCTTAATCCTTTTCGGGTCGCGGGGGGCTGGAGCCTATCCCAGCATCTTTGGGCGAGAGGCAGGGTACACCCTGGACACATCGCCAGTCCATCGCAGGGCCAACACAGAGAGACAGACAACCATTCACTCTCACAGTCATACCCAAGGACAATTTAGAATCCCCAGTTTTGATGCCAATTAACCTAACTTACATGTTTTTTTGGCATGTGGGAGGAAACCAGAGAAATCCCGGAGTAAACCCACGTAGACACGGGGAGAACATGCAAACCATTCTAGTCAATTCCCCATCCAACCCAGCCGCCATCTTACTATTACCAGCTTTTCACATACATAACACTGCCCGCTACACGTCCTGCTGTGTAAGCCTGTAAGTGTACCCTGTCTACTGCTTTTTGTATGGCAACACTTTTTTGGGAACTGTTTATTCTGTCTTTAATAAATGTGTTTGTGGTGTAACCCTGCACGTAGGTCTGTCTTTCTACTTCTCCGTGCGCTGCGTAGAAGTGCACGGGGAAAATTGTGTAACTTTACTTTGTCAGACTGGTTCTATTTAAGTGATTCCTTAATTCAACAGGTCTGGTAGTAATCAGGCCTGGGTATGGATCATGAAATTGAACTCAGTTTTCCAGAAAATGTGGTTAATCACAGTTAATTCCTGATGTTACATTGAGGGAGAATTACTTTTTCATATAGGGCCAGGTATGTTTGGATAGCTTTTTTCCATTAATAAATGAAATCATCACTTAAAAACTGGATTTTGTATTTACTTGGGTGATCGTTGTTTAATATTAAAATTTGTTTGATGGTCTGAAACATTTGTGGCAAATTTGCAAAAGTATAAGAAATCAGAAAGGGGCAAATACTTTTTCACAGCATTATAATCTCTAATGAAAACAATGTTTCCTGTATTGAAGTTACTTCTCTTTCTTGTCCATTTTTGTGGTTCTTGCACTTCAGACAAGGATCCATTATTCCATCTTCTCCATAACAAATTTACCACATACAGTGGATATTAAAAGTCTTCACATCCCTGTTCAAATGCCAGGTTTTTGTGATGTAAAAAAATGAGACCAAGATAAATCATTTCAAAACATTTTCCACCATGAATGTGACCTATAACCTGTACAACCCAACTGAAAAACAAACTGAAATCTTTTAAGGGGAAAAATAAAAAAATAAAAAACTTAAACCTCTTTGCACAAATATGCACACCCTTAAACTAATACTTTGTTGCTGTACCTTTGGCTTTTATTACAGCACTCAGTCTTTTTGGATAGGAGTCTGTCAACGTGGCACATCTTGATGTGGCAATATTTGCCCACTCTTCTTTGCAAAAATGCTCCAAATCTGTCGGATTGCAAGGGCATGTCCTGTGCACAGCCCTCTTCAGATCACCCCACAGATGTTCGATCGAATTCAGGTCTGGACTCTGACTGGGCCATTCCAAAACCTTAATCTTCTTCTGGTGAAGCTATTTTTTTGTTGATTTGGATGTGTGCTTTGGGTCATTGTCATGCTGAAAGATGAAGTTCCTCTTCATCTTCAGCTTTCTAGCAGAAGCCTGAAGGTTTTGTGCCAACACTAACTGGTATTTGGAACTGTTCATAATTCCCTCCACCTTGACTAAGGCCCTAGTTCCAGCTGAAGAAAAACAGCCCCAAAGCATGATGCTGCCACCACCATGCTTCACTGCAGGTATGGTGTTCTTTTGGTGATGAGCAGTGTTGTGTTTGTGCCAAATATACATTTTGGAATTATGGCAAAAAAGTTCAACCTTGGTCTCATCGGACCATAACACATTTTCCCGCATGCATTTTGAAGATTTCAAATGTGTTTTTGCAAAATGTAGCCGGGCTTGGATGTTTTTCTTCATAAGATAAGGCTTCCGTCTTGCCACCCTAGACGGGAGACTGTTGTTACATGTACTAAACAACCAGTACTTGCCAGAAATTCCTGCAGCTCCTTCATTGTTGCTGTCAGCCTCTTGGCAGTCTCCCTGACCAGTTTTCTTCTTGTCTTTTCATCAGTTTTTGAGGGATGACCAGTTCTTAGTAATGTCACTGTTATGCCATATTTTCTCCACTTGATGATGACTGTCTTCACTGTGTTCCATGGATTATTTGATGCCTTGGAAATTCTTTTGTACCCTTCTCCTGACTGACACCTTTGAACAATGAGATCTCTCTGATGCCTTGGAAGCTCTCTGTGTATCATGGCTTGTGTTGTAAGATGTGACTACAAAAATGTCAGGAAAAGCCTACTAAAACAGCTGAACTTTATTTGGGGTTAATCAGAGGCACTTTCAATGGTGGCAGGTGTGTGCTGACTCCCATTTAACATGAGTTTGAATGTGATTGTGTCATGAACTGAGTTCTGGATTTTTTTGCCAGACTCAGTGTCATGGTTCTTCCTTTGTATTTATATATGCTAGTGCATACCCGTGCATGCCTGTAGAAACCAAGTATAAGCAAGCATTTTTACATGCCTGTAGAAAGTTACTGTTACCATGGCAACAGTAACCATGGAGATGCCTGCCTTTGATCTTTGACGTCACCACTCGTTCAGTGATGCCTGCCTTTGATCTTTGACATCACCACTCGTTCAGTGATGCCTACCTTTGATCTTTGATGATGTCATAGCGAGTCCTATGACGGCTGTGTTGTTCATTCACGCCTGCGACGTACTGCTCAAACCTCAGGTGTTTCTTCTTCATGGCATCTTTTCTGACGTGCAGCAGTTCTCCTCACTCTATTGCTCTCCATCTCATGGGTCGTCTTCTTCTTCTTCATTCAGACCACTGGTTGAGGTATCGGTGCATCGTAATTCCAGTTCATGGACAGGATCATGAAAACAGATCTGAGCAAAAAGTGGCTTTCGACCATGTTCAGAAAGAGGAGCAGCCATGTAATGATAAGCTTTACCTTGTGTACGTATGCCTAGTTTGAAGCCGAGCATAGAGATCCCCTAAGAGATTTTCTGGAATCACTCTATATCTATACGGTCTCTATGTGACGTCATATAGACATCTATATGACGTCATATAGACTTTGATCTTTGGTGACGGCATCGCGAGTCCTATGATATGAACATCATATGACATCATGTAGACATCATAGGAACATCATAGGCGGTCCTATGATCATGACAGACACACACACTGACAAGAGATTTCTTTAATTTATAGAGTGATGATGATGATGATGATGATGATGATGATGATGATGATGATGATTTACTGTATTTTGTGCCCTTGAGGTTATCTGTTCTTTGTTTTTCTGTGTTGTCCAGGGTGTACCCTGCCTCTCGCCCAGTGATGCTGGGATAGGCTCCAGCCCCCCGCGACCCAAAAAGGATTAAGCGGAAGATGGATGGCTGGATGGATGGATGGATGGATGGCTTCAGTTTTGTTTCATTTATATTTGTATTACTTGGTCTGCTATTGATTATGTTTACTTCTTATTCTGTGTTGTCCTACTCTGGGTTGACAGCTGTCAGGCTACATTTCTTTGTTTGTGCTCTGCGTAGGCGTTCCCCTGTCAAGCTGTCAGCCCAGCCGCTCCTCCCTCATTTCTCTCAGCTGATCCCAATCACTCACATTATTTCCCTTTTGCCCACTCAGGTGAGCCCACACCTGTCACTAATTGTGTAATAGTTTTGACCCCTATTTAAGGGAAATTATTCTCATTTGCCTTTGTCGTTGCACTAAGTTTGCCAAGTCTCTCTTCGTCTCCGCCAGAGTCCTGTTCTGCTCTGGCACATTTTTCCGTAAGTTTCTCCTCATTGCTATTTTGTTATTTGAATACTTTGTTGCACTGTATGTTTTCTATTTTTGTTAATAAATCTCACAAGCTCACAGTCCAGCGCCTGGGTCTCCTATCTCTTCCCCGAAGGGGCATTCATGACAGGTTGGTTAATTCTGAACATCCCCAGTTATAACAGGGTGTGCATATTTATGCAACCAGGTTATTGTAAGTTTTTTATTTTGTATTTTTCCCCTTAAAAGATTTCATTTTGTTTTTGTACAGGTTATAGGTCACATTAATGGTGGAAAAAGTTTTGAAATGATTTATCTTGGTCTCATTTCTTTACATCACAAAAACCTGGCATTTGAGCAGGGATGTGTAGACTTTTTACACTACTGTTCAAAAGTTTGGGGTCACACAGACAATTATTTTGTGTTTTCCATGAAAGGTCACACTTATTTACTACCATGAGTTGTAAAATGAATAAAAAATATAGTCAAGACATTGAAAAGGTTAGAAATAATGATTTGTACCTGAAATAATAATTTTTTCCAGATACTCAACCTGCTCAAAGGAAGGTCAGTTTTATAGCTTCTCTAACCAGCTAAACTGTTTTCAGCTGTGCTAACATGATTGCACAAGGGTTTTCTAATCATCCATTAGCCTTCTGACACAATGAGCAAACACATTGTACCATTAGAACATTGGAGTGATAGTTGCTGGAAATGGGCCTCTATACACCTATGTAGATATTGCACCAAAAACCAGACATTTGCAGCTAGAATAGTCATTTACCACATTAGCAATGTATATTAGATATTAGAGTGTATTTGTGATTAGTTTAAAGTTATATATTTATATATATAAAGTTACATATTTATATATTTACATATTTATTCCATCTAGCTACAATGCTCAGCACTGGGTGTGTTTATATTTATATATCTATATATTTATTCCATCTAGCTACAATGCTCTGCACTGTATTTTATATATCAACATATTATTCCATCTAGCTACATTGCTCCGCACTGTGTGTGTTTATATACTTGCATATTTATTCCACCTAGCTGCAATGCTCCGTACTGTGGATGTTTATATATTTACATATTTATTCCATCTAGCTACAATGCTCTGCACTGTGTGTTCATATATTCATATATTTATTCCATCCAGCTACAATGCTCTGCACTGTGTCTGTGTGTGTGTGTGTGTATATATATATTTTATAGTAATATGTACATATGTATATTAGCTGCTCTTGCTTGCTTGTTTTTTTTCTTGCCTTCTGATTGTTGCTCTGAGTGTTGCTATCCCTGTGCTGTTGCAATCCTGGAATTTCCCCGTTGTGGGACTAATAAAGGCTTATCTTATCTTATCTTATCTTATCTTATCTTATCTTATCTTCATTGAAAAAAACAGTGCTTTTCTTTCAAAAATAAGGAAATTTCTAAGTGACCCCAAACTTGTGAATGGTAGTGTATATCTGCTGTATTTCACCCTGGCAGTCACTTGGTTAAAACATGCTGTGTGGAATGAAAGGTTTGGCTTTTTGAGCAGCAAGAAATGATTGTGTTAAAGGCTCCAAATCAAAGGGGTCACTAGAGAGTTAATGAGTTCATTTCTGATAGATTTTAAAAAAGAAATATTTCAGAAGTCAGTAACTGTGACAGATTTGTGTTATTTTTTTTTCAAAAATGATCTAACAATAAACTGTTGTTGAGGAAATTAAATGCAGATTAAATGCCCGTACAATTTAAATTACATTATATAAAAATAATTTACAGTATCTCACAAAAGTGAGTACACCCCTCACATTTTTGTAAATATTTTATTATATTTTTTCATGGAACAACACTGAAGATATGACACTTTGATACAATGTAAAGTAGTCAGTGTACAGCTTGTATAACAGTATAAATTTGCTGTCCCCTCAAAATAACTCAACACACAGCCATTAATGTCTAAACTGCTGGCAACAAAAGTGAGTACACCCCTAAGTGAAAATGTCCAAATTGTGCTCAATTAGCCACCCCCCATGTCATGTGACTAGTTAGTGTTTCAAAGTCTCAGGTGTGAATGGGGAGCAGGTGTGTTAAATTTGGTGTTATCGCTCTCACACTCTCTCATACTGGTCACTGGAAGTTCAACATGGCACCTCATGGCAAAGAACTCTCTGAGGATCTGAAGAAAGAAATGCTGTTCTACATAAAGATGGCCTAGGCTATAAGAAGATTGCCAGCACCCTGAAAATGAGCTGCAGCACGGTGGCCAAGACTGTATAGCGGTTTAACAGGACATCTTCCACTCAGAACAGGCCTCGTCATGGTCGACCAAAGAAGGTGAGTGCACGTGCTCAGCGTCATATCCAGAGGTTGTCTTTTGAAAATAGATGTATGAGTGCTGCCAGCATTGCTGCAGAGGTTGAAGGGGTGGGGGATCAGCCTGTCAGTGCTCAGACCATACGCCGCACACTGCATCAAATTGGTCTGCATGGCTGTCGTCCCAGAAGGAAGCCCCTTTTAAAGATGATGCACAAGAAAGCCCACAAACAGTTTGCTGAAGATAAGCAGACTAAGGACATGGATTACTAGAACCATGTCATGTGGTCTGATGAGACCAACATAAACTTATTTGATTCAGATGGTGTCAAGTGTGTGTGGCAGCAAAAAGGCGAGGAGTCAAAGACAAAGACAAGTGTGTCTTGCCTACAATCAAGCATGGTGGTGGAAGTGTCATGGTTTGGGGCTGCATGAGTTCTGCCGGCACTGGGGAGCTACAGTTCATTGAGGGATCATGAATGCTGACATGTACTGTGACCAATGTTGGGAAAGTTACTGAAAAATAGTAACTAGTTACAGTTACTAGCTACTTCTTTTCAAAAATAACTGAGTTACTTTTGCGTTACCGCATGATTAAAGTAACTAGTTACTTGGAAAAGTAACTTTCATGTTACTTTTAAATGCATACTTAAATAATCTTGCACACACAGCAAGATCAAGGGCCCCTTGTTCTCATCAGAAAAAAGAAGAAAAAGAAAACTGATGAGAAAAAAAGTCTAATCTTACAGAGAAAAAATATCTCAGATTTACACAAACTATTGTAATCAGTAGAAAGTCAGAAATTTACTAGAAATAAAGCTGTGAATTCACAGAGAAAATGTTGGACCCCCTGGTGGGCCGTTTTTGGCCCACGAGCCATATGTTTGACACCCCTGGACCAGTCTGTTAAAAATGCTTATTTATAGGATTTACTTCCATGAAATAGTTGCAGATCACAACAGCATGTAAATGAATGAGATAAAATAAAACAGAAAGCACAGATAAATAAAAGTTCACTGCTTAGAAGAAGCTGTTCTTTACTGCACCAAATCACAGTCACTTTTTCTCTGTGCGTGAGAAAACTTTAAATGCATTTAATGCAGACATTAAATGCGAGCTTCTTGCTCAAAAAATATTCATTTTTAACTACAGAGGTAGGAGCTGTTAGGGGCTACTTACTGCTCAGACAACAGATGATCAGGGCTCAATATGAGAAGTCACCACCACCACAGCATTTCTCCTCACCGGGTTGTGATGTGAACTGGGGCAGGACAGGAAATGGACCCGTGGAGGAGACTGTGTGATGGCTGTGTCAGTTACGGTAGGGTCAATTTATATTTATTTGCTTATTTATGTGCTTGCCTTTGCCTTTGGCATGACAACCTCCAGTGGCTTGAGGCCGGTGGTGGCACTGGGGATGGCAGTCCCGCCAATAGCCACCGAAACTGTGTATTCATCCCCAGTTGGCAGCTGATGAGGAGGGTGTCTAGCAACTGTAAGTTGTATGATCATCTATTTTCGCTAAAATATCTATCCATATTAATAAAACAAGTAATGCAAGTAATGCATCTGATCAAATTTCAGTAACTGTAACGCATTACTGAATTTTTAAGCAGTAATTTCGTTACACAGCACGTTACTGCAAAAGTAGTGGCATTACAGTAACGCGTTACTTTGTAACGCATTACTCCCAACACTGACTGTGACATACTGAAGCAGAGTATGAGCCCCTCCCTTCGGAAACTGGGCCATAGCGCAGTATTCCAACATGATAACCACCCCAAACACACCTCCAAGACGACCACTGCCTTGAGGGTAAAGGTGATGGACTGGTAAAGCATGTCTCCAGGCCTAAACCCTATTGAGCATCCTCAAACGGAAGGTGGAGAAGCGCAAGGTCTCTGATATCCACCAGCTCCGTCATGTCGTCATGGAGGAGTGGAAGAGGATTCCAGTGGCAACCTGTGAAGCTCTAGTGAACTCCATGCCCAAGAGAATTAAGGCAGTGCTGGAAAATAATGGTGGCCACACAAAATATTGACACTTTGGGCACAATTTAGACATTTTCACTTAGGGGTGTACTCACTTTTGTTGCCAGCGGTTTAGACATAAATGGCTGTGTGTTGAGTTATTTTGAGGGGACAGCAAATTTGCACTGTTATACAAGCTGTACAATAACTACATTGTATCCAAGTGTCATATCTTAAGTGTTGTCCTATGAAAAGCTATAATAAAATATTTACAAAAATGTAAGGGGTGTACTTTTGTGAGATACTGTATTTAGATGTTTCCAGTCATTGTACAGCGGGTATTATTCATGTATCTATACAGGTCACCATCTATTCATCTACAATGTATACTGTATATGCTATTTAGGCGGTTTTACTTTCCATGGGCAATCCCTTTGTCCATTATGCTGTGTGTGCTTCTGTCATTTTGGTTGTCTACTGTCATGCTGCTGTTACACTGTAATTTCCCAATTTGGGATCAATAAAGTACATCTATCTATCTATCTATCTATCTATCTATCTATCTATCTATCTATCTATCTATCTATCTATCTATCTATCATTCCTGGTAAGAAGAGGTTAATACAAATGTAAACTATAAAGCACTTTTTTACAGGCTTAATTTAAGGAATTTTACAATTTTTGGGTGGATTATTGTGGGGAATGGCAACAAAACCAGGGATCACCGCATCTGAGCCACATGCTCCTGTGGTATACAGTATGGTATTAGGCATTAGGCCACCACATCCATTCTCCCTAATTAGTCCTCTGCTGATGACCATCAAATTATCTCTGAAAGCATGAATTCCACTCCTTAGGAATGTTTAAAAAATACTGGTGATTCAGATCACCCCCAAAATATAATTGATTGGTCCTTGGTCATTTGCCTGTAAAGGTTTGGACATGACTGTGTTCATGTCCTTGCTTTATATTCATGTTTGCTTTTCTGTTATCTTCAGGACATGAGTTCAGCCATGTCCTCGTCTTTTGCTATTATGTTTCTCTGTGCTGTGTTCATCATTTGTATTTTTGGTCCCAGTATGCTCTGTCTGTTCAGCCCCGCCTGTCCGGTGCTTCTGTTCACCTGTATTCACCTGTATGCCGGACATCTATCGTTGTCTCGGCTCAAGGGGCAAGAGAACATTAGGCTCATTTACAGCCCCTCTGTGCTTATCATATTGTCTCTTGAAGGCATTCACAGATTCTGCTTTGATGACATCACTAGGCAAATTATTCCATCCATCCACAATCCTCTGTGAAACCTCCCCCCCCAACTTTCTACAGTCTAATTTTACGCTTTTCAAATAAATCTTTAATCGATGACCTCTGGTGTTCTTCTCCGGATTGATCATGCTGAAGAACATGTCTCTGTCCAGTTCATCTTTTCCAGTGACTATCTTATAAGTTTCTATCATATCGCCACGGACTCGGCGTTCTTCTAGTGTTGTGAGGTTTGCTTCCTTTATTCAATCCTCATAAGGCAGTTCTGACAAGCCGGGTATCATTTTAGTTACTCTCCTTTGGACCTTCTCCATCAATATGATGTCTTTCCTGTAATATGGGGACCATGGTTGAATACAATACTCTCAGTTAGGACGTATCTTCCCTTTCCAGAGCTCAATGATCATTTCTTTGGATTTGTACTGAAAATGCCTCTTCACCAATCCAACCAATTTATTGGCTTTCTTCACTGCTTCAACACATTGCTTGCTGGGCTTCAGCTTCGTGTCGATAATCACACCAAGGTCCTTCTCTTCCATTACAGTCTCTCGGATCTGTCCATTCATAGAGTAGTCATTTACGGGATTTCCAAAGCCAATATGCATAACTCTATGTTTGCTAACATTAAATAGCATTTGCCAATCCCTAGACCATTTTGCTAGGTTGTGCAGATCATTTTGGAGTTTGATGGCATCTTGTTTCGTGCTGATGGCATGAAAAAGTTTGGTGTCATCAGCAAACTTAAGGACCATACTTTCCACTGCATTGTCAATATCTGGGATCCTTGAGGGACCCCACTTGTTACTGTTTTCCACACCGATTTCTTTCTATTTAACACTGCTCGCTGTGATCTCTTTTTTAGCCAGTTTCCAATCCAGTGGAGAATGTTGCCTGTGATGCCATGAGCCCTGAACTGTTCTACAAGTCTTTTGTGAGGTACCTTGTCAAAGGCCTTCTGAAAATTGAGGTATATTACATCTACCGGTAGGCCCTGGTCGACATAATTTGTGACAGTTTCAAAGAAATGAAGCAGGTTTGTCAAACATGATCTTTTTCTGAGGAAACGGTGCTGGGACAAATTTAGTAGTTTGTGGGTAGTCAAATGCTCTACTACAGCATCTCTGACTTCACCAGACTGGTCCTCTGTTCACTGGCCCTCTCTATTACCCTTGATTATTTCCCACCTGTCATGCATTATCTTGATTATGCCCCTGTCTACATATGTGCATCTCAGTCTTTGTCAGGTGTGCCATCATTATCATTTTTTCCTTGTTCCCCGTCAGTCTGTCAGCCCAGTTTGTTTTAGTGTTCTCAGCCACCAGTGCTGCTACTTCCTTTGTCTCAGTTTTGTTAATAAATCATCATTTTTGCACTGTACTCCTGCCTGCATTGAGCCTGTGTAACCCACCTTGACAGAATGACGCCACCAAGAAAGTACTCAGTGGGTAGGACCGGCACGAGGAAAGGGCCGATTCGGAGTTCCGGGGAGGAGGATCTCGACCACGTGCTTCGCCTTTTGAACTGGGCTCAGGGTCAGTCCAACCAGTGGGAAATGAACACCAACTTGGTGGAAGCAAGAGTGGTCCTCTGTTCACCAGCCCTATTAAAACATCCAGAGTTGGCCGAACTTCACTCCTGCATCACCCAGATGAGCGACGAGCTGATACGAACTGGCTCTTCGCTTTGCTCGGTCCAACTTGGCTCCCAGCCATTGACAACAACTTCTGCCTTCAGTGTGTTGCCTTCCACTTTCCCTGTCGCTTCTACACCATTTGCCAGCTCCATTCCATCAGCCACGATGGAGGACGTGTTGGAGCAGGAGGAGTGGAGGCAGGCAGTCCACGCATAAACTGACATCTTGCTGGAATATAAGCCCTGGCTCACTCCAGAGGTGTTATTGCCGGCGTGTGAGGACCAGCTGCCGTCAAAAGGGCCAGTGGGGAAGCTGGCATTGAGGAAGCATCGCTCCACCTGCCTGCCATCTGGGCCCTTCACTCGAGGGTCCCCTCAAGGTTTCTGCTGCCACGGCCCCGCCTTACTCAAGTGCTTCATGTCTTGCTTCAGCTTCAGCGGTTGCAGGGCAGGAGGTCAGCGCGCCCCAGCCATCTATTACAATGGCACACATATCAGTTTGGGCCCTACCTACTCTGCCTGTCTTTACACCTGCAGTGTTGATTCTTACTTCTGCAACACTGGTGCCCCTGCCCACTGCTGCATCTCAGACTGCTTCATCTTCTGCTCCTCCAGCGTCTCTTGAGACCAACTTCACCTCTCCAGCAGCAGAGTCACGGCCTCATCAGCAGAAGTGCAAGAGTTAAGGCAAGTACCTATCTTTGTTTCTATTACATCAGTTTTGGAGAGAACTTGTCTTGCTCCTGGCAGGGAGACCCATTTGCAGCTTCCATCTGCTTCTGAGCTCTCCCCGCTGAGCTTTTCTGCTGGTTGTTTTGGTTTGGACATGGCATCAACCTGTGTTTGTCCCTCCATGTCCGAGGTGCCTGCATCTAGGATGGAGGTGCACGCCACAGCTCCAGCTGTCTCCAAGGACCATACTCCACCTCAGCCACCTGCCGTTCCAGAGGCCGAGAGACCTCCACCCGTTGTTGTTCCTGAGGTTGAGCAGGTCGCTCCACCCATCATCTAAGAGGTTGAGCAGTCCGCTCCACCCGTTGCTCCAAAGGTCAGGGGACCTCCACCTGTCATCCAAGAGGTTGAGCAGACCGCTCCACTTGTCGTCCAATAGGTCGAGCAGTCCACTCCACCTGTCATCCAAGAGGTTGAGCAGTCTGCTCCACGCATTTTTCAAGAGGTCGACCAGTCTGCTCCACCTGTCATCCAGGAGGTCAGGGGACCTCCATCCATCGTTCCAGAGGTTGGGCAGTCCACCCCACCTATCATCCAAGAGGTTGAGCAGTCTGCTCCACCCATCGTCCAGGAGGTCAAGCAGTTCGCTCCATCCGTCGTCCAGGAGGTTGAGTAGTCTGCTCCACCTGGACAGTCCGAGCAATTCACTCAACCTTCACCACCTACGTTTGTCATTTCTCGGCTGCTGTTAGCCCCTGCGCTGACGGCCCCTTAGGTACTCTCTCCAGAACTAGAAACTCTTGTGCTATTAGCTCCTGAGCAAGAGACTCCAATGTTATCTTCTGAGTTTGGAACCTCCATGTTGTTTTCTTCTGAGCAAAAGGCTTTTATTGTATTTTCTTCAGAGCAAGAGGCTTCCATGTCATCTCCTAAGTTTGAAGGTTTTGGGTGGTTATTTCCAGAGTTTGAAGTTTCCTTGTTATCATCTCCAGAGCTTAAAGGTTCCACATTGTCATTTCCAGAGTTTAAGGGTTCCATAGTGTCATCTTCTGAGTCTACAGATTTCATGTTGTCACCTCCCGAGCATAAAGTTCCTATGTTAGCTTCTGTGTTAAAGGCTCCTGAGGTCAACTCCCCCATGGTGCCATGTTCATCCATCTGGTGGCCCTTAGACTTTGGTAGGCCACCCGATGCACCGTGTCCATCCGTCTGGTGGTCCTTGGACTTTGGTAGGCCACCCAACGTGTCATGTTCCTCCATCAGGTGGCCTATGGACTTGGGCAGGCCACCCGATGCTCTGTATCGAGCCTTTTTTTGGTCTTGGGACACTGGCAGACCACCCAATCCGTTTTGGAACTTTGGACTTGGGGTGAGCCCACAAGACTGTGTGTTGGGGTTTGGACTCTGTGAGGGTAAAGAATGGGTTTTTACCCTCCTGGCCTTGTACTGTCACCAACCACCTGGTGAGGGCTTTTTGTTTTGTTTTGTTGTCATCAACTTATTTTGAAGGTTTGTCTCTCTTTTTGGCCAGAATGTGAAAGTTTATGACTTGCACCACTTAAACTGTATTTCTTGATATTACTAGGCCTCCACAGCTATTTTTTCTAATTTTGCAAATACCCAACTTTTGGCAAATACTTAAAATGATTGAAAGTGGCTGTGACCAAAAACAAAAAAAGAATTGTAAACTTACAAGGGAAAAGAAAAAAAAGAAAAAAAAAGACAGGAAAGAAACATTGCTAATTATGGTTAAAAGGAATCACAAAATCATAAGGAAAAGGCTTGCAAATTCACAAAAGGTTACTAATTTATGAAGTGGACAAAAGAAAAAAAATACTGCTAATATATGATAGAAAAAGTGCAAATCTGATCTTACAAAGTAATGAGGGAAAATAGTAAAATTACAATAGCAGAAATGTACATTTACAAGATAAACAGTTCAGTTCATTAAGGGAAAAATATTTTATGTAAAAAGTCTTGAAGGAAATCAAATTCACTAGAAAACCAGATTTACTGCTAGAAATAAAAAAAAAAAGGAGAGGATCTTGCATTGGAAGATGTAAGGAGTCAGAAATAGGAGTTTTACTTAAAAAAGAAATCTTTAAGGCTAAAATTTACCAGAAAAAATAAATTTGGAGCAAAGCTGCATATTTAATCTTTCAAATTAATGTGAAAATAGCAAAGTTTTAGATGACGAAAGTATAAATTTATAAGAAAAAAGACAAATCTGTGAGAAATTGTCTCAAATTCACAAATGAAACCTCCATAATTAATCTTGCGCAAAATAATCCTAGTGACTTATTTATAAGTGCATGGGTCAATCCTATTAGAAATCAATGCTATTCACTGTCATTAACTGGTCTACTGTAAATATTTTGCAGCATTTTAATTATCCTGCACTGAATGAAACTCAGAGATACATTATGAGTACAGGGAACGAGAAGTCATAAATCATGACTCTTTCTTTGTTTGGTAGGGCAAGTCCTGGGGAAACCCCATGAGTGCCTGGTATCATTGGAAAGCTTAGACATCGTACTTTCTAAAAATACCTGTGTTTTTGCGGAAGATGTAACTCCCGACCGATCGAACGCAGATTTTCAACCTAGCTAAAATATAAACAAATCGTCTTTTTGTGGGACAGTTTTTGCACACTACTTACAAATTAAATATCATTTTGAAGGTCTTTCAATACAGAATATGGAAATAACGTTACATCAGTTTTGAAAATGTCCTCAAAGTGACTCATTTTGCAAGCACGGGTCATTTATTTACACCGTTAGCATCTTAGCAGTGGCACTAACTAACGAAGCTACTGTGTACAAGGCCACTTTTTAAGGTCATCTTTCCATCCCTCAATAGTCATGGGAAGTGGTATGATTATACAGTATTACTGTTTTGAGGCACAAGAGGCCGTGCTCCCGCATTTCTGATGCCGAAGTCATTGTTTTTGAACAAGGAAAAGTTCCCGTTTCAGTGACAACCATATGTTCTAAACTAGTACCAGAAGTTGCTACCATAATTCACGCAAGGCATCATGGGGCCAAGAAATAAGGTGGATAGCTGTAGCATTATCATGAGGTGGGGACACCATTGATATGTATATGATTATTAATAATTAATAACTGGAATCAGTAATTATTAATGACTCTTGCATTACCCTGTTTGTAACACTAGTTGGGGAACCATCCACATTTTATAGAGGTGGAAACTTTTATGAACAAAAACTTAAGCTTAAGAATTTGGCAATTGGTATATTAAGCCTTAGTTAATACATCTATTGACAATATTTGATCAGTCTCACAATCTGGGCATCAGTTCTTGATCCTGTGATTCTTAAAATCTGGACAGAGAGGACACTGATGAAGAGGTTAGTAAATTTATTACAGAAAAAACCCAAAATGACAATAGACATCTGTATAGCTTGTAGAATGAGAAGATAACCAAATTAGCATGAACAGTGGTAATTTTGCATATACTGTATGAAGAAACAGCATCCATCCATCCATCCATCTTCTACCGCTTTTCCGGAGGTCCGGGTCACGGAGGCAGCAGTTCAAGCAGAGAGAAGCCCAGACTTTCCTCTCCCCAGCCACCTGCTCCAGCTCTTCAGAGAGGATACCAAGGCGTTCCCTGACCAGCTGGGAGACATAGTCTCTCCACCGAGTCCTGGGTCTGCCCCAGGGTCTCCTCCCAGTGGGACGTGCCCGAAACACCTCAAGTGGGAGGCGTCCAGGAGGCATCCTAATCAGATGTCCATACCACCTCAACTGACTCCTTTCAATGTGGAGGAGCAGTGGTTCTACTCTGAGCCTCTCCCGGATGACTGAGCTCCTCACCCTATCTCTGAGGGTGAGTCCAACAATCCTATGGAGAAAGCTCATTTCAGCCGCTTGTATCCGCGATCTTGTTCTTTCGGTCATTACCCAAAGCTTGTGACCATAGTTGAGATTGAGATTGAGATTGAGATTCAACTTTATTGTCATTACACATGTATGAATACAAGGTAACGAAACGTGACTTGGCATTTGGGCACGCTCTGCAGAGCGCATCCAAGGCCGGGGCAGCCGCTAGGTGCCAGTCATTTAGAGTCAGTTGAGAGTAGGAACGTAGATTGACTGGTAAATCGACAGCTTTGCCTTAGAACTAAGCTCCCTCTTCACCACAACAGACTGGTACAACGTCCGCATTAGTGCAGATGCTGCTCCAATCCGTCTGTCAATCTCTCGCTCCATTTTCCCCTCACTCGTGAACAAGACCCCAAGATACTTAAACTCTTCCACTTGGGGCAGGAGCCTGCCCCCAACCCAGAGAGGTCAATCCACCTTTTTCCGGCTGAGGACCATGGACTTGGACTTGGAGGTGCTGATTCTCATCCCAGCCACTTCACACTCAGCAGCAAACTGTCCCAGCAAGAGCTGTAGGTCAATGCTGGATGAAGCCAACAGGACAACATCATCTGTAAACAACAGAGATGAGATCCAATGATCACCAAGCATGACACCCTCCATTCCCTGGCTGCGCCTAGAAATCCTGTCCATAAAAAGTATGAACAGGATCGGTGACAAAGGGCAGCCCTGGCGGAGTTCAACTCTCACTGGGAATGACTCCGACCGAGTGTTGGCAATACGAACCAAACTCTCACAACGGTCGTACAGAGACCGAATAGTTCGTAACAACAAGCCCGATACCCCATACTCCTGAAGCACCCCCCACAAAAAACCACGAGGGATATGGTCAAATGCCTTCTCCAAGTCCACAAAACACATGTAAACTGGTTGGGCAAACTCCCATGAACCCTCAAGAATTCTCGAGAGGGTAAAGAGCTGGTCCGATGTGCCACGGCCAGGACGAAAACCACATTGCTCCTCCTGAATCCGAGGTTTGACCAATGGCCGGACTCTCCTCTCCAGTACCTTGGCGTAGACCTTCCCAGGGAGGCTGAGGAGTGTGATCCCTCTAAAGTTGGAGCACACCCTCCGGTCCCCTTTTTTGAAGAAAGGAACCACCACCCCGGTTTGCCATGCCAAAGGCACTGCCCCTGACCTCCACGCAATGTTGCAGAGGCATGTCAACCATGACAGCCCAACAACATCCAGGGCCTTGAGGTACTCAGGGCGAATCTCGTCCACCCCCGGGGCCCGGCCACCAAGGAGATTTTTAACCACCTTGGTGACCTCAGCCCCTGTGATAGGCAAGTCATCCCCCTCGTCCCCAAACCCTGCTTCCTCTGTGGAAGGCGTATCAGTGGGATTGAGGAGATCCTTGAAGTATTCCTTCCACCGCCCGATGATATCCCCAGTCGAAGTCAACAGTGTCCCATCCGCACCATACACAGTGTGGACAGGGAGCTGCTTTCCCCTCCTGAGCCGCTGGACAGTTTGCCAGAATCTCTTCGAGGCCGACCGAAAGTCTTGTTCCATGGCCTTACCGAACTCCTCCCATACCCGGGTTTTTGCTTCAGCAACCACCCGAGCTGCACTCCGCTTGGCCTGCCGGTACACCTCAGCTGCTTCGGGGGTCCCACAAGCCAACCAAGCTTGATAAGACTTCTTCTTCAGCTTAATGGACCCCCTCACCACTGGTATCCACCACTTGGTTCGGGGGTTGCCACCACGAGATGCACCGACCACCTTGCGGCCGCAGCTCTGGGCCGCCACTTCAACAACAGAGGTGGAGAACATGGCCCATTCAGACTCCATGTCTCCAGACTCTCTCGGAATGGGGTTGAAGTTCTTCCGGAGGTGGGAGTTGAAGACCTCCCGGACAGGGTCCTCAGCCAGACGTTCCCAGCACACCCTCACTATATGTTTGGGTCTACCAGGTCTGAATAGCTTCCTCCCCTGCCATCGGATCCAACTCACAACCAGGTGGTGATCAGTTGACAGCTCTGCACCTCTCTTTACCCGGGTGTCCAAGACATACGGTCGCAGGTCTGATGACAAGATAACAAAATCGATCATCGACCTGCAACCTAGGGTGTCCTGGTGACAGGTGCACATATGGACATCCTTATGCTTGAACATGGTGTTCGTTATGGACAAACTGTGGTTAGCACAGAAGTCCAATAACTGAACACCACTCAGGTTCAGATCGGGCAGGCCGTTCCTCCCAATCACCCCCCTCCAGGTTTCACTGTCGTTACCCACGTGCGCATTGAAGTCCCTCAGTAGGACAATGGAGTCTCCAAGAGGAGCACCCTCCAGCACCCCAGTCACAGACTCCAAAAAGGGTGGGTACTTTGAAACATCATTTGGTGCATAGGCACAAATGATGGTCAGGACCCGTTTCCCAATCCAAAGGCGCAGGGAAGCAACCCTTTCGTCCACCGGGGAAAACTCCAATAGAGGCAGCAAAGTGGGGGGATACAAGAATACCCACCCCTGCTCGTCGCTTCTCGCCCGGGACAACTCCAGAAAAGGCCAAGCTCCAGCCCCTCTCCAGGAGACTGGTTCCGGAACCGGAGCTGTGTGTTGAGGTGAGGCCGACTGTATCTAGTCGGTATCTCTCAACCTCATACACCAGTTCAGGCTCCTTCCCCACCAGAGAGGTGACAGTCCACGTACCAAAAGCCAGTTTAGAAAGCTTGGGATCAGTCCGCCAAGGTCTCCGCCTTTGACCGCCACCTAATCCACATAGCACCGGACCTCCATGATCCCTCCTGCAGGTGGTGAGCCCACTGGAGGGCGGACCCATGTAACTCCTTCGGGCTGAGCCCGGCTGGGTCCCATGGGTGGAAACCCGGCCACCAGACGCTAGCCTTCGAGCCCCTCCCCCAGGCCTGGCTCCAAGGTGGGGCCCCGGTAACCCCATACTGGGCGGGGTACACTGAATCCTTGATATAGAATTTATCATGAGAGTCTGTTGGATCGTTCTTAGTCTGGCCCTTCACCCAGGACCAGTTTGTCTTGGGTGACCCTATCAGAGGCAAATTGCCCCGGACAACATAGCTCCTGGGATCACTGGGGCACGCAAACCCCCCCACCACGATAAGGTGACGATCCATGAGAGGGAAGAAACAGCAATATTTACATATTTACAGGTCTTGCATATGTGGAATAAGGGTGAAGTGAAAATAGTGGTAAAATTTAAGTGGAACGCATGGGAATTTGGAAAAATTGTTAGGAAAAAGAAAACAGATTAACTTTACCTTGTGTTCAAAAAGGGATGATCCTTACAGAAAATATGGCTTTCCTTGAAGCTAATGCTATTAACTGCCTTACTCTCTTGGTGTTGCTTGGTTCCCTAGAGGCTTGGAACAGGACAAAATGGTCGAGCCTTAGGAGGGGTCACAGGCATGGGAGGATTGACTCTGGGTAGCCCAGCTTTGGTCCAACCTGGGCTGGAGATGAGCCTTGGCAGCAATGATTCTCCCTGCTGTCCTGTGTCCTGGGGTCTCGGCCTGGAAATCCTCGGTGAGGTGGGGCCTGGTTCAGGCCCGGAGCTTGTGTCTGCTGGAGGTGGCTGGAACAATGGATCTCCTCTAGGCCTGCATTTGGTGGCAGTGCAGGATAGCCAGAAGGAAGCCTTAAAAATGGAATGAGCTGTAAAAAGTGTGATCACGCTTGACTTACAGAAAAATTAAGATTAAAGAAGAAAATCATGGCTTGGTTGGCTTTAGAAAAGATAAAATTTGAAGATTACTTCCACTAGTCATGAATTGCTAGAGAAGGTGATGAAGTTTTAAAGAAAAATCCAAAAAGTATCAAAATTCAGGTAGTTAAAGCATGCTAGAAAAATGGAAAGCTTCAAGTGTTACCTTCAGATAAGAGCTGGATTAGAGGCCTTCAGGTCTCTGAGGAGAGAGAGCGAGAGCTGATGACCTCTCTCCTCGTAAGAACAGCAGCAAAAAAAAAGAGAATTCTGGGTCTGGACATGTGATAAAGGCACATAACCACAGGGTGGTCCTGAGGGGTCAGCCAATCAGGGCTTTTCATGACCATCTCACTGCCCCTTGGCTCGCTCGTCCCAAAGGGAAGTGAAGTCATAGACATCTATCACAGACTAGGCCCACATTTTCAGAATACCTCTATCTGAATTTTCTAATCTATGAGGGTTCATAAGTGAGAAAAGCATGCATTGTGGAAGATGTGAAAATGACGAGGCAGCGTTCTTTCTCAGAGTCAGCTTTATTCACATCTCCATCATTTCAAAGCAGAAAAAAGAGAATGAAACAGTAAACTCTCGTCCTTTAAATATCAGGGACTTCACACCTCATAGATCACATGTCCCACAGACCACCTTGCATAATAAAGACAGTCACAATGCATTTCCCTCCATGATATCACTTCCACTGTTTCCCACGCATCCTTTAATCGACCCCCCACAGTCTCCAGCCTTGCATAACAAGGCTAAGCTTCCTGCCTTTGTTCTGACCTAAAATGCGAGTCACAGAACTGGTCCAACAGGTCCATTGAGTGTTCACCACAGCATAAATGAAACGGAGTTTCACGGCCGTGGTTATAAAATAATGTCTCAGTGGGGGAGTTTGTTTTCTGCTTCTCTCTTCTCCATGAGTTACTTTTGAGTTACTGCATAAATAAACTAGTTACTTGGAAAAGTAACTTTCACGTGACTTTTAAATGCATACTTAAATCATCTTGCACACATAGTATGCTCAAGGGCTCCTTGTTCTCATCAGAAAAAAAAGAAGAAAAAGAAAACTGATGAGAAAAAAAAGTCTCATCTTACAGAGAAAAAATGTCTCAGATTTGCATAAACTACTGTAATCAGTAGAAAGTCAGAAATTTACTAGAAATAAAGCTGTAAATTCACAGAGAAAATTTTGGACCCCCTGGTGGGCTGTTTTTGGCCCACGAGCTACAGTATATGTTGGATGGATATATATATACACTACCGTTCAAAAGTTTGGGGTCACCCAGACAGTTATTTTGTGTTTTCCATGAAAAGTCACACTTATTTACCACCATGAGTTGTAAAATAAATAGAAAATATAGTCAAGACATTGACAAGGTTAGAAATAATGATTTGTATTTGAAATAATAATTTTTTCCAGATACTCAACCTGCTCAAAGGAAGGTCAGTTTTATAGCTTCTCTAACCAGCTAAACTGTTTTCAGCTGTGCTAACATGATTGCTCAAGGGTTTTCTAATCATCCATTAGCCTTCTGACGCAATGAGCAAACACATTGTACCATTAGAACACTGGAGTGATAGTTGCTGGAAATGGGCCTCTATACACCTATGTAGATATTGCACCAAAAACTAGACATTTGCAGCTAGAATAGTCATTTACCACATTAGCAATGTATAGTAGATATTAGAGTGTATTTCTGATTAGTTTAAAGTTATCTTCATTGAAAAAAAACAGTGCTTTTCTTTCAAAAATAAGGAAATTTCTAAGTGACCCCAAACTTTTGAACGGTAGTGTATATATATATATATATATACTGTATATATATATATATAAATTACATTTCACAATGAGATTTTTTTTTTTTACTTTTGGGCATTCCCCCCCCCTTTTTTTAAAAAAAAAATTCCCCCTTCCCTCGCTTTTGGCATTCCAGCACCATGGACAGCAGTACTTCTTCGCATTTCTCTTACATCTGTGCATGTCTGAAGTGAGTTCCGGTCTAAAAACATTTGCTTCCACCAGCATTTCAGTCAACGTTTGCCAATGGAGCTTAACTTTAGGCTGACTTAGGCAAGCTCTGCATAACTTAGCCTAGCGCTTAGGAACTTTTACAAACTGAGCACAACTTTCACCAACATGTATTTTCAAACATTGGGAAATTTTCAGCATGCTGAAAATTTTCAAAGAACACAACTTTGTTATTGTGTCATCTGACCTGCGACCACATGTCTTGGACACTCAGGTAAAGAGAGGTCCAGACCTGTCACCACCTGGTGGTGAGTTGGATCAGATGGCAGGGGCAGACGCCACTCAGACCCGGAAGACCTAAACATATAGTGAGGGTGTGCTGGGAACATCTGTCCAAGCCCCCTGTCCGGGAGGTCTTCAACTCCCACTTCCAGAAGAACTTCAACCACATTTCAAGGGAGTCTGGAAACATGGAGTCTCCATTGTTGAAGCAGCTGTCCGGAGCTGCGGCCGCAAGGTTGTTGGTGCATCTCGTGGTGGTAACCCCCGAACCAAGTGGTGGACACGAGTGGTGAAGGGGGCCATCAAGCTGAAGAAGGAGTCTTATGGAGCTTGGTTGGCTTGTGGGACTCCTGAAGCAGCTGAGGTGTACCGACAGGCCAAATGGAGTGCAGCTTGGGTGGTTGCTGAAGTAAAAATGGGTGTGGGATGAGTTTGGTGAGGCCATGGAACAAGACTTTCGGTTGGCCTTGAAGAGATTCTGGCAAACTGTCTGGCGACTCAGGAGGGGGAAGCAGCTCCTTGTCCACACTGTGTATGGTGCGGATGGGGTGCTGCTGACTTCGACTGGGGACATCATCAAGCGGTAGAAGGAATACTTTGAGGATCTACTCAATCCCACTGACATGCCTTCCACAGAGGAAGCAGGGCTTAAGGACGAGGGAGATAACTGACATGGATGGCTCTCATGAGCCATCAGTGAGACGCTATAGGCAGCCGTGGGTTTGTACATTTATTAAATAATGACACACAATGACAAAATGACAAGCCTTGTGGGGCAACACAAATAAATACAAACACTTACATATGCACAGCGAGGGCGGAACCTGAATGCTGTGGGAACTGACCTCAGGGTTAGGGAAGCCAGACTGGAAGGAAACGTAGGAACGTCTGCGTACGTGTAGGTCGCAGCCCTGAGCACACAGAGCTGCTCCCTTAAATAGGGAGGAATAGATTGATCAGCTGATGAAGGGTCATCAGCTGATCAGAAACAGGTGTTCAGCGGGGCTCCACTGACAGCCAAAAGCCCTGCTGAGACGCTGTCAAAATGAACATCTAGAACCGCGCCAGAGGAGAGAAGGGAGACTACCGCACAGCCTGAGTGCCGACGGAGTCAGCACACGACCCATGACAGTTGCCCCAGTTTCCGATGCGGATTCTAGACACGATGTAACACCGGGCTCCCCCCCCCCCCAACTGGAAGGCCAACAACACTACCCCAGGGAGGGAGGAGGGGGAAAGAAAAGGACGCAGAGGGCTAGATCCTGGTGACCAGAGTGGAGAGAGAGAGAAAAAAAAACAAAACAATAGGAGACACTACAAAGTATGAAAGCAAAGTACAGCAACCCTCCATAATGTACCAACAGGTGGAATACTACGCCCAAATAAGGAACAACTAAGCCTACTGGCCATAAACAGAAACTCGAGTCTAAAGACCAGGATACATAGTTACACGGAAAAAAACACATATCATCCCCCACAAAGGAAAGGGGGGAGAGAAAAAAAAGCACTACAAACGTTGAAACCTTGCAGTTGTAAATCCACACATACAAACTGTACAGGCAACGAATGGATATTTAAACAGAAGGAAAACAAAAAACACTCGCTAGGAAGCGGTGACATATACAATTTCATCCATATATGATTTCGTACATATACAATTTCATACATATACAATTTCGTACATAAGACCCCCGCACATCCCAAATGGTTACAGGAGAACAGAAATAGCAACTCAGGGATGAAGGCAGTCTAAATCCCATGGCATGAAAGCCGATAGTTCGGGGGGCCACCCTGCGTCTAGCGTCCATATCGTTGGCAGGGAAAAAAGGAACAGTTCGGGCGGCCTACCCCAGTCCCATGCCAGGAAACACAATTCCTCTGGCGGCCAGGCCAGATCGCCGAACGGACATGAAAGTTTGTTGGGTGGCCGACCCAGAACGCCAAACAAGCGGGGCAGTCCTCCAGGCAGCCGACTCGCATCACCAAGCCCCCAGGACCGCAGGGGAGAAATTGAAGACGGCCTTCCTGGAAAGGGGAAAAACGAGGGAGAGCCGAGCCGATCATGGAGAACCCCAATGGCCCCCGGTGGAGATGAATAGGGGGAAGGATGATGATGAAGATGATGAAGATAATGAGCCAGTCTAGCGTCAGGCGGCAGAGGATCTGCAGCTCCCTCACCGACCTTGGACCAAACTGGCGCTGCACCCCCGTTGGACCCCGACCGGGTTAGCACAGCACCCACGACGGACACCAATTGGGCCGGAGCAGCAACCGCGATCGACCCCAATTGGGTCTCGTCGGCACCCACGTCGGACCCCGATTGGATCGGAGCAGCACCCACGATGGACCCCGATTGGGTCTCATCAGCACCCTCGTCAGACCCCGATTGGGTCTCGTCAGCACCCGTGATGGACCCCGACTGGGTCAGTGCAGCACCAGAAACGACCTCCAACCCTGGACCCGGAACCTCCCGCACAGCGACCGAGAACGACTCCACACCGGTGACCCTGGGAGAAGGTTCAGGAGAAGGAAAAGAATCGGGATCAGGATCACCGGTCGCGACAGAGCCAAGTGAGATGGGCTAGGATGCAGTGGACGGCTGCACCTGGCTCATCTCCCCGAGAGGCAGGCAAAAATGCTCCAGAATTGATAGAAGGAAGACAAAATAGAGTACTTGCCTGCACTCGAGTTCTGTTACCGTCCAGGACTTCGTCAATCCGGGCTCAGGGCAAATAAGGTCGTCGTCTGGCTCCCACTCAGCTGTGGCGGGCTCCGCAGCCGGCATGATGTTCTTCACAGTCTGAGGAACCTCCAACGCTGACGTCCACGCTGACGACCCGTACGGCGTGGTGGCAGGGGTTCCTCGACCTGCTGGATTGGACCGCTCTTCCGTGGAGACGCGAGGACGCTTCATCGTCGGCGCAGGCTCCAAACTGCAGTCCGCTCTCCTCCTCTGCCCATGACGTGGCTGCAGGGCTGGAACCAGGCTATCCAGGGCCGCAGGCTCCCGCCTCATCCGGCGGCGTAGGCCTGGCGCCACGGAACGCTCAGAGGAAGAAGACACAGAGGTAGCAGGTCCATTAATATTTACTGCAGCAGGTGGAGGGAGTTCAGGGGACTGTGAACCCTGAACTCCGCCACCAGGAATCAAGCAAGGCAATTCATCTAATATGGAAACAGAATGAAAAGTTACTTGCCTGATCTGAGGAGGCCCGATGGAACTCGCTGCAGTGGACTTTGTTTCTCCCTTGCCCTGCTGGATGGTGACGGAGGGCCCCCTGGGAGGACGAGGAAGAGCCGCTTGCGGTGGATCCACGACGGGCGTCGCCAAAGCAGGACTCATAACCTCCACAGGAACCGAGGAAGACGTCGAGGAGGAGGGGATGACAGCCGAAATGATCCGGGCACCAGAAGCTGACAGAACAGTGGGAGGAGGTGACCCTGGGAGAGAGGCTGCGGGAATTCCCTCCTGACGAGACGTAGGAGCGGCAGCTGTCAGAAAGGTAGAGTCTTTGTGACAACCTGGAACAGGATTCGGACGGGGTTCTTGCTGAGGCCTTTTGTTAGCTTTGTGACGACGGTTACCGGCAGAGGGCGAGGCGAAGGAGAGATTCGGGAAATGCCGCTCCTGTGCGGAAACAGAAGCGAGCAGGTCGGCAAACTCTGGATGGTCCTTTAACGCTGGATTCCTCTCCACCAGCCTGACGGCCGCTGTCACATGCTTTATCACCTGCGTAGGGTGAACAGCGGAGCGAGCAGCTGCCACTCGGTCCCTGATGGAAACAGCTGTCAGACGTAGCATCTCCGGGGGAATTCCAACTGACGACACACTCTCTCAGGGATCACCCCTGGACGGTGCGAACTCCTGGCCTGGAACGGGAACAGGAATGGGATCTTGAAGTGAGGAGCGAGGATACCTCCTCTTCGGCTTCCTGCCAGGGTTTCCCTACAGCCCACGGAGTTTCTCCCGCTGCACAGTGATTTCAGCCTTCCTCGCCGTGACTTCCGGGTGGTTGGAGTAGCGGGGAAGGCGATTAATAACATCCTTAGCAAGGCCCAGGTACCAGTGCAAGCTGCTGGGGAAGCGATAGCTACGAGTGTTGGAAAGGATTCCGTCGACCTCGATAATTAGCCCAGGCTTGTGGCATAGCCCTTCAGCAGCGACGCCATCTCCCAGCACGCTGGTACGCTGAACAAGGGAACTGACAAGTCCAATTAAACAAACTACGGCCACCGGTGTCTCTTTGGCTGCGACCTACTGACATGGATGGCTCTCACGAGCCATCAGTGAGGCGCTATAGGCAGCCATGGGTTTGTACATTTATTAAATAATGACACACAATGACAAAATAACAAGCCTTGTGGGGCAACACAAATAAATACAAACACTTACTTATGCACAGCGAGGGCAGAACCTGAACGCTGTGGGAACTGACCTCAGGGTTAGGGAAGCCAGACTGGAAGGAAATGTAGGAACGTCTGTGCACGTGTAGGTCGCAGCCCTGAGCACACAGAGCTGCTCCCTTAAATAGGGAGGAATAGATTGATCAGCTGATGAAGGGTCATCAGCTGATCAGAAACAGGTGTTCAGCAGGGCTCCACTGACGGCCGGAAGCCCTGCTGAGACGCTGTCAAAATAAACATCTAGAATTGCGCCAGAGGAGAGAGGGGAGACTACCGCACAGCCCGAGTGCCGACGGAGTCAGCACACGACCCATGACAATAAGTCGCCCATCACAGGGATTGAGGTCACAGAAGTGGTTAAAAACTCTTTGGTGGCCGGGCCCTGGGCATGGACAAGATTCTCCCTGAGTACCTCAAGGCCCTGGATGCTGTAGGGCTGTCATGATTGACACGTCTCTGCAATGTTGTGTGGAGGTTGGGGACAGTGCTTTTGGCGTGGCAAATCGGAGTGGTGGTTCCTCTTTTTAAAAAGGGGGACCGGAGGGTGTGTTCCAACTTTAGGAGAATCACACTTCTTGGCCTCCCTGGGAAGGTCTATGCAAAGGTACTGGAGAGGAGAGTCCGACTGCTGGTTGAACCTTGGATCCAGGAGGAGCAATGTAGTTTTCATCCAGACTGCAGCACATCGGACCAGCTCTTTACCCTCTCGAAAATCCTCGAGGGTTCATGGGAGTTTGCCCAACCATTCCACATGTGATTTGTGGACTTGGAGAAGGCATTTGACCACGTCCCCCGTGGTCTCTTGTGGTGGGTGCTACAGGAGTATGGGGTATAGGGCTCGTTGTTACGAGCTATTCGGTCCCTATACAACCGCTGCAAGAGTTTGGTTTGTATTGCCAACACCCAGTCAAACTCATTTCCAGTGAAAGTTGGACTCCACCAGGACTGCCCTTTGTCACCAATCCTGTTCATAATTTTTATGGACAGGCTAGCTAGACGCAGCCAAGAATCAGAGGGTGTCATGCTCGGTGACCACAGGATCTCAACTCTGCTGTTTGCAGATGATGTTGTCCTGCTGGCTTCACCAGCAATGACCTACAGGTCTTACTGGGACGGTTTGTTACTGAGTGTGAAGCGGCTGGGATGAGAATCAGCATCTCTAAGTCCAAGTCCATGGTCCTCAGTTAGAAAATGGTGGATTGTTTTCTCCGGGTTGGGGACAAGTTCCTGCCCCAAGTGGAGGAGTTTAAGTATCTTGGGGTCTCATTCACGAGTAAGGGGAGAATGGAGCAAGAGATTGACAAAGGGATTGGAGCAGCCTCTGCAGTGATCCGGACGTTGTACTGGTCTGTTGTGGTGAAGACAGCGATGAGCTATAAAGCAAAGCTGTCGATTTACCAGTCAATCTACGTTCCTACCCTCACCTATGGTCATGAGTTTGGGTAATGACTGAAAGAATGAGATCACGGATACAAGCAGCTGAAATGAGCTTTCTCTGTAGGATTGCTGGACTCACCCTCAGAGATAGGGTGAGGAGCTCAGTCATCTGGGAGAGGCTCAGGGTTGAACTGCTGCTTCTCCATATCGAAAGGAGCCAGTTGAGGTGGTTTTGGCGTCTGATCAGGAAGCCTCCCACTTGAGGTATTTCAGGTATGTCCCACTGGGAAGAGACCCCGGAGCAGACCCAGGACACGCTGGAGAGACTGTCTCCCAGCTGCTGTTGCCTCCGTGACCCGGACCTCCGGAAAAGTGGTAGAAAATGGATGGATGGACAACTTTCACCAGCGTTTGCCAACAAACACCAACTATCATTAATTTTTACGAACTTTTGCCAGCAGAGCCAGACGTTTCCCAAAACGTCAGTAAAAGTTGCTCCAAATGTTGTAGTGTGAATCCACCCTTACAGCAGCCATTTTCCCTTTTTTAGATATGCTTCACCTCCTCATAGGTTTCCATGACAATTTTGCTGTTCTGCTGGTGAGAAATATGCTACTCATGTTTTGCCTACTGTCTTATCTGCAGTAGGATCAATGACTCTGTGATCAGTTGTGTGGTCTATTTAAGTTTGCCGTGAACATGCTTATCCAAACTATCTATACATGGCTTGACATAGCTTCCTCTTCTAATCCTGGCTTGACAATGGTGCAACTGAATAAGCCAGGATATGCTGCTCCAACTATGTCAAGCCATGATTTTTCACTTGTCCTGGCTTTCTTAATTCTCCTTTTATGCAATACCCCTAGGGAGTGTGTGCATGCTGTGCATGGTGTAATGTTCTGACTCTGTGCCGTGTTGTTTTCTCCTCCTGTTGATAAGGTGATCTTGTGCAGCTGCCTAGCCACTCTCACCTGCAGCAATCAACATCCTTTATAAGGAGGAAGCAGTCTCTTCCACAGCACTGAGATGTTAGATGCACTACCCCAGCCAGGAGTGGTCCTCCAGGTAGTGATGACCAGATGAGGCTTTCTCGAAGCATTGAAGTTTTTCATCAAATTGGTTCATAAGGACGACCTTTCATGTGAAACTTCATTTGCTCTACTAAGCCATCTACTGGACAAAAAGCACACAACATGCAGATTTTTACAAGGACATTATTGGTTTGTTGCATATTTTTTTCATTTCAATAAATGTACTGTCCTTTAAGAAATATCAATGATCATAAGTGGAAAAAAAGAAATAATAAAACTGGGATGACTACAGTGAATGTGCTTGTGTTACTTATCCATTTTTGTTAAGAAATAACTTTTCAAAAGTCTTTGGACTAAGGTGATTTCTTTTTCTTTTTTCTTTTTTTGATTTCATCAACTTTTGAGAATACTCCTTCACAGGGCACAGAGGATACAAGTGGGCAAAGGATGGCTACTGCAAGTTTATACAGTGTAGGGTAGACATGTTTCTGTCTTTCCCCGTGCATTCACCACTGTTGTCCTTATTCTCATTTAGGGCATGATAGTGCCTCAGCATAGATGATGTGTTACTGCTGTATCCAAGCTCTTTGAAACACAACAGACCCTTCACCTTGCAAATAAAAATAAGTCTAAAATAAATAAATGACAAGAAATATCCACTATTTGTGAAAATTGCACCCAACTTAATAACTGTAAATACCTTATTGGGAAAAATGAGATCAGAATGTTCCCAAATGGAAGACGTCCATCTTTTTGGTGCTAGCTCCATCTAAAAACTGAAAATTGGCTGCAACAAATTACATACCCAAAGATCTAACAACACAAAACGTGAGGGACAGCGATTTTCCATTGTATATTGTTGCACAATTTATTTCATGTTGAGCACCAAATCTTGAACCGTGTCCCGACCCAGTCATGTGGTACGGCTGTGCTGGCGAGGCTTCAGACGTCATCACATACATCATCAATACATGCCTCCATAAGCGCTTTGCAAAATATTTCCTGGGTTACTCAGTACACACTCCGAAGCGCCAGCGCTAGAAGTCCCATCACTATCTCCAGGACTTTGTGCAACCAGAAGTATCTTTGTGTTTTCTACTTTCCCCTCCAATGTGGGATTTTGTAAGCAAGCATTTCTTCCACTCTAATCACAACCTACCTTTATCTGTGTTTGGATTTCCCCTGTGCACAGGCGGACCAGATCATCTCCTGGCGCATTAAAGACTACCATCAACCCTCACCAGTCGTAAGTTTCCACATCACCTTTTGCCATAAGTACTTACAAGTCGTGTGCTTTCCCTCCACTTCTACCTGCAGTCTGTGTGCCGAAGTGTTCCTACCAGGATACCATCTGCAACAACTCTCAAGGTGAGGACTGCAACTAAAGAGAGAAAAGTCACAGACCCTTTGTCCATATTGTAAGAAAGAAAACACAATTAATTCATCATCCAAACTGTTCTCCTTAAATACTCACACTCTCACTCTTCTCCCCACAGGGTTGCCAGGTTCTCACCACACTCAGTTATCTACTCACAATTCTCTTTGTAGATAAACTCACTAAAACTGCTATAGTGTCTCCTGATCGTTTCTACTCCTAGGTCTATACTGCAAAATATATCATACGTAGGAGGTGTGGTATGGTACTGTCAGTCTGCAGTTTTTAAACTACAAACCTCTCTTCTGTGACAAAGTATTCTGCCCACATACTAATCTATCATATCATTTCTCATGTACATTTGTGCAAGTGTGTGCAGGGCTGGAGTGGGACCAGTTTGTAGTCCGGGAGTTTCATGGTTAAGACCAGCCCACTCTTTTTTTCCCCCAAATGGAGGACATTTGAGCTAAAGTTCTATTTCTATCTAATAGATTGTATTGCAGATATGTTTTGACAATAATATAGAACTTAAATAATAGTTCCCCTCAGTACGCCATCTGTCAAATGATTCTGAAAGATGATAAACTGGAAAATCAATTCAGCGGCATATAAATTTTACAGAGACAAAAATTCATTAGACAACTTTATTCTTGCATTTATTTAATCATTTTTAAGTGGTAAGCTCTTGTATTTAGGACCTTGGGTTTATGAATGTGAAATGTGATGTACACATTTCAACTATATTCATCAACTGAATTTTGAGTTACCTGACAGGCCTCTGTTTTCGTTTTAATCCACAATGTCAAGACTATAGTTCTGAACATCTGGGTTTCCTATAGGCCAGTACATCTATCAGTTGTGACCTGTAGACTTCATTAATACACAAGGAACAACATAGTACTGTTAGGTCTGGAAAAACGTGGAATGACCAGCAGAGAGTAGTGGAGTTTGCTGGGAACTAGAACTTTATTACAAAAAACCTTTGTGGTAGTACAGAGTGTCATCGGCTGGGAAGCCAAAAGACAAGAAGAGAGACTGCAAAATAGCTGTCCCTTACATTTATATATTTGGCGTGATGACGTCACCGAGCGGCCGCATCATCATGCCAACACTGACCAAACCCGTGGTTTTTATACACCAACATTCACCCCCCCCCCTTGGAAAAACAGAAAACACACATGAACGAATTAACACTCCCCAATCTGGTACACAAAGGACCCCAAAACTAGATAGAGCCAGCGGATGGACTACTGCATGGCCCAGCACGGCTGAGTGGATTATTTTGCCACTATGTTGGCAGCCGTGCCCCTAGCTAAACACAGTCCTTCTTGTGTTGAGGAAGGCAGCTCAGTTCAGAGGGGCCTTGTGGCGAGCCCGTGGTGGACGTGCCCCTGGAGTTGCGAAGCCCCGTGGACCGAGATAGTCTTCCTCAAAACCCCAGTCCAGGTCACACACCATGCGAGTCAACTCCAGCGTAGCCTTGTCATCTGGGACAGCTGCTCTAACTCGGCAAAGACAGTTGGCGTGCCACATCAAACCATCTGCTAGCTGGAAGGTCGCTGGCCCCAGCTGCACGGTGATCTTGATGGGTGCCAGTAGTAGTGGAGACAGGGTTGAGGCCAACTGTGGGTCCTGTCGTTCAATTCTGCAGACCCGGAACCAATCCATCACTGCGAGTAGCGCTCTGTTCGGCTGCACTCGGCATTGTGGTTGTGATTGTGTGGCTCTCACATCTGCTGTGGGGCATCCACCAGGTTGTGGTGATTCTGCTGCATCCCGTTGGGTCACAGACTCTTCATCCTGCAGCTCAATGGCGGCTCCTGGAGGCTGATGTTGGGCGCGGACTCAAAACCACTCTGGTGGCTCTACTGTGTTTTGTTGAATTGCAGACCCTTCATCCTGCAGCTCAGCAGCGGCTCCTGGAGGCTGATGCCGGGTGTGGATTTGGAAGGTGTCCAGTGGTTCTGCTGCGTTTCATTGGGTCGTGGACTCTTCATCCTGCAGCTCCGCGGCGGCTCCTGGAGGCTGGTGCCAGGCGCGGATTTGGAAGGAGTCTGGCCTCTTCTCCCCCTCTCCTGGGAAGTCTGGTTGTGGTGATGTGATGCTGTCATCATTGATAGAACCTGCGCCAGGTTGTTGTGTCCCGGGGTTTCCGATAGACACGGGCTCCCTCTCTTGCAGCTTTGCAGCGGCTCCCTGAGGCTTATGCTGGGCGAGGATCTGAAGCGAGTCTGGTCGCTGCCCCTTCTCTGGGCAGTGCTCCTCCTGTGAGCACAGGACAGCTGTACCCTCGTCATTGTCATCTGGGTGTGTTGCGCCCCACTCGTTGTTGGTCAAACAGAGTCCATTACTATCGCAGATGGTGAGGCCCAGCTCATAGAACAGGTCACATCCTAGTATGTTGTCTCCATGTGTAGCCACCTGGAAGACGAAGTCAGGAATGACTCTTGATGCCTAGCGGACCATTAGTGTAATGCTCCCTACATTGCTGATGTGATTGCTACCATACCTGTACAGCTCCACTGGGTTTTTCCTGATCAGATGGTTGGGGAAGAACTTCTTCACAGTAACCCAGTTCAACATCGATCTCAATGCGGCGGTGTTTAGCAGGAGAGGTAAGCTGGCGTTGTCCAGCCCTACTTTGCAGAATGCGTACGCCACACCTCCGGAGGTCATTGTATGGATGGTAGTCATGGGTGAGTGACTTGAACTGACCAGCGGGCTCGGTAGTGGTGCTGACTGGCAAACCTTGGTGAAGTGGTTGAGTTTGCTGCATTGCTGACATCGCTGCCCCCTTGCTGGGCAGGAATGTGCTCTCTCTCGGTGTGTTGGGGATCCACAGTTGCCACATGGGAAGCGCCTCATAGCGTTCCTCTGATCCGTAGTGTTTACCTTGGCTTCTTCTGCCATGTCTCTGGGCCCTTCTGTGGTTACCACGTGTGTTAGTGGTGTCTGGCTTGGCTGTTGTTGCACACTTAGCTCTGATGCTAACCTATCAGTGGCCTCTAGCTGGAATGCTAGCTCGATGGTCTTGGCAAGCATCATGTTGTCTGGCACCGTTAGCATCTTCGCTCGTAGCGGCGGGTTGCTAGTGTGCTCGGCCAACTGGTTCCGCACCATTTCGTTCAACAAACTGAATTTGCACATACTAGCTAGGTGGCGGAGGTCCACGACGAACTGTTATGTCGTCTCTCCCGTTGTCTGACAACGTTGGTGAAACCTGATGGCCATGCCAGCACTTTGTTGGGTGTGATGAAGTAGCTAGCTAGCATCTCGACTGACTCACCAAATATTTCTGTTGGTCCTAGCGTGTAGAAAATACGTTGGCCTTCTGTGCCCAGGCTGTATACTAGTAGAGCTTGCATCTGTACCTTGTCTAGCTTGCCCAGGTCCAACGCCGATATGTAGGTGGTGAAGAAACTGCACCAACGCGACCACGGTACGAGCAGATCTCCGGAGGCTTCTGGAAAAGGCTGAAGTGGCCTCAGACACGCCTCCATGGTTTATTCTCGTCGCCAGTTGTTATGTCTGGAAAAACATGGAATGACCAATGGAGAGTGGAGTTTGCTGGGAACAGGAACTTTATTACAAAAAAACCTTAGTGGTGGTACAGAATGAAATCAGTTGGGAGGCCGAGTGCTGAAAGACGAGAAGAGAGACTGCAAAATGGCCGTCCCTTACATTTATATGTTCGGCGTGATGACGTCACGTCACGTCACCTAGGTTCCAAGGTTGTCATAGCCAGGAGCGGTACTGGGGTTAAGCTCCCAGTGCTCATAAAATGCTCCTTACGGCGTGCGTCTCGAAAAGCCTCTGACAACTAAGTCCAACTCCTAGCCTGCCCGTGTGGTTTAGTCTCTAAGCCCGGCGGAACTGCTTTTACTAATAGGAGAAGGGGCGAGGGCGGATCTCTGGCGCCTTAAAACCAGATGCTTCGGGTAGATGGTGGCTCGTCAACCTGGGAAGGTAGCCCATCTAGGGGAAGGTAAACCCTGATTTCAAACCTCCGCTGCCTTGCGGCACACCCGGTCACGGGAAAGGCTTCGGGAGTCAACCCTGAGGAAAAATCCGGAGTCGGAGCCCCTAAGGCAGTTCTCTGTTGTGCTCAACATCGTTCTGGCAGCTCCTGCGACGGCGCTGGTGCCAAACTATAGCAGCCCTGCTGTTCCTTTGGATTCATCAGTGACGTGGAGAGGGGGGACATGCTGCATGGGTAACATCTTGTCCTCAATATCTTCCTGCCCAGGCTTGAATCCTACCAACTCCCAACGCTGGAAGGTAGAACACCGGTGCGCATCGGCCTGTTCAGCCACAGGCGGTGCTGTTCCAGCAGAGTAGACGTTTAGGATTCTCTTCCATGGTCATCATAGACCGACGGAGGCCGACGATGACGTTACCGAGCGGCTGCGTCATCACACCGATACTGACCAAACCTGTGGTTTTTATACACCACAAGTACTTTATAAGTATCATTATCTTTGAGTACACAGACATGCATGTATTTAAACAGAACAAAAAATCTATATAGTGAAATTACACAAAATGCACTCAAATCTTTTTTGTTCTGCTATATCATTGCTGACTCTGAACTGACATGACTGTATACTATTAAATATTATTGTAGTAATATATTTTTTAACAAGTGATGAGTGTGTTGAGAAGGTGCAAGGAATACTTTGAGGAGCTGATGAATGAAGAAAATGAGAGAGAGAGGAGGATAGATAAAGGAAAAATGGTAAACAAGGAAATCCCCAGGATTGGCAAGGCAGAAGTGAGTGCAGCTTTGAAGAGGATAGAGAATGGAAAGTCGGTTGGTCCAGATGACATACCTGTGGAGGTATGGAGATGTTTAGGAGAGATGGCAGTGGACTTTCTAACCAGATTGTTTAACACAATCATGGAGAGTGAGAGGATGCCTCAGGAGTGGAGAAGAAGTGTTTTGGCACCAATTTTCAAGAACAAGGGTGATGCTCAGACCTGTAGTAACTACAGAGGTATATAAAGTTGATCAGCCACACTATGAGGATATGGGAAAGAGTTGTTGAAGCCAGGTTAAGAGGGGAGGTTACAATCAGTGAGCAGCAGTATGGTTTCATGCCAAGAAAGAGTACTACAGATGCAATGTTTGCTTTAAGTGTTGATGGAGAAGTATAGAGAAGGTCAGACGGAGCTGCATTGTGCCTTTGTGGATCTAGAGAAAGCATATGATAGGATGCCAAGAGAGGAAATGTGGTGCTATATGAGAAAGTCAGGAGTGGCAGAGAAGTATGTGAGGGTGGTGCAGGACACATATGAGGACATCGAAACAGCAGTGAGGTGTGCTGTTGGAGTGACAGATAGATTCAAGATGGGGCTGGGGTTACATCAGGGATGGGCTCTGAGTCCCTTCTTGTTTGCCATAGTGATGGACAGGTTGACAGACGTTGTCTCCTGTTATGTCTGGAAAACTGGGGAAGGACCAACAGAGAGTGGTGTTTGCTGGGAACGTGATCTTTATTACATACTGTGCAGAATCAGGCAATACAGGTTGTTGTCGGGAGGCTGAGCATTGCCAAGAGCGCGAAAGAGGCTGTAAAATGGCCGTCCCTCACATTATATGTGCTTGGCGCGATGACATCACCAAGTGGCTGCGTCACCACGCTGATGCCAACCAAACTTGTGATTTTCTTACACCACATCTCTGTGGACCATTATGTTTGTAGATGACATTGTGAGCTGTAGTGAGAGTAGGGAGCAGGTGGAAGAGAACCTGGAGAGGTGGAGGTATGCTCTGGAGAGAAGAGGCATGAAAGTCAGTAGAAGCAAGACAGTATACATGAGTGTGAATGAGAAGGAGGCAGGTATGACGTTGAAGATGGAAGGAGTAGAGGTAGTGAAAGTAGATGAGTTTAAATACCTTGGGTCAACCATCCAAAGCAATGAAAAATGCACAAGAGAAGTGAAGAAAAGAGTGCAGGCAGGGTGGAGTGGGTGGAGACAAGTGTCAGGGGTGATTTGTGACAAAAGATAGCAGCTAGAGTGAAAGGGAAGGTTTACAAGACGGTAGTGAGACCTGCTATGACGTATGGTTTGGAGATGGTGGCACTGACAAAAAAGACATGAGGCAGAACTGGAGGTGGCAGAGTTGAAGATGCTAAGATTTCCATTGGGAATGACTAGGGGGGACAGGATTAGAAATTAATATATCAGAGGAGACAAAGTAAGAGAGGCAGGGCTGAGATATGTTGGACATGTGCAGAGGAGGGATAGTGGATATATTGGACAAAGAATGTTGAAGATGAAACTGCCAGGCAGGAGGAAAAGAGGAAGACCACAGAGAAGATTCATGGATGTAGTGAAGGAGGACATAAAGAGGGTTGGTGTTACAGAGGAAGATGCAAGGGATAGGGTGAGATGGAGGCAGATGATCCACTGTGGTGACCCCTAAAGGGAACAGCTATAGAAGAAAATTCACATTGTGTTCCTCAAGCATCTGTGGCTGACATGCTTCATACAACATATACCAACTTCTTAACAGCCTAATGGGCTCTCTTCACCAAAATCCAAGCAAAATTGTATTCTTGACAGCAGATGCATTCAAAGATGGGCAACATTTTAGTATACTAAGCACACCCTATTGTGAAATCCTTCCACATTTATAGCAAATCCTAATTACTGCCAGTCAATCAACAAAGGACAGATGTATTCATCTCAACAACAAATGAATAATTAAAGCAGTACTATGTAACTTTCTTGTTCCTGAAAGGAAAATTGAAAAGACTGCAACTATGACGACTATGACCTCAGTCCCAACAGCCAATCACAGGGTGCCTCAGTTGTGCCTGGTGGGACTCAGGTCATGGTCGCCATAGTTGTAGTTTTTTCAGTGTTCCTACTAAGAACAGAGCTGCTGCAAACAATGCAGGCTATGGGGGAAGTTACATTCAGCCAGTCGAAGGTTGATATATTATCAAAATAATTTTGAAAACATTATTTTAGGGTAAAAATCTTACATAGTGTTGCTTTAAATCTTCCCCATATGAGTAAAAATGAGGGCAAAAGCATTTGAAAGATGCTAATAGCCCAATCTGTGGTTTTAACATACTAAATTTTAGATTAAAAAACACTACACATGTTCATATAACGACCATTTGCAGCTCAGTTGTTAAAGACAGTCTCTATTTAATCTCATATAAGGGTAAATTTTGCACACTTTGCTCTGTCTCAATTTAAAAAAAAACAACCCAAACACTTCCCATGAATTGATGGAAGTCAAACCAATGTGATTTTTGGATTCAGCAAAACTGTCCTAAATCTGCTAAAAAACACTTAGACAATAAATTTGGTGTTGACCAGTATAATTAGTGTAGATGCATTGCTCGAACTCACTCTATTCTGCCATCAAGTGGTTATATAAGGTGCTGCAGCTGACTTTAGATGACCAGAACTGCCTCTACTGCCCATGTAGAGGTAATATTAATAAGAATTTTAAAAGCCAATTAATAGCTGCATGATTGCTCCCATCCTAACACTTACTACGGATTCATGCATCACTGCACTTCAAGCCTTGATCCAAATTACAGAAATTTATTTGGATGCAAAAGCTGTATTAGGCAAGGAAAAAGCAACATGAAAAGATGCATATTTACAAGACAAGGCACGTTAGTAATCACACATTGGCATGGACAGTGTAAACAGAAATGAACTGTACATTGAAATTGGATGTACTTTCAAAAAGCAAGGTGAAGACGGGGGGTAGATGTGGCTGTGCTTCCACAATAGGAAGATGTTTAATATGTCAGTGACGATACGAAAATCATCAGCCAAAGGAAAGAACCAAAATACAGTGACACACCTTCAGTGGCATTGGTAAAAAATATTAAAGCACTTAAGTCACTGTGTAGTGTGTTTTAGGACATTGGACATGCTTTATTTCAGAACTTTTCACAATTTATTTAAACATCTCACATATACAAAATAGGTACAATAGACTTTGTGGTGTCACTTTTTTTTGAAAAAAAGAGAAAGGGCGCCTAAAAACCATTCAGAACTGGATGAATTATGTGCTGACAAAATGAACACTGGGTGTGGGATTGGAAGGAAAAAAGCTGGAGAAAGGAAACAAACAAAAAACCTTCAGAAAAACAAAAAACAAACAAAAAAAACCCCATCAGATTTGGAATCATTCCACCTGCTTAAAATGGGGGAGAATCAGTGGACTCCTCAAAGATCAATACAAAATAATACAGTAAAAAAAAGTGGTTCGCTCCACAGCTGCATATTAGCACCATACATCTCTGCTTCAAGTAATTGAGCACCTTCCGATTCGGGACAAAGCTTGAAGCATTAGAAGTCATAACATCTCGGTTGTGGATCCAGGTTTTGTCGATAGCATTTTCTTTAGGTACAGGCATGAGGTAGTTTAAACCTTTTTTTCGTGGAAATTGTGGTTTTAAACCTCCTCTCTGGAAGATATACAAAGACCACAAAGTGATGCATACTTTAAGCGTTTTTATTACACTTCTTTTATTTTTTACAAAAGGATGACATGATGTCCCACAACAAGGTGTTTTCCCGCGTCCCTTTGGATTTCCGTATTAATTTGCATTGTACCAACGCTCCGTTCAGTCCGTTCAGTCCTCTCTGATATTTTCCCATTTTAAACAAGTGGATGCGCAGAGAGAAATCAGCATTTGGTACAAAAAAAAAAAAAAAAACAACCAACACAGACAGAAGGGCAGAGATTTGGTTTTTTCGTTTTTTTGTTCTTCCTCTCTTTTCGGTGTTAATTTATCATGAGTCTATTCATTTGAAACAGACTGGGCCAATGTCCAAACCAAACTCTTGATCAGCGCCACCAATGTCCAAAGGTGCAATGTCGAGGATGGGCAGGCGAGACGGTTTATTTGTTCTGTACTCCATCACTGTCTTGCTCCACACGCCAGTGTGTCTCTGGAAGGGTAGAGGAGGAAAACGGGAGAGATTGAACATCACAATATTGCCAATTGAATACCAAAGCTGTGAAGCATGAATCAGAGCAAAGACCAAACGGGTTACTCACAGTGCAGCCGTCCTCTAACACGGAGAAGGTGAAGCGGCTGTTGCCCTGCGCCCTCAGCTCCACATCGTTGGAGCCCTGCAGTACCACAGCCTTCTTCAGGCTGCCGCTATCACCATCCAGATAAGCAATGCTGTTCTTGCAGTGGTAGGTGATGTTCTGGCTGGCCTGGTTGGACAGCAGGCGCATGAAGGCCAGCTGCGTGGCCATGCTCTGGGGGCTGATGGTGTTGTCGTTGTAGGTGAACTGCAAGAAGGAAAGAGAATCTGTTATTTCCCTGTCTTGCTGGTTTTACAGATCCTTTAAGCTGATATCAAATAATGTCTCACCTCAGTACCACCATTGATGGTCTCTCCGAACCAGACGTGTTTCTTGGTCTCTGTGCTTCTGTACCAGTTCTTGCGGGCGATGCTTTCGGGGTGGGCGTAGATGCAGGTCTCGCGTGTGGTGAAGTCACAGAAGACCTTGATGGCATCACTGCTGCAGCCCTGGTTGGGGTCGATCCAGTAGAATCCTACGGGACAGGAGGACAGGCACGTCAAAACAAAACATTTACCATGATGATTAGAGGCCTATGTAATATTATTTCAAGAACTCACCGCTACTCCAGTCAGGGTGGCTTAGTCTGATGTCACGGCAGGTACGGGCAGGGTTCTTCCTGGAGCCCTCGGGGGTGAGCAAGTTCTCGATCTGAGTGTTGAGTGACTTGATGGTGGCATCAACCTCATAATCTTTGGCTCTCATAGCAGGCTGATCGGCTCTGTACTCATCGTATCCAGATACATCATATCCGCCACCAGCAGGGCCAGGAGGTCCAGGAAGGCCGGGAGGTCCAGGAGGACCCTAAGTTGTGGAAAAAAAAAACAGCGTAAAGGTTGGATTTGGTTCTAGTGTAGGGAATCCCTGTGGAACCGGGGATAAGGAAGCTGTTAATGTAAAAGATCATACCTGTGGGCCAGTGTGTCCGTTGGGTCCACGGGGACCAGCAGCACCAATAATACCGTGGGCACCAGCTCTTCCGTCCTTACCAGGGGGTCCATGGGGTCCAGCAGGTCCCTGAAGAAGGGTTCATCATGACAGAGTCAAAGGTTTGCATTTTGAAAGGAAATCCAGCATTGTTAGCACCAAGACATTAGACGGTCTGTATGCAAAGTTTGAGTTCAAAGTTCTCTTTTTTAATGTTAATGCATGAATGTCACCTGCTGGGATGGAATCTCTTGTGTGATTCCTCATCATAAGGAAGTTTTTATCAAAATGTTTCACTATAGATCTGTATTTGTCTGGAGATAGATCAGAAATCACTCACTCTGGGTCCAGCAGATCCGGAAGGTCCAGCAGCTCCACTGTCACCGGGAGGTCCCTGCAGAAAGACAAAATATTTCACTCAGTATCAGTGTAGTAAATCCAAGATTTCCATAGTCATAGATGTTTTTAGAATCCATGCGGGTTAGCACACAATGTACTCAATACTCAAATACTGTTTATGTGCTATGTTGATGGGCAGCCACTCACAGAAGGTCCAGGCATTCCCTGGAGACCTGGATGTCCACGCAGACCCTTCGCGCCTCTCTCTCCCTTATCTCCAGCAACTCCTTTCTCACCACGGGATCCAGCGGGTCCCTACAGTGAACACAGACACACCAACATTTGATTTCCTACACTCAAGGAAATGTCATTTTCTATGTTGTTCTGTTATTTATTCATTTATTTTTTAGTGTTTACTATACTTACAGCTGCACCTCTCGCTCCAGCAGGGCCAACAGCTCCAGTGGAACCAGATGGGCCCTGGGATCACAAAGAAACACAGGGGGAAAAATGGAGAAGTGAAGCAAGACAGTTGCTGCCTGCTACAAATGATGCCAACTTTAGAAATGGGGAATAAATGATCAAAATAATTACAGCCTCTCCACGGTTTCCAGGTCTGCCAGCTGGTCCAGTGGGTCCAGCAGGTCCGGGGGCACCAGCAAGTCCCATGGCACCAGCGGGTCCAGGCTCACCACGGTCTCCCTACGCAGGGCAGGCAAAGACACAAGCAGGTCAGAGCAAAGCATGTCATACATATTCCTGCATTACCAACTGCACTATATAGTTCTCCACAGTATCTGCTGCTGGCTAATATATATTTTAACTGTTGACCAGTATCACTTAATCTTATCCTACACTTTATTACATGTATAGTTTATTTCTCTTATCTTATCATGTTTAATGTTGCAGCATTGTACCGAGACAAATTCCTAGTTTGTGTACTACATGAACAATGGCAATAAACCTGATTCTGATTCTGATTCTGATATATAGTTTGTTGTACACATGCATTACTGTATGATTGTTGTACGGTCAGGGCTTTACCTTAAATCCAGCAATACCAGGACGGCCAGGAGGTCCATCGTTACCAGGGCTACCCTGTTAATGAGAATAAATATTGATGTCTGCGTCGACCACGTCCCTGTTAAATCTTTATTATGAAGTCAAATTGAGGACCACCCTACATAGATTTCCTCAGAAGAGCTTCTTGCGACCTACTCAGTCAGGCAGATGTGCTTCTGCCCGAGTGTTTGTAACATGACAGTGTTCTGTCCACACTTGTTCATAGATGACCATTTACTACAGGTAAAATCCTCACCTCACGTCCAGCCTCTCCCTGGGGTCCAGTCATACCAGGCAGACCAGTGTTGCCAGGGGGTCCACGGGCTCCAGCGGGACCTGGAGGTCCAACTCTACCGGGCTCTCCCTGTAAAAAGATGAGGAGTGTGTTAAGTGGGTTGAATACAGTCAAAGACTTGATGCTACATGTGGACCAGGTGGGCCAAGTGCCGGTGTGAGGGTAGTGTGTTTCTGGTAGATTTTCCTTTTAACAAAGGTTTATTCTAGCGGCATCTCTACATGTTTGAAAGCATGCACAATTAAATTCATCAGTCACTGAACTGATTAACTGCAGTTCAGTCATATAAATGATAAAATGACAACATCACACAGATTTTAGTTTTTAGGAAAACCGGTCTATTAATGTTTGCCATAAGTCAAAATGGAGAGCTTTCTGTCTTACCAAAAGGAATATAATGTTAAATTGTACATCAGTATAACTTTAATTTAAAAAAAAAAAATAAAGATCTTACCATTACAGATGGACAGATTTAAAGAAGAGGAGAATAAGTGTCCTCTGTGACTTGGAAGAGATTGAAAATTCAATTTGTTTTATGTCTTATTGTACTTGAGAGGTATGCTGTTCTGGAAAATCTCTTGTCTGCAGCTTTCTTTTGGTTACATTTGATCAAAGATCACATCAATTGATTGTTTGTGTAAACTTGGAAAATGAGACCCCTCTGTGGATCACCACCTTACCGTGGTGGAGGGGGTTGAGTGCCCTAATGATCTCAGGAGCTAGGTTGCCGGGGGGCAACTTTCACCTGGTAGGGTTTCCTAACTGGTCCTGAGTAAAGGGACAGACCAAGAATGGCCCAGTGGATCTCTGTGGAAAAAAAAAAAGTTACAACAAGGACCAGTGTACCCAAAGGAGGCACGTGAGTCCACCCTCCAGAGGGCTCACCACCTGCAGGAGGGATCATGGTGATATGTGAACCAGGTGGCAGTCTGGGCTTCTCTGCTTAGACTGTTGCCACCGTGACCTGGAAACCCAGGTAGGGGGTAGAAGATGGATGGATGGATGGCTAATGAGACTAAGGACTCTGTTTAATGTGGCACGATGTAACTTTGTTATTCTTGGCAGGAACACTGAAAAGACTACAACTATGGAGACTATGACCTCAGTCCAACAGCCAGTCACACAGTGCTTTGTTGTTGGTGGCTGAAGTCATGCCCTGTGATTGGCTGCTGGGACTGAGGTCACAGTCGCCATATTTGAAGAGTTCGTTTGCAAAAACTGATAAACACCACTTCCAAGAAAATTCCCCTCTGTACAATAAACAACTGTTCACATTACCTACTTACAGAAGTTCAAATTGTTTTTTCTAAAAATCCGCTATATCTGCTGTTATGTACACTACAAAGTTCATGGTTTTTTTTTTTCAAAAGCTGATAAACGCCGGGACCCTGTTTTTACAAAACCAGATAACTCCACACGCGGCAAATCAGCACTTGGTATTTGGGTGACATGATGCAATGATGCAGCAAGGATCAGCCAATCACGTGTCTAGATGCTGAGACCAGCCAATCATGCGCCTATCTGCTGACGCAGCGTTCTGCAGAGACCATTACTTGATTCTGCTCGCTTTGCGTGATTTCCCTGTCAGTTTTTTTTTTTTTTTTTACAAGTTTGTTGCATTTTATGTCAAATATGGATAATTTTGATGAAGCAGATGAACCAATGATGCATTCACCAGATAAACTAGCATGGTTTTCGGGACATGTCTGTTTTTGCAAAAGTATGTGTTACGAACTTATCTGTTTTTGCGACAAGAAGTACTCAAAAATGGCCAAAAAATAACAATGAGTTGATGTTCAATTTTTGGCTTTATTATGTCTGAGATACTCATATTTCAAGTGACCATGTCTTAGAAGCTGAATTGGACATACTAACACATATAAACCAACAGATGAAAAGTTGTTTTTGTCATTATTATAACAATTGGACTTGTCTGTTTTTGCAAACAAACTCTTCATTTGTTGTCTTTTCAGGGTTCCTGCCAAGAACAGCGCTGTTACAGGCAAATGGGGCCCACTGAGGCTATGGTGGAGTGAAATCCACCCGGTCAAAGGTTGGTGTACCATTAAAACAATTTTAGAAACTGCTCCTGTGGAGCTGCTCAGTGGCCACAGGTCAGTCTGTGGCTGTACTCAGCAGCATCCAGGTGTGAATGTGGACAGGGCGTCCTTGAAAAAGAGAGGTTGCCTCTCAATGGACCTTCCCTGTATGAATAAAGGTTAAATAAATTAAAATTTAAAAAACGTCTACATAGGCTGGGTACGTAAATGTGTATCACACAATAATGACTATCAATCAGTCAAAACAGTGAGACAGAGGACAGGTGATTATTTAGGCAGTGCAGTCAGTACTAATTTGAACCTACCACTCCTCCAGCACCACCAGGAGTTCCACGATCTCCTCTAGCACCAGGCAGACCAAGGCCTCCCTGAATTCCAAGAGGACCAGTAGTACCAGCAGGACCTGGAGGACCCTAAACATTAACAGAACAAGTAGAGAATTGAGCTCTAGAGAGGTATGAGCTCCAGCTGTTTTCAAACCATCACTTCTACAATGACAAACTGAACTATGACTTACAACAGGGCCAGACTCTCCAGAAGGTCCCTTCTCTCCAGCTGGACCAGGTGGTCCAACCATTCCTTGCTCTCCAGAAGGACCAGCAGGACCAGAGTCACCACGGGGACCACGGGGTCCATCCTTGCCAGCGGGGCCAGCAGCGCCAGGAGGTCCAACAATACCCTAAAGTGGGCAAGAGCAGGTGTGATGTTAATGCCAAATTTGTTTGTGGTTGTGTCCCCAAATATTGTGAAGTGACTTGGATTATTTATATTTTAATTATTCAAAGTTGGCGTGCTTTAACAAGGAATATGGTAAATAAATTTGTATTCTTCAACTCAAATATTAAGTTTCATAAAAATGACAAATGTAAGTACATAGTACTGTTTACAAAATAACATTTATACTATTTAAATCTAAATTGCAGTAATGTGCTGTTATTTTATAAATACACAGACTGGCATTGCAGTTTCGACTGCAATTTAATTTGATTAATTGTGCAGCCCTAGTGTGTGTAAGGTTATTGTCAATGGTAGACAGGAAAACAGAACTCACAGAAGGACCAGCGGCACCAACTCTACCAGCAGAACCAGGGAAACCAGTCAGACCCTGAAAAGAAACACAGTCAGGTCACCAATAATACACATGTGGTGTATGTCGGCTAGTGTGTCAGTGTTTGGGGAGTTGGGCTACAAATAAGTTCCGATCATCATCAGGAAGAAAATAACACAACAACGCTCCAAACTGCTCAAAGACTGTAGACCAACATTTGGAGAAGGCTTATGAATCAACCTACCATAAGCATGGTGGTGTAGTGGTTAGCACTACTGCCTCACAGTAAGAAGGTTGTGGGTTCAAAGCCAGCAGGCCTCTCTGTGTGGAGGTTGCATGTTTTCCCCATACTTGGTGGGTTTACCCCAAGTGCTCTAGTTTCCTCTCACAATCCCAAAACATGCACGTTAGGTGAAATGGAGACTCTGAAAGCAGCCGAAGGTGTGAAAGGGGACAGAACTGGCACCACACTGTGGCTGCTTCATCCAGCTCACTGGATGTCCTTGAATTTCCCTCTGGGATTAATAAAGTATACTAAACCAAATACCAACAATGTCTTGAGACGAGCTCATGACATCATACCTGATCAAAGTCATGTTTTAAATAATGAATTAATTTTATTGCTATCAAACCACAGATACAGGGTTCCACGCGTTAATAAGATCAAACCGAAGAACTCTTGTCCAGCGGTCAGTACAACTCTTAATTCAGAGCTGAATCCCAGTGCTGATGCACGTTAAAGTGTGCTTAGATGTATTGTTTTGTTCATGTTAAATGTATGCCTTTGTCTGTCATGATCTATGACATCTAAATTTCTGTGACGTGTTTTGCTCTCATATATAAAGCACTTGAGTTACTGAAATACAAGACAAATTTCTGATTATGTGTTTACATAATCAAGTATTATCTTATCATTTACAAGTTCATGTCGGTTTGTTTGTCTGTCTGTTTGTTAGCAGGATTATGCAAAACTACAGGATGGATAATGATGAAATTTTCAACAGACGTGGCCTTTGGGCTATAGATGAACCCAATACATTTTGGAGGTGATCTGCGTCAAGATGCGGATTCTGCATCACTTTCTCTCTTTCTTTAATATTGCAAGATAGGGCCCTGGCGGTGGTATGTGCTCTCTGAGCCCTCTATTTGTGTGTATGTATATAGTTTTTTTTTTTTGTTACTTATTTGTACCCGTAGGTAGATTTGGTTTGCAGTCTGGTGACAAGCCACCGGCTGCCGGTCGCTGTGTGCGCGAGCGCCCTAAACCTACATGTTTTTGGTGTGCGGGAGGAAACCGGAGAAATCCTGGAGTAAACCCACGCAACACGGGGAGAACATGCAAACTCCACACAGCTCACTGTTGGTCGGGGGCTGGGATCGAACCCACGATCTCATGATCCCCACGATCCCCCGGCCGAGGGTAAAACTGTGCTGCCACAGTGCTAAACCACTGCGCCACCGTGCAGCCCTGTAAGTTGCCCGTAAGGCATCATTTTCAGCCTGCTCATTCATATTATTGAGCCCCTAATCTGATTGGTTAAAGGTTTTCTGAGTGGGCCAATCACAAGAAACATGTCACTCCAGGTCTGTTTGCTTTGCCAGTTTGGAGAACTGAAGGTGGGGCTTGTTGGTTGTGATGTCATGAAATCCAGGTAACGCAATCTGCTCATTTCTTTAAGTGTTTACCTGAATAAAAGCATTGTTATTTATTTGTGAAAAGAGTGTTTTGATATTTTAATGGTATATATTATTTGATATAGTTAAAACCCACAAAAACATAATTCTGCCTTTTAAAATGAATCACTATTTGGAAAAAAGTCTGACGTAACTCATGACTGTTGCATTAATATAATTGTGTGTGTTTGTTCAAATACTCACAGGAGGACCGGTGTCTCCACGGGCACCAGTAGGTCCAGCAGGGCCAGCAGCACCCTAAATAAAGAAAAAACAGGAGAAATCAGGCACCATTTCACATGAGCAGTACTAGCATCTCATAACAATCTCTAGTCCCACATTTTATCCATGTCTTACAATGCTAATGGCATCAAATTATCTGTACAGTCAAACACTGATACTAGTGATTTAATCTTATTCAAGTCAGACTAAATGTGTCAAGTCTGTGTCCAGTATACTAACAGCAGGTCCAGACTGTCCAGCGGGTCCAGCAGGGCCAGCGGGGCCAGTTTCTCCCTTTCCTCCGGCAGGTCCACGCTCTCCTCTTGCCCCGGTCTGACCGTCGGGACCCTGTAGTGATCATGTTTGTGATGAAATGTTTTGTCAACCTTAATATATTCATCAGAAACTTGGTAACTGGTGGGAAAGTGGAATTGGACGTTATTGGCTGTTGGCTTACAGGGGGTCCAGCAAATCCGGCAGATCCAGCGGGTCCAACCTCTCCACGCTCTCCCTGTGGACAAAAAACACTTTATCAGAAGGACTGCTTTATACTGCTCAGAAAAAAAAAAAAATGATTGTTTGCAATGATCTTCTTTCTAATGTTGATATTGGCTGTCATATAATGGCAAAGAGGGTGATTAAGCGAGGGATTTAGTTACTTACAGCGGAACCACGAGGTCCAGCAGGTCCAGCAGGCCCAAATGAACCAGCCTCACCCTGGATAAGAAAACAGGAAATACTTCATTAACTCATCACTGCATCCATTATTTCACAGAGTAACTCGTTAATCTCTAAATTGATGTTTGTCCATGCAATTTGTGCATTTTGTTTTTAAATTGGGATGGAAGAGTTCAGCTGATATTAATGAAGCTCTATAAACTATTACATTTCATGTGCTGCATGTATGTTTTTAACATTTTAGAACAACAATGATCTTACAATAAACTGTATGGCTCTTCATTGCTGTTATTGTATAACATGACCATTAGATGGCAGTGTTGATGTTTTAGCATCTGGGCAGCATCTGGCGGGGGGGGGGGGTAAAGGTCAGAAGACAATATCTGTTTTTTTGCATCACCAAATTGAAGCCAGTACAATGGTGTCTGCAGCATCTGTGGACAGGCCTCTGTGTGAATGGCTCTCGAGTGGAGGCCACTACTCTAGAGTGTTTCCGCTATCTTTGACGCAGAATAATGCAGGCGGCAGCCATGTTTTAATGACATAAAATTTCCCACAAGATCTGTATTCATTATGTCATCAATCCTAAACTAGTATTAATTTCTGTCAGTTGCTTGCAATCATTTTGGTAAATATTTCACCGAGTTACCTTATCACCATTGGCTCCGGTGGGTCCAGGAGGCCCAGCAGGTCCAGGCATACCCTGAAAAGATAGAGGATGTGCACTAAGACCAGGGCTGGGATTGAAATACTCAAACTCATGCAGCAACAGACAATTTTTTACATGAGCTGGACTACGAAGAATGGGACAGGTGGACTTACACGAGCTCCATCTCTGCCAGCATTGCCATCAGGTCCTCTGTGTCCAGCCTCTCCCTGTGGGAGACAGAGTTGTAGGACATGAGTGAGACAATGACAACAATACCAGCACAAACTCTTATATTTGCAGATGCTACACTTGTGAAACTTACCTTCTCTCCTTTACCTCCAGGACCACCAGCAGCTCCACGCTCACCAGGCATGCCAGCAGGTCCCTGATGTCCTGGAGCACCAGTAGCTCCAGCAGGACCAGGCTCTCCCTGGAAGCAGACATGATTAACTTTAGCTTATTATACATAAAAAATCATTTAAAATAAGAACTCAACAGACTATCATCTTTTGCAAGACAGATTTCTATATAGAGTTTTTTTTTTTTTCCACACCTGTGACAATGTCTTACCTTGCCACCATCAGTTCCTGGTGATCCAGCAGGTCCACGGGGTCCCATTGGTCCCTGAGGTCCAGCAGCTCCAGCAACACCAGGGACACCACGCTCTCCCTGGAGGAACATACGTGTGTTTTTTTGTAATTAAAAAAGTAGCTTTTGAAAAGGAAGACACTTCCTAGCTATTTCGGTGTTTTATTAATAGTGACAATTTTGGGGGGGTATGCACTGATATAGCTGCCAAAATATCGGTATCAGACAATAATCATTTTACTGACTGATACTGGCAATCAGCAAATAAGATATGGGCAGTGGCTGATATTTTTCTAGTGTGTGGCATTTATTTTGCCCTGAAACTGACGAAGGCAGACTGTAGCTGCAACTTCAGAAAACATCTAGGACTGAAACCATTTTAAAGCATGTCAATCATTTTTCTCCCTGGCAACCGAGACTGAATAGATGAAAACAAAAACAATAGAAACAATTGGTGTCAATTATCAGTCAACTTATTTTTGTTATCAACCCAAAATTTCACAAGTGGTGCATCCCTATTTTTTTAAACGTATTTCCCTGCATGTTCCTCAAACTGAAAAGCCTACAACTGATCAATGTGTCTTGATAAAGCTCATGCCCACGGAGCACCAAAATAACTGGATTTGAAAGGTCCCATTAGCAGAAAACAAGATCATGGGCAGTGATCTCACCTTGACTCCAGCAGGTCCAGCAGCTCCCTGGTCTCCTGGGATTCCCTAGAGAGCCGAGACCAGCTGGTTAGAGACACCTAACACTGCTAAAGCTACAGTTTTTACAGTTCAAAAACAGTTCACATCAATGAGTGTTTGTGCACTTACTCTGTCTCCGGCCTTGCCAGCCTCACCGGCTGATCCAGCAGGTCCAGGCAAACCCTGAAAATATCAGGGCCCAACATCAGCTCCAACAGCAGCAGCAAATGAAGGAGCTAATTGTATCATGCATGTAGGTTTATGTTTTTGTTTGTTGTAGGAATTCTTAGCTGCACTAATTTCGACATTGGTATAAACATAACCTTTAATACAAGATTGTGTCTGGTTATTCAGTAATAATTTCCATTAGAAAGTGCATTACTGGCTGAAAGGCTAGTAAAGTTAAAGTATGTACTGTTTCCCTCAGTGTCAAGTTTCTAGTTTATAGGGACAAACAATAGATCCAAACCTGGAAGCCAGGAGCTCCTGAGGGTCCCTGCTCTCCCTTCTCACCAGAGCCGCCCTGAAGAAGAACAACAAAAGTGTCATCAGAGTTAAACATTAGGTGTAGTTACAATATAGTGTAAAAAAAAAAAAATCATATCATTATGGAGTTCCGTGATTGAATTGTAAGCACTGAGATAATTTTGCTGCGATTAGGTGCTACTGTATATAAATAAAGTTGAACTGAACTATGGGCACTCACAGCGGGTCCAACAGCACCAGTGGCTCCATTGTTGCCATCAGGTCCAGGAGGTCCCTAGAAACACACATACGAACAAGATGGCATATAACAACATGGAGCTGCTGAAAGGTAGTGCACATAGGTGTTAATATCTTTCCTCTGTTGTTTTATCTTCCACATACCCTCAGTCCAGTAGGGCCAGTGGATCCCCGGTCTCCGGGTTTGCCGGGCTCACCCTAAAGGAGAAGGCAGGTTCAGTTCAGGTGTGAATAATGCTCAAAACACAACTTGATATTCACTTTTTTGAAAAGTTCTAGGTTTATTTCTGCTTACAGTAAGTCCTTTGGGTCCAGAGAAACCAATGCTGCCAGGCTGGCCTCTTGGTCCTGTTGGGCCAGGAGGTCCATTGCGGCCGTCTGGTCCAGGAGGACCCTGAAGCAGGAAACAGAGTACCAAAGAAAAACGTGTTAGCCATTCTGCGCTGAGCAAATATGATCATAGATACAGCAGAGGACTGCTGGTAAAAATGGATGAGTATAAAGAGGATGCTGTAATTCAGAGAAATGTAAAGTTGACTTACAGCAGGTCCCTCCTTTCCTGGGGGTCCGGAGCTTCCAGGGCTTCCTGGGACACCCTGTGGGAATAAGCAGTGATTCAAATTTTTAATCAAAAAATTTCATTTATATTGTGCTCCTTTACAAGTTTTGCATCTTACATTATTTTTGACTCAACAATTTACAATAAGTAATCACTCATAAATTGTTGATATTTATAGCAGTCGCCCTCTTATGGCCATTATAATTTTAATTATAGGACGGGTTATATTCAAAGAGAAACATTCTAAGATTAAACTTGTTAAATTTTAAGAAAAAAAATGAAATTCTCAACTCAGCACTTCAATTGATGTACGGTAGATGAATCAAACAAATGTATGGTATTAATGGAAGAAATATTTAACCATAAATTAGTTATATTTATTGGATTATAATTCTTGATACATTGTAATATAGCACTTCTTTCAACTCATAGTGCTGATTTTAGGGCCAATTCATGGTTTGTGGTCAATGTTTAGCTACAAAAGTAATGTCACTATGGGTGAGTATTTAGTTAATATTTTATAAATAGAGTTTCAAAGTAAACTTTGGTTCATATTAAATACCCAAGAGACAGAGGCATTTGTGGTGTGATGTTTTGTTTCTTCTATATCTTTAACTTTTATTATATCATCAAATATATTTTTTCCCGTGCACATTCACAACATCGGCCCAAATATTCCTTTCCCTTATTTTAATTATCTCTTTCTTTTTTCTCTTTTTACTCTGAATGCCTCTACTGCAATCTCGTATTATGACATCTCTCCATTAGTTACTGAACCGTCTTTCAAAAATACAACTTATCACACGCCTCACCCTGAGACCAGCTGGGCCGGGCTCACCAGCACGGCCAGCATCTCCAGGGAGTCCACGGGGTCCAGCACTACCAGTAGCACCACGGTTACCAGGCATACCCTTTGAGGGGGTTGGAAGAAACAAACCATGAGGGGAAATGTTCTCCACGTGACTACATTTTCACTCTTTATTTTTTCTTTTTAAATACTTACAACGGGGCCAGTTCTTCCATCAGCACCAGGCATGCCGCGGCTGCCAGGGGCGCCCTGAAGGTGACACACAGACACTTTTACACCTGATCTCAACAACACGGCCCCGGATGAGGTCTTTTTCTGGTCTGGTACTCACTCTTGCACCACGGCCGCCAGCAGGCCCAGAAGGGCCAAGCTCACCAGTGGGTCCTCTCTTGCCCTCCTCACCCTGAGGTCCAGGGGGCCCTGGAGGTCCAGCATGACCCTGAAGGAGGCAAGAGAGGAAATGAAGACTGCTGTCACCAATATTGTCAGTGCCGATGTGTTTTCAGATTTATAGCATGCACAATTTTAAATGAAATGCACAGTTGGAATATAAACTTACAGGCTCTCCTTTGGGACCACCATCTCCCTTAACACCCTGAGGTCCAGGATCTCCCTAAAACACACATGGAGAGATCAACATAATCAACTAAAACAGCAATCGCTTATGCACAATTCCTTCTGTTGGAACGTGCAGCATAGATTGTTGCATGTTTCAAGTAGGTCTGCATTGTCTGTTCTTGGGATTTTTGTGTGTGTGTGTCTGTGTGTGTTTCTTCTATACTCACAGCAAGACCTCTAGGTCCAGCAGCACCCTGAGGTCCCTGGGGTCCAGGTCCGCCTCTTGGTCCAGGGAATCCGGGAGCTCCAGCAGCACCAGGAGCACCCTAAAGAACAGCGCAGTCCAGGTTAGCATAACATGTTTTTGTATCAGGCCACATCTAGATTGAATCCTGAACTGTCATCATTGTTCTATGAATGCCTTTAAATGAAGCCATTCTGTGTGAAATGGCCTAACTGTGCTTAACAGGCTGTAGGTGTGAGTCCTGAAACTCACAGAATGCCTTTGACCTATGTATGCACTTGTGCTAAAACCCAAATACTTACAGCAGCTCCCTTGGCTCCATTCAGGCCATTAGCACCAGGGTTACCCTATGGGAAAATTATGACAAATGAAAATGAGAAGAAATCTAGATAAAATGAAGAAAATAGTCATTATAACGATATGATAATGTTTATTTTTAAATTATCTTTTAACAAACACATTATCTAGCAGCTCACTCTATACCTGCTATGATGCAAACACTGCGTCTCCTAATCTCATCAGAATTAAGTCAACATTTGTTCAGGATTTTTCAAGAAGGCCTTAAACGGTGACAGTAAAGCAACTAGGGCACTACTGTCCAACAAATACTCACAACGGGGCCAACGGGGCCAACAGCGCCATTGGATCCGGGCTCTCCTCTAGCTCCCTGAGGTCCAGATGGGCCAGTAGCTCCAACAGCTCCAACTTCTCCCTATCCATGATGACAATAAAAGCAAAATCAAACATGTGTGGGCATTGCAAAGGCATGGTGAGAGTTTTTAGTGTTTTTGTTTGTATTTAAGAAGTAAAATAATAAAAATGGATCTTTTAATGACTAACGAGGTTTATTCTTGAGGGGATACTGTGCGAGAATACAGCAGGTTGTGTTCATTTTAACTATTGTTCCGATGTACTGACTTGAATAAACATATTCTTTATTGAGAACCTAAACATGAGTGTCTCTCTGTGAAGACGCCTTATGAAACAGGAAGTGAAGTCACACCTACCTTGGGGCCGGGGCCACCAGGGAAACCTGGGGGACCGGCAGCACCGAGGGGACCCTGGATGAAGACAGAACCAACATGATGTCTCAATACATGTCATCCAACTACATACAGGACAGTGTTTCAGACAGCACACATAAAGACAACCTCAAGTCCTGTCAGAACGTGTAACTTATGCCTGAACACAACTTTGTAGAATGATTTTTAAACACTCACAGCGGGGCCAGCAGGTCCAACATTGCCATCAGCACCACGAGCACCAGCAGGGCCAGCAGGGCCGGGACGACCTCTCTCCCCAGGCAGACCACGAGCTCCCTGTGGGCGACAAACATATTAGTGTCATCACTGCAACCATTATCTGTGAATTTCTTTTCCATTTAACATAATGCATTCCCATTAGTTATCGTTAGCTAAACGTGCTAATAAAGGATGGGAGCTGTCATACCAAACCAGGAACGAGGAAGTTTAATTTGGTTTTATGCATCAAAGGCGATTATTCAAAAACTTACAGCCAGTCCAGGACTTCCAGAAGTTCCGGGGGCACCGTTCTCACCCTGTAAGGGGAAACGGGGACAAGGTATTATGGTGTGTTATGGTTATGGATCAAAAGGCCAAATAGACAAACTGTGCTAAGTATGCATTTTGTTACAGTTACACTGACATCAACCGTGAACACTGCACAAAGACAAAATATGAACCAATATCAATCCAAGTATTCACTAGAAACACGCTCAAAGTGGACTCTGCCTTACCTTGGGGCCAGAGACACCAGGCTCTCCTTTGCGCCCGTCCAGACCAGTGTAACCCTGAAACACACATTCACAGCCATGACGGAGAATGTCTACAAGATATTAGGGCAATAAAGAAGGAAAAAGGAAATGGTGGTGCTGCTTTAAAGATAAAAATTGAAATTTAAGAAATAAGGGTAAAAATTATCTATGTTTTAACAGACAGTCAATAGCAATACACAGAAAAACATTCAATCATCTTTTTCTGCTTAATCCTGTTTGGGTCGCGGGGGTGCTGGAGCCTATCCCAGCAGCTTTGGGCGAGAGGCAAAGTACACCCTGGACAGATCGCCAGTCCATCACAGGACCAACACAGAGAGACAGACAACCATTCACTCTCACAGTCATACCTAAAGACAATTTAGAATCCCCAGTTTGATGCCAGTAAACCTAACTTGCATGTTTTTGGCATGTGGGAGGAAACCGGAGAAATCCCGGAGTAAACCCACGCAGACACGGGGAGAACATGCAAGCTATGGTTCTTAAATGGTTCTTCAGAGAGTTCTGTGGTTCTTCAGAGAGCCATCACTTATTGAAGAACCTCTATTTAGAAGATGGTTCTGTGCATACCTTATATGGTTCTTTAAATAACTGAGTTGTTAATTTCTACTAAAGTTGTATGGAGGTATTTCTGAAAAAGTTTCTTTGAAGAACCTCTTGCTAAAAGGTTCAAAATGATTCTTCTATGGCATCACTCCGAAAAACCTCTTGGTTCCCAGTGGGCACCTTTACTTTTCTGTTTGTCCTCAGTGAGCCAAATAATCTCACTGCTGGCATATTCGGTAATAATTACTGCATACCAGCTAAAATTGACAATGACAATGGAGTTATTTCAGGCCTTATCAAACCATTAATAGCACTTTTCTAGCTTAAAATGTGATTTAATGGGAAGATCAGAATCCCTCTCAACCTTAAATGATGAAGGGAAAGCTTACAAAGTGTGCTACTCAATGACAACTAATTTCTAAGTCAAAGTCAAAAACTGCAGTAAGTAGGTCTAAAACATGAAAGTACAAGGCCCAGAATCACTGCTGTGAAACACTTTTTAAAAGATAATACCACTGGGCGTGTCTTTACCCAAGGGAATGATTTGGAACTAGAGTGAAGCGGGTAAAATCCAGATGGCTCCAGAGGAAAAGATAAAATAGACTCACTCTGTGTCCTTTCATTCCTGGAAGTCCTGGGGTTCCAGGGAATCCACGAGCACCCTGCAATCCAAACACAAAGAAAATATTCCAGATCCATGACCTGCAACGCACATCTCTGTTAATGGGCATTCTCCATAGCTGTGGTGTATGTCTCTTACCTGAGGGCCAGGGGCACCTCTGTCTCCGGGCTTGCCAGGTCTTCCATTGTTACCCTGTGTGTGGAGAACATGGACTTTAAGCAACAAGATCAGCATCTGGAAAATAACACCAATGAAAATTGCTTGGAAAAAACACAAATGTCTACGTACATCCTCTCCAGATTTGCCAGGAGGTCCAGGGGGTCCACGAGGTCCAACAGGGCCCTGGGAAAGATAGCCCCCAGCATTAAAATCTCACCTTTATACACAGTTATGTGAAGAATATTTGGGGAAATTGTGAGTGTTTTGGAGGATGGTCTTACAGCCTGGCCGGGCTCTCCAGGCTCACCAGCATGTCCTGTATATCCCTGAGATCCCTGTTGATCAAAAAGATGCACCGATGTCACGATGTAAATTAGATACTGAAACGTGTGATTAGACAGGGTCAGTTTTGGTGGGGGTGTGCACTCACAGGAGGTCCAGGAGGTCCAGGAGGGCCTCTGGGACCCATCATGCCCTGATAATAGGAGAGAAGAAAAGAGGAAATCATACATGCAAGTTGTCAATCAAAATACAAAACTCATAAAATTTCCCCTAATTATTAAATACAGATACAGTAAATGAGGAAAGAGACAACAATAGAAATTAACATGATGGAGTGCACTTGAGTGTTGTGTTTGGATCAAGAGAAGGAGCCTCACCATTGGTCCAGGACCAGGATCAGGAGCTTTTACGCCATCATACTGAGCAGCAAAGTTCTGTTAAACAGAAAAACATAAAGCATGGATTATTACAGGTGATAAACACCTACATGCTCAGTGATAAAACCTTTTTTGCAATTTATCAGGGCTAGGAGAGGAATAGAACATTCGCCATATTCAAATAAGAACCAGTTTTGTGTCACAATGTAGAACCATTAAAAAGAAGCTAAGATTTAGTGACACAATAATTGTGACCTAATTCTGTATCATATATTCTCCAAAAGTTCCTATTATGTGCTTGACCTCAACAAAAAGAGAAAAGGGTCAAAGATTTCAAGGGTAACACGTCTTCAGCGGGGCTGCGAGGTCAACAGAGGTCACTGAATTAAACGAGGCGTGTGCGTGCTTAATGGAAGATGTCAGCACCACACAGCTGACTGTGAACATGAGTCAGAACCATTCATTAATATTCGTGCCTCGTCAATTTACATCCAAGGACTTTTTTTTTTTTAACAGCTACTATCATCTTGTCAGTGTTTTCTGCTGCACATTTACAATGAGCACAGCTGATGTGTTATTTTGCACATATAAACAGTGGACTTACTCCTCCAAGTCCAGGGGGACCAGGGGGGCCAGGGGGGCCTTGGGAACCAGGGAGTCCGGGTTTGCCATCGGGGCCAGGAGGACCCTGTAAAACATGCGATGGCATGTTAACAAATGATGAGAAGTGGCGACTAAGGAGGCTTCCTGTGAATTCCAAAACTTTTCATCACTTACATAAATATGCTAAACTGTTCATGTAGAAACAAGCAAATGAAGCTGAACACTATTTACAGTAAAATATGTTTCCAAGCAATGACATCGTGAGTTTGATAGATTTCAGAAGTGGTAAAAAAAAAAAATGCAAACAATTAAAACACGAATGAGACTGCAGCTACCAGTAATATAAACAAAGGGGTGTGGCCTAATGAGGTTAAAAGGTCAGGTGACACCAACAAACACTTTACCAAACATGCTTCTCAAAAACATCTGATCAAACCCTAAAGTCACACGTTTGCTTGTTTTATTATGGGCCGAAAGCTTCTTACCCTGTCACCTCGAGGTCCTTTCTCTCCTCTGGGACCCTGCGGAACACGAATCACTCAGTCAGACTCAAGGCATGCAGCAGATGTCTCGCTTTATTGTTTTAATGACAGGGCCAAGCTACTCCCCTACCAGAGCAAGCTGCTGCATCTAATCTAAACCACTCTGAATGGAAACAACTCAAAAAAAAAAAAAAAAAAAAACAGATTTGGACTATATCAAACAATCTGGCGTTTGTTAAAAATCGGTGCAATAAGCAAACTTGACCTTAACATAAGAGGACAAGCAGGCTAAAACACGTTCAAGTTTCAGATCGGACGCCATGAAGATGTCCTCCAAAACTTTGCTTTATGTGTCCGGCATGCCACAGTCTGAACGACACACAGGTACAGCACGATTCAGGAATTCTGCAGACTAATGTGTGCTGCGAGCTTTACAATACACTCAGCTTGCTGCTTCCTAGTCTTACACAAACGTCCGACAGCAAAGGGCACTTAAGAAAACCTTAGATGAAAAAATAAGCCAACAAGCAGATATCATGCTTCTGGAGCTGCAGGAATTGATATGAAAACAGGGTGGAACAACGTGCTGTTGGACAGAGATCCTGAGAGGTGACATGAAGCAGCGTGCCAAACTGGAGGGCCTCATCGCTCAGACGTAAAAGCACGGCAGGCCTCAGGGCATGTGCCCTGTTGTGCCCCTCAAAACTCTGTCTTCAAAGCTCTAAACGTGTTCCCATGGGGTGTTTTTAATTTCAGGGAATCTAGTTTAAAAGCAGCAAAAATGTGAACAGGCACAATTTAGGTTTAAGATGTCAGCCTTGGCTCACAGGCCTGAGAGCAGTTTGGCTGCTTCTCAATCAAATCCAAATCAAGGAGCAGAGCAAGGATCTAAACTGACCCCAGATCAGCTGGTGAGACAACCCTGCCTCTGCCCCTCTCTTGCTGGCCTCAGAATGGACCCTTTGTACCAGGCCCCGTGGGTGCCTCAGCACTCAGGGCTGAGCTTTCATTGACACACACTTTAGCCAATAGGACCCTCACCTATTCGTGGGCAGGAAGGGGGAAAACTGGGAGAAATAACTTGGTTTAGAGGAAGATATTTCTCACTGAAGCCCTCCGTCATGGTTCAGAGTGCTCACATGCTCAAGAATAAGTTGTGAAAACCAGCTGCTTTGGGGATGCTTCGGAGGTTTCGGAAGGGGAAGAAAGGCAAAGTGACAAGGTAAAGTAGTCTTTAAGACGTAAAGTTTTCATGGTAGCATGCGTGTTTACTAACCGCTGTGACGATGTGGAGATGATGAGGAGGAGTGGACGACAGAAGGGGAGGGCAGGGAGAGAAAAGATAATAACACCGTTAGAACATATTAAGGTAAGACTGAAAAAAGATCCATCCATTTATATTGTTGATCACCCTGTTCATTTCTTCAAGTGAAATGTTTTCCTTTCCATGATAGGAGGCCTCTAAAAGAGTGCACAGTGATTGTGTTCTTAAGACTGGATGGCTGTTTAAATCTAAAAATTAATTACACTTTGTAAAAACTGTCCAATTCAAACCAATGACAGATATAAAGCAATGTTTTCAACTAGTGTCTTTTATAGCCAAGACATTTGCCTGGACTGAAATGAACTTCCAGATGTGTCTATCCTGTCAGATGTTTATCCCCCACCTCCCTGCGTGCTGTATGACATGCCCCATCTTAACTAAAAGTGTAGCTGAGGGCCATGTCCACACAGCGGCTGAACCCCAGCAGGCTGCCTGTGACGGATGTGAATCCCAGAGTCAAAGGCATTCCAGATACTAAGGCTCCAGCTGCTAACAGGCCTGGACAGGTTGTTTTGTGCCCCGGAGACAGGAACAGTTGGCCTGAGCTACATCATGTGTGGTGGAAGTGCAGCACACCAAAGGGGGTCCATCCTACTCTTATGCGCTGTTTAAAAACACGTGCACTTTAATGACCTTTCTTGACTGTATTTTGATTCTTGTGTCTCTCCTGTTCGAGGCTCCAGGTGAGCAAGTGTGCCCTCTGCGAATGGGAAGCAGCTGTGCACGGCTGAGGGGTGGGACAGCTGGGGCCTCCCTGTGAACTCTAACCCGTTGTGCCCCAGAAGGACCACAAGGCGGCGCGCTTGGACATTCAATTTAGTGTAAGACTGAATTTCCCTGTTCCATAAAATATAATAATAATAATAATATGAACTTCAAATTCACTGCAGCTGCAGTCTTATCAATAAATAAACTGATGGCATGAATGAAGTTAATATAAAGTTAATGTGTAAAAAAATAACTTTGAACTCACAAATAGAGCCATTTTATTTCATGTTTTCAATATAAATCCTAAAATATGCTCTGTGGTAGTTTAGGATTAATGTCCAAACTTAAGTTGAGCTTTGAAACTCAGGAGAGAATTGACGCCAAGTGGATGGTTGCATCCATGACCACCAGGGGGAGACAGAGCACTTTCCTATAATTAGGCTCCACTCACTGGACGTCTGCATGGAACGATCTGTCCAACGCCCCAAAACTCCCCCACTTTCCATCCTATCCCTAAAACAAAAATTCACATTTGGCCTCTTTTCTATTGTTTCATTAGTACTACAAGTTTGCCAAAAGACACCAGAGCGGTTTAAAATTTATCTTTCAAAGTGAGAAAACTCCCCCCCCCCCCAGCAGTAAAACTCTGCCTTCCCTCTCAGAGAACTAATAAAATCATAATTGTATCCTTGGAAAAAATGATGAAGGATCCTCTCCATGAGCTCAATCCAGTGACTTTTATTCAGCTGTCTTCGGGTTCACCATGATGCACGTTCCAAACAAAAGCCAAGATCCTCAAAAGTGGGACCAAAAAAAAAAAAAAAAAAGGCTTATCCATCACTGAAAAAAGCAGATATTCAAACTTACATTGACATGATGCTAGGTATGAAGTTACTGCAAGCAGCAACAGAATCCGGGTATCCACAAAGCTGAGCATGTCTAACCAGACATGCAGACTCCTTGTGCCGCTGAGCCCCTGTGTTTAAACCAGCTTCAGGCAGGCATACAGTTGTGGTGACGCGAGTAACTCCAAACTTAGCAGAAACCTGCCGCCGTGATGCTAGAATAATAAAGTTCTATCAGGCCTATTTATACGGCAGGAGGATCCCCGGTCTGCGTGTCAAAAGTCAGCCCACCGACCAATGGGAGAGCAGAAATCCAATCTAGCCGCCGTCCCTCCGCAGCTCCGGCGGTCATGTGGCCCCGCATCTCCCTGCCTCCTCGCCGCCAGAAACGCTCTGGCAAAGATTTGGCGATGATGACGAGTGCAGCGATTTAATTAGATCCATTCTTTTTGAGGACGTGGACAGCGTCGAAGTTTAAAAGGGAGAGGAAGGCCTACGTTTACTTCTTTTCTTGCGGGCGGTAGTGAGTCAGGTCAGATTGGAGCGGCTGGCACCGGGCGTTCAGCCTTGCGCGCTGTTTAGATATTTGCGTAAAAATGCGCACTTGGATACCCGCCGGTGGGCATCGATTGGCACCGGGTTGACTTGGGTCATCTTTTGCCGTGGACTTCTTTTTTTTTTTAATATTAGGGAGAATCAGAAAATTTTATAGCACCTTCCTAAAGGGTTTGAGTGCAGTTGGGTTGGCTGTGCCATTTTACGCAGGGTTTATTAAGCTGTTAGTGTTTCTGTCCTGCGTGACCACTACCAATACCCGACATAATATCAAGCAGAATTTATACTCATACTTTTACATAGGTATAGGATCAAGCTTGTAAATGAATCTGGACCTTTGGTAACACTTCAAAATATCTGGGAAATTTGCTGGGTTTATATGATTGATGCTAATAAGGCAGAAACGCTCCGTCTTCCTGAAGTTGGAGCTTCAGTCTGACTAAAGGCAGGCGTGAGGAGTTCCTCCTTGCCCTCATGACCAGACATGTCATCTAGGCCTGCTCTTTTCTAGCACTTGCTAGTCAGAATGCTCCCTATTTTCCTTTATATCTCACACCCGCTGCTCAGTATAGAGCACATACACAGCACATCGTATTTGAGCACAAACCACCATTGTGAAAATAAGTTTTTATTGCTGCAGTTGCACGACGGAAGCAGATCAACAAGATTTTTAGACAGCTTCTGGAATAAATCCATTGACTTTTTGCATGGATACAGATCAAAAATCATGATGCCACTTCCTTACCCTATTGATCTTAGGCACACTCATTCTATGCTGTATGATATACAGAATGTGTTGAGAATTGAAGCTGTTCTAATAAATGTGAGACTCTTCTTGTGCTGTTTTCAGTCTTCTGGAGACAATGAGTGACATGAAGCTGCAGGTTACATCAGTTATATTTGTTCATCATCCTAAATAACTGCATACCTCTATCCTCCTACACAGACCTGTAATCACTCCTCACAGTCTGGTCCAGAAAAAAAAAAAAAAAAGTAATTGATGGGCACAAATGACAATTTCCCTTCATTTCTTCCCTGAGTTGAACCAGAGATACAAAGAGAAAAAAGGTGGAGTGAGAGAGATGAAATGTGTTTTAGCGGAGGCAGCGTTCCCACTCAGTGTAGAGTTACATTCTCATGTTTTAGAGGATGTGGAACCTTGAAGGAGCTGGAGAGAAGTAGACTGGCGGTGTAGGAAATCAAAGATGGCTGCAGAGCTCCACATCATCAGCCTGACTTCGCTTTACACAAGTCCTCCAATACATAAAAATATGTTGTGTAAACTAGTTGCTGTTTGGCACATCTGAGACACATGACTGATTTGGGGATTATAAAAATACTGAAGTATTTTATACCCCCCCACCCATCCCCAAAAAACTGTGGAAAAAAGTGTGAAAAAATATTACGTTTAGAAATATGAGATGGAATAGTGGAAGAGCATCCCCAGCTGTGGGTTTAAGCAGAGCCACACCCAAGACCATTAAAATGGTACTCTCTGCCTTCTAGCTTGGTGCTCAGCATAAATACAATAGGGAAAAGAAAGCTGGTTACCCAGCCACAGAGGGAAGCACAAAACTAGGTAAAATGGGGAGGGTTGCATCAGGAAGGGCATCCGGCGTAAAATCCTTGCTAAATTAAAATGCAGACCCATGATCCGCTGCGGTGACCCTGAATAGGGAGCAACGAAATTGTGTGTGTGTGTGTGTGTGTGTGTGTGTGTGTGTGTGTGTATGAGAGAGAAGAAAAAAAAGTTGCATATTGTAATGGATAAAACACAGGGAGTTTGGAAACACCACAAGAGTAAACCAAGCAAACAGGTGACGTAAATGCCAAAATAGGTCAGACTAATGAGTGTGTGAAAGACAATTATAAAAGGGTGGTTTGATGGGGGCAGTGGTTAGCACTGTCACCTCACAGCTAGATGGTCACGGGTTCAAACCCACCCCTGGCCAGCGCCAATCTTGCTGTGTAGAGTTTGCATGTTCTCCCCGTGTCTGTGTGGGGTTTAGCCAGGTACTGTGGTTGCCTCCCACAGTCCAAAGTGCAAAACGTTAGGTTAATTGGCATCATCTGGAGATAAATTTTCCTTAGGTGTGAATGGTTGTCTTTCTCTGTGTTGGACAGGCAATATGTCCAGGGTTTTCAAAATGTATTTATTTAAAAAATGACATGAACTGAGTGTGGGGACCACTGTCCAGCCTCATGTCTTTGGTTTTCCGTTTTTAGTGTTTTTGTTAGTTAGTTATGCACTGGCCCTTGTACCTCGTTTTTTATTTTGCAAAATAAATCTTCATTTCTCAAGTTCAGTCTACATTGGCGTCTTGCCTCCTTCATCCGTGACATTGAGACTCAGTCAGAGATGGACCCAGCAGACCCAACTGGACTGGTGGAGCATTTGGGTCCTGCCTCCTTCATCTCTGACACCCACACACCAACACAAACCTGTGGAGGAAGTTCAGAGATGGAACAGAGAGAAAAAGAGAGTTGGTAATTAAAGGTCAGCAGACATGCACACACAGACACACACATCTAACCCTTTCAGTGACTGAAGCGAGGAGAGAGAAGACAGATGTGTAAAATCATCACTATAGGTTCAGGTTAAAGGAAATATGAAATGATGAATGAAAGGTCAGACACTGACAGTCAAACAAGGATGTATGGGCACTAATTAAACAGGATATGGTGTCTCCACACAGGCACACACATGCACACTAGCAGACATGAACGGGTGGTGGTTGAGGTTTCTAAATTACAGCGTATATTCCAGGCACTTCTTCCATTTCTCTTCACACAAGAAGACCGTAAGGGAAAACTGAAAACTACAAAACCTAGTTTGAAAATGTCAAAATGTCCTTGGTAAATGTTGAGAGGTCATTTTAACACTGAGACTGTAAAAATGAGAATAATCAGCCTAACACACAGTCTTTTCTCCAAGTCCCTAACACCCAAATTATTTGGTGGTATACTTGACGACCAGCCTGGCCACCTTGACTATTACATGATGCCAGGTAGTCAGATTTAGTCATAAACAGGAAGTAGAAGAAAATTACAAGGCGATATGACATAAGACACTTGGTCAGATAAGGAAATGTAGATGAAAAAAGCTCTAGTGTTGTAGTCAAGACCAGACCGAGACCAGAGTGTAGCAAGACCAAGACTTTAAAGGGTTGAGGCCAAGTCAATCAATCAAAGCTTTATTTATATAGCACTTTTCATACAAAAAGATGCAATGCAAAGTGCTTCACACACTGAAATAAAACACAGTTTACCCCCCCCCCACACACAGACACAAACACACGTACACAAAGAAACTTTCATCAATATAAAACTTATTGCTTAAGGCTTATGGCGGGCACCGAGGATCCAAGTGTGGAAGCACCATCACTAGGGAGTCATCACCAGCAGGGAAAGTACCAAGTCCACGGCTACAGGAACACCACCTCTGAGGCCGCTGAAGTCCAACCCGAGGGGTCGACACCGCAGGCGCGGTGCTGCAACGCACAACCCCCTCAGCTGGGCAGACACAGTACAATCACGGACCAGCGCCTCACAGCCAGCAAACAGGCACAACCTCCATGGGAGGGGCCCCCAAGGAGGAAACGCCGGAGCTTTGACAGGGTGAAAAAAAGTCACTGATAAATAATAAGAGTTTGCTGATAAAAAAAAAGACTAGGCAGTTAAGATGACTATAAAAATAAAACAACACCTAAATACAGTCAAACAGAAATAGGTAGATAGATAGATCGATGTACTTTATTGATCCCAAACTGGGAAATTACAGTGTAACAGCAGCATGACAGTTGACAGCCAATCAACAGAAACACACACGACAGACAAAGGGATTACCCATGGAAAGTAAAAAGAAACTAACACGACTATAGAATCTATATACATCATAGCTTAATATATGATGATGACCCGTATGAACACATGAATCATCCCATTGCACAAAGAAGGACTATCAGGAGCAGAGTGAAATGTGAGGTACCAGTTAGTCTGTAAGGTGCAGTGGCAAAATAAAAAAATATATCCATAAATATTAATAATTCACAGTACGATAAGTGATTGTGACAAAATATATTTAAAATCAGAAATTAAGAGAATTAAAATGGGAAACTAATCAAAAGCCAGGTTAAAATAGTAGGTCTTGAGCCTGCTTTTAAAAAACATGGACATTCTCAGCAGCCCTGATGTTCTCCGGCAGGCTGTCAAGACCAAGACCAAGCCAGGCAGAGACCAAGTTGAGACCAAGACTACTGTATATGAAGGTCTTGGCCTTGACTTGGTCTCGACTTGGTCTTGACCCCTTGGTCTTGGTCTTGTCTGGTCCAGGGAGACACTGGCCTTCACAAGATCTTGACTACAACATTAAAAAGTACAACCCAATATCATGTTGAAGCATGCAATTGAGGGATAGTGGATTTACTGGACAAAGGATGTTGAAGATGGAACTGCCAGGCAGGAGGAAAAGAGGAAGACCACAGAGAAGATTCGTGGATGAAGTGAAGGAGGACATGGAGAGAGTTAGTGTGAGAGAAGAGGATGCTTGTGATAGGGTGAGATGGAGGCAGACAATCCACTGTGGCAACCCCTAAAGGGAAAAGCTGGAAGAAGAATTCAACATACATTCATAACCGCAAGTACAGTAAATGCTTTTGTCAAAGCTGCAAAAAAAAAAATAAATAAAAAAATTAGTATCTCTGTATTCCACTGTACCATAAACTCTGTCAAAAATGATCACTTTTCCCTTTGCAAGAGTCCACTTGTTAGAAGTTAGTAACACAGGGAGGGAATAAACAGAACTCTTAAAAAAATTGGTGAACAAAAATCCTACTTTTTCTGTATGTGCAAATGTGTGAATGAAACCACGTTCAGTAATTTGGACAGTGAAAACTAATTTAGAATGTTACTTTTCAAACAATACCAAAACCACATTTTTTACTCCTAATGGTTCAAGTGTAGCTTCAGTTTACTTTGGGTGGGTCATTTTTTGAAATTTTTTATGAAATTCACTAGAAGGGTAAGTAATGAGAGTTGAGATATTTTTTTAACCATAGATTAACATGCATATGAAAATTATTGGTGCCAAGTTTCATTTCAAGCATCGAACGAATTATGTGATGTGGGGCATGAGCTCTGTTCATGCCCACTTCCTGAGTTATTGTTTTTCTTGGACTTATTATTACCTCTGCCAAGGAGGTAATGTAATCGGGGTAGTTTGTCTGTCTGTCTGTCTGCCTGTTAGCAGGATTACACAAAAATTACTGGACAGATTTTGGTGAAAATTCCACCACAGGTAGCCCTTGGGCCAAGGATGGACCCATTAAATTCTGGTGATGATCTGAGAGTGCATACCCCCACCAAGGCTCTCATCTTCTCACTGAGTGTTAGCAACAATACTCCAAAACTACTGGATGGATTTGGATGAAATTTTCACCAGAGGTGGCTCTTGGACTACAGAGGAAGCCATTACATTTTGGTGATGATCTGAGAATGCATTCCTTAGCCAAGGCTCTCATCTTCTTACAATGTGTTAGCAACAATACTCCAAAACTAAGTGAGTGGCTTAGTTGGTAGAGCGTCCACCCCACAACCGGAAGGTTGTGGATTCAAGCCCCAGCTGGGTCATACCAAAGACCATATAGAAGTGGTACTTCCCGCCTTGTAGCTTGGTGCTCAGCATAATAGAATGGGGAAGGAAAAAATTGTTTGTGGCAGCGCCTTGCGTGGCAGTGGCCCCTCTGATTCTAGATGCGATTAACATTGTAGATAGGAGAAACGTAATTTCGTTCTATGGACTGAATGGCAAAAAAGTTGGCTTCTTCTTCTAATGGACAGATTTTGATGCAATTTTCACCAGAAGTGGCTCTAGGCCTACACACAAACCCAATACATTTTGGAGATGACCCATGACAGACGGAAGGAGCCTTGGTGGAGGTATACGCTCTCTGAGTGCTTTTCTAGTTGTTATTATTATTATTATTATTATTATTATTATTATTATTATTATTATTAGTTAATTACGAGTTTGTGTTAATGTAGTTCTTGCATTGTTCTTGTCTAGCTCCGCTTCCTTGGTTCCTAGTTTATTTTGTAAATATCTTCTGTATTATTCCTGGTTCAGTGTAAGTTTTACAGTTCTTAGTTATTCTAAATTATTTCTTGTCCTAATCTTAATTAGATTTTGTCTCTCTGGTTCCTTAGGTATTTCCATGGTATTTCTTGTGTTAGCCTTGTAGTTTTCTTATCTCATTTTGATATTGGGTTTGTTGTGAAAGCATTTCCTGTTTTTGGTTTTGTCCAGTCCCTTGTAATAAGCGACTTTCGCATTACGAGGGCGCATGTGTGGACCATGCAACCCGACATCCGGTTCAAAGGTCAGGACTACCAAACATTCTGGTAGCCGCCTTGCTTTTGTATACAAACAGTACTGTCACACCTGAACAACTGCCGTTTAAAGTCTGCTTTAAGCTTTAAATTGCCGTTATGCCAGGTGCACATTGTGCCGTAGTGAAGTGTGGGAACGGCATGTATCATTTAGAGCGGTGGAAAAAGCAAACTTGCAGCATACATGCGTGTAACTTCGGGATCAGCGTGTGCACATGTCCGCCGCCATTCACGTTATATACATTCCCCACACAGCTGAAGGATCCAGACGGATGTAATTGTTGGATTAAAGCAGTAAGTCTATATTATAACATAACTACATAATGTTGTGTATTGTTCAAGTTCTAGCCTAACTGACACAAGTCTAAACCCTGAAGTAGTAGGTACGGACAGGCAGGTCTGGATCTAGGATATAGTTCTTTGTATATTGGTAGTGAAGCTTGACATACACCACCGTTCAAAAGTTTGGGGTCACCCAGACAATTATTTTGTGTTTTTTTTCATGAAAAGTCACACTTATTTACCACCATGAGTTGTAAAATAAATAGAAAATATAGTCAAGACATTGACAAGGTTAGAAATAATGATTTGTATTTGAAATAATAATTTTTTCCTTCAAACTTTGCTTTCGTCAAAGAATCCTCCATTTGCAGCAATTACAGCATTGCAGACCTAACATGATTGCACAAGGGTTTTCTAATCATCCATTAGCCTTCTGACACAATGAGCAAACACATTGTACCATTAGAACACTGGAGTGATAGTTGCTGGAAATGGGCCTCTATACACCTATGTAGATATTGCACCAAAAACCAGACATTTGCAGCTAGAATAGTCATTTACCACATTAGCAATGTATAGAGTGTATTTCTGATTAGTTTAAAGTTATCTTCATTGAAAAAAAGTGCTTTTCTTTCAAAAATAAGGAAATTTCTAAGTGACCCCAAACTTGTGAATGGTAGTGTATATCCGCTGTATTTCACCCTGGCAGTCACTTGGTTAAAACATGCTGTGTGGAATGAAAGGTTTGGCTTTTTGAGCAGCAAGAAATGATTGTGTTAAAAGTGACCCCAAACTTTTGAACGGTAGTGTACACACACATGTAATTAAGGCCACTGATAAGTAGGCTAATATAAAATAAAATTGCAAATCATTGAAAATGTGTGGTACTTAAACTATAGTAGTATCGACCTATAGATTTAAGTAAGCAGGCTATGCCTTGTAGTGAAATTTACTCAAAATGACAAAACCAAAGTTGAGCTGTCAAACCACTTGCTTACCTTCTTTGTAGTCGTTTCGGAGTCTCGCAAGTAAGGGTGCTTGGTCCTTTGACAACAAAAAATCTGCTGTGTCAGCGTACATACGGGGGGCCATTTTGGCCAATTTCTGCAACGTGGCCGCGAATGCAAGCGCAACTAGTTCATCCTTGCGTTTGTGGGTTCAACCAGGAAGACCCCTACGCATACAATATGCTGGTAGATCAGGAACTTTCCATAAATTAAATGTATCAATACAGCATATTTGGTAGCCACGTTCCCATGATGCTTTGCACGAGCTGAGATGCGAAAGTCGTTTATTTGCTTCCTTCTTTTATGAAAGGTTGTTTCGTGTTAGTCCTTTGTGATGATCCCCAGCTTTACTCCTCATTAGTTGATTCCCCTCACTTGTGCTCCTAACCCATTTTTCATTGTCGGTTATCTGTGCCTTTAAGTTCTGTTTGGGCTTTCCTTGCCTTGCAGTGACGTTGAGGATTTTCTATAACCCTTTACTGAAATTAAGATTAAGTTTAAGATTAAGATAAGCCTTTATTAGTCCCACAACAGGGAAATACCAGGATTGCAACAGCACAGGGATAGCAACACTCAGAGCAACAATCAGAAGGCAAGAAAAAACAAGAGCAGCTAGTATACATATGTACATATAAATATAAATATATATATACGTATATATATATAGACACAGTGCGGAGCATTGTGGTTGGTGGATGTGCAGCAGAAAGTCTAAGCTCTCTCTCTCCGCGGATGCGGCGGGCCAGCTGGATGTCTTTGGGCATGATGGTGACTCTCTTGGCGTGGATGGCGCACAGGTTGGTGTCCTCGAAGAGAGCCACCAGGTAGGCCTCGCTGGCCTCCTGCAGAGCCGAAATATGGTTGTTTCTCTCCTTCCCATCCATCTCTAGTCAAAGATTTGTTTTATTCAGCCCTCTGTGGCATGTTTAGTTTATTCCTTTGTGTTCAAGTTCATTTTAGGTTTGTTTTCAGCCCTTGCACTTCTCTTTATTATCAATTGTTAATAAATCCTTGCGGACTATTACTGCCTGAATTTGGGTCCTCTTTGCCTGCCTGATGTGCTGGATATAATGAGTTCTATTTTTAAACCCACAAGAAACCTTTGCTAATGTTATGGCAAAATGCATCTGTAAACTCTATAGAAAACAGTCCAGCACTCATAAAAGTATGTGTACTTTAAGCTAAAACACCTCTGATATTGTACGTTCGTCTTTGCTTTATTAAGTCCACACTTGGTACACACTATGGCATATTTTCTGTGTTTGAGATACTATTTTCTGAAACATAATTTAATAATTCAACATCTATTTCTATATGCACTGGTGAATTGTACCAGTGCATATAGAAATACCGTATGTACTGTATGTATAATACCGATGTATGATATCAGTGACCCAAAACATTATACAATACCCTTTATTTTCTATCGGTGGCATTTTGAATATAGGAATGGCCACCGCATCAGCCGTTTATTGCACATCTCTTGTCAAGATAAAACTACACAAATATTTTTACTGAAAACAAAGTTGTTTTTACTTTTGAGTATTAATACAGGTTAGTTTCATCAGTTTGAACCCAGATCACAACAGAATAGCCACACTGCTCAATGAATGTTTAGTTACATTCCACATGACTTTATATTTTATAAATATTTCCCATTAATGCTGCTTAACATATCTTTTTAAAAGGAAAACAATATGAAAAATTTCTCAAAGTCAATACAAAGCTTGTCTAATAACAGCAACCCCCCCCCCCCCCCAAAAAAAAAAACAAAACAAAAAAACATTCCTTTGGCTGTTTTTATCAAAATGGTGAGATGTTAACCTCTTTCAAGACTGCAACAAATTTTTCTTTTGCAGCAACTTTCTTTCATACTCTAGTAGCTGCAGGCGTATGCACAAGTCTTAAAGTGCTGTTGAGGACTCGACAGGTCTGAGCACATATTAGCATGCTGAGGCCACTTCCACTGGCTGTCTCTATGATGCCCAGAGAGGAACTAATAGAGCAGACAGGCCAGGGGTTTTCAAAAAGGCACCAATTTATCCTAAAACAGCCCAGCCTTGCTTTCTCCATCCTTTCCTGTCTTTGCTTGTGACCCACATTTCTCATTTCTCATGTCATTTTATCTTGTCTGGCCTCTTTCCCTGTGTTGTGTTAGAGTTTGGGCTTTTAGTTGAGTCGTACGGGTGGTGGCTCCACCTTCCGGTTCCGCCACCAACCGCAGCTATAAGAGGGCAGTGGGCAGGAGGGGCGGTCTCTTTGCCACCTCTCTGCCTGGCGGATGCGCTTGTGTGCTGTGGAGTAACTTTCAATAAACGTGTGTTCAATTCAACACCTGGCCTCGTCCTTGGCTCCATATTCAGACATAACATTTGGCAATGAGGATAAAAGTGGATTAAAACAAGATATGGGAGCATGTGGGTTTGAAATTCAGCCATTTTTGGAGCCCCCACTGGTGAGCCATTGGTTCCCTGGCCGAGGTGGTGCACCGCTTTCTAGACGTACATGGTGGCACTGAACCTTGGGAAGCTGGAGAGGTTGGAGGCACGTGAGTGACTGTGATAGTCTTGACTAAGTGGTTGAGCTAATGGTGCGCTATTTTCGTGCCCTGGAAAACGTCATGGCTCACAAGATTCGGTTTTGACAGCACCACCAACGGGTGGGCGTGTCTATTCAGCGGTTCATGGCAGACTTGGGGCTGTTGGTCAGCGGGTGCCAGCTCAGACTGTTGGAAGAGGAGATGATTTGCGATCAGTTGGCGGAGTATACCAATGGCGCTGCAATTAGGTCAAAGCTGTTTACGTTTTCAGGTGAACTGACGCTGCCCACAGCTATCGAGTTAGTTCAACTGCTGGAAGCTGTGGATAAACTGTCATGGCAGCTGAGTGAGAGCTTGCCACACCAACATCTGGGATCACTGCCGATCACGCATGCAGTGGACCCAGTCAGCATGGGAAGCGTGGAGGACAATGCTAACGCTGGGAATGTGAGGTGTGGGCTGTGGGTCCATGAAGCACCGTTTCAACGCCAGAGGTTGTTCGGAAAGAGCGGAGCGCTGCAGCAAGTGTGGCCACTTGCTTCATGTCATCAGGGTATGCCACAGATCCGAGCGAGGAGGTCCGTGGCACAAAGAGGATGCTCGCGCCCCCACGGTTGTCCATGCTGTGTCTCCGAGCACCAACGAACACATGTACTGTATGGTGGAGTTGGACAGAGTGGAAGTGTTTTTGTGGACTGACGTGGGAGCAGTGGGCTCCGTGCTGGATTGAACGACCGTGAGATGTTTTTACCCGTACGTCAGAATTGAGAGTGACCCGGCGCCGCTTTGTGGTTGTGGAGGAGGACGGCTGGCCATGGTGGGAACGTTGGAACTGACTGCTCAGTACAAATCGGCTGAGATGTGGGACTGTCTGATCCTGAGAGTGGTAGACGGTGCAGTGTGGGATGAGGAACTGCTTGGTACCCTGGAGAGTGAGCAAGACCAATATCACTCAGGGTCATCACAGGAGGGTCCCTATGCCAGAGCTCAAGTCGCCCTGGACGAGGGTACTGGGTGGCACAGCGGGACGCCTGTGATGACGGGCGACATCGAGAGGCTGGTTTCACCTGTTCCCCGATCTCGGCTGAAGTGGGCTGGTGAACAGGGGGCCACAACGACGATGGCGGCGGCAGAGTTAAAAGAGGTCGGGGCCGGACCGTCAGGCACGGTAGAATGACATGCCAAGCAGAGCCCCTGCAAGCTGAGCGGGACCCCTCTGGGGATCAAGGAGTGGATTCAGGAGGAGAGGCGATCACGGCAGGTACGGGCCGGTCAAAGGTTGGAGGAGCACCAGGGATGCTCACACGTCGTGGCTAGATGGGAGGACGCTCATCTCCAGCTGCCAGACAGTTCGTGGGGGCACCCGAATGAGCTGCGGCGTGCCCAGGAGGGGACTGAGGGACGTGGGCCTGGACGAGCAGAGCAGTCGGTAGTGATGAAGAGGAGGCGCACCGGTCCTGAGGCGACCTGCTGCGGCCCGGGGTCCGGCTGCCTCCAGGGGCGGACTGATGATAGGGCGGTCCAGGGGGCCCACGGACTTGCGTTCTCCAGCCGTTTGTTTATAGGTTACCTGTTGGACGTGTGTTTGAATCAGTTATGTTTGTGTCATAAGCTGATTGTTGGTATCTGGTTTAGATGTTGCACATGTGTATATTTTCATGTTCATGGGGATTAATTTGATGTTATGTTTACAGTAAGACATGGCGGTATTTTGTGTTAGGTGGACTTATTTGAAGTACAAGCGGCAGAATAACCCGCTTCGCCGTGTGGGGCGAGGTGGCAGTCTACCCATCTCCCCGTAGTTTTAGTTATTTTGGAATGACTGCATTAGGCCATTTGTATTGTGTTATATATATATATATTACTTTTAGTGCGTGATTTGGGTTCCAAATTAGGGTGGGTCCAGATTGTATGTGTGTGTTTTGGCTTTTGTGAAGTGGGGGGAGAATGTTGTGTTAGAGTTTGGGCTTTTACTTGTGTGGTATGGGTGACGGCTCCACCTTCCGGTTCCGCTACCACCTGCGGCTGTAAGAGGGTAGTGGGCAGGAGGGGCGGTCTCTCTGCCGCCTCTCTGCCTGGCAGATGTGCTTGTGTGCTGTGGAGTGCCTTTCAACAACCGTGTCTTCAATTCGACACCTGGCCTCGTCGCTCCATATTCAGACATAGCACCCTGCACTCCAAGAGATTACCACATCTGCAATCTCTTTCCACTGAAATATATTTCCTCAAGGTTTAGACTTTGCCAAGAGGTGGGGTTATAGGAGCTGGTTTAATGTCAGTGCAGGGATGGGTGCAGGGAAGGAGTCTGGGGGCAGGCTAAATATACGTCAGGATTCACCATGGTGGAGAAGATTAGTCTGGCTTAAACATAACAATAATAATGATAAAACAAGCTGATTTCACTCTTTTTCAGAAGCAGAGAAAGTTATTTTGTAAAAGAGCTAAAGAGATGAAAAAGAAGGTGAAAAAAGGATGTGAGATACTTAAAAACTAAAAAAAAAAAAAGAAAAAGAAAATCAAAGCAGGGCACCTCCCTTGGCTGGGACCAACACATGGTTAGATTTGCCTGTATGTCCACATGACTCACAGTCTGGTCAGCAAAGGCATAATAAACGTGACAGAAATATCCCCACACAATGTCACCAGAGTCCACGGCAGGCAGTTAATTGCTAGACAGAGCTAGGCAGTGGTTTGAGAGAAAAAAGTCCATCCATTATAAAAGTAAAGTAAGTCTGTTCGTATAGCTACAGTATGGTTTTATTCTTAAAAAGTTAGTTCTGTTGTAAATTCCAAATACAGTTGCTTCTATTCATTGATTTTATGGTGACATTTTTAAAAGTAGAGTGCAAAAATTGATTGAAGGGATTGGCACCACACCTTGGCTGCCTCATCTAACCAGGTGGATGCCCCGTAATTTCCCTCTGGGATTAATAAAGTACACCAAAAAAAGAAGCATGCACTAGCCAGATTTACATTATGGGAATATATTCCATCTTTACATTTCCTCAGGTGCTGTATTTATATTAAAGTCAGGCTGTGACATCATCAGATTTTTACCACACAAGGTCCAAAGATGTCACATTAACATGAATATCATTGTGCAAAAATGAAAGGTTGAATTACTTACATTTATCTGCAGCATTTTGCTTTTATCTGCCTATATTTGGTTGTCTTGGCCTGTCCTTGCCACTGATAATACCTCTATCTGCCAAGAATGTGTCGCTAGTCCAGCAAAAGCTAGCGGTACTCAAATGATTTGCAAGCAGTTTCATGAAATGGTCAGTCAGAGAGCAACTCATACCGGCTCGGACGTCGCCCGGGTTAACAAGGTCAGGAGTTCCTGGCAGCAGAAGGCGAATTACAGAGCTGTGTGGAGGAATCTGATCAGACCTAAATGAAACAGTCATTGTCGCCTCCAACAGACTGCTATGATTATGATGATGATGATGATGATATTTGGTCATGAAACAATTACACTTAATATGGCAAGTAGCTCTGGTTTTTTCCCTTATTTTATAGGGTTAACCAGTATTAGGTTGCAATAATGTTACTTATAGGAGTCTATACCAAACAGTAAACTAAGCTGGATGAATGTTTTGTGTCATCACATTTTTTTTTCCTTCTTCAGATATTACCAGTGTTATGTGATCATGCTCCTAGCACACTTTTTTTCAGGGCTATAGTGACTGAACTTCCCTCCACTGTTTCTAGACTGAACCATTTTGGACAGAAGATGTTAGTATGGCAACAGGCTAAGCCTCTCGTTCACAGACCCATTCTTCCACCTTTCAGCAAAGTGTATTAAACTATTTGTTTTTCAGTGTGGGCCAGGTCTGTAACATGTAGTTCCCAAACTAAGTAGCTCTTTTGCCAATAATTAGTTTAGTTTAATGTTTATTTGAAAGGGACATTACATACTAAGGGACATTAATACAAATGTAAGTATGCCAGATTTAGCAATACTGCTAATTTGCATCTGTAGTCCCCCAGTGGGTCACAAAAACACACAATCATACACGAGAAGAACAACTGCAATAAAACTGTACAAAGTGGATATGCTTAAAGTGCAAGAGTTAAGGTGCTGCAAAACAAAACATTCAAATGTCACACAGACATGTCACATTGGTGAAGTGCTGTGTATGCATGCACACACACTTGCACCCAAGCACCTCACAACAACAAACAACAGCAACGAACAAGAGGCGGGGCATATCTGTATGACGCACGGGCACATACAGTATATATGAGCATGCCGCAGAGCATCCACTAGTTATGGGTACAGCTTTGGTTGTTTAAAAGCCAGTTTTTAAAATGAGCCTTAAAAGTGTTTAGTGTGGTACGTTCTCTGATTGCAGATGGTACATTATTCCAGATCTTGATGCCCCTCACTGATAATCGCACAGATTGAGTAAATGTGGTGAGCAGTAGTTCAAAACAGTAAAAGAAAACTCTCAAATTTAAGAGTTGTAAATTTATGAGAAAAAAGTTACTAATTTCCAAGAAAACTGCTCTCAAATTTATGAAAAAATACTTAGGAATTTACAGGAAAATGGTGTCAACTATTCAACTATCCGCGATGTGGATGGTTACCTTATTGTGGTAGAGGGGTTTGGTGCAGGCGTGGACCATACCCCACAGCACCGGTAAACATCCAGGGAACAGACACTGAGATGGTGACATCTTACAAGTACCTGAGTGTTCACCTGAACAATAAACGGGACTGGTCACACAACACCAATACACTCTACAAGAAGGCGCAGCACAGGCTGTTCCTCCTGAGGAGACTAAGGTCTTTTGGAGTGAAGGGGGAACTCCTGGAGACCTTCTACGACTCTGGGGTGGCATCAGCCATCACGTATGGCGTGGTCTGCTGGGGCAGTGGCATCACGGCAGCCGACAAAAAGAGACTGAACAGGCTGATCAAAAATGCCAGCTCTGTTCTGGGGCGCCATCTCGACCCAGTGGAGGAGATGGAAGAGAGGAGGATGGTGGCTAAGCTGTCATCTCTGCTGGAGTCCAAGTCCCACCCCACGCGGGACACGCTGAACGCACTGAGGAGCTCATTTAGTGGCAGGCTGTGCCATCCTAGGTGCTCAAGGGAGAGGTGCAACAGGTCTTTCCTGCCTGCTGCTCTCAGACTTTATAATCTAACCTGTGCTCCTCATAGAGGCCGTACATAACACCACTACTTTGCACAGTAGGGATCATTTCCTTCCAATACACTACTAATACAATTACAATTATTATTCGGGGTGGCAACAACACTGTTCATTCAACTGTGAAATATACTGTCTGGATTTATATTTATACTGTATATTACTGGGTAATTTAACTTAACTGTAATGCTGTAATTACCGTTTAACTGCAATGCCCTTGCACTGTGTATAGACAGTATCTCACAAAAGTGAGTACACCCCTCACATTTTTGTAATTATTTCATTACATCTTTTCATGGGACAACACTGAAGATATGACACTGATACAATGTAAAGTTGTCAGTGTACAGTTTGTTTAACAGTGTATATTTGCTGTCCCCTCAAAATAGCTCAACACACAACCATTAAGGTCTAACCCGCTGGCAACAAAAGTGAGTACACCCCTAAGTGAAAATGTCCAAACTGTGCCCAAAGTGTCAATATTTTGTGTGGCCACCATTACTTTCGAGCACTGCCTTAACTCTCTTGGGCATGGAGTTCACTAGAGCTTCACAGTTTGCCACGGGAATCCTCTTCCACTCCCCCATGACAACATCACAGAGCTGGTGAATGTTAGAGAACTTACACTCCTCCACCTTCCATTTGAGGATGTCCCACATATTCTCAATAGGGTTTAGGTCTGGAGACATGCTCGGCCAGTCCATCACCTTTACTCTCAGTTTCTTTACTAAGGCAGTGGTTGTTTTGGAGGTGTGTTTGGGGTGGTTATCATGTTGGAATACTGCCCTGCGGCCCAGTTTCTGAAGGGAGAGGATCATGTTCTGCTTCAGTATGTCACAGTACAGTTGCCATTCATGGTTCCCTCAGTGAACTGTAGCTCCCCAGTGCCGGCAGCACTCATGCAGCCCCAAACCATGACACTCCCACCACCATGCTTGACTGTAGGCAAGACACTTGTGCCTTTGTATTCCTCACCTGGTTTCCACCACACATACTTGACACCTTCCATCCATCCATCTTCTTCCGCTTAATCCTTTTCGGGTTGCGGGGGGGATGGGGGGTGGAGCCTATCCCAGCATCTTTGGGCGAGAGGCAGGGTACACCCTGGACAGATCGCCAGTCCATCGCAGGGCCAACACAGACACGGTGGCAGAGTGGTTAGCACTGCGGCAGCACAGCAACTCACCCTTGGCTGGGGGATCCTGGGTTCAATCCCAGCCCCCGACCAACAGTGATCTGTGTGGAGTTTGCATGTTCTCCCCGTGTCTGCGTGGGTTTACTCCGGGATTTCTCCGGTTTCCTCCCACAGGCCAAAAACATGCAAGTTAGGTTAATTGGCATCAAATTGGGGATTCTAAATTGTCCTTAGGTATGACTGTGAGAGTGAATGGTTGTCTGTCTCTCTGTGTTGGACACTTGACACCATCTGAACCAAATAAGTTTATCTTGGTCTCATCAGACCACAGAACATGGTTCCAGTAATCCATGTCCTTAGCCTGCGTGTCTTCAGCAAACTGTTTGTGGGCTTTCTTGTGCGTCATCTTTAAAAGGGGCTTCCTTCTGGGACGACAGCCATGCAGACCAATTTGATGCAGCGTGCAGCGTATGGTCTGAGCACTGACAGGTTGACCCCCCATGCCTTCAACCTCTACAGCAATATTGGCAGCACTCATACATCTATTTTCAAAAGATAACCTCTGGATATGATGCTGAGCACATGCACTCAATTTCTTTGGTCGACCATGGCGAGGCCTGTTCTGAGTGGAACCTGCCCTGTTAAACCGCTGTATGGTCTTGGCCACCGTGCTGAAGCACAGTTTCAGGGTGTTAGCAATCTTCTTATAGCCTAGGTCATATTTATGTAGAGCAACAATTCTTTTTTCAGATCCTCAGAGTTCTTTGCCATGAGGTGCCATGTTGAACTTCCAGTGACCAGTATGAGAGCGTGTGAGAGCTATAACACCAAATTTAACACACCTGCTCTCCATTCACACCTGAGACCATGTAACACTAATGAGTCACATGATACTGGGGAGGGAAAATGGCTAATTGGGCACAATTTGGACATTTTCACTTAGGGGTGTACTCATTTTTGTTTCCAGCGGTTTAGACATTAATGGCTGTGTGTTGAGTGATTTTGAGGGGACAGCAAATTTACACTGTTATACAAGCTGTACACTGACTGCTTTACATTGTATCAAAGTATCATATGTTCAGTGTTGTCCCATGAAAAGATATAAAATATTTACAAAAATGTGAGGGGTGTACTCACTTTTGTGAGATACTGTATACATATATATGTATATTTACTGTTTTGCCATCCAATTCTTATCTTATTTATTATTGCTCTGAGTGCTGCTATCCCTTTGATGCTGCAATGCTGTAATTTCCCCATTGTGGGACTAATAAAGGTTTATCTTATCTTAACTTAAATGATCCCAGGAGCTATGTTGTCGAGGGCAACTTGCCCCTGGAAGGGTCTCCCAAGACACACTGTTCCTGGGTGAAGGGCCAGACCAAGAACAGTCCAGTAGATCCCCTTGAAAAAGTTACATCAAGGACCCAGTGGACTCACCACCCCATGGTGCTATGTGAACTGGGGGGGCAGTCTGGGCTGCTCTGTTTGGACTGATGTCCCATGACCTAGAACCCCTGGAAAAGAGGTAGAAGATGGATGAACATTCTATTTTTGAATCTCTAATGTTTAATAAAGAGAAACGCATAAGATGTATATGTGGCATATCAGTGGCATGCTTATCAGGGATATTCTTTGTTTCAAGTATGACATGCATCAGGCAAATATACTGCAGTTAGAGGATATAATTAGGCTGAAGTTCAGAGGAGAATCCGTCGTATAAAAGATCAGTGGTGGAGTGAAAAAGCGAAGGAAATTCAAAGCCTAGCTGACAGAGGCAATAGTTGTGGTTTCTTTAGTGCCACAAGAGCGATCTTTGGTCCTAGTGTCTGCGGTGAGACATCTATAAGGGATAAAGATGGTAATCTTTTGAAGGATGCAGACAGCATAAACCGCCGCTGGAACACTTCCAAGAACTTTTTGTCATGAATTCCTGCCTGTTTGAGGCAGGAGGAATTAAAACCCATGAGCAGGAGTACGTTGTGTGCAAATTTATTGAACAGAACAAAAATATAACAGTCCAAATAAACAATGAGTGGATTGCCATGGGAAAACAGGGATGCCTCAAGGACGCTCAACAGCAAAGGTGGTGAAAGCAGATACTGTAGGAAGGCTAACAGTCCATAGGAAACAGGGCGCTGCTGGAAAAGCTGAACAGCAAAAGGAACCCCAGAGCACTGCAGGTAAACTGTACAGCGAGGAAAAAATAAACTTACTGGCTGGAGCAGTCCGAGGCGATCCGTGATGTCCGCAGAGCGAGGGAACAAGGAGGAAAACTGATAGAGGAAGGCAACACTGGGAATACACCTCAATCACCTGACAATGTACAGCAGCGAACTAAGATCTTAAATACAGCAACACTAACAAGCTGAGTGCATGCTGGTGTGGAGAGAGGAGAGACAGCGTGGAAGAGTGAGTGGAAACAGGTGTGCGTGTAGACATCAGTGAGGCTGAGGGGGGGGTGTCAGTGTGTGAGTGAATACAGGAGTATGCAAGAGAATCTGAGCATATAGATGGAAATGAATGTGTGTGTGTGTGTGTGTGTGTGTGTGTGTGTATGCAAGGAGTGCATGATAGTGAGAATGAAGGTGAAGATATAAGTGTGTGTGCATGCACAAACAAGGAGGGGAAATAACAAAAGGCAGCCAGCTGGTATGGACTGGCAGGAGAGAGGGGCATGGCTGATCTGTCAAAAGCTGAGCAGAGCTCAGAACCTCCCAGGAGGAGCCTAGAGACAGCTAAGGGGAAAAACACCCTCCTGAGGGCACAACAGCCACCGGGCCAAGGAACTGAGCTGGCAAGTCCTGCCCGGTCCATGACACTTTTTAACCACAGTTCAACTGTAGACGAGTCTGTCTTTGAAGAGATTCCCCAACTTCTGGTGAATCACAGACTGGGAACACAACCTAGTCTTGCACAAGTGAGGACCACTATCAACCAGATGAGGGACAGTAAAGCCCCAGGTGTGGATGGAATACCAGCAGAGATATTTAAATATGGCTGAGAAGAACTGTTTAAATCAGCTCATGGGCCTCATTTGGAAAAGGGAGAAAATAGCTACAGACTTATGAAAGGGGACAAATCTGACTGTGGAAATTACCACGGCATTTCCCTCCTTGCTATTGCTGGCAAAATTATTGCTAGAGTTCTTGCTAATTGCCTATGCCCGCAAGCTGAGAATCTTCTTCCAGAATCACAGTGTGGTTTTCGAGCTTAAAGAGGAATGCTTGACATGATTTTTACTGTGTGGCAGGTATAAGAGAAAAGCAGGGAAAAGAATGAACCACTCTACTTGGCCTTTATAGATCTCACTAAGACTTTTGATTCTGTCAATCATGAAGCCTTGTGGCAGATTCTGGCAAAATACGGCTGCCCCGAGAAGTTTATCTCAATCCTAAGACTTCTTCAAGATAGCATGTCTGCTTAAGTCCTGGATACTACCGGCAATAGCGAGCCTTTCAAAGTGGGAATGGGTGTAAAACAAGGATGTGTAATTGCATTGACCCTTTTCTCCAGCTTTACATCAGCTATTTTCCACCTCATTCAAGACAGACTGCCTGACATTGTAGAGGTTGTTTATTGAATGGATGGAAGACTATTCAATCTAAGAAGATTGAAGGCAAAGACCAAGAACACCGTTACCTCCATGATTGAGCTTCAGTACACTGACGACAATTGCGTCTGCACCACCTCTGACACTACTCTTCAAAGCATTCTGGATGCCTTCGAATATGCATACCAGAGATTGGGTCTTACCATCAATGTGAAGAAGACGGAAATCCTCTACCAGCCAGCTCCTGGTCAGGAGCCTACCTGTCCATCATCCACCATCTGCGGATCCCAACTAAAGAATGTTCAGAGTTTCTCTTATCTTGGCAGTGTTCTCTAAGTAAAAGCCGACATGGATGCCGAGATTCAGCACCACCGTCAAGCTGCCAGCTATGCATTTAGTTGAATGTGGGAGAGAGTCTTTGATGAGAGGTATAAGGACAGATACCAAAGTACTCATTTACAAGGCAGTTGTATTACGAACTCTTTTTTATGGCTCAGAGTCCTGGACCACTTATAGATGACACCTTAAGACCCTTGAAAAGTACCACCAGCACTGTCTGCACTGTATTTTAGATGTAAACTGGCAGGATTGATGAACAAACAACAGCGTTTTGGCAAGGCAAATTGTACAAACGTCAAGGCCATGGTGATCCGAAATCAGCTGTGTTGATCAGGCCATGTCCTCAGGATGGAGGATTCTCGTCTTGTCAAACAAGTCCTCTACGGTGAACTCGGCTCTGGCACACGATCGCAAGAGGGACAAAGAAAGCACTTCAAAGATAACCTAAAAGTGTCTCTGAAATATTGTAATATCAGTATCGACGACTGGGAAGCGTTAGCACATAACAGGTCAGGATGACAATACAGTTTTTAAGGGTGTCATCCATTTCAAGCAGCAAAGACAGCGCAAGACTGAAGAGAAACACCTGCTGCACAAGCAGCGGGAAGGAGATCCTTTACAAGCACTAACATCCACTTATACATGCCCAGTCTGTAACCGTGTCTGTGCTTCTTGGATTGGCCTTTTTAGCCATCAAAGGACACACAGATAATTTTGAAGTAGACAATCTTACTCGATTATCAAGGGATTTCTGATGTGATACGGTATGGACACCCTTACTGGCCTGTACACACCCTGTGTACCGGCAGGCCAAGCGGAATGCAGCTTGGATGGTTGCTGAAGCAAAAACTTGTGTGTTGGGGGAGTTCGGTGAGGCCATGGAACAACACTTTCGGTCGGCCTTGAAGAGATTCTGGCAAACTGTCCATCAACTCAGGAGGTGGAAGCAGCTCCCTGTCCACTCTGTGTATGGTGCAGATAGGGCGCTGCTGACTTCCACTGGGGATATCGTTGGGCGGTGGAAGGAACACTTCGAGGATCTCCTCAGTCCCACTGACACGCCTTGCACAGAGGAAGCAGGGCTTGTGGACGAGGGGGATGACTCACCGATCACAGGGGCTGAGGTTGCAGAAGTGGTTAAAAAAACTCTTCGGTGGCTGGGCCCCAGGAGCGGACAAGATTCGCCCAGAGTATCTGAAGGCCCTGGATGTTGTAGGGCTGTCATGGCTGAAACGGCTCTGCAGCATTGCGTGGAGATTGGGAACAATGCCTTTGGCATGGCAAACTGGGGTGGTGGTTCCTCTCTTCAAGAAGGGGGACCGGAGGGTGTGTTCCAATTTTAGAGGGATCACACTCCTCAGCCTCCCTGGGAAGGTCTATGCCAAGGTAGTGGAGAGGAGAGTCCGGCCGTTGGTCGAACCTCGGATTCAGTAGGAGCAATGGGATTTTGGGCCTGGCCGTGGCACATTGGACCAGCTCTTTACTCTCTTGAGAATCCTCGAGGGTTTGTGGGAGTTTGCCCAACCAGTTTACATGTGTTTTGTGGACTTGGAGAAGGCATTTGACGTGGCCCTCGTGGTTTTTTGTGAGGGGTGCTTCAAGAGTATGGGGTATTGGGCTTGTTTTTACAAGCTATTTGGTCTCTATACGACCGTTGTGAGAGTTTGGTTTGCATTGCCAACACTCAGTTGGACTCATTCCTAGTGGGAGTTGGACTCCACCAGGGCTGCCCTTTGTCACCGATCCTGTTAATAATTTTTATGGACAGAATTTCTAGGCACAACCAAGGAACAGAGGGTGTCATGCTTAGTGACCACAGGATCTCATCTCTGCTGTTTGCAGATGATGGTGTCCTGTTGGCTTCATCCAGCAATGACCTACAGGTCTTACTGGGACGGTTTGCTGCTGAGTGTGAAGCGGCTGGGATGAGAATCACTACCTCCAATTCTGAGTCCATGGTCCTCAGCTGGAAAAAGGTAGATTGTCCTCTCCGGGTTGGGGACAAGCTCCTGTCCTAAGTGGAGGAGTTTAAGTATTTCGGGGTCTTATTCACGAGTCAAGGGAGAATGGAGGGAGAGATTGACAGATGGATTGGAGCAGCCTCTGCAGTGATGCGGACATTGTACCGGTCTGTTGAGGAAAAGAGGGAGCTGAGGTCTAAAGCAAAGCTGTTGATTTACTGGTCAATCTATATTCCTACCCTCACCTATGGTTATGAGCTTTGGGTAAAGACAGAAAGAATGAGTTTGCGGATACAAATGGCTGAAATGAACTCTCTCTGTAGGATTGCTGGGCTCACCTTTACAGATAGGGTGAGGAGCTCAGTCATCCGGGAGAGGCTCAGAGTAGAACTGCTGTTCCTCCACATTGAAAGGAGCCAGCTGAGGTGGTTTGGGCATCGGATCAGGATGCCTCCTTGATGCCTCCCACTTGAGGTGTTTTGGGCACGTCCCACTGGGAGGAGACCCTGAGGCAGACCCAAGACATGCTGGAGAGACCATGTCTCCCAGCTGGTCTGGGAACGCCTTGGTATCCTCTCTGAAGAGCTGGAGCAGGTGGCTGCCTCCGTGACCTGGATCTCTGGAAAAGCGGTAGAAAATGGATGGATGGTAGAAGACAAGCTTGTGACAGGTTGTGAGATCATAGGGCTGTGATATTAGAGGAGGTCTAGAGCTTTCCTCTTCTATTGCAAGTATTTTTAACATTTAATTGCTAGATTGGATCTTAAATGCAGCTATCCACAGTTCAGTTCTTCTTAGTCAAAATGAACATTTCAGATATCTACAATTACATTTAACCTAGCAAGAATGTAATTCTTATAGAAGGAATGCAATTGCATTCTAGCTAGATAGAAAGTAATTGTACAGTAGATGATATGAAATTGAAAAACCAATACACATGAATGAGAAAATGTCATTTCTCCTAGGAAGAATGATATGGGAGATATCTGAAATGATCATTCTAGTGATGAAGAATGTATTTTTGACTAGGAGGAATGCCGTTTTGGATATCAAAATGTAATTACAGATGGGAGAGTGGCTTGATTAAACATTAAAAGGGCTTGCCATACCTCTTCAGCTAAGTGGAGAAGATGTAGGATCATTCAAGGAGACATTTTGGATTACAAGGTGGTTTGGCTCTCCTTTGATGCAATGCACACACATGGGTAAGCTACATGTTCATATAACTATAATATTCCTCTTCTAAAGTAATGGGTTATATAGACTAATAGATTATTATTTGCCCCACATTACACATTACACCTTATCGTGGTGGGGGTTTGCATGCCCTAATGATCCCAGGAGCTATGTTGTCTGGGGAAATTTGCCTCTGGTAGGGTCACCCAAGACAAACTGGTCTTGAGTGAAGGGCTGTCATGACTCGCCGCTCATCATCTGCCTCAGCTGTGCGCACACCTGCGCCTCATCAGCCATGGGCTATTTAGCCCACGCAGCCCTGTGCAGTGGTCTGGAGCTGTCTGTTCGCATCGGCACTCTCTCCCAGCTGGATCGTCTCTCCACGTCAGCTGAACTACGCTTCCACATAAGCATCATCACCCTTACCTCTTGCAAGTCTTCTCCCCTGTGCACAGGTGGATTCCTTGGCGGCGGATAACCCCGTCATCACCATCCCTTCCCTCATCGTCGTCACTGGCTCAGCAGGACGCTGTCTCCCGGGCTTCTCCCTTGGCCAACGCCAGCCACCTGTCACCTACAAGTAAGCAGCACTCCGCTCATTATACCTGTCCAGGTATGGTGCCCTTTACCCTTGTCCTCTGCTCTCTCCATAGGGTTGCCTGGCTGTACGGCGTACTACTCTGTTTCCTGTGCATCGGCGTTCACCCGCATCACATACCCATATCTCATACATCCATACATACACACCTGCTTGTTGAATAAAGCTATTAAATCTTCCCTGAGCCTGCGTGCGTGTTTCCTGAGCCGGACATTATGTCAGTATGGCTCCAGCAGAGTGGCTCAGCAGACAGCGGGCTCGCACGCCGCCTTTCCACCCTCGAGGCTCGGGTGGATTTAATAGCCCACCAACAGCAGGTGATTTTAAATCAATTAACAAACATCACTCACCGGTTAGACTGTGTGGACCCCCAGCAGGTGTTCCCCCCGGCTCATCGGGGGGGGGGCAGCTCCAGCCGCTTCCGTGGCTGGCCAGCCTGCTGCGGGAATGCCAACCCGACTCACGCCAATTCCAACCCCCGCCCGCTTCAGCGGTAAGCTCGGCGGAGCGCGGGGGTTCATCATGCAGTGCGAGTCGGTGTTTCTGCGTGTTCCCGGGGATTTTCCCTCGGACTACAGCCGAATTGGCAATATAGCTAATCTCCTGGAGGGGCGAGCGCTATCTTGGGCTTACGCCGTCATGGCGAAGCCCAGTTACGCAAACCTCTCCTACGGCCAGTTCGTGCAGAGTTTTCTCGAGGTATTCGATCATCCCCGGCGAGATAGCATCCTCGCTGACCGTCTCCTTGGCCTCCAACAGGGAAGCTGGTCAGCGGCGGATTACGCTATTGACTTCCGGGTCGCAGCGGAGGAGGTGGGCTGGGGTGAGGTGTCACTCTGTAGCATCTTCCTCCGCAGCCTCAACTCTGGTCTGAGGGATGAGCTGGCCAGCCGAGACCTTCCGGAAAGACTGTCGGAGCTAATCTCCCTGACAATTAGCTTGGATAACAGGCTGCGTGAACGATCCGCCAAGCGGAAATTAATTGGCCGCTCGCGTGGAGGTTCTGTCCGCACGCCTCAGGCTCGCCCCCTGGCGTTACCTGCTCTGGAGCCCTCCGAGGAGTTGGAGGCAATGGTAGTTGGTCGGTCAAGGCTCCCCCTAGTGGAGAAACAGTGCCGTCGGGAGCTGGGCCTCTGCATGTATTGCGGAGGTGATCAGCGTACCGTGGAGCATTGTCCGGAGAAGCCAAACGGGGGGGTCCGTGAGTCACTGTAGGGGGCCTCGCGGACTCTAACTGGTCAAATCCCCTCACAAGTTTGTTGCTGCCCATACGATTCTGTCACAATTCCACAGGGCACCTCACACACGCGCACTGGTGGACTCAGGAGCAGAGCAGAGCTTCATTTCTAAGAGCCTGGCAACCCAATTGGGCATCCCCTGCCACCCTCTGGCCGCTCCTCTCAGTCTGGTCACCCTCTCCCGTGCGCCCCTTGGACAAGTGACTCATCGCACCCAGCCGATCCCTGTAATTATCTCAGGTAATCACCGGGAGGATCTTACCTTGTATGTCCTATCCTCTTCTGTGTCACCTGTCATCTTAGGCTACCCCTGGTTGCGCCTGCACAACCCAGTGCTGGATTGGCAGACAGGAAGAATTGCCGCCTGGAGCTCCTTTTGCATGGGCACCTGCCTTCAGTCCGCAGCCTGCGCCCCGTCCTCCCCTCCTCCGGCCTCGGACACCGCGCCTCCGGACCTCACCCTGGTGCCCTCGGAGTTCCATGACCTGGGCCTCGTGTTCAGTAAGTCCAGGGCGATGTCTCTCCCTCCTCACCGGCCCTACGGCTGCGCCATCAACATCCGCCCGGGGGCTCCCTTGCCATCCGGACGCCTCTACAGCCTGTCAGCGCCGGAACGGGAGGCCATGGACAGTTATATCAAGGAGTCTCTCAATGCAGGTATCATCCGCCCTTCTTCGTCTCCTCTCGGTGCAGTGTTTTTCTTTGTCTCGAAGAAGGATGGGTCTCTCTGCCCCTGTATTGATTTTCGGGTGCTAAACGACATCACGGAGAAGGACTGCTACACCCTGCCATTGATGGACACCGCTTTCCACTCCCTCCAGGGGGCGACTTGGTTCACTAAGTTGGATCTCCGCAGTGCTTATCACCTCGTCTGGATCCGGGAGGGGGATGAGTGGAAGACGGCCTTTCGAATGCCTAGTGGTCACTTTGAGTATCTGGTAATGCCGTTTGGGCTGACCAACGCCCCTGCCGTGTTTCAACGCCTCATAAACGATGTCCTATGTGATTTCCTGGGCCTCTTCGTGTTCGTGTACCTGGATGATATTCTCACCTTCTCCAGGTCACGGGAGGAACACCAGGTCCACGTGAGGCGGGTCCTACAGCGGCTGCTGGAGAACAGGTTGTATGTCAAGGCCGAAAAGTGCGAGTTTTATGCCAAGACCACTTCCTTCCTAGGGTTCATAATCTCGCACAATCAAGTCCTTCCCGACCCCGCGAAGATTAAGGCGGTGGTCGAGTGGCCCACGCCGACCTCCAGAAAGCAGATGCAGCAGTTCATTGGGTTTGCCAATTTTTATCGCCACTTTGTTCCCAATTTCAGCGCCATTGTTGCCCCTTTGACCCGCCTCACCTCTCCCAAGACCCCCTTCTGGTGGACCGAAGAGGTTGCAGCGGCTTTCGAGGCATTGAAGACGGAGTTCTCCTCCTCCCGGGTCCTGACCCAGGTTGACCCCGTGCTGCAGTGCCTGGTCGAAGTCGACGCATCTGATACGGGAGTGGGGGCGGTGCTTTCTCGGTGATCACCCACCGATGGGGTCAAGCGACCCTGCGCCTTCTTCTCACGGCGCCTGTCTCCGGCTGAGTGCAACTACAACGTCGGGGACAGGGAGCTACTCGCCATCAAGCTCGCACTGCAGGAGTGGCGCCACTGGTTGGAGGGGGCTGCCCAGCCGTTCGTGGTGTTAACGGACCATAAGAACCTGGAATATTTAAGATCTGCCAGACGACTGAACGCCCGCCAGGCGCGCTGGTCCTTGCTCTTCGCCCGGTTCCGTTTCACCATCACCTACCGCCCTGGTTCTAAAAATGGCCTGCCCGACGCCCATTCCAGGCAGTTTGCCCCTGAGACCCCGGAGGAGCCGGGTCATACCATCTTGCCCAGCTCGTGCATTGTGGGGGTGATTTCCTGGTCCATCAGGGACAAGATCTGGAGGGCGCAGGAGACCGAACCGGATCCTGGCGGTGGACCAGAAGGGAAGCTTTTTGTTCCATCGACTGTCCGGGGGGAGGTCATTCACTGGGTTCACACCTCCAAACTCGCCTGTCACCCTGGTGTCTCCCGGCTAGTGGATCTCCTCCAACGTTCCTTTTGGTGGCCGGGTCTCCAGAAGGACGTCGCCAACTACGTCCGGGCGTGCCCTGTGTGTGCCACCAGCAAGTCCGCTAATTCTCCCCCCGCGGGTCTGCTCCAGCCCCTTCCGGTCCCAGGCAGGCCCTGGTCTCACATAGCCCTCGATTTCGTCACTGGTCTCCCGGTCTCTAAAACCTATGACGCTGTGCTGACCATCGTGGATCGGTTCTCCAAGGTTGCCCACTTCGTGCCGCTCCGGGGCCTCCCTACGGCGCGGGAGACAGCAGACCTTCTTGTTCAGCACGTAGTCAGGCTGCACGGGATACTGGTGGACGTCGTCTCTGATCGGGGCCCCAATTTGTCTCTGAGGTATAGAGGTGTTTCTGCAACGCTCTGGGGGCCACGGTAAGCCTCTCCTCCGGCCACCACCCACAGTCCAACGGGCAGTGTGAGCGTGCCAACCAGGAACTGGAAGCTGTCCTACGCTGCATCACCTCCTCCAACCCGTCGTCCTGGACCGTGCACCTGGCCTGGGTGGAGTATGCCCACAACACGGCACGGTCTTCTGCCATGGGGATGTCCCCCTTTAAGGTGTCCTTGGGGTATGACCCACCTTTGTTCCCGGAGCAGGAGGGCGAGCTGGCCGTTCCCTCCATCCAAGCACACCTAAGACGCTGTCGGAGTCTGTGGACCAGAGCGCGCGATACGCTATTACGCACGGCGGCGCGCAACAGCTCGACGGCGAACCGCCACAGGAGACCGGCCCCTGCCTACCAGGTGGGCCAATGAGTCTGGTTGTCCTCACATCACATTAACCTCAAGGCTGAGAAGAGGAAGCTGGCCCCGCGCTTCATTGGCCCTTTCACCATCTCTAAGATTGTCAACCCGGTGGCTGTGCGTCTGGCCCTCCCCCCTCCCTCTGTATATGTCCCACCTTCCACGTCAAGATCAAGCCCGTGGTCTCCGATCCACTCTATCCCCCGCCCAAGGCGCCGCCCGCGCCTCTGATGATCGACGGCCATCCGGCCTGGAGAGTCGCCTCCATCATGGACTCCCGGCGCCGAGGTCGTGGGCTACAGTACTTGGTGGACTGGGAGGTATTTGGTCCTGAGTGGAGGTCCTGGGTGCGCTCTTCCTTGGTGTTGGACAGGAGTCTCATCACGGAGTTCCACCGGGCGCACCCGGACAAGCCAGCGCCAGGAGGCGCTGCTGGGGGGAGGGGGGAGTACTGTCACGACTCGCCGCTCATCATCCGCCTCAGCTGTGCGCACACCTGCGCCTCGTCAGCCACGGGCTATTTAGCCCACGCAGCCCTGTGCAGTGGTCTGGAGCCGTCTGTTCGCATCGACACTCTCTCCCAGCTGGATCGTCTCTCCATGTCAGCTGAACTACGCTTCCACATAAGCATCATCACCCTTACTTCTTGCAAGTCTTCTCCCCTGTGCACAGGTGGATTCCTTGGCGGCGGATAACCCCGTCATCACCATCCCTTCCCTCATCGTCGTCACTGGCTCAGCAGGACGCTGTCTCCCGGGCTTCTCCCTTGGCCAACGCCAGCCACCCATCACCTACAAGTAAGCAGCACTCCGCTCATTATACCTGTCCAGGTGTGGTGCCCTTTACCCTTGTCCTCTGCTCTCTCCATAGGGTTGCCTGGCTGTACGGCGTACTGCTCTGTTTCCTCTGCATCGGTGTTCACCCGCATCACATACCCATATCTCATACATCCATCCATACACACCTGCTTGTTGAATAAAGCTATTAAATCTTCCCTGAGCCTGCATGCGTGTTTCCTGAGCCGGACATTATGTCAAGGGCCAGACTAAAAACGATCCAAAAGACTCCCATGATGAATGTAGGAGCAAGGATTCAGTGTGCCCTGCCCGGTATGGGGTTACTGGGGCCCCACCCTGGAACCAGGCCTGGGGGAGGGGCTCTATGGCTAGCGCCTGGTGGCCGGATTTCTGCCCATGGGACCCAGCTGGGCTCAGCCCGAAGTAGTTATATGGGTCTGCCCTCCAGTGGGCTCACCACCTGCAGGAGGGACCATGGGGATCCGGTGCTATGTGGATCAGGTGGCGGTCAAAGGCACAGACCTTGGCAGTCTGATCCCAAGCTTCTTATACTGGCTTTTTCTCCTACCATCTAAGTTATTTTCACATGGACCTTTTTTGCAAATGCATGATGGCTGCTGCTCATGAAGAGTGCTGCAAAGCATCCTGGGATTGTTTGGGGGCAAGGCTGGGCCACATCAATGCACTGCCTATATATTTCTAGAATTTTTTAAATTTTAATATGTAAATTCTGATTGCTGGTTAAAGATTATTGTACAATATACTAGTATCCATCAGTTTTAAAGCAATTTACTGTAATTACATTCATAACTTCTTTGTTTTTTAATAGTGATTTACTGTTAAAAGAACAGTTCTAAACTGTGTAATTTATGGTTGCCCAAACAGTATTCAATTTAACTTTATTTATATAGTGCCAAGTCACAACAATGGTCATCTCATAGCACTTTCAATTGTAGGAAAAAGACCCCAAAATTGCACATTCAAGAGGTATATATTATCAATGCATTTTTTGTCGTCAAATTCTGGCAACCAAAACTGCCAGTTATTTACCTTAAAAGACACAGATTATTATTATTATTATTATTGTTGTTGTTGTTATTATTAACAGTGCTTTTGGTTTCACAGCAGCAGTAAATATAATGCCTTATGGAACAACAAAAAAATACATGGTAATGCAGTGAGAAATTTCACCCAAGTTAAAGAAATGTTACTTTGTAATAATGGTTACTCAAATGACAGTGATACAATAATTCTCTTAAGAAGAAATGAGGAGCTGTGGTAATTAATGGGTTAAGCTGGGCTCAGTCATAATGAGCAGAAGGGAGAGAGCACAAATCTTTTCCATACTACAGCACACATGAGGAACACATCTGAGTTCAGCTGTCTGGAGTCTCTCTCTCTCTCTCTCTCCCTCTCTCTCTCAGCCTGGTTAGGGGCAAGTTCAGCACAACCCCATATCATTACACATCTGGGAAAGTGCACTCAGAGTCCTGGGTAAGACACAGAAAAGAGAAAAGACAGATAGATGATAGAGTGGAGAAAATAAGTATTGAACACGTCAACATTTTTCTCACTAAAACATATTTCTGATGGAGCCATTGACCTAAGATTTTCACCAGATATCGGTAACAATTCAAGTAATCCATACATGCAAAGAAATCAAGGCAACTGTGTTTACAAACCAAGTTATATTTAATAAAGTGGGATGACACAGGGAATAATTATTGAACACATGAAGAAAAAGAGGTGCAAAAGGCATAGAAAGCCAAGAAACCAGCATAAATCCATCAGAATTTAGGAAGCCATCCCATCCCCCATCAGTGCAAATTAATTTCAGCTGGTTAAGTCCTGAATGATGGCCTTTAAAAAGGTCTGTGAATATCAGATTGTCACACCACCGGTTTTCGAATCATGAAAACCGGTACTACCTGTCTCATGGGTCGGGCCGCTGGCGACTAAACCAGCAACCCCGCCCTTCTGAGGGCGTGGAGGGTGAAAGTGGGCATCCTGGTAGAACTAAAATCAATATCTGTCACAGGTCTGTGGTGGACCACTCCCAGTTACACGGGGTGAGACTGGACATCCTGGCAGATAAGCACATCTGTTGCAAGGTCTGTGGTGGACATTTGCCAGTCGGTGCACTGACATGCACGACACAAAGAGCAGAGATAAACAAACCTATCATCTGGTCAGTCACTGCAACAGATACTGGAGTCAGTTTGTCTTGGCCTGTCCTTGCCACTGATAATACCTCTATCTGCCAAGAATGTGCTGCTAGTCCAGCAAAAACTAGCGGTACTCAAATACTTTGTAAGCAGTTTCATGAAATGGTCAGTCAGAGAGCAACTCATACCGGCTTGGGTGTCGCCTGGGTAAACAAGGTCAGGAGTTCCTGGCAGTGGAAGGCGAAGGACAGAGCTGCGTGGAGGAATCTGATCAGACCTAAATGAAACAGTCATTGTCGCCCCGACAGACTGCTATGATGATGATGAATATCAGATTGTCACACCACAAATAACTCATGATGGGTAGCAGCAAAGCGCTTTCTCTAGACCTTCGCAACCTTGTTGTTGCAAAACATAATGATGGTATTGGTTGCAGGTGCATTTCTAAACTGCTGAATGTTCCAGTGAGCACTGTTGGAGCCATCATTCGGCAGTGGAAAAAATATCATTTTACCATAAACCAGCCATGACCAGGAGCTCTTTGCAAGATTTCTAACAGAAGAGTCAAAAGAATAATCAGAAGAGTTATCCAAGAGCCAAAGACCACTAGTGGAGAGCTCCAGAAAAACCTGGAGTTGGCAGGTACTGCTGTTTCTAAGAAAACAGGTAATGCACTCAACCAACACAGGCTCTGTTTGCCCACACATCTCACAAGACTCCATTGCGGAAGAAAAAGCATGTTGAAGCTCGTTTAAAGTTTGCTGCACAACATTTGGGCAAGCCAGTAAGTAATTTTCGTCAGATGACACCAAAATTGAACTTTATGAATGCCACAACACAGCATGTTTGGAGGAGAAATGGCACTGCACATCAGCCCAAGAACACCATACCAGCAGTGAAGTTTGGAGGTGGGAGCACCATGGTGTGGGGATGTTTTTCAGCACATGGTACAAGCAGACTTCAAAAAAGTGAAGGAAAGATGAATGGACAAATGAACAGAAACATCCTTGATAAGAACCTGTTGCCATCTGCCAAGATGCTGAAGATGAAATGAGGGTGGTCATTTCAGCAAGACAATGATCCCAAACACACAGCCAAGGAAACTCAGCTTGCTCCAGAGAAGGAACTTGTTTTGTGAACGCAGTTGCCTTGATTTCTTTGTATGTACAGTCATGTGAAAAAATTAGGACACCCCATTAAATATTCAGTTCTTTATTAATAAATGTTCACATATCTATGTCTAACCTTGTTTTTGTTTTTATTTGCATTTTTTAACATTTATTTTAGCTATTTTAAGTGGGAATGAATATGGGGGTGTCCTAAAAAAGAAGGGGGTGTCCTAATTTATTCCTCACTATTTGCTGAGAACTACATTTTACAGAAAATTTGAAAAAGTATTTAATTCATTTTTAAATGTTTAGTTGTATTACATGAATCTCCCAGTACTTTTAACATTGATATTAAATTTCCATGTGTCTAAATATGTTTAAAAAAACAACAACACAGGCTTATTCAGGGTGTCCTAATTTTTTCACATGATTGTATGGATTACTTGGGTTGTTACTGATATCGGGTGAAAATCTCAGGTCAATGGCTCCATCATAAATATGTTTAATGAGAAAAATTTTGACATGTTCAATACTTATTTTCCCCGAGATAGATAGCTAGATACAGTAGTGTGAAAAAATGTTTGTCCCCTTCCTGAGTTCTCATTTTTTGTATGTTTGTCACACTTAAATGTTTCAGATCATCAAACAAATTTAAATATTAGACAAAGATAACACAAGTAAACACAAAATGCAGTTTTGAAATGAAGGTGTTTATTATTAAGGGTAAAAAAAAAATCCAAACCTACATGGCCCTGTGTGAAAAAGTGATTGCGCCCCCCCCCCAATTAAAACATAAATTAACTGTGGTTTATCACGTTTGGAAGGCTGAGTTTAATTTCTCTAGCCACGCCCAGGCCTGATTACTGCTACACCTGTTCTCAATCATGAAATCACTTACCTGCCTGACAAAGTGAAGTAGACCAAAAGATCCTCAAAAGCTAGACATCATGCTGCGAGCCAAAGAAATTCAGGAACAAAAGAGAAACAAAGTAATTGAGATCTATCAGTCTGCAAAAGGCTATAAAGCCATTTCTTAAGCTTTGGGACTCCAGCGAACCACAGTGAGAGCCATTATCCACAAATGGCGAAAACATGGAACAGTGGTGAACCTTCCCAGGAGTGGCCGGCCGAACAAAATTACCCCAAGAGTGCAGCGACGACTCATCCAAGAGGTCACAGAAGACCCGACAACAACATCCAAAGAACTGCAGGCCTCACTTGCCTCAGTTAAGGTCAGTGTTCATGACTCCACCATAAGAAAGTGACTTGGCAAAAATGGCCTGCATGGCAGAGTTCCAAGACGAAAACCACTGCAGAGCAAAAAGAACATAAAGGCTCATCTCAGTTTTGCCAGAATACATCTTGATGATCCCCAAGACTTTTGGGAAAACACTCTGTGGACTGGCAAGACAAAAGTTGAACTTTTTGGAAGGTGTGTGTCCCATTATATCTGGCATAAAAGTAACAGCATTTCAGAAAAGGAACACCATACCAACAGTAATATATGGCGCTGGTAAGGCGATGGTCTGGGGCTGTTTTGCTGCTTCAGGGCCTGGAAGACTTGCTGTGGTAAATGGGACCATGAATTTTGCTTTCTACCAAAAAATCCAGAAGGAGAATGTCCAGCCATCTGTTCCTGACCTCAAGCTGAAACGCACTTGGATTCTGCAGCAGAATAATGATCCAAAACACACTCGCAAGTCCACCTCCGAATGGCTTAAGAAAAACAAAATGAAGACTTTGAAGTAGCCTAGTCAATGTCCTGACCTGAATCCAAATGAGATGCTGTGACATGACCTTAAAAAGGCAGTTCATTCTTGAAAACCCTCCAGTGTGGCTTAATTACAGCAATTCTGCAAAGATGAATTGGCCAAAATTCCTCCATAGCGAAGACTCACTGCCAGCTATTGCAAACGCTTGATTGCAGTTGTTGCTGCTAAGAGTGGCCCAACCAGTTGTTAGGTTTAGGGGGCAATCACTTTTTCACACAGGGGCCATGTAGGTTTGGATTTTTTTTCCTTTAATAATAAACATCATTTAAAAACTAAATTTTGTGTTTACTTGTGTTATCTTTGTCAAATATTTAAATTTGTTTGATGATCTGAAACATTTAAGCGTGACAAACATACAAAAAAAATGAGAAATCAGGAAGGGGGCAAACACCTTTTCACACCATTGTAGATAGATATACTTTATTGATCCCAAACTGTGAAATTAACCATCAGTTGTGAAAAACGGATCTGAAAATGTATCAAAAGCAAAACATGAGCACTGGGAGAACTGAATACTGCAGGATTAAAACTTATGCTGGTCTCTCTGAGAGCAAAATATAGAAATGTTGGTGTGCAGCCAGTCACATAATGAAAAAGCTGAGGAAAAGATGCAAACATCAAAGACTGAGATTATTTTGATAGCAATGGGAACCAAGTCTGTTTTTAAAGCTCTTCCCATCACTCCCCTGCTTTTACTTCACCTCTAGCAAATTGTTTTGGTTTTATTTTGGCAAGATGGATGTAACTGGCTTAGCCTTCAAGAAGGCATCTCAACAATTCTTCCATTTTTTCCCCATTATGGAAAGTGTTTTTGTGTTTTTACTTCAACATATTTCTTATTTTAATTTATACTTAATATATTGGGCTCTTGCAGGGAAACGCTTATAAAGTTTAGGGAGGAAAGAAATTGTCCAGTCCAAAGAAGACCCACATTTGCCAGCCCCTTTATGCCTGACCTCAAATACATGAACTCAGAGCAGGTATTTAAGGGAAGAGCAACATGAAGACAATTTTTTTCATCTTCTGCTTACAAATGCATTTCGTATTTCTCTGCTACTCAAAAGGCATTAATGCTAATTTTTCAGGAGGCAGATAAGGTATATACTGTAGAATGGAATATTATTCCCAGTCAATTGCTATAAAACATTTTGGCCATCTATTGAGCATTTAATTCTGAAAATAATCCCCTCTTTACATTTCCTTTTTTAAAGAACCACAGGGCCTGCTTGACTTGCATCTCCCGCCTTCAATGTGCCAACAAGGAAGTAAAATGACTCCTCCAGACCTCCTCAACACTTCAATGGATTCACAGATGGGAAAGAAGAAGCGACAGAAATTGAGATCTTATAGAGCTTGAAAGGGTATTAAGACATATTCACTTACTTCATGTTTTTGTGAAATAGTTTTCTGTTTGACTGGCAACCCTGTTTTCAACAATGCAACTTTGTAAAAGACCCAGATTAAAGACCTGAGAGGCACACTAACAGTCATGCCTGCAGAAATTAAAACCTACCTGGAATTTGTTGTAGCTGTCAGAAAACAACCTCCAGCAGATGGGATAGATGACTCCTTGAGGTAGGTAAGACTTTAAGTGCAAAATGATTTATTCATAAGCTAAACATTCTAACTGTGATAAAGATTAGTGATGGGACAGCAGGCTCTGGAGCATCAAGGGTGCTCCAAGCTTGTCCACGAAGTATTTGGTGAAGTGCGTTTTGAGGCGTGTATTGCTGACATTGTGGGGGCACAGAGTGTGAGCATTTTCTCATACCCAAAGGGAGACAGGAGGAAACAGGAGAACAATGGAACGAGTGAGGTCGTCACCGGGGGGTTCAGACTGGACAGTAAGGACTGTGTGCCCCCCGGGAAAAGCTGAATGGAGACAACTAAACAAAGATGTGCCTTTCACCCCCTGCCGCACCAGGCTGGCACCTGAAGATGCAGGTGTGTGAATGTATTGTGGCAATACTTGCTCTGTGACGTGTATTTCAATGTCATGTTAATGTGCCTCACAGGTTTGGCCCTATACATAATGTATGAGGGTTGGAAATTCCAGGGCTCCATGCATGTTAATAAAGTTATAAAAGGAGAGTGCACAGGGACCTATGGGGCTTTTCAGCCTCCGCACTGCGGGTTTATAACTGTTTGATGATATGTTGTTAGTGAAAGAATAAAGTTCTGTGTCGTCCAGCTTGTGCCTCACCTGCATCCTTTTGCGACAGCATCATACCACGTGATTGGGTCAGGAAGCCATTCATGATTTTGCATGCAACATGAAATAAAGTGAGCAGTGATACACAATGAAAATCCCCGTCCCTCAAGTTTTGTGTTGTCAGTGTTTGTGTAAGGGATTTGTCACAGCCAATTTTCAGATGGATCTAGCACCAAAAGCACAGACTGTTTAAGAACAGTTTCATCTCATTTCTCCCAGTGATACATTTTTCACAAATAATGGATGTTTATTGTAACTGAAGTGATGGCCCAGTGGTAAATCCTGCAACTGAGAGGCTGGGGTTCAAGTCCCAGCTAGGTCACACTTGTAAAATTATTTGCAAGTTGAAGTGTTTCAAAGAGCTTGGATCATTATGCTGAAACACTATTGTGCCCTGCATGACAATAAGGACAGAGGTGAATTTACTGGGAGAGACAGAAACTTATCTACCCTACACTGTACTCATTGATATTTCTTAAAAGACAGCGCATTTATTGAAATGGAAAAAATACACATTAAACCAATAACGCCCTTGCAAAAATCTGCATATTTACTTTTTGTCGACTACATGGCCTAGTAGAGCAATGAAGTTTCACATGAGGCTTTGTCTATATGAACAATTTAAATGAAAAGCCTCAAGCCTTCAAGAACGCCTCATCTAACTGTCACTAAGTAGTAGCTTAGAGATAAAGCATCTGTCGTTTACCTGGGAAGCTGGGGTTCAAATCCCTGCTGGGCCATTTCTTATAATTTATTTTTATTTGCACAGTGAAGTGTCTGTTGTGTTTCAAAGACCTTGGATACAACAATAACACATCATTATGCTGAAGCACTATTGTGCCCTGCATGACAATAAAGACAGAGGTGAATGTACTGGGAGAGACAGAACCTTGTCTACCTTACACTGTACAAACTTGCAGTAGCCTTCATTTGCACACCTGCATCCTTTGTGCTCTAACAGCGTATACTCCAAAGCTGGAGAAATAAGTTAAAAAAAAGAAAAAAGAAATTGCCTTAGTCCAAAGACTGTTAAAAAGTTATTATTTCTTAATAAAAATGGGTAAGTAGCACAAGCACATTCACTTGTAGTCACCTCAGTTTTATTATTTCTTTTTTCCCTTATGATAATTGATATTTCTTAAAAGATGGTGCATTTATTGAAATGAAAAAGTACACATTAAACCAATAATGCCCTTGTAAAAATCTGCATGTTGTATACATTTTGTCCACTAGATGGCTTAGTAGAGAAAATGAAGTTTTATATGAGGCCTTGTCTATATGAGCTATTTTGATGAAAGGCCTCAAATCCTCTAGAAAGCCTCATCTGGCCATCACTAATAAAGATACCGGAGGGAGAATACTGAAATGTCCCAACAATGGACAACAGAAAATGCCAACTTGAATAGGGAGCAAATAATTAGCTTAACACACAACAGCTGAGACTAATCAAGGGTAACTGAAAACACACATGCGCGGCTAGGACTGAAACAAGAAACGAAGGGTAAACCATTAAACTAATGATAACAGAATGATAATAGAAGCTCTACCAACTGAGCCACCAGAGTGGTCGCTCTGTTGGTAGAGCATCCGCCCCACACCCGGGAGGCAGGGGTTCAAATTCCGGCTGGGTCATACTGAAGACCATATAAAAGTGGAACTTCCTGCCGTCCAGCTTGGTGCTCAGCAATAATGGAATGGAGGAGGGAAATCTGTGGCGGTGCCTTGCATGGCAGCGGCCCTCTGATTTTGCACAGGGGTGTGTGTGTGATTGACACTGTAGATAGGTAAAGCACAATCTCGTTCTACTGTACATGATTGGTTGTACGGTTGAATGACAATAAGGGTGATTTTAAAGATGCAAACATCAAAAACAATAGAGAGCCTGGACAGGGTATGAAACCATGTCCAGATATCACAGTAGCCTAATTATTTGAGGTGTGACTTGGAACAGAAACTCAAAAACAGCACTGCAAGACCGCCCTACTGCTGCCATTGCATAGCGTCCTCTGCCAGTGCTGGAAGGAAGGTGCCGTACCACAGGACATGAGGGACGCCAAGATCATCACCCTCTACAAAAACAAAGGGGAGAGAAGCGACTGCAACAACTACAGGGGCATCTCCCTCCTCAGCGTTGTTGGCAAAGTCTACGCACGAGTTGTTCTCGTTCGTCTACAGAAGCTTGCCGAACGTGTCTACCCTGAGTCTCAGTGTGGCTTCCGCGCTGAGCGATCGACGGTAGACATGATATTCTCCATCCGCCAACTCCAGGAGAAATGCAGAGAACAGAACATGCCCCTGTACGTCGCCTTCATTGACCTCACCAAAGCGTTCGATCTGGTCAGCAGAGAGGGCCTTTTCAAGATCCTGCCAAAGATAGGATGCCCACCAAAGTTGCAAAGCCTTATCGAATCGTTTCACACCAACATGCAGGGGATAGTGCAGCACGACGGCAACGTCTCAGAGCCTTTTCAACATACGCAGCGGAGTGAAACAGGGCTGTGTACTTGCGCCAACCCTCTTTGGGATTTTTTTTGCTATGCTCCTGAGGCATGCTTTCAGCACAGCAACAGAGGGAATCTACCTGCACACAATAATAATTAAAGTTTACCAACCAGAGAATCAAACAACCACTGAATTTGACATTTGATACCACTGCTAAAACAGCACTGCTAAAACATTACAGGTACACTGTTATGGTAATGGTGGGCAACCTCTGAAATGTCTTTAAGCCAGTATCTCATGGAGAGGCGAATGCTGAGGAAGGCTCACAAACACTGCAGTCATTGGGGTTTTGTCGGGGTTTGTAAAGTTTGCACATTTTTTTTTACTGTGGCAAACAGTTTTTTCTTGTCTCCACAAGAAAAACTGTTTCTGTGACAGTGAAAAACTGTTTGCCACATAAAAATTGTTGTGTTGTGGGGGACCCAGACATTACATTCTCCACTCAGACTGAATGGCACAGAAGGAGACGCTAAAACGCTGTTAAACGGATATGCAGGACAGACTGTGGTTTTCTCCATAGGACCGCATGATAATACGCATTCTCCTCTGGACTGCATAACAATGCGCCGACAAGCTGGGTGACAAAGGGAATTGTAATTGTAAGTGTATGTATTGTAATGTGAACCCCCCAGGTCGCTAGGCGAGAATGTAAGGTATAAAAGAGAGATGCCAGCAACCTGGGTTCTTCTTCTTGTTGACTGATGGATAGAGAGAGAGAATAAAGTCTACTCTGCTCCAGCTCACTGCCTCACCTGCTCATTCCTCTCTCTACACTGGTGACCTTTGACGTATAATGGAACTCGAGGTAAATACCCCGGAGACGACCCAGATGGGAGATGCTGGAGGCGCCAGCACCGCGTGCGCTGTTTCGGTCAAGCTCCCAGACTTTTGGCTACATGACCCGAAGTCTTGGTTCCTCCACACCGAGGCCCAGTTTGCGCTCAGTGGAGTGACAGTGGATGACACCAAATACTACTACGTGGTTGCAGTGCTGGACGCACGCACAACACAGCAGGTGGCAAGCCTGCTCCAATGGCCCCCAGCCCATAACAAATACTAGAAAAGCACTCGGAGAGCGCAGACCTCCGCCAAGCGGCACAGTTCCCCCCATACAGTCTTCAGATTCCTTGATCATGAAAACATATGACAAGCAGTGGTTCAGTAGTTATTCACGAAAATGGCATTTTCCGTAATGGTGGCCACAGTTCCTCCCATAGAGTGTTTGTGTGTACGTTTTCAGATTCCTTGACCATGAAAAGATATGACTAGCAATTGGATTGACAATGATAGGATTAGTGGTTCAGTAGTTATTCACGAAAATGGCATTTTCCGTAATGGCGGGCACAGTTCCTCCCATACAGTGTTTGTGTGTACGTTTTGAGATTCCTTGACCATGAAAACATATGACTAGCAATTGGATTGACAATGATAGGATTAGTGGTTCAGTAGTTATTCACGAGAATGGCATTTTCCATAATGGCGGCCACAGTTCCTCCCATACAGTGTTTTTGTGTACGTTTTCAGATTCCTTGACCATGAAAACATATGACTAGCAATTGGATTGACAATGATAGGATTAGTGGTTCAGTAGTTATTCACGAAAATGGCATTCTCCGTAATGGCGGCCACAGTTCCCCCCATAGAGTGTTTGTGTGTACGTTTTCAGATTCCTTGACCATGAAAACATATGACTAGCAATTGGATTGACAATGATAGGATTAGTAGTTCAGTAGTTATTCACGAAAATGGCATTTTCCGTAATGGCGGCCACAGTTCCCCCCATAGAGTGTTTGTGTGTACGTTTTCAGATTCCTTGACCATGAAAACATATGACAAGCAACTGGATTGACAATGATAGGAGTAGTGGTTCAGTAGTTATTCACGAAAATGGCCTTTTTTCGTAATGGCGGTTTAGCGCCACAGTTCCCCCCATACAGTGTTTGTGTGTACGTTTTCAGATTCCTTGACCATGAAAACATATGACAAGCAATTGGATTCACAATGATAGGATGAGTGGTTCAGTAGTTATTCTTGAAAATGGCCTTTTCCATAATGGCGGCCACAGTTCCCCCCATACAGTGTTTGTGTGTACGTTTTCAGATTCATTGACCATGAAAATATATGACTAGCAATTGGATTGACAATGATAGGATTAGTGGTTCAGTAGTTATTGAGGAAAATGGCATTTTTCGTAATGGCGGTTTAGCGCCACAGTTCGCCCCATACAGTGTTTGTATGTACACTTTCAGATTCCTTGACCGTGAAAACATATGACTAGCAATTGGATTCACAACAATTGGATTGACAATGATAGGATTAGTGGTTTAGTAGTTATTCACGAAAATGACATTTTGCGTAATGGCGGTTTTCTTGTGGACGGTGATCCGGATCACCACCAAAATGTAATCATCTGTAGGATACCCCATTTCTGACAATCTGTGAAAATTTCACGAAAATCCGTCCATAACTTTTTGAGTTATCTTGCTAACAGACAAACAAACAGACAAACAGACAAACAAACAAACAGACAAACAAACAAACAGACAAACCAACGCCGATGATCACATAACCTCCCCCTTTGGCGGAGGTAATAATGACGCTCTCAAGACCATGCTGACCCAGCGCTACATGCTCTCGGACTGCGAGAGAGCGGAAAGGCTCCTGACATACTCTGAGTTGGGAGACGGGTCAGCGGTCAAATTAATGGAGAAGATGTTGGCGTTGATGGGCACAGATGATGGGCATTTCCTCTTTGCCCACCTTTTCCTCCGGAATCTTCCGACAGCGGCCAGAGCGGTCCTTGCCAATTTGCCGCTGCTGGCCACGCGCAACTACCAGGTGCTGGCACAAGAGGCAGATCGGATTATCCTGGCAATCAGAACCTTCGCTGTGAACACAGCAGCATTGGAACCCAGAGAGACGGCCAGCGAAGGCAAGGAGCCAGCGACTGTGGCCACAGCGGAGGCCAAGAAGCACCAGAGGGACACACTCTGCTTCTACCACCGCTGCTTTGGAGAAGACGCACGCCGATGCGTGCCACCGTGCCAGTTCAAGTGCTCAGGAAACACCAGGGCCGGCAGTTGGTAGCAGCTGCGACTGCCGGTGACACAAACAAGCTGCTCTATGTGACGGACTCACGCTCGGGGAGATGGTTCCTTGTGGACTCCGGCTCCCAAAGGAGCCTCATCCTGCCATCCTATGCAGACCGGCTGGCGGGAAGTACCGGCCCCGAGCTGTTAGCCGCAAATGGCTCAGACATTAAGACTTTTGGTGAGAGGACACTAACTATATCCTTGCATGGCCATACATACCAATGGACATTTGTCATAGCGGCATGTAACTTCCCCATTTTGGGCACAGATATTTTGTGTGCACACAGACTATTAGTCGATGTGGCTAACAGACGCCTGATTAACACAATGTCTTTTGATTATCTGCCCTGTACAGCTAGAGGAGCCAGGTCCACAACACTAGCCAATGTCACAGCTCCAAGTGGGTAAGTTCCACACACTATTCACCTAGTTCCCAGCACTCACAGTTCCAACGTTTTCAGCGGCCGTCACTAAACATAGGGTGGAACACTTCATTACCACCACGGGGCCACCTGTTTTTGCACGACCTCGGCGCCTGGACGCAGCTAAACTGGCCAGTGTGCGAGAGGAGTTCGCCAACTTGGAAAGGTTGGGCATCATCAGGCGCTCAAACAGCCCATAGACATCCCCGCTACATATGGTGCCTAAAGCCGAGGGATCGTGGCGACCATGCAGAGATTTCTGCAGATTAAACAATGCCACAGCGCACGATCGCTACCCAATCCCCCATATTCAGGATTTTTCCGTCCACCTCACCGGGGCACACATTTTTTCCAGGGTGGACCTGGTCTGCGGTTACCACCAGGTCCTGGTGCGTGTGGAAGACATACCCAAAATGGCAGTAATAACCCCGTTTGGTCTTTTTGAGTTCTTACGCATGCCTTTTGGGTTAAAAGGCGCAGACATTCCAACGCATGATGGATGCGGTGCTGCGTGATCTGCCGTTTGTGTTCGTCTACTTGGACAACATCCTGGTGGCCAGCGCGTCCGAGGACGAACACATAGCCCACCTCAGGATGGTTTTCCAGGGGTTGGAAGAGCACGGGTTAATAATCGACCCGGCAAAGTGCCAGTTTGGGGTTACGGTAATCGATTTTTTGGGCCACCGCATCTCACTGGAGGGCACAATACCCTTACTGGACAAAGTGCGCGCAGTGGCAGATTTTTCCCGGCCTCAGACAGTCAGGGAGCTGCAGGAATTTTTGGGAATGGTCAACTTTTACAACCATTTCCTCCCCCGCACAGCCCAGCTCATGCAGCCGTTGTACACCACGCTTAAGAAACGGAAATCGGCGGACAGAGTCAACTGGACTCCTGAGTGAGAGCAGATGTTTTCCAAGGCCAAAACAGCTCTAGTGAATGCCGCGCTACTGGTGCACCTGGACCCGGCAGCTCAGATAGCGCTCACTACCGATGCATCAGACGTGGCCATAGGGGCCGACATGGAGCAGTGCGTCGTGGGTTCTTGGCAGCCGCTCGCCTTTTTTTAGCAGGTCTTTGCATGACAATGAGCATAAATACAGCGCGTTCGACAGGGAGTTACTGGCTCTCCACCTGGCCATACGCCACTTCCAGTTCTGGCTGGAAGGGCGCAGCTTCACTGCGTTTGTGGACCACAAGCTGCTAAAATACGCTATGGCCAAGGTTTCGGAACCATGGTCAGCCCGGCAGCAGAGACAGCTGGCCGCGATTTCGGAGTTTACGGCCGACATTCAGCATGTGGTCAGTAAACTCAACGTGGTGGCAGACTGCCTCTTGCACGCACTAGTGGCCCGAGTCTACATAGGGATAGATTACACGGCCATGGCTGCCGAGCAGATCGGCGATGTGGATGTTTGCGCGCTCCAGTCTGGACCAACAGGGTTAAGGCTGGAGAGCAGAGTACTGCTAGATGGGGGCCCCCCCATAATCTGCGATGTCTCCACAGGCCACCTGTGCCCGGTGGTCCCATGCGCTTGGCGCCGCCGCATTTTCAAGTCGGTTCACTCCCTGGTGCACCCAGGAGTGCGCGCGTCAGTCAAAATGGTGGGTGCAAAGTTCGTCTGGCCGAGCCTGCGCAAACAGGTGAAAGAGTGGGCTGCAGCCTGCGTAGCATGCCAACGAGCCAAGGTGCACAGGCACACAAAGGCCCCCCTTGAGCCATTCCATGTCCCGGCTAAGAGGTTCGACCACGTTCACGTGGACCTCGTGGGCCCCCTCCCGCCATCGCAGGGTTTCACGCACCTCCTGACAGTGGTGGATCGCACCATGTGCTGGCCCGAGGCGGTGCCGCTAGCTTCCACCGCGTCCGCAGAAGTTGCACACGCTTTTTTTTTGATGACATGGGTCACAATTCATTGCATGATCGCGTGCAACCCCCAGGCCAATAGGTTATGGGAGCGTTTCCATAGGTTGCTTAAAGCAGCGCTCAGGGCTTCATTTATGGATGCAAATTGGGTGGACCGGTTGCCGTGGGTTCTATTAGGGTTGCGTTCAGCACCGAAGGAGGATTTGGCTGCCTCCCCAGCAGAGCTTGTTTTTTCCCAGCCGCTGCGGCTCCCCGGAGAATTTTTGCCTGACAACCCCGCGCCGAACACTGATCCATCCCCGCCGAACACTGATCCATCCCTGCCTTCACTACATAGCACAGAGGCAGGGATGGTACCCGGCCCAGCCCACCACTGTTTTCCCTGCGCTTTCGAGCCAAGGACCTTGAAGGATGCGTTGTTCGTGTTTGTCAGGCACGATACCCACCGGACCCTGTTGCGCCCGCCCTACGACGGCCCATTCAGAGTGTTGGAACCTGGGGATAAACATTTTGCATTAGACTTGGGGGGACGCAGAGAAACAATCTGTATAGACAGGCTTAAGCTCACCTTTGTATTAGCAGACGAGCAGATGGTGTTAGCCCGAGCTCCTCAGCGTGGATGATCCCCATTGAGAACTCTCCAGGTAAATGACTCGTCAGCTCAGTCACAAAGGCATGGTGAAGATGTGTTTCCCCCCCAACCCCCTATTGTTCCCCCACAGACGGACGCGCCTTCAGGAGTGCCTCACTGGCACAGCAGCGCCTCGGAACTGGTGACCCCCCATTATAGTCACTATGGACGTCGGCTGAAGCCCACAGGACATGAGGGTTAAGGCCCAGTCTGAGTTTTCGGGGGGGGGGGGGACCCAGACATTACATTCTCCACTCAGACTGAATGGCACAGGAGGAGGCGCTAAAAAGCTGTTAAACGGATATGCAGGACAGACTGTGGTTTTCTCCATAGGACCGCATGATAATACGCATTCTCCTCCGGACTGCATAATAATGCGCCGATAGGCTGGGTGACAAAGGGAATTGTAATTGTAAGTGTATGTATTGCAATGTGAACCCCCCAGGCCGCTAGGCGAGAATGTAAGGTATAAAAGAGAGATGCCAGCGACCTGGGTTCTTCTTCTTGTTGACTGATGGATAGAGAGAGAGGGAATAATGTCTACTCTGCTCCAGCTCACTGCTTCGCCTGCTCATTCCTCTCTCTACAGTGCAAATTTTATGAACCCTGACAATCGCAACATTTATTCCTCAGCATTTGCTGTTCCATCAAATATAAGACTGGATTTGTTCCTTCGAAATGTGAAAAAACATGGAATCATTGAAATAAAAAAAACTGAAGAACTTGAGTATTTTTAAATGGTCAAGTTTTTTAAAAAAAACTTGTGATTATAAATGTTATTATTAAATATAAAACACTTAAAATTCATTTTCAATGATTTAAAAAAACTATTTGAAACAACTAGATTTTAACCAACTTAAAAACTTGTATTTATTTTAAGAATTAAGCAAGCTGTAATCAAAAATACCTTATCCTGTAGAGGACAAGGTTAGTGGGTAAAGCTTTCATTAGAAGTTATAATTTAAAACACTAATGCAAGAAGTTGCTCTTTTTTTATTGCACAATTACAGAGTTGTTACTGAGATGCATCTAGAAAGTATGCTTGACAATAATGTATGTTATATATATGCAAATGGAGGATTTTAACAGTAGTACATCGGAATACAACAAGAGTATCTTACAGTATATCATATTACTTTTCTCAAGAACCAATATATGGTGAGTTACCTGTAAAAATGAGTGTCTAAACTTGATGACTGTAGGTTATTTAAACTATAGTATAGCACGTATTGGTACAGCAAGCCTCTGCAAACAGTTGACTTCTGAGTCCATCACTCTCTCACTCACACCTGAGCTTAATTGTCATTTAAAAGCTTTGCAGCCCCCGCAGCATGAACTTCTCAGATTGTGCCTTCATGACCATAGGACATCACAATCACCACACAGATGGCATTTCTTTATTAAACCAATTCCAAAGTAAAGAAATGAAAACTAAATTAAGGAAAGGAAAAAGATCCATGATATCCAAACAGTAGGAATGTAGATTCACCAGTAAATCGACAGCTTTGCTTCAGAGCTGAGCTCCCTCTTCACCACAACAGACCGGTACAGCATCTGCACTGCAGAGGCTGGTCCGATCCGTCTGTCAATCTCTCGCTCCATTCTCCCCTCACTTGTGAATGAGACCCCGAGAAACTTAAACTCCTTCACTTGGGGCAGGAGTTTGTCCCCAACCCAGAGAGGACAATCCACCTTTTTCCAGCTGAGGACCATGGACTCGAACTTAGAGGTGCTGATTCTCATCCCAGCTGCTTCATACTCAGCAGCAAACCATCCCAACAAGGTCTGTAGGTCATTGGTTGATAAAACCAACAGGACAACATCATCTGCAAACAGCAGAGATGAGATCCTGTGGTCACCAAGCATGACACCCTCCGATCCTTGGTTGTGCCTAGATATCTTGTCCATAAAAATTATGAACAGGATTGGTGACAAAGGGCAGCCCTGGTGGAGTCCAACTCTCACAACAAGTTTGACTGGTTGTTGGCAATATGAACCAAACTCTTGCAACGGTTGTATAGGGACCGGATAGCTCGTAACAATGAGCCTGATACCCTATACTCTCGCAGCACCCCCACAAGAGACCATGAGGGATGCGGTTGAATGCTTTCTTCAAGTCCATAAAACATATGTGGACTGGTTGGCCAAACTCCCACAAACCCTTGAGGATTCTTGAGAGGGTAAAGAGTTGATCCGATGTGCCACGGCCAGGATGAAAACCACATTGCTGCTCCTGGATCCGAGGTTTGACCAGCAGTCAGATTCTTCTCTCCAGTACCCTGGCATAGATCTTCCCAGGGAGGCTGAGAAGTGTGATCCCCCTAAAGCTGGAACACACCCTCTGGTTCCCCTTTTTAAAAAGAGGAACCATCACCCCAGTTTGCCATTCCAAAGACACTGTCCCCGACCTCCACGCAACATTACAGAGGCGTGTCAACCATGACAGCCCTACAGCATCCAGGGCCTTGAGGTACTTGGGGTGAATCTCGTCCACCCCCAGGGCCTGGCTACCAAAGAGTTTTTTAACTACTTCAGCAACCTCAGTCCCTGTGATGGGTGAGTTTTCCCCCTCGTCCTCAAGCCCTGCTTCCTCTGTGGAAGGCATGTCAGTGGGATTGAGGAGATCCTCAAAGTATTCCTTACACCGCCCGATGATGTCCTCAGTCAAAGTCAGCAGTACCTCATCCGCCTCATACACAGTGTGGACTGTGGACTACACTCCACTTGGCCTGCTGGTACACCTCAACTGCTTCCGGAGTCACACAAGCCAACCAATCTCAATAGGGCTCCTTCGTTAGCTTGATGGCCCCCCTCACCACTGGTGTCCACCACTTGGTTTGGGAGTTGCCACCACAAGATACACCAACAACCTTGCGGTCACAGCTCTGGGCAGCTGCTTAAACAATGTAGGTGGAGAACACGGCCCATTCAGACTCCATGTCCCCAGACTTCCTCAGAATGTGGTTGAAGTTCTTCCGGAGGTGGGAGTTGAAGACCCCCAGGTTTCACTGTCGTTGCCCACATGTGCATTCAAGTCCCCCAGTAGGACAATGGAGTCTCCAAGAGAAGCACTCTCCAGCACCCCAGTCAGAGACTCCAAAAAGGGTTGTTACTCTGAACCATCATTTGGTGCATAGGTACAAATGATGGTCAGGACTCGTTTCCTAACCTGAAGGTGCGGGGAAACTACCCTTTCACCCACTGGGGAGAACTCCAACGTCGAGGGAGCAATGCGGGTGGATACAAGAATACCCACCCCTGCCCATTGCCTCTCACCCGTGGCAACTCCAGAGTATGCCAAGCTCCAGCCCTTCTACAGGAAACTGCTTCCTAAACTGGAGCTGTGCATTGAGGTGAGCCCAACTAATCTGCCGGTATCTCTTAACCTCATGCACCAGCTGAAGGGCCTTCCGCTACCAGAGAAGTGATGTTCCACATCCCAAAAAACAGTTTCGAAAGCTGGGGATCAGACCAACAAGGTCTCTGCCTTCACTTGCCACCTGATCTGCATAGCACCGGACCTCCATGGTCCGTCCTGCAGATGGTGAGCCCACTGGAGGGCGGAGCCATGTAACTCCTTCGGGCTGAGCCTGGCCAGGTCCCATGGGCAGAAACCCAGCCACCAGGCACTAGTCATCGAGCCCCTTCTCCAGGCCTGGCTCCAGGGCGAGGCCCCGGCAACCCCATACCGGGCGGGGTACACTGAATCCTTGATTTTTTTTATTCATCATGGAAGTCTGTTGGATCACTCTTAGTCTGGCCCTTCACCCATGACCAGTTTGTCTTGGGAGACCCTACCAGAGGCAAATTGCCCTGGACAACATAGCTCCTGGTATCACTAGGGCACCCCCCCCCCCACCACCACCACCACCACATTAAGGTGGTGATCTGTGGGGGAGACCCCAGCTACATGGCCACAATAGTCCGATAACTAGGAGTAATCAGATAATGATAATTAGTTTTGACATGTTTACATGCACTAAAAAATGGATTATTGGACAATAAACTATGTGTGTTTATGTAATTTCACTTTATGTAACACAATAATTGCCTTTTATCTGATTATTGTTTTTACATGGCTACTTTAATAGTCAGATAACTCCAGAAATCCTATTACAAACAGTTTATTACTGTGCATGTAAACACGGCCATGGCCTTGCGCGTGACCGTCATCCATGGAGTTTGGATTTTGGAAGCACCCAGCCTGCCCGCGTGACTGCTCCAGTCTGCAGGCAGAGTGTCTCTCTCGTGTTGATGTCTGAGATAAGCATGAGCTTATTAAAGTATTTTAAACACGGAAAAAAGCAGAAGAGGTATGTAATCAGTGGAGGCATTAACATGGTTTTAACCCGCTGGTAACGGGAACAATAATAAAGAGTTGCTTAGCTAACAAGTGTGATGAGGCTTCATATGCAGAGAAAGGCAAGAGTGACTAATGAATTGCTGAGGATTTACTTCACCAGCTACTACAATATTAACTAATTTATGTTCATTATTACGTACCTGGCAAGTTAAGATAAGTGAAATTCACGAAGTCAATGACTTTAATCCGTCAACAGCCTTCAGACAAACTAAACCCGCCAACATTTGGATTTCAAAATAAGGGAGGTTTTTCTTGGTGTCTGGGTGGTGAGGAAATTTCTAAAAATGTATAAATATATAGAAATATTATAACATAAATAACTGCATCTTTGGTCATTTAAGTTAATTTATTTCATTAAATACAATTTTATTAATTTTTTTTCTTTGAAATCATAGTTAAATTATTGCTCTGTTCTGGCTCTGCAAAATTATGGTCAAGAGTGTAAATTGTATGAGCAACAAAAGTCAAAACAATCTGTTTCAAATTTATTTAAAAAAATGGAAATTTTGTAAAAAACAGTCAAAAAAATAGCTATAAAACAATCCACAAGTTTATAATAAAGTTTCTAATGAACAAGAAAAGTCAGTTTTACAAGAGGAAATTACAAATGAGGAAAATGGTTTCAAATTTAGATAAATTTACAGAGAAAAGTAGAAAACTATTAGAAAATTGTTATAAATTTTGAGAAAAACATCAAACCTTCAAGATTGAAGTCATTACTCAAGTTTTTAAGTGGGTGCTCTTTGTACCCTTAACTCAGCTAGAAATATTTGGTCGTCTACTTTTAATTATTAATTTTATAGCACTGCTTTTACATGAGTAGTATTTCTGGCTACCGCACCCACCTCTGATCATATAATTTAGGTATGCATAAGTAAATTACTATTATGAATGTTTTTTTACCCCTTCCCTTTCCTATTCTTTCTCAGTGGAATAAAGAAGCATTAGAATAAAAATAAAAAAAAATACATATATTTTTGTCATTTACGTAAACCATGACAAAAAATCCTGGAGGACCAAATGTGACACTTGGTATTTTCTAACCTGTTTGTATACCACAGAGAGGGAACCTGAATTAGATAGGACTCAGAGAGGAAAAGATGAGATGAGCCAAGGAGAGGAAAGTATTCAGGCAGAGGGTCTAGGGGCCCCATGTACAAAGACTTGCATAGATTTCCTACTGAAAGATGACACACGTTTAAATCAAGAAAATGCAATAAGCAAAAAAAAAATAAAAAAAAAATCCAGACGTATGAAACCGTCCATACGCAGGAATCCAAGCACATTTCCTTTGTACATACCGATCTACTTGAAATTAAATGCACGTGAGGAAATACTGGACTCCTCCCTTGACACGCTTCCATTGAATATGCAAATAGGTATGCAAACAGATAAATGCAAGCCCAGTACATTTGATTCTCCTGTATCCACGATCAAAAATAATGGATTTAATGAAATTTCATGGAATGTGAGTTGCAGGTGCTTCGGAAAGAGGTAGTGGCATGTAAAAACATTTTGTTTAGCATGCTGTCCTCCGGTATTAACACTGGATACAGGTAATTCAATAGCCTGCTCATAGCCCTATAAGATTAGTTTATTGTTTCATTTATTCAGACAGGGATAAGAAAGAGAAGTTTATTTAACTTTGACATATTCAGACTGGCATCTGCAGTCATCCTCAGAAGAGTCAGCTGATCACTGTGATGTGTAGTGTGTATAGCTCAGTGGTTGTGGTGCCAGATTTCAAAGCAAAGTTTGCAAGTACAAAACCAGCTGTGATGTCTTTTGGGGACCACAATGGAAATAAGTGTGCACACGCTCTTGTGTCATCCCATTGTTTTTAAATGTATGTTGTATCTTTTATACAATGTTGTTTTAAACGATGAATCAATTAATCAATCAATTTGTGACCAGCCGGGTGGATCAGCTGGTTGAATAAAGGAAAACAGTCATGAAAATAAGACAGTATGAACCTATTTAGTGGGCAGCCACAGTCACCTGTCAGCTGAAAGCAGATCATATTAGACTTGGCAAGTACATATTTTATGTCTAAAATGCAAATTTCATCCTTTATAGTTATATACAACTTACATGGATTACAAACTAAATGAATGAAGTGCCCCAGGGAAAGGGTGAGACTGTTGCACTTCAGACTTTATGCATGTGTTTATTGACAAAACTACTGTACACACGGAGGCTATTGGGGAATTGGTAGAATGCTGTGAAACTCTAGTTTAATCAGCAAAAAAAAGAAAGTCACTTAATCAACTCACTGAGCTGCAATGAAACCTTGAAGACAGGGTGATATTTGGGGCACACAGGCACGTCCCACAAGGACTGGCTGTGGAAACCTAAACTGGCTGACAAGCCAGTCATCAGTCATGACCCTGGGCCAGAAAATCTTCTGTCTCTAAAATACCCTTTCTCTTCTCACTGCGCGATTTGCAATATCCTCTAATCCTCTGTTGTTAGAGGCATTTTCTGCACTTCTTTGCGCTTGCTTTTATATCCACTCATCTAATTGCGCACACTTGGATGTTTATTCATCATGTGTCTCTGGTGTGTACAATAATTTTCACGTCATTATCAGTCTCCCAACATCACCTCTAAGTGTTGCCAACAGACCAATATCAGTCGAAACGTACGTACACTAGCCATGAAGTTGGTGTGGGGCTGCACATATTTCCACGGTCATTTCATTCTTGATCTCTGAAAGTTTCCATGGAAAAGGAAGTTATTGAGACATTGACTGTTGCTGGCTTTTGTTTCAATAAATTGTTTGAGATGAGGAAATCACCACTGCATGCTTTGACTTAAATGCCCTACTTTCATGATATCACCGTAGCGTGAACTTTTTATATTTTCCATAAATTTCACCCGAAAGCCAAATATCCCTAACTTTTTGTAAGTAGTGTAACTGGTTATAGGAAAATCTGGTGTCTCCACAGATACTGAATCACCACATCACCACACCTCCTGCCTTGTTAGGTTAAATGAGTGCTTGAACTGTCTGCCACCTGTTACCAATCAAGCTAACACCTGCCTTGTAAAACACCCGATGGATCCTTGCTGAGAGTAGTTAAGCTTTTAAACTTAAGCTTGTGGTAAACTGATGAAGCCTGGGGACAAAGAGAACTCCAGTCACAATAAAAAACAAACAGATTTTGGTGCTTACCAGGTTTTTGGAGAAAAGGGAAAGTTAGGAAGATAGTTATAGACAGGGGTGCATATAACTTTTTTGTTCTTGTTCTCAGGGAAGAACCTGCTTGGTCCTCATTTTTTTCCTTGACCCACCTGACAAAGTAGAGGAATGTGTGGATAGCGTAACACATATTTTAATACCAACTGAAAATCAATGAAAGCATTACAACAAAATGTCTGTTCTTTAAAGCTCCATAGTATGTAACTCTCTAATGAAATGACTGTGCTTCAAGCATTGAAAACTACAGTAAATGTACAACTGTCTGATTTTCAAACGATGAAAACCAAATGAAATGACAGCTTTTTAAGCACCGATAAAAGTTATTGCTATGTAAGAGCACGGAATGATTCTCGAGAATGATAAGCTGTCTCAATGTTAACTTCAAGCCTTTTGCTGTGTGGTATCTGTGCTGAAGACTCTGCACCCCAAGGACCTGAACAGCTACAGATCAGTGGCTCTCACATCACACCTAATAAAGACCCTGGAGACGGTGCTCCTCACTCATCTCCGCCCCCTGATGGGACCAGCGACGGACTCACTTCAGTTTGTCTACCAACATGGCATCGGGGTGGAGGATGCAGTGATCTTCCTCCTACATCGTTCCCTGTCCCACCTGGAGAAGCCTGGGAGCATTGTGAGGATCATGTTCTTTGATTTCTTCAGTGCTTTCAACACCATCCAACCAGTGATCCTGAGGGACAAGCTGCTGTGTTCAGGGGTGGACCAGCACCTGTCATCGTGGATCCTGGACTACGTCACAGACCGACTACAGTTCATGAGAACCCAGGAGTGTGTGTCTGACACCATCATCTGCAGTATGGGGGCCCCCAGGGAACAGTTGTGGCTCCCTTCTTGTTCACCCTCTACACTGCTGACTTTTCACACAACACCCCACACTGCCATCTACAGAAGTTCTCTGATGACTCTGCGATTGTCAGCCTCATCTCCGATGGGGATGATAGAGAGTACAGAGGACTTATCCAGGACTTTGTGGACTAGTGCCTGCGGAACTGCCTCCAGATCAATGCGAGGAAAACCAAGGAACTGGTGGTGACTGTCACAGGCATGGACAACCCCCCACAGCACCGGTAAACATCCAGGGAACAGACATTGAGGTGGTAACATCTTACAAGTAACTGAGTGTTCACCTGAACAATAAACTGGACTGGTCACACAACACCAATACGATCTACAAGAAGGGGCAGCACATGCTGTTCCTCCTGACGAGACTCAGGTCTTTTGGAGTGTAAGGAACAATCCTGAAGACCTTTTACGATTCGGTGGTGGCATCAGCCACATTTGGAGTGGTCTGCTGGGGTAGAGGCATCATGGCAGCTGACAGGAAGAGACTGAACAGGCAGATCAAAAAAGCCAGCTCTGTTCTGGGGCGACGCCTCGACCCAGTGGAGGAGATAGGAGAGAGGAGGATAGTGGCTAAGCTGTCATCTCTGATGGAGTCTGAGTTCCACCCCATGCGGGACACGCTGAATGCACTGAAGAGCTCATTTAACAGTAGGCTGTGCCATCCTTGGCGCTCAAGGGAGAGGTTCCGCAGGTCCTTCCTACCTACGGCTGTCAGATTTTATAATCTAACTGGTGCTGCTCGTAGAGGTCATATTAAATGTACTAAACATTACAACTTTGGACAATAGAGATCGTCCCCTCCAATACACAACTAAGACAATTACAATTATTATCGAGGGTGGCAACAACACTGTTCATTCAAATGTGAAATACAGTATATTGTCTGAGTCCATATTTATATTTTGCTGTTTAATTTAACTAACTGTAATGCTGTTGATACCATCTGGTTGCAATGCTCCTGCACTGTGTATATAACTGTGTACATATGTATATTTATTTATTGCTTTGGCTAACCAATTCTTATCTTATTATCTTATTCACTATTGCTCTGAGTGCTGCTGTCCCTGTGCTGCTGCAATCCTGGAATTTCCCCATTGTGGGACAAATAAAGGCTTATCTTATCTTGAGAAGTGGAATATTCTCCTCATATGAATGCATAGGACGTGCATGTTTCGCTTTGTGAAAGGCCAGCAGAAAAATATTACTCAGTGCTTGATGCTGTTCTTCATTCAGTTTGTCTTGCCATCTGTCAAGTGGACCACTGGGCCTATGGCCCTGGCTGTGCCTGCTAGCAATATCAATCACTTGCACTACTTTCTGGTGCTCTCTGCTATTCACATGCTTATCAAAAGCTGGATGATTAAAGTTTTTAGTACCTGTATAAAAGGTGCTGTTTTTATCTGCCAGAGTGGGATTTTCACGGCGTAGTTTGTACCATATCTTGGTGCGGGTGTCATTTGTTGAAAGTCAGCTGACCTCCTGCAGCCACGAGAATGTACGCTTCATTTGCAGTTCAGGTTCAGTTTGATGTTTCTTTGGAGGTGGAAGAACACCAAAGTAATTGCTTAATGGAGCTTGCTTCTTGGACATTATACTGAAATGAGAAAATTCTAAAAAACAGCCCCTCATACTCTGCACTGCAGTCCAATGTTTAGAATTTATCTGTTCCTAGGTACACAAATGCGCTTTACAATATTTGATCTGGTGTGCATTGCTTATTTTGATCGCGCATGCGCACCTGTGCACCACTTACGTGCACACCGGGTTATAGACATAATTTCAATTTAATTTACAAAGATTTGTGATTGTTTAAAAGTGAGCATATGATGCACTTTTTCTCATGAGTCAACTGTATATTCTCTGGTAGATTTTATGATCTCTATGTCACATTTACAGAAACGGGATCCAGTTTACGGAGGCACTGGTTTTGGTCTATGAATGAAGCAAGTTATGTCTGAGGGAAATTAGTTATTAATCATTGGGGTTTCACTGCGCTCAATAAGCCGAGTTATGGAGATAAATCACATAATAATAATCATGTTTTTCAACCACTAATTCTTAGACAAATCATTTTAACCGAAGTAGAAACATTATATTAATACATTCTGTGAGTTCCAGCTCTTTTGTAGTTTAACAGACCCACCTGAATTTTGAGGACAGCCTGCAACTTCTCACGGCAGGTGGAGACTGCGGCTCGGCCCACAGATTCTCACATCACGTTTGTTTTTATACATCCCACTGTGTGCATGAAAATCAGCATACGCCGCGTTTTCATGCGTAAAACTGAGAGCAAAAACAGAGAAAACAAACAGGACAAATTAAGTTGAGGGCTCTGTGAATAATTTCTGGGCTGATTTGTTCAGGTTGCCTTTAAAAGCAACCTGGACAAATCTCCTCTCTCAACAGAGCAACGCTGGAGCTCTGACAGAGTGACCACTAGTTCTTGGTCAACTCCCTGACTAAGGCCCTTCTCCCCCGATCGCTCAGTTTAGACGGCCGACCAGCTCTAGGAAGAGTCCTGGTAGTTCCGAACTTCTTCCATTTACGGATGATGGAGGCCACTGTGCTCATTGGGACATTCAAAGCAACAGAAATTTTTCTGTACCCTTCCCCAGATTTGTGCCTCAAGACAATCCTGTCTCGGAGGTCTACAGACAATTCCTTTGACTTCATGCTTTGTTTGTGCTCTGACATGCACTGTCAACTGTGGGACCTTATATAGACAGGTGTGTGCCTTTCCAAATTATGTCCAATCAACCGAATTTACCACAGGTGGACTCCAATGACGCTGTAGAAACATCGCAAGGATGATCAGTGGAAACAGGATGCACGTTTTTTCACGTTGTCATTATGGGGTGTTGTGTGGAGAATTTTCAGGAAAAAGTGAATTTAATCCATTTTGGAATAAGGCTGTAAAATAAAATGTGGAAAAAGTGAAGCGCTGTGAATACTTTCCGGATGCACTGTAAATCACAAACTTGTCCTTAGTTCATCTGCTTGGTGAGAAATAGCCACAGAGTGAAGTGGTGATATGATATATTAATGAATAAACATTAGTCCTGTCAGAATAATGGTGGTTAATCACAGGTGACCCAGTTAAGCCTCATCCTCATTCAGTGGCTGCATTAACCTCAGTTGATGCTACTAAGAGGGAAGGATGGGAAAAAACATTTTACATCTTTCCAAGTTTTTTAGTGTGGGAAAATCTAGCATGAATTATATCCTCCAAAACTGTCAGTGAAGTACTTCTTTTAAATCATTTGGACAATAACTGAGCTTATTTTATATCAGAAGCATGAATGTGGCAGCAGCAGGATTCACAAAGAGGGAGGGAGATAGCGAGAGAGAGGTGACACAGGAGGCACACCGTGACCAGGGAACAATAATCAAAACTTGCTTGTCTCACGATGCAGACCACGGTGGGAGCACCGTGCTCACACTTTCAGTTAGTTTAGATTATTTTTCTGCACTTTTCTTATCCTGGCTTTATTTTATATTGGAGTATTGGCTTTGTCTCTATGTTGTTATGTGAGTTTGCCGTTTGTTTCTCTGTTTTTGGGAGTCTTGTTTTTCTTAGTTTAATTACTATAGTCCTGTTTATTTACATTATGCGTCCGGCATTATTATAAGCTTGTTTATTATCACTACATGTTTGTAATCTCAGTTTGGTTATACATAGTCTTCTGTGTTATTATTTTGTGTGTATAGATTATCCTGCATTATTAATCATATTGTTCTGTGTTTGATTGTAAGCCTTCTCCGCCTTTATCTGTAGTTTCTCTCTGTAGTTTTGTATTAATTATTATTGTTATTTATTTTTACCTTGTCCTTGCCTTAGTGGGATTGTTATTTCCATCCTTTGTATTATCTGGTCTGGATCTTGCTTTGTATCTCCCCTTATCAATATTAGCTACCATGTTCCTTCTGTGCTTTTATTTTGACAGTGTCCTTTGTTTACTTCTGTTGTTTCAGGTTCTGTCCGCGGGCTGTCACAGCTGTCTAGTGAAGTCTGTGTGATGGTTCGCTCTGGCTGCCTATCATCCTCAGCTGCGCGCACACCTGCTCCCCATCACGGCCAGGGCTATTTAGACCATGCTGCCCTCGGATCAGCTTGAATTCGTCTGTCTCCATTCCTTTTGAAACCTGCACTCACCTTCATCTTCGTCCCTGAGTTTCTGTGCCTCAGCCTACCTTTGTCTTGGAATCCAGCCTCCTGCCAGCCAGCGTCAGGAAGGATCAACTTCACAGCTCAAAGTAAGCCCTCGCTGAATTCACCTTGATCTTCACTCGTTCCCCTGTGCACAGGCGGAGATCCGTGGTGGCGGACCAAGCTGCACCGCGCTTCCCCAGACCCACCAACTACCTCCAGCTGCAACCGGGACAGCGGGCACTGTCTTTATGGCTGTAGCCGCTGAGCTGAACCTGAGCTTAACCCCATCACTGCAAACAGTAAGCACTGGACAATTCCGTACCTCCCTTCCAGGGTCTGCCACTAACTCTCCCTCTCTGTTTGTTCTTAGGGTTGCCAGGTTGCATGGTGCTCTGCTCGCCCCCAGCTGCTACACGATCACACACACACACACACACACACACACACACACACACACACACACACACACACACACTAATCTCAATAAAGATAATTGTATCTGCTTATGAGTCTGAGTCTGCTCTCTGGGTCAACAAACCATGTCAGTCTGATTATCCTCGTTCTTGTACCCACACGTGTTATCAATTGTACTAATTTGTATTTGCCCTATTTAAGGTCCTTCTCAGTGTTCCGACGGGAGTTCCCCATCTACTTCGCTTTTGTATCCCGCTTCATTTTGTCTCCTGACGTGCGTTCCACGTCTCGGCCGTAGCGCTGTTCATCCCAATTTTTCCCCGTCTCGTAAGTTTTGTTTCTTTGTTATATTTTGTGTTGTTTATTTTTAAACTCCTGTAAACTCACAGTTAGCATTTGGGTCTTCGTTCCTGCCCTGAGGGGTGTTCATGACAGATTGCTTGATTTCTGCCACTGCTGAAATACTTAACATAAAATAGGTATTAAGTAGGTCTGCTGCTTCATAGTAGCATAAATAGACCATTACAAGGCTAACGATATGTTTGATAAATGACTGAAATTCTTTTTACAACTGTTATTAATATTAGAATGGCAAAATAAAGAGGTAAATTGTCCTTGTCCTTTTATCAATGACTTTGCACTCTTCCTCCACACTAGGATACATATGCTGACTTATTTTGCATTTAAAAAATCCTTATATGAGCAGAGATCTTCACCCCCCGATAACACCCCAGATGTTAAACTCAAAGATACGCCCTTGTCGCTACCTCTATCTCGCTTATTGCTGGCTTTCCCGTAGACTGGTACCATGTGCACTTGTAAGATTTGGCTGAGGCAGATTAATCTTTTTGCTTGTTGATTCACTCACAATGTAAACGTTTATGCGGTAACGGTATGCAGTACATAGTGCACCGCACTACTTTGCTGTTACTCTGGCGGCGCGTAGCACATACACATGCAGCACATGCATACATGACCTCTGCAAGTACTAATATAGTACATGTTCATGTACATGTACAGTGTAGTAACACTCATGTATGAGTACATGTACATGGCGGATTAACCTTTTTACTTGCCAGTTCACTATACGTGTACATGTACAGTACTAGTACATGTACAGACTAGCAACTTTTGGCAGTACATGTATTAGTACATGTATCCGCTCACTATGCAAATGCACTTCCATAACAGTATGTGGTGCAGAATGTGAAAACACTACGCACTACTTTGCTGCTACGCCGGCTGTGCCTAGTGTATGCATACATTATGCAGTGCATGCATACATAACTTCTGCAAGTAGTACTGTGTTGTGCAGTACACGTCTGATTTTGACCTCTCTTGCATGAATTATTGCAACACTGCTTCATATCGAGAAAAAAGCCTTACAATGAGGACTCAATTATGTCTTCCAAGTCATGAATCATTTAGTTTGGATTCACCGATCATGAGGAGTACAAAGAGAAAGGGAGAAGGAAACACAGGGTGAAATGCAAATTTTGCAAAGCACTTTGAAGTTGGCCTCTGAAATAATGTGGTGACTTGGACTCGGAATGTGGTGACTCGGACTTGATCTTGGCCTTGGAAAGTGGTGACTCGACTACAACACTGTGTGGCACACAGACCGACCCTGGCTGGTCAAATATGGCCAAAATATAGCAAACCTAGAGGGCATTTGGAGAGCACATACTGTATCTCTGCCGAGGCCCTATCTTACAATGTTAAAGTCATTGATTGCACTTTTTCCTAACATTTTAACAGCTCACACATGTCTTAATGAAAGGTTTGTGACATTTTTTCCAACTTTTCTGAGAATACATCATTCAGTGCTTTGCCACTTCAATAAATCCCTGACCGCATTCACCTCCACCTTCCCTCTTATATCACTATTGCTAACATTAGCTGCTCATAGCTAGCTAGCTCGGAGCCAACTATTGTAAATTGTCTTAAAGAATGAATGAAATAATGCATTACTAGTGGACAGGGGTGTGCTGTTTCAGTGGTGTATATATGACCGGTCCCTGGAGTACAATAAGCACAAAAACATTTGTGGATGTATGGCTAAAATGCTAGCTTCAGCTAGCCGCCTTTGGTAACGGTTATTCCAAGAAAATAAGCAAAAATAATGACTAAGAACGATGTATGGTCAAGTGTTGTTGGATGAATGAGGATTCCAATGGGGGTGAATAGAATTTGTAGAAAATGGCGATCAAACCAGGCAGATTAGCAGTTAAATTAACACTAAGCAGTCTGTCGGTCACCTCCCCCCCACAGAGTAACAATACGTGAGATGGATCGACTTGGACCACCTAACACACTAATGCTAACAGCTGGCTGTAGCATCATCAACAAAATAAGCCAGAATGACACAAGATATAGTATTGACTGTGGATTACTGAACCAGGTGAAAATGGTAATGTCTATTAGGGTGACTGAAATCTAAAGAAAATAACAATACCAGACAGATAGTTAGGCTGGCCAATAATGGAGCAATGGGCAGGTATCAAGACTAGTGACTTTTACCTTTAGTGATGTTTCCCATTTCTTGACGTACAAGAAAATCCCTGGAAAAGTCAAAACGACTTCTTGGAGAGAAACCAAGAGAAAAACAAGATAAAGGCTGTGTATTTCTTTTACGAGAAGTGAGTGTTTTGATGTTCTGTCGATAATCACATGACCAATAGACGCATTTCAGAAGGTTAAAACCTACAACTACACAATTTTTCAGTCAATAAGCCCTTTAAAGAAAGTGAAAAAGTGATGCAGAATCTGCATCCTGACCTAGATCACCTCCAATGTTTAATGGATTCATCCATAGCCCAAGGGCCACCTCTGGTGAAGAGTTAATCAAAATCTATCAAGTAGTTTTTGTGTTATCCTGCTAAAAGACAGAGAGGCTGACCCTGCCCACCTGGGCGAAGGACAAGGTGATAAGGGGTCTATTATGGCCAAAACATAACAAAATAAGCCAGAATAATATGAGCTATATTATCGACTGTGGATTGACGAATGCGAATGGGATGTCTAGTGGGGTTAAAGAAAATAGCAATAAAACTATATTTTCTAAACTAGCTAAGTAGTAGCCATCGTAGCACTGTTAATTTTGGTTTAGATGCTTATACAGGGGACCTTCCCACCACTGTTAAAATGGGTGTAGAAGAAGCTGGGAGGGCAGCATTAGTCCAGTGAGCTCCAGGTCTCATGTCAGAGCCAGCACAAAATCAAATCAATTTGAAACCTAGGTGAAGCCTGACAAAGTGACAGATTATGTTTTTTCATAGTTTTTCTTAACTACTCCACATAAACAGATGCAAAAATGCAGAGAAAATGTGTCCCGTGTAACATCTAGTATCTGATATAGTGTATTTTTGTTGCATCTGTTTCCACTTATGTTGCTGTTTGGCTCAATGTACCATTTAGCTAATGGGCCATCTAAACTTTAGACAAGAAGTTAGACTCCACAGGATATTCAAATGACATGATGCAGTGTGCTTTCTGAATATACTGTGAGATTCTTTGTCTCAGATTTAACAGTCTCTGAGAGGAGCTTCACCTCTTGTATTTTAGTCTGCTGCTGCTGTGTCATTTTTTCCACCCACCAAGCCAGTGGGAGGAGGGCTCCTCAGATGAAAGTGACAGCTAAGGGCAGAAGGCTCCTCCAACAGGAAAAGCTACTAGCGTTAAAAATGTGTTTCAGTTCCCCAGAATTACATTGGTGGGCATTGCCCATGTTTTCATTTTAATCACGTTAAATTGAAACGCTATTTTAGCGGTACAAAATAGATACCCTGTCCTTTATTTCCTTGGTGAATTCAGTCTCTATTGCTGTGGAAACAAAAATTATGACATACTGTATCATCTCAGTGGCATGTCTGGCATTTATATGGATTCAGAAAAATCCTTATAAATCATATCTTGAAAATAATTGCACCATTTTGTTCCATGACAAGGAGATCCCACTGGAGATGTTTTCTATGCGGCCCAGTGGAGGAGGCTCCATCATGATCTGGGGTGCTTTTTCCACCAATGGAACAATGGTGCTGTAGGTTGTGAAGGGGCATCAAACAGTGACTGGCTATGTGGAGATGTTGCAGCAGGCTTCGTTCTTGAGTGGTGTGCAATAATGATTGGGTTTTTCAGGGGTTTTGCAGTTCACAACGACCGCCTGACAAAGCACTTCTTCCAGCAGAATAACATCACTGTTTTGGACCATCCTGCATGTTCCCCTGATCTAAATCCCATTGAGAATGTTTGGGGATGGATGGCAAGAGAAGTTTACAAAAATGGGTGTCAGTTCCAGACCGTGGATGCCCTTTGTGAAGCATCTTCACCACATGGAGCAACATTCCCACCAACCTCCAGGAAACACTCACATCATCAAGCATGCCTAAACAAATTTTTGAAGTGATCAACAAGAATGGTGGGGCTTCTCACTACTGAGTCCTTTTTTTTTGGACACTTTTAGTTCTGGGTTTTTGTTTTTTTTTTGGAGGGGGGGTTCTGTGCTCCTAAACTTTTGGTAGCTGATGAACAGTCTGTTTGAGTTCAAATGCAGTTTTCAATAAATTGCCTACTCTTTAATTTTGTCAATTACTCCTGTTTCTTCTTTTTATATTTTGAGGCTCCTGGTAGAATCTCCCAAGGCAATTTGGTCCTGAGTGAAAGCCCACACCAAAAGTGGTCCAGTTGATCTCCATGAAGAAATTACAGCAAGGATTCAGTGTACCCCCACCCATTTTGGGGTTACCAGGACTTGAGGGCAAGCTCATGGTAACTGGGTTTCTGACCATAGGACCCAGCTAGGCTCAGCCTGCGTGCGCCACATGGGTCCGACCTCCAGTGGGCTCAGCACCTGCAGAGGGGATCATGGGGATCATAGTGCAAGGTGAACTGTGCAACAGTCTAAGCTTCTCTGCTTAGACTGTCTGCTACCCCCACGGACAAGACCTCCGGATAAGTGTCAGAGGATGGATGGATTTTTGTGTGAGAAGAGATATTACAGAGAAAGACAAAGCTGTGAATGAAAGAGTAAGCATTTTTCTCATTTATATTTTATTAAAAAGACTTAAAATGAAAGCTTTGGTGGATGCAATCAAATAATGTGGTGATCAAACTCTCTATAACAAATATACATAAATAAATGTGTTAATTTTCAATGCCATCATGCAGTCAAATAGTTTAAGAGCACACTCATTTCTCCTCTCTACTAAAAACCCCCACTATGACTTTGTGCTATAGTTTCTCAAGCTCCACATCATCACTTCTTCTCTTGCTTTACCCATCCCACTCCCTCTCTCTCTGCCTTCAGCACAGCTTGTCTAGATCCACGGTGGTGGATCAGTCCAAATGTTAGGGTTTGCTGTCCAGAGAAAACACAGCACAGAGCCAAACAAAGGAGGAAAATGAGGAAAGCTCAACTTAGTGCAAGGCATGGTTTACTGTATCCTATAATACATTTAAAAAACTTGATGAGGTTCTACCACTTTGTTTCAAAGAAAGGCTAAATGCATTTGAAGGTATTAATTCTCTTAAATGACAATAGTGGGAGGCCAAGCAGATGTCTCGGCATGAAGTCGTTCCTCACTATAGCAAGCAGTTTGTGCCAGTTGTTTTACTCATAGTGAGGCTTGTAGATCCAACATTGGAAAAAATGTGATAAATGTATTCTCTTTGCTTTATGCAAAACCTCATCAGCTTCTCATTGTCACCAAGAACATACTAATAACGCAGTCAATTCCCAGTCATTTTCTGGGTTGGGAACTACAGGGCTCAGATAAAATGCAAATATATAAGACATACATCTAACATAAGAACTCTACTCATCACCCAAAGATAATTATCATAAATGTCAATTTCTCTATTTCCACTTCCAGTGTCTATCTGTGGAGTGAAGGAATAAGGTATGTTCACACCAAGCGCGAACGGGTGGCACAAATTCATACAAAGTGAATGGGAAGATGTGAGTACGCACGAATTTGCGTAGTCGCTAGTTTGCGTCCGCTAGCTAGCAGCTAGCTAGCTGTTACCGGAGTAAAATTATCACCATTGTAGAGTAAACTATTTAGAAAATGAAACTCACTCACCGGGAGACAGGAGGACTGGGAACTCTTCAGCTGAATCGGGATTTTGGAGTTATTTACCCACAGTTTCCAGTCACGGACATCCTAGCAAGCTAGCAACGTAAACACCCATCATCTGTGAAGTTTTGGAGGACTGAGACAACATTTTCAGGTGAGCCCCCAGTTGGATAATGTAAACCTAAGCATGACGTTATTTTGGGAATTTCCACAGCAGGTTGAATACAGCTGCAGAAGTTTTAAAGACAACTTCGCCTGTCTGCATCTCACTATTCATGTCTGATGGCGTGATTACATCGATTTATAATGTAATCGTGCCACATGAAAAATTCGCCTGTTCGCGTTTGGTGTGAACGCACCTTAAGGCTGCGTGCCCACCAAATGCATTTTTTGTCACCTGACCGCCCTGAGCATTTTCTTTTCAGAGTTTGTGCGCTGCGCTCTGGGAAAAAAGTCTGTGCCCTGTATCCCAGCAACAGCTTGTCACTCTCAGCTCAGTATTTCCGCTTTTCCTATTGTCAGGTTTTCTCGTCGTCGGCCTCCGTCGGTCTATGATGACCATGGAAGAGAATCCTGAACGTCTACTCTGCTGGAACAGCACCGCCTGTGGTTGAACAGGCCGATGCACACCGGTGTTCTACCTTCCAGCGTTGGGCGTTGGTAGGATTCAAGCCTGGGCAGGAAGATATGGAGGGCAAGATGTTACCCATGCAGCATGTCCCCCCTCTCCACGTCACTGATGAATCCAAAGGAACAGCAGGGCTGCTATAGTTTGGCACCAGCGCCGTCGCAGGAGCTGCCAGAACGATGTTGAGCACAACAGAGAACTGCCTTAGGGGCTCCGACTCCGGATTTTTCCTCAGGGTTGACTCCCGAAGCCTTTCCCGTGACCGGGTGTGCCGCAAGGCAGCGGAGGTTTGAAATCAGGGTTTACCTTCCCCTAGATGGGCTACCTTCCCAGGTTGACGAGCCACCATCTACCCGAAGCATCTGGTTTTAAGGCGCCAGAGATCCGCCCTCGCCCCTTCTCCTATTAGTAAAAGCAGTTCCGCCGGGCTTGGAGACTAAACCACACGGGCAGGCTAGGAGTTGGACTTAGTTGTCAGAGGCTTTTCGAGACGCACGCCATAAGGAGCATTTTATGAGCACTGGGAGCTTAACCCCAGTGCCGCTCCTGGCTATGACAACCTTGGTTTTCTACTGATTTTTTAATAGCAGTCTCTAAATAACAATGGACAGGAAACATGTTTTAGCAGCTCTGGATGTGAAATATGATGACACAGAAAGCAGGAGTCTAAGTACAAACTAGTACCACCGTCCAATATCCTGCCCATGCAGCAGTTCTGATTAGATGCTCAAGGTCTGACATTGACGAGTTCAGCTGCAGTCTGAAAAGTTAAACTTTTTTCAGCTCTGAGCGCCCTGAGCATTGCAACAAAAAACAGCCACCGCCGAGAGCGTTTCTGTGCTGAGGGCGCTCAGCGCTGTAAACGCTGGACTACATAGCGAATGAATGGGAAATATCCGCCCAGAGCGGAAAAAAACGCATTTGGTGGACACGCGGCCTAATGGATTCACTGTAAAGTGCTTTGGGTATCATGAAAGGTGCTATATGCAGTCCATTATTATTGTTATAAATTAAAATAATAATAATAATAATAATAATAATAATGATAATAATAATAGTAATTTCAGCCCCTATACTTTTGCTTTTCATGACAAAGAAGCGGTCATGTGTTCTTAGGTAACTGTCCACTTATTACAATGTATTTGAGGTTATTGAGGCACCTGATTAGAAGTGTTTTCATTTAATTAGTACACATGTGGCTTGCTGCAGGAAAACCCCAGGTGAGTTCCTGCTGGGCTGTAAGAGCAGATAGTTTGTTTGGAAGTTCACACCACGCATGTTTATTATCGTCCTGACAGACTGCCTGTCTTTAAAGTGGTTTCTTCACATTAATATTGGTTAAAGAATAGAGCAGAAGGGCGTTGCTCCTGATGGAGTGTAATTCTGTGTCATAAATTGCCCTTTGGGCCAGAGAGTTGAAAACCACACACTGAACTGTGAGTTTGTGAGGTTTATTGAAAATAACACAAGTCCAAACTGTGCTCAAACACAAAATACAAACAAGAGAGCAAACTTACTGATAAGGTTCACCAGAACAGGGACAGGGCTCTGGCGGAGCTGAAGAGAAACTCAGTCAAGACAGCGGCAACAGAAAATGAAAATAACTGCCCTTAAATAGGGTCAAAAACAATTTACATAAGCATTGACAGGTGTGGGTCACATGAGTGGGCAGAAGGAAGCAATGATTCATAATTAGACCAGCTGGGGGTAATGAGAGAGAAGTGACTGGCTGACAGCTGACAGGGGCTTCGCCCACTCAGAGCACCAACCAGGAAATGCCACTGACAGCTGTCAACGACAACAATAAGGAATTTAAAGAATAAAGTATCAACAAGTACAACCTGAAAAATAAATACCAATTAATACGGAATAAGGGCATAACAAAACTAAGACAGAAACAGGAAAATGAAAAAAACAGTGCAAGAATAACAAAAACCAAAAAGGCACAAAATACAACAAATAAATAAATACAGAGAAAAAGCCATGAGACTGAGCAAGGCGGAAACCTCCTGTGCTCAGCTCATGACATTCTGGGTAAGTGTAGATAAGGTAGCCTTTAGCATGGTTTGCAAATTGGTTTCTTTATTAAAGTAAAGGAATGGGAAAACCAACAAGTTCTGGAGATCCTATAAGGCTCACAGCAGCTTGAAACTCAGCTTGAATTTCTTTATGTTTCCTGTATAGTGTACTAGGAAGGGAAAAAAATGCCTTTTAGCACAACCTATAACATTATGAGACACACATAAAAACACTACCATATGAGCTGGTGTTACTGGGGATTTCAATAGATTTTTATGATCAGATAACAGTGAAATATTTATAATGCTAAATCTCACATTTTTGCCTTTTTTGCTGATTTGGTTGTATCTTATGTGCAAGCATGCATGCACGTGAGCATAAATACAACATGTTTACATTCCCAGCGCACACTCCCATCAACACCTGGAACGCATTAGACCCTTATGGAGCCGTGTGGTGGGCATATGAGTCTGTAAAGTGGCAGGAGCTGTATTTCCCACATTAGAGTCATTACGGAAGTCAGTGCCCCCTGCTAGTCCCCAGTTTGGCTGACCTAGTGGCATCATCATGTGTCTCCTAAGGTGGACCCCTGATCATTTACTTTTGACCAATATCATACCATCGTCCACCTTTAGATATGAGTCATTGGTGGTGGGGTGTTAAATCAACACAGGAAAGTTAATTCATGGGAAAAACGTTTTAAAACACACCTCACATTCAGCTGTTCAAGTATTTAGGTGCAGTTAAACTTTTATTTTATTAATTTCTAATTGAAGAAATGTGCTTATCAAGTAGGTGTCTCCCTAATTTAACTATTAAAATTTAAGCGCTGATCCATAGGCCACGAGATCTGTGCCGACCTTCTCTGCTGGTTACATTTGGAGGTTTGGCTGATGATGGAAGAAATTCCATTTGAGAGTTACAGATGTTTCCCCCTCCTCTCCATTTTCTTTTGTCTAGTCCCTCCCACTCTCTCTACTGCTCTCTCTGCTCAATGGAAAATCTCCATCATAAATTGCACCCTGTGCATCTTCTTAAACGCAGTCAGTCAGACAAAAGTTAGTCTGCATCTAGAATTATTGTATATCAAGCTAGTTGTTGCATTTTTAAAACCACATCCTTTATATTTGCAAGCCTGTTTATTATTGGGACTAGACAAAAGTTGTGGCCAGTATTTATCTGGACATAACCACACAGGCTATGTACCATTTATGTGAGACGGAATTAGTTCATATGTTGGTATGGGTCAGGCTGCTGGCGTGATAGAAACACAGGGAAATAAAAGGGACAACAGGGAGGTTAAGAAAGAGAGAGACTGAAAGAAAACAGGGAGAGGTAATTTGGGAAGGGGAGGAGGTTTAAGGGTAGAGCAGGCAGCTCATGACATAGCTAAAGCATTAGTACATGCCTGTTGGCTGACATCCACCATGGAAGTGCTGCATCTGGTTGAAATCTAGTGCAGTGCTTTCCTGTGCCCTGTTTCCCTCGCTCTTCTTCACTTTTTATTTCAATCTTCCTTCTAATTTAACTCTTTAATAATACACTATTGTTTCACAAGATACATGGACATCCACTTAATTACTTTTGTTTCTTGCTGCTCTTTTACTTGGCTTCTGTCAGAGACAATAAACCCAAACAGATGGAATGAGAAACAGGAGGTGGTATCTGAAGCTAGCATTTCCCTCTTTGATGTTTCAGCATTGTTCTACTAGACTGAAATTCTGCACCTTTCAGTAACCACTTTTAACCCCTTGCACTCTGGTAAATTTCCCTAAAAACGCCAAAAAATAACGTTCCCAAACTAAATCAAAAGCTGTTCTTCAACCCTTTGCAGCATGTTCATGGGGTTGGTCTCAATTAAAAGAAAACACTTTGAATTTTTTGGCAAAACAGTCATAATCTCTCTAAGTGCTCCGGCCACTGAGTAACAGTCATCTAAACATACTCAACTTGAAGAAAATAAATTTCGCCTGGGTGTTTTTTTGGATACAAATGCTTGCAAATAACACACAGCTTCAGATCCGGGCTGGAAAATGCAACAGAAATGTAGAACCAAGTGTTATCCAGCTGAGGTCAAAATTTTGTAGCAATACCACAAAAAATGAATATATTACACAGCTTTTTTCTTATGTTGTTCCCAGGCGTTTTTGAACTGTGCCAAATTGTGCCAAATGGCACAGTTTGGAAAAACGTCTGTAACTTTTGAATGATTCAATATAGAAGCTTCATCTTGGGCTCTAATGAAAGGTGAAGGGCTGTGTGTGTGTGTGTGTGTGGGATTATTTATTCATTCATGAATGAACGAATGAACAAACAAGCCCCCACACACAAAGAAGCATGCCACGTAAAAAATGTGTGGCTTTTTTTTTTACAAGAAAAAATAACCTACAGTGCACTAAAGATTATACTAGAATATTTGTAATGTAGAAGATAACAACTCCCCCCCCCCCCCGCTACAGAGGACGGACATCGCCCATCGCTACATGACGGAAAGCGGTGACGGTGCGCCGCGGTCTAATACGCACAGTTGGACTAAAATATCTGCAATATATCTGCAATCCGCTACAGAACAGTAGCGGGGGGGGGGGGGGTGTTCACGGTCCGGACGCGGCTCACGAACCGTGTCCAGTCCGTGCGCCGTGGTACATGCTCTGTGCGCCGCAGTCTAATACGCACAGTTGGACTAAAATATCTGCAATAATAGCTGCAATCCGCTACAGAACAGTAGCGGGGGCGGGGGGGGGCGTTCACGGTCCGGACGCGGCGCACGAACCGTGTCCAGTCCGTGCGCCGCGGTACACGCTCTGTGCGCCGCGGTCTACTACGCACAGTTGGACTAAAATATCTGCAATATATCTGCAATCCGCTACAGAACAGTAGCGGGGGTGGGGGGCGTTCACAACATAATGGGGGGGCCGTCATGACGCACAGTTGTAATTTACCGATCGGTCAAAAGTCATTTTGATTACAATTTTCAGGGATAAAGAATAATTTAGCTTATAACACTTACCTGTTCACAACAGCAGCTTAGCTGGCGAACTTCTCTTCCTCATTGTCAGACAAACATGAAGCTGGTCCGCTTGTTACGGACTCGTGGTTCTGGTCACGCGACCTGGTCAAACCATAATTCCATTATTGCGGTTTTGCGCTTCCATGATTGCTATTTTGGGGAACGATTTTTCAAAACAAATAAGAATAGTAGTAAGAAAAAAAGACTGGAGAACGCCTGTGTGTCACCCAGCCTTACACAAAACAGCTTTCGAACTTCTGTGCTTCAATTGGCTGGCTGTATTCGCAGCCGTTGGTAGGCGGGTCCTTCTTGCTAGGTTTTCAGTCATTGGTTCTTCAAGGTTTCAGAAACCCAATTCAAGGCTCTTATTAGTCAAATGAGAGGTCAATCACATCTAAACCAATCAAAGCACTCCTTTGGCTTTCTGTTCGCGGCTGTGTCTGTAGTGGAAGAACGGAAATGCAGTTTTTTTTTTTCTTCAGTGCGCCCTAGGACGCACAGTGTGCGTACTAGGGCGCCCTCGTGCGCTCTAGGACGCAGAGATGTGCCCGCCCGCGGTACACCGGAGTGCAAGAGGTTAAAATAAAATGTTAAAAGCATCTCTGAAGGCTGGAAACTATGAGAAACAACTAGCTTCACATTGTCTGAAAAGTTCTTTGTGTGACTTGTTTGTTTTAACCTTATTAGTGTCATATTGACTGGACAAGCAACCTGAGTGCAAAGTACAATCACCAAGAGAACACACAGAAGACGTTTGACCTATTATTGGAATTTTCAAAGTCGCACACTTGGGGAAAAAGTCAGTCACTCCCCAGATAAGCAGGAGCCCTGCGGAGGATAGACAAGACTGATTAGGGAGGAATAGAGAAATAATGGAAATCTAATTAAACCACTTACGTGGGAGGTGAGGAGAGACCAGCACAGAACGCAGCAAAGGAAAAGAACCAGCAGGTAAGAACTGCCAGTTGGGTAGGTTGGTGAGGTCTGACCAGGTGGAGAGGATGAGCAGGGTAGAGGTGGAGCAATGGGCTGGCGAGCGCACCAAATCACCGGAGATGCACCGCTACGTTTGCAGCAACCTAGAAGGGGAGGAACAGAATATGTGCAAGGCAAGGTCATCAATACACAACCGCTTATTTAGAGAACTGTCAGCCGAGCAGTATACCCAAATGAGCCAGTGTTGAATCACTAAAGAGTGCTTCCTTATAAACGCTGGCCCAGCAGGAATCAGCATGTGCGTCTGATGAGGAGACCGTTGAGCAGGAAGGAGGAGGCGAGCGCTCCCCAGCACATGACAGTGCCCCCCCCCCCAAGGAACGCCTCCTGGCGGTTGCCCAGGCTTCTCCGGGTGGACTCGATGGTAAGCCTGGACCACACCTTTGTCATGGAATCCAGACCAAGGGACCCATGACCGATGCTCTGGGCCATAGCCTTCCCAGTCGACAAGGTACTGGAACCCCCGGCCCTGACGACGAACATCCAGGATCTCCTTGACGGTGTGAGTGATGTGCCCGTCAAAGACCCTGGGAGGAGGAGGTGGCTTTGGGGAGGGCAGAGACAGCAGGAAGAGAGAGGCTTGACCTTAGAGACGTGGAAGGTAGGGTGCGCGGAGCACCCGTGGGAGCCGGAGACAGACAGCAGAGTCGCCGATGTTGCTGGTCACAGGGAAGGGACCCACAAACCGGGGAGCGAGCTTCTGGGACTCAGCCTTAAGCGGGACCTGATCCGTGGACACCCAGACCTGATGTCGAGTCTTGTAGTCCAGCGCTGGGACCCTCTTGCAGTCAGCATAGCGCTGATTATGCTCCATGGAGCGGAGGAGAGCCGCTCTGGTGGATTTCCAGGCCTGGCGGCAGTGAAGAAAATAGGCCCCCACCGACGGCACCGCAACCTCTCTCTGCCATGGAGAGCGGGGGGTGGGGGTTGTAACCTCTAATGGTGATCGGCCCGTGGCTGAAGAGACCGTGGAATTGAGCGAATCTTCCACCCAGATCAGATGGGAGCTCCATGAAGTGGTATCATCGGCTGCCACACAACGAAGGGCGGCCTCCAGGGACTGGTTGGCATGCTCAGCCTGCCCATTGCTCTGAGGATGATAGCTGGAGGTGAGGCTGACGGTGATGCCAAGGCAGTGACAGAATGACTTCCAAACCCATGATATGAACTGAGGACCCTGGTCAGACACAATGTCCGTAGGAATACCATGCAGCCTGATGACGTGGTAGGATAACAGTTCTGCCATCTTGGAGGTGGATGGCAGCTTGGGGAGGAAAACCAGAAGTACGGCCTTTGAGAATCTGTCCACAATGGTCAAAATCACCCTATTACCGTGGGAAGGGGGAAAACAGTGACGAAGTCCATGGCAATGTGGGACCAAGGCCGGCTGGGGATGGGGACGGGGTGAAGAAGGCCAGCAGGAGAGGTGGAGGAGGATTTATTCTGGGCACATGTCTGGCAGGCCTTCACATACTCCTGCATGTCCCTCCGCAACGTGGGCCACCAAAACGCTCGTTTAATGATGTCAACAGTACATACCACCCCTGGGTGGCAGGTGAAATATCCGGTGTGGCCCCACTGGATAACTTCACTGCAGAGGGTGGCAGGGACGTATAGGCGGTTAGGGGGACATCCCACTGGTTCGGGCTCTGAGGACTGGGCCTAGCAGACTCTATTCTCGATCTCCCAGGTAAGGGTACCCAGGATGCACGAAGGCGGAAGAATGGGCTGGGATCGGGAAGGGGGGTCAGCCAAGTCCTGACTGAACTGCCTGGAGAGAGCATCAGGCTTCCCGTTACAGGAGCCGGGCCTATAGGTGACAGTGAAATTAAAATGCTGGAAAAATAGGGCCCAGCGAGCCTGCCTAGGATTAAGCCGGCGGGCCGACCGCAGATACTCCAAGTTCTTGTGGTCGATCCACACGACTACCGGGTGAACAGCTCCCTCCGGCCAGTGTCTCCATTCCTCAAATGCCAACTTAATGGCCAACAGCTCGCAATCCCCGATGTCATAATTCCTCTCGGATGGGGTGAGCTGCCGAGAGAAATATGCACATGGGCGGAGCTTCAAATCTGGAGGAGAGCGCTGGGACAGAATAGCACCCACGCCTGTTTCTGAAGTGTCCACCTCCAGGGTAAATTGGAGCTGAGGGCTGACCTGAGCCAAGATGGACTTGTCGGCAAACAGGCCCTTTAATTTGGTAAAGGCCTGCTCAGCTGCCTCGGTCCATAAAATTGGTACCTTAACAGAGGTCAGCTGTGTTAAAGGCTGTGCGATCCCACTATAGTTTCGAATAAACCTGTGATAGAAATTCGCAAACTCCAAGAAGCGTTGCAGCTCCTTGCAGGAGTGGGGTGTTGGCCGATCCAGCACAGCCTTCACCTTGGCTGCGTCAGCCTTCAGCTCTCCCTCCGCTATAATAAAGCCAAGAAAAGAAGTGGAAGTTGTGGAAAATTCACACTTCTCAGCCTTGACTTAAAGTTGATTCTCTAAGAGCTGCTGTAACACGGCTCTAACATGAGTCTCGTACTCCTCTGGCGTACGAGAAAAAATCAGGATGTCATCTAAATAGACGAAAACAAACCGACTAATCATATCGTGGAGGACGCTGTTAATCAAATGCTGGAAAACAACAGGGACATTAGTGAATCCAAAAGGCATACCTAAATACTCAAATTGCCCCAAGTGTGTTTTAAACGCTGTTTTCCTCTCGTCCCCCTCGCGTATTCTAACTAGATGGTATGCATTACGTAAGTCGACCTTGAAGAATACACACGAACGCTGCAGGAGCTCAAAAGCGGAGTTCATCGGGGCAAAGGGTATTTATCTTTGACTGTGATGGCGTTAAGTTCCCAGTAGTCAATGCACGGACGCAGAGACCCGTCCTTCTTGTCCACAAAGAAAAACCCCACCCCAAGGGGAGCCGAGGATGGCCGAATGAGGCCGGTGTTCAATGACTCTTTAATGTACCTCTCCATCGCCTCCCTCTCAGGCCCAGAAATACTATAGAGTTTGCTGGACTGCAGCTTCGCACCCGGAAGGGGGTTGATGGCACAGTCATACGAGCGATGCGGAGGAAGCACTAACGCTCGTGACTTGCTAAAGACCTCCCCAAGGTCGTGATAGACCTTGGGCACCAGGCTGAGGTCCGGCGGCTCAACCTGAGGGGAGGAGATGGGGAGGGACAGTGAACACTCGGCTGAATTTAGACACATAGCCAAACAGTTAGGGCTCCAGGAGGTGATGGAATTTTGTGCCCAATTAATAATTGGATTATGCCTTCGGAGCCACGGATAACTTAATACCACTACGTGAGAGGCCCATGGAAACACGTAAAAAGTCATCATCTCTCAGTGGTTACCGGACAACAGGACGGATAACTACACCGTGCAATGGGTAACGGATGCCACCATCTGGCCAGAAAGGGTTCGCACGGAATGGGGAGCCAGCAGTTTAACCGTTGGAATCCCCATCTCGTGCACCAGCTTAGAGGAGATGAAATTACCCTCTGCCCTGGAATCAATTAGGGTGGAGACCCTCCTCTCGACCCCTGGTAACTGAACAAGGGCCGAAATAGAAAAATTACCGGGGGGATCAGATTGAGTCCCGCCTGCCTGACCCCCGTGGCTACTGATGGGCCATGTCTTTTTGGCTGTAGGTGGCATGTGTCCAACTTGTGCTTCAGCGAACCACAGTAGGCACACATCCCGATCCGCCACCGCCGCTCAACCTCTGCCCGCGGAAGGTGAGCAGAGCTGAGCTCCATAGGCTTGGGGGCGGAGTCGGACTCACCTAGGTCAGTAGGCGCTGGGAGTGTGTGTGTGGCGGATGGGCGAGAGGAGGCACCACGCTCCCGAGCGCGCTTGCAGTGCCGATTATCTAGCCTGACCGCCTAATCTATCAGACCGTCCAAGGTGGCAGGAATGGTATAAACTGCCAGGTCCTTACGAAGCTGAGGATTCAGTCCATGGAGGAATGTGCTGCGCAGTGCAACCATTTTCCACCCCGAATCTGCCGCATCGACCCGAAACTCCACTGAGAAGTCGGCCACAGATCGGCTTCCCTAGCGGAGCGACATCAGGAGACTCATAATATTCCCTTCACTCTCGGAATGGTCAAAGGTGCGGGAAAACTCGGACACAAATTGGTCAAACGTGGGTGGCGAGCCTCTCTGACTATTGATAACAGACCGTGCCCAACTAAGAGCATGGCCCCGAAGCAGAAGAGTAAACTGGTGAATTTTGGAAGTGTTATCCGGGAACTCCCCCTTCACCTGCTCAAAATAAAGCTGAATCTGACACAAAAAGTCCTTGCATTTCCCCACATCCCCCGCATACAGAGCAGGTGTGGAAATGGAAAGGGTTTAGCAAATGATTGTAGATGGTGGATGAGCAGGTGGAGGTGGAGTGGCCGGGACAGCCGCACGGCCCACTTGATCAGTAATGACACTCAGCTGCAGTGTAATTGCTTGCAGCGGCTGAGTGTGTTCAGCCACCTGCCTCTCTGTAACGTCGAGGCGGTGGAACGTGGAGTGCTCAGTTGATGACGCAGCTCATTCTGTCATATTGACTGGACAAGTTACCTGAGTGCAAAGTGCAATCACCAAGAGAACACACAGAAGACGTTTGACCTTTTATTGGAATTTTCAAAATCGCACACTTGTGGAAAAGGTTAGTCACTCGCCAGATAAGCAGGAGCCCTGCGGAGGATAGACGAGACTGATTAGGGAGAAATGGAGAAATAATGGAAATCTAATTAAACCACTTACGTGGGAGGTGAGGAGAGACCAGCACAGAACCCAGCAAAGGAAAAGAACCAGCAGGTAAGAACTGCCAGTTGGGTAGGTTGGTGAGGTCTGACCGGGTGGAGAGGATGAGCAGGGTAGAGGTGGAGCAACGGGCTGGTGAGCGCACCAAATCACCGGAGATGCACCGCTACATTTGCAGCAACCTAGAAGAGGTGGAAGAGAGCATGTGTAAGGCAAGGTCATCCGTACACAACCGCTTACTTAGAGAGCTGTCAGCTGAGCAGTATACTCAAATGAGCCAGCGTTGAATCACTGAAGAGCGCTTCCTTACAAACGCTGGCCCAGCAGGAATCAGCAGGTGCGTCTGATGAGGAGACCAGTGAGCAGGAAGGAAGGGGTGAGCGCTCGCCAGCACATAACAATTAGTTAAACAACACAAAGGTTAAAGGGAACCTGAAGGGCAGATGTGTTAAATTATGGTTTTTACCTTTAGACAAAGACAAAAAATCCTCAAGATATTTTCTAGTGCACCTCAGCAATAAAATAAAGAGTATAATAATCACAATGTGTGCTAGTAATAGACCATAAACAACCCAGCCAACATGTCCATGTGGGCCCCACTATAGGTTAAATCTGGGCTGTCTTATGGGACCCATGTGCAGTTTCTATGTTGGTACCATTTGTGTTTGCCCACATGGATTTTATCTATTATGCCAGTGTTACTGAAACCTGCTCACCCACATTAAACCCATGCAGGGCCTAGATGGGGTTAAAGTTTTTGTCCACAGGTGTAAAGTGGGGCCCATCTAGACATGCTGGCTGGGAAAGGCTGTGAACTGTTTTTTTTTTTTTTTGAATTTGTGATGTGAGGTCATCAGCACAATTCAGTTTTGAAAGTTATGAAATCCGTACGTTCATAGGCTAGTGCAAGAGACATTCAAGCAAACAGGGAACAAACAAGGACTAGCAGTTATTATCATTTTTATTTCATATGAATTCAAAAGTAAAAGCACGACAAAAGAAAATTAAGGCAAGTTTATTTGTATAGCATATTTCGTGTACAAGACAATTCAAAGTGCTTTACATAAAAACATTAAAGCATTACAGCAAGTTGCAAAAGGAATACATAAGAATTTAAAAGCAAACTAAAAAGTAAATTAAACAGAAACTAAAACAAGCTAAAATGGAATAAGACAGAAAATGTGTAAAAAACAAAAGTTACAGTACATTGTAGGAACAATTGTTCTACTGAAAGGCCGCAGCAAATAGGAACGTTTTTAACCTTGATTTAAAGCAGCTGAGAATTTCAGCAGCCCTAATGCTTTCTGTGAGTTTGTTCCATATGTGAGGAGCATAAAAACTGAACGCTGCCTCATCATGTTTGGTTCTAACTCTGGTCACAGATAGTAGGCCTGACCCTGACGACCTGAGGGCTCTGGGTGGTTCGTAATGGACCAGCAGATCTGAAATGTATTTTGGCCCTAAACCATTCAGAGCTTTATAAACCAACAGCAGTGTTTTGAAATCTATTCTTTGACAGACAGGAAGCCATTGTAAAGATCTGAGGACTGGAGTTATATGAGCCACTTTCTTGGTCTTACTGAGTGTCATGTCCGCTGCGTAATTTCACAACAGACATATAAATTGGCAGCGAGCTCAAAACGCAGTGTAAGTAATGTGTTTATTTACAGTGGAAAAGTGTACAAGAAAATGTCCAAATAACTGTTACTGATGAGAATGGCGGCGACAACCCCGACAAACCTCGTAAGCTAGAGGAAATGCCTAATGCACTCCGAACAATCAGCAGTGGAGGAAAAAGGCACAAAAATAAGGGCTTACACATATGTTGGAATGGAAAGACTCAAGGTAAAAACCCAATATGTCCAGGGGAAGAAAGCCAAACATCGGTGAGTCAGGATGTCCATTGCTGACTTTAAGCTGCCACACTGGCTGGTCACACTGCCCCCCATAAGTATACAATAAGATAACGAAGGCAAGTGGACACAGCCGTGTGGCAAGCAGGTGTGTGAATGATTGGCAGTGTGTGTATGTACATGTGTGAGTGTGTGTGCGTGCATGAGTGTGTGAGTGTGTATGTGGTGATGAGATGCATCCGGTGAATGTCTGGTAAGAGGAGGAGGCATGGCCGTAGAACTGTCAGAGAGCAAGGCTCAATCTGCCAACTGAAATTAATAAGCAATAATCAAAACCTTACAGCCACAGGTCATGGACGGGGTTGAAAGCAACCCCAAACATGACAGAGCCCCCCCTCAAGGGGTGGATATCAGACACCCACCGTACCACCAAAAACAGAACACAAAACCTGCCCCCCCCCAAGGTCAACACGCCAAACCAGGGCAGGAGGTGGGGGAAAACAGGTTAGGAGGGATTAATCAAAAGAAAAAAACACCACAATACAACACAAAGAACACTCCCCAACCCCAAACTAACTAACCCACCCCACCCCCAAGAGTCCCACAGTTAAGGGAGCCAGCCAGAGTCCAAGGCCCAGCAGGTGGCCATAAGTTCAGGGGGCCGGCTAAAATCCCAGGGCCAGCAGGTGGCCTGCAGAAAGGTATCAGGCAGCCTGCCAGAGGAAAAGGGCCACTTGACCCAGGAACCCAGTCCTTTGGGCAGCCAGCTCACATAGTTGAGCCACCAGGCCTGGGGGGAGAGACGAGGCGGTGGCCTACCCACCGGAAGGTTGACAGGTGGGTGGCCAGACTGAAGAAGGGAAACCCCTGCAATTCCTGGCTGTGGGGCCAGGCGGGTCAAGGCGGAGCCTGGCAGAAGAGGAAGGGACACCCTGAGGACCTCTGGAAGGGAGGAAGGGACCTCAGTATCCCCAAGCTGGCCGGCTGCACCCTTGATGGTCCCAGCTTGGGACTGGGACTCGGCTGCACCCCCGATGGTCCCGGCCTGGAGCTCGGCTGCACCCCCGATGGTCCCGGCTTGGGACTGGAGCTTGGCTGCACCCTCGGTGGACCCTGACTGAGCCATGGTTGCACCCACGGTGGAGCCCAGCTGGACCCCTGCTGCACCCACAGTGGGACCTGGTTGGGTCGCTGCTGCACCCGCGGTGGACCTCGGGCTGAGGCACAGAGCCCATGGCGGACCAAGACTGGAGCGCAGCATCCACGATGGCCCCCGGCCAGAACACAGCACCAATGGAGACCCAGGCTGAGGCGGAACCCAAACTACGGCTTCCAGCAGACGGGGAGCTGAATCCTGGTTGACTTCACCGAAACAGTAGCAGCCTCGGTTACCTCCAGCGGCGAGCCTGGTCCCTCAGACTTGTCCGGTGACACAGACCTCTCTCTGGCGACCCTAGAGGAGGACTCAAACAGAGAAGAGGAAGAGTCAGGGTCACCGGCAGTGGCAGAGCCCAGCGAGGTGAGCTCAGGTGCAGCATACGGCTGCAGCTGGCCTTCCTCACCTTGAGCTAGGCAAAAATGCTCTATTATGGAAAAAAGGAAGACAAAAGAGAGCACTTGCCTTAGCTCGAACTCTACTGCCACCCAGAACTCTGGCGATCCGGGCGATGTTTCCATTGGCTTGACCTCCTGGAGGCGCAGCTTGGGCGCTGACTCTGCTGTGGCAGCTTCCACAGCAGGCATGATGGTCTCTGCAGTCTTCGTTGTCCCAGCCGTTGTGACTCACGCTGGTGATTCCTCCGGCGTAGCAGCTGGGGTCTGGCTCACCATTGCTATGGGGGAACAATCCTCCCAAACCTCTGGCTCCCCCTGGTCCCGATGGTGTGGCTCTGGTGCTGGCGTACACTCGGAGGAAACAGGGGAGAGCGGGGAGAGGGCTGGTGAGCAGTTCAAAGCTGCAGCAGGTGGAGAGATCTCTGGGGACTGCGCACCCAGAGATCCTCTACCAAGGATCAAGCAAGAATTTTCAATAATTTTGGAAGCACATGAAGAGATTACTTGCCTGTTCTCCTGGTTTGTGATGTTTGCTGCTGCAGCCGGTGAGGCAATGCTCCTCACGATGGCTGTGGCGGAACTGGGCTCCTCCATACATTGTGGAGATGCCTCCCTGGATGGCGCTGGAGAGGAAATTGTGGCCGCCAATCTTTCCTCCTCCAGGCGGCGATCTAGCTCCGCCAACAAAGGCAGTCTGTGTTTCTTCCACCCTCCCGGAGAATGAGCGGGTGATGGAGAAGAAGGAACGATGGCCGCTGGCAGAGAAGAGTGTTTCCTCCATTCACCCGTGGAAGGAGCGGGCACGAGCTCCAGAGGTGAGGGCAGGGCTGGAGCGGGAGAGCTGTGGAAGGAGAAAAACTTCTTTTCCCGCGAGCGCCTCTTCCGTGTAGGAAACGGTTCCTGCGTTGGGAGTTCCCTCCTGGCTCCTCTTCACGCAGCGCGAGGATTGCGTGTGGTATGTTGGCCGACTCAAGGGAAAAACAGGTAGTTGAGGACAAAGCTCCAGGACCTCCGCTGCAGTATTTTGAGCAGTGCGAATGGCCTCGGGAGAATACTGCCCTTGAATCCGGGAGAAGGCATCTTCCAGACGGGCCAGTCTGTGCAGCTCTGCGTCACTCCAGTAATCCATCACAACTCCAGCAGCAGGTAGGAAAAACACACAAAAATGAAAGTAACACACTACTTACTTCTTGGGCTCTTTGTGGTGGCAGCTTACTGTCATGTCCGCTGTGCAATTTTGCAGAGAACATATAAATTGGCAGCGAGCCCAAAACGCAGTGTAAGTAACATGTTTATTTACAGTGGAAAAATGTACAAGAAAATGTCCAAATAACAGTTACTGATGAGAATGGGGGAGACAACCCACTGCAAACCTCGTAGGCTAGAGGAAATGCCTAACGTGCTCCGAACAGTCAGGAGTGGAGGAAAAAGGCACAAAAATAAGGACTTACACATATGTTGGAGCGGAAAGGCTCAAGGTAACAACACAATACGTCCAGGGGAAGAAAGCCAAACATCGGTGAGTCAGGATGTCCATTGCTGACTTTAAGCTGCCACACTGGCTGGTCACACTGCCCCCCTATAAGTACACAATACGGTAACGAAGGCAAGTGGACACAGCCATGTAGCAAGCAGGTGCGTGAATGATTGGCAGTGTGTGTATGTGCATGTGTGAGTGTGTGTGCGTGCATGAGTGTGTGAGTCTGTATGTGGTGATGAGATGCATCCGGTGAATGCCTGGTAAGAGGAGGAGGCGTGGCCATAGGACTGTCAGAGAGCAAGGCTCAATCTGCCAACTGAAATTAATAAGCAATAATCAAAACCCTACAGCCACAGGTCATGGACGGGGTTGAAAGCAACCCCGAACATGACATTGAGGACTCGAGCTGCAGTGTTCTGAACCAACTGCAGCTGTCTGGTGGGACTTTTTAGGGAGACCCGTGAGGACAGCATTACAGTAGTCCAGCTTACTAAAGATAAATGCATGGACAGGTTTTTCTAGATCCTGCTGAGACATTACACCTTTAGTCCTCGCTATGTTCTTTGAGTGATAATAGGCAGACTTCACGACTGTCTTAATGTGGCTGTTAAAATTCAGGTCTGAGTCCAGAACCACAGCCAGATTTTTGGCTTGGCTGTTGGTTTTTAGCATCATTGACTGAAGCTGAGTACTAACTCTGAGTCTTTCTTCTTTGGCTCCAAAAACTATTATTTTGGTTTTGTCTGAAGTCCTAAATTCATCAGAAAAGTAAGTGTGTGTGTGTGTGTGTGTGTGTGTGTGTGTGTGCGCGCGCGCGCGTGTGTGTGTGTGTGTGTGTGTGTGTGTGTGATCCTCCTTATGGAGTTTCTTAGACATTTTTGGGTTCAGATTTCTCTCGTATCCACAGCTGCTACCATATGTAGTTTAATTTGATTTTAATGCATTTTTTAGATTTGGATGCTTTGTCTGTTTTAGTCCATGATCCACCTACAGTGCCCACATTACTAATTTCAAAGTACTTCCATCAGGTTTATAGTGTTAACAGGTCTCCATTGAACAGCAACTGCCGAGGTTATGTCATATAACTGAAAACTAATCCATTAACCCAGCAAGTCTCATCTTTTCAAAATGAATTTATTTTTTTCTATCCTCTACACTAAAAAGCCAAGGGTGTTTTTAAAACTGATAATTTGAATGTTTATATATGAATAAACTGTTAGCTCAGAAATTCTTAAGTTAAAGCAGCGCCATGTAATTTTCTTCTTCCTGGTAGGAGCACTGAAAAGACTACAACTATGGCAAGTATGATCTCAGTCCCAACAGCCAATCACAGGGGGCTTAGTTGTTGGTGGCTAACATTGTACACTGTGATTGGCTGTAGGAACTCACGCCATAGTCGCCATAGCTGTAGTTTTTCAGTGGTCCTACCAAGAAGAGAGATGTTATAGGCAATGTGGGCCCACTCAGGCTATGGAGGAAGTGACATTCACCCAGTCAAAGGTTGATGTACCATCAAAATAATTTTGGAAATATTATTTTATGATGGACAGCTTACATGCCAGCTAGGTTTTCAAGAAAGGAAACTTCAAATTTGTTATTGATGTTCTTCTTTTCATGATGGGAAATCACTGTATTTTTAAGATAAGATAAGATAAGATAAGCCTTTATTAGTCCCACAACGGGGAAATTCCAGGATTGCAACAGCACAGGGATAGCAACACTCAGAGCAACAATCAGAAGGCAAGAAAAAAAACAAGCAAGCAAGAGCAGCTAATATACATATGTACATATTACTATAAGATAAAAACAAGTGGTGGATACCAGTGGTGAGGGGGGCCGTTAAGCTGAAGAAGGAGTCCTATCAAGCTTGGTTGGCTTGTGGGACTCCCGAAGCAGCTGAGGTGTACCGGCAGGCCAAGCGGAGTGCAGCTCGGGTGGTTGCTGAAGCAAAAACCCGGGTATGGGAGGAGTTCGGTGAGGCTATGGAACAAGACTTGCAGTCGGCTTCAAAGAGATTCTGGCAAACTGTCCGGCGGCTCAGGAGGGGAAAGCAGCTCCCCGTCCACACTGTGTATGGTGCGGATGGGACACTGTCGACTTCGACTGGGGATATCGTCGGGCGGTGGAAGGAATACTTCAAGGATCTCCTCAATCCCACTGATACGCCTTCCACAGGTTTGGGGACGAGGGGGATGACTCGCCTATCACAGGGGCTGAGGTTGCCAAGGTGGTTAAGAATCTCCTTGGTGGCCGGGCCCCGGGGGTGGATGAGATTCGCCCTGAGTACCTCAAGGCCCTGGATGTTGTTGGGCTGTCATGGTTGACACGCCTCTGCAACATTGCGTGGAGGTCAGGGGCAGTGCCTTTGGCATGGCAAACAGTGGTTCCTCTCTTCAAAAAAGGGGACCGGAGGGTGTGCTCCAACTTTAGAGGGATCACACTCCTCAGCCTCCCTGGGAAGGTCTATGCCAAGGTACTGGAGAGGAGAGTCCGGCCGTTGGTCGAACCTCAGATTCAGGAGGAGCAATGTGGTTTTCGTCCTGGCCGTGGCACATCGGACCAGCTCTTTACCCTCTCGAGAATTCTTGAGAGTTCGTGGGAGTTTGCCCAACCAGTTTACATGTGTTTTGTGGACTTGGAGAAGGCATCTGACCGCGTCCCTCGTGGATTTTTGTGGGGGGTGCTTCGGGAGTATGGGGTATCGGGCTTGTTGTTACAAGCTATTCGGTCTCTGTATGACCGTTGTGAGAGTTTGGTTCGTATTACCAACACTCGGTCGGACTCATTCCCAGTGAGAGTTGGACTCCGCCAGGGCTGCCCTCTGTCACCAATCCTGTTCATAATTTTTATGGACAGGATTTCTAGGCGCAGCCAGGGAATGGAGGGTGTCATGCTTGGTGACCACAGGATCTCATCTCTGTTGTTTGCAGATGATGTTGTCCTGTTGGCTTCATCCAGCAATGACCTACAGCTCTTGCTGGGACGGTTTGCTGCTGAGTGTGAAGCGGCTGGGATGAGAATCAGCACCTCCAAGTCCGAGTCCATGGTCCTCAGCCGGAAAAAGGTGGATTGTCCTCTTTGGGTTGGGGACAGGCTCCTGCCCCAAGTGGAGGAGTTTAAATATCTTGGGGTCTTGTTCACGAGTGAGGGGAAAATGGAGCGAGAGATCGACAGACGGATTGGAGCAGCATCTGCAGTGATGCGGACATTGTACCGGTCTGTTGTGGTGAAGAGGGAGCTTAGTTCTAAGGCAAAGCTGTCGATTTACCAGTCAATCTACGTTCCTACTCTCACCTGTGGTCACGAGCTTTGGGTAATGACCGAAAGAACGAGATCGCGGATACAAGCGGCTGAAATGAGCTTTCTCCTTAGGATTGCTGGACTCACCCTCAGAGATAGGGTGAGGAGCTCAGTCATCCGGGAGAGGCTCAGAGTAGAACCGCTGCTCCTCCACATTGAAAGGAGTCAGTTGAGGTGGTATGGGCATCTGATTAGGATGCCTCCTGGACGCCTCCCACTTGAGGTGTTTCAGGCACGTCTCACTGGGAGGAGACCCCGGGGCAGACCCAGGACTCGGTGGAGAGACTATGTCTCCCAGCTGGTCTGGGAACACCTTGGTATCCCCTCTGAAGATGGAGCAGGTGGCTGGGGAGAGGGAAGTCTGGGCTTCTCTGCTTGAACTGCTGCCTCCGCGACCCGGACCTCCGGAAAAGCGGTAGAAGATGGATGGATGGATGGATGGATTTTTGAAAAAAATATTTATGAAAAACTGAGAAATTGTACAATGGCAATATAGAAAATTATATTCACTATGATCAAACTATCTGGGTGTTCAAACCATAGACTGTAAATAAAGACAGATGACATGAGAACACTCCAAAAGTGAGTCCCACACATCTCAGTCCCTCTCTGGCCGCTGGCTGCATGAACACTTTATGCACCACCATTCTGATTATTATGTGTGGCAATTTGACAAAATTAAAACTAAAAATAGTCCTTGAGGTAGTATCAACCTAGTATCCTAGCCACCACACTGGTCCACTACTACAAGACATCATGTCACTGTCACGGCTTCTCATATCAGTATGTAACACTTATACCAGGTGTGTCCTACTTCACTTTTGTCACAGTTGGTGAAACTGCTATGGCACCATTTCAAAAGTGATCAAGTCCTCATTCAGAGGTGGGTGGGGGATCGTGGGTGACTATCCCAGCTGTGTTCAGGGGGAGGTGATCTCGGTGTAATGGTTAGGGTGTTTAATTAATGGGCTCAATAAAAAAAAAAAAAAAAAACTCCTCTCACTTCTCTCTGGTATCTCTGCATTTACGTTTTTTCACAATCCCTGAAAGGCACTGTTTGCACTACTTTCCTTGTACCTACCAGGCTTTCCATTTCACCCACCCTTAAGGCAGTATCTCACTGGGCTGCAACAGCTCGCGACTCAGAGATAAAAAAAAAAAAAAAAAACATCTTGCGAATCCCAGTGGGACGTGCCCAAAACACCTCAAGTGGGAGGCGTCCAGGAGGCATCCTGATCAGATGCCCATACCACCATACCACCTAATCAGATCCAGGACTCGCTGGAGAGACTCCGTCTCCCAGCTAGTTTGGGAACACCCTGGTATCCTCTTTGAATAGCTGGAGCAGGTGGCTGGGGAGAGGGAAGTCAGGGCTTCTCTGCTTGAACTGCTGCCTCTGCGACTCACACCTCTGGAAAAGCAGTAGAAGATTGATGGATGGAACTTGTGAAACACATTGAATTGGCACATCTGCATATGTTGGATGAATATTCCATGAATGTCACACGAACTTGTATATATGCCACATGAGTGTCCCATAACAAAATTTAGCATTCTTTTTGCACTTAGGGCTGTCCTGGGCAGTTGCACAAATCCTGTGCAACACTTGTATGACAGTTATCTATAACAATTGTAAAATCGGGACAATATCTCCCCATTCCAGCAGTCCTTTCATCGTCAGTCTAGATTGACTGCAGAGAAGTGCCAATACTGCTGGATGATGCACTTGTCTCTGAATTCTCCACATCAGAGAGGTAGAGCCAACTTTACTGTCATTCAATCCATACAGCCAATCATGTACAGTAGAACGAAATTACGTTTCTCTGATCTACAATGTTAATCACATCTAGAATCAAAGGGGTTGCTGCCATGCAAGGCGCCGCCACAAATTTCCCTTCTCCATTCCATTATAGCTGAGCACCAAGCTGGATGGCAGGAAGTTCCACTTTTATATGGTCTTTGGCATGACCCGGCCAGGATCAGCAGGCTCTGGGACCAGCTTCGCTCCCTCTGTAGGGTCCTGGGGGCAGGGACAGTAGCCACCCCATCCCTAGTCTTGCATTTCTTGCTCTTGGGTGGCATGGTGAAACTGTCAATCCCAGTTGTGTCAGCGTGTGCTTAGAAAATGACTTCTTGCCTGTCTTGCATGCAGAATGTCTTGTCCTTTATGTCTCCAATCAGTTACAATTTTAGTTTCATAGGTCCCCAATCCCTCAAAAAGTTGTCTAACTTCTCTGGCACTTTCTGACTCATAGAAACTAAATTGAAAGGGTTCAAGATAAGATAAGATAAGATAAGCCTTTATTAGTCCCACAATGGGGAAATTCCAGGATTGCAACAGCACAGGGATAGCAACACTCAGAGCAACAATCAAGAAGACAAGAAAAACAAGAGCAGCGAATATACATATGTACATATAAATATATAAACACACAGTTCGGAGCATTGTAGCTAGATGGAATAAACCGGAGTGGTGGCTCAGTTGGTAGAGCTTCCGCCCCACACCCGGGAGGCAGGGGTTCAAATCCCGGCCGGGTCATTCCGAAGACCATATAAAAGTGGAACTTTCTGCCGTCCAGCTTGGTGCTCAGCAGTAATGGAATGGAGGAGGGAAATTTGTGGCGGCGCCTTGCATGGCAGCGGCCCTCTGATTCTACACTTGGGGTGTGTGTGTGATTAACACAGTAGATAGGTAAAACACAATCTCGTTCTACTGTACATGATTGGTTGTACAGTTGAATGACAATAAGGGTGATTTAAATATATAAATATATATACACACAGTGCGGAGCATTGTAACTAGATGGAATAAACAGCATAACCGTCTACTTAGTTATCCTACATAGTATGAATATGTACCCATACATATTGTCACCCTCCGTAGCGACCGATATTGTCCTAGTTGTATACTGGAGGGGACCATTGTGTAAGTCTATTGCGTCTTTTGCATTCAATACTAGGTCATCACGTTTTTTGCTATCTCTGCGAGCAGCCCTGCTTAGGTTATACAGTCTGACAGCCGTAGGTAGGAAGGACCTGCGAAACCTCTCGGTTGTGCACCTAGGATGATGTAGTCTGCTGCTAAATGAGCTCCTCAGTGCGTTCAGTATGTCCTGCATAGGGTGGGACTCGGACTCCAGCAGAGATGACAGTTTAGCAATCATCCTTCTCTCTCCTATCTCCTCCACTGGGTCAAGGCGCTGCCCCAGGACAGAGCTAGCTTTCTTGATCAGTTTGTTCAGTCTCTTCCTATCGGCTGATGTAATGCCACTGCCCCAGCAGACCACTCCAAAAGTGATGGCTGATGCCACCACCGTGTCGTAGAATGTCTTCAGCAGCGCCCCTTGTACACCAAAAGACAAGAGTCTCCTCAGTAGAAACAACCTGTGCTGTCCCTTCTTGTAGAGTGCATCGGTATTGTGTGACCAGTCTAGTTTATTGTCCAGATGAACACCCAGGTACTTGTAGGATTTCACCATCTCAATGTCTGTTCCCTGTATGTTTACTGGTGCTGTGAGGGGTTGTCCTTGCCTGTGGCAGTCCACCACCAGCTCCTTAGTTTTCCTCGCATTGATATGTATATGGCACCAGTCCATGAAGTCCTGGATAAGTCCTCTGTACTCAGCTTCATCTCCATTGGAGATGAGGCCGACGATCGCAGAGTTGTCAGAGAACTTCTGTAGATGGCAGTGTGTTGTGTTGTGTGAGAAGTCCGCAGTATAAAGGGTGAACAGGAAGGGAGCCAAAACCGTTCCCTGGGGGGCCCCCGTGCTACAGATGATCGTGTCGGACAAACAGTCCCGGGTTCTCACAAACTGTGGCCAGTTAGGGAGGTAGTCCAGGATCCATGATGACAGGTGCTGGTCCACCCCTGTGCACAGCAGCTTGTCCTTCAGGATCATCGGTTGTTGAAAGCACTGGAGAAGTCAAAGAACATGATCCTCATCGCATTCCTGGGCTTCTTCAGGTGGGACAGAGAACGGTGAAGGAGGAAGATCACTGCATCCTCCACCCCAATGCCATGCTGGTAGGCGAACTGAAGTGGATCCATCGCTGGTCCCTGGTAGGACCAGCGATGGATCCACACCATGATGATGTCCTTCATCATGTGGGACGTCAGGGCCACTGGTCTGTAGCTGTTCAGGTCTTTGGGGTGGGAAGTCTTTGGTACAGGTACCACACAAGATGTTTTCCACAACTGTGGTACCCTCCCCAGCTTCAGGCTCAGGTTGAAGATGAGCTCCACAATCCCACACAGCTGGTCTGCACAGGACTTGAGGAGCTTTGCGCTGATGCCATCCGGTCCCGACGCCTTCCTTGCCTTGATCTTCCTCAGCTCCGTCCTCACCTGGGTCTTAGTGAGGGTCATGTTGGGGGGCTGTGTGTTGGGAGTGGGGGGGGGGGTTGGTGGAGTGGGGTGTGGGCAGCAGGACTCGATGTCTTTAGAGGCAGCAGCGGCTGTTGTGCAGTCAGGGGGGAGGGCGGTTGGTCAAACCTATTAAAAAACAGGTTCAGATTGTTTGCCCACTCCCTGCTCCCCGTGGCCTGGGGGGAGGTATTCTGGAGCCCAGAGATGGTTTTAAGGTTTCTCCAGACCTGTCTGTGCACTAGGGGTTTGTACACCGGCTGGAGATGAACCAAGTTGTGATCCGATCTTCCGAGTGGGGGGAGTGGTGATGAGGTGTCTGCCTCCTTAGTGTTTGCGTAGAATAAGTCCAGTGTTTTATTGTCTCTAGTGTGGCATGTGACATACTGGGTGAACATGGGTCGAATGGGAGACAGTTAAATATGGTTGAAATCGCCTGAGATGAGGAGAAGAGCATCTGGGTGTTCTGTCTGCAGCCTGCCAGTTACTGAGTGGATGACGTCACGCGCTGTCCCAGTGTTTGCCGTCAGATTTGCATAAATAACAATGCAGATCACGTGTGAGTATTCCCTCGGGAGATATGTAGGCCGCATGCTAACAGCTAGCAACTCCATGTCTTTGTTGCAGTGTTGTTGTTTAACCGTAATATGTCCCGGTCTGCGCCAGTTGTTATTGACATACATCATCACTCCTTCGCCCCTTGCCTTCCCACTGTCTGGTGTGTGGTCTGCCCGTATTGCGTGGAAACCCTCCAGTTCAATGTTAGCATCTGTTGCTAGTTCTGTTAGCCACGTCTCCGTGAATAGCATCAGGCTACACTCTCTGTATATGCTCTCGTAGCGGGAGATAGCCGCTAGCTCATCTGTTTTTCTGAGTAGCGATCGTACATTCCCCATAATAACTGATGGGAGGGCGGGTCTGTACCTTATATTCCTCGCCCGCCGTCTTATTCCAGCATGGCATCCACGCCGTTTCCATCTTATTTCTCCCGGTATTGTTGAGTTTTTGCGTTAGCATCGTGGGCCGGTTAAGTACTAACAGCTGGTCCCTATTATACTGCCTCCTACAAGAAACAGTGGATCCGTCCGCTGGCTCAGGAGACATTTGGGCGATCTACATGTCTGTGATGGATCAAGGTGTCGCCAAAACAGAAAGATTAGCAAGAGAGCCAGATAGTAAATAGAAATAGGAAGAAATTGATCTGCTGTTGCAAAAAGGCAGCCTACTCATGTGGCACCGGAAGATGGGTTTGAGTCACCCATGAGAGTGAGGCCCTGTAACTCATGAGAGTAAAGTGCAAACCCCCACAAGCATTTGGAGAGAATTTGGAAATTCCATTGCGAATGCTGCTCTTCAACTAGTCATAAGGTGTCACAGCCCAGTGAGATATTACCTTTAGAAAATGTATAGTGTACACATACAGTGCATCCGGAAAGTATTCACAGCGTTTCACGTTTTCCACATTTTGTTATGTTACAGCCTTATTCCAAAATGTACAGTGCAAAAAAGCAGTTCAATTCTTCTGCCAGTGAGGCGCTGATGTCACTGGAAATGATGCTGCTGCCCTTATAGTTTGTGATATGGTGAAAGCCTTGCCATACTTGTCTCGAATCATTATCAGAAAAATGGTTCTCAACTTTCCTCTTATAGGCGTGTTTAGCCTCCTTAATTTTTAGATCTCTCCAGAGATGTTCAATTGGATTCAAGTCTGGGCTCTGGCTGAGTCACTGAAGGACATTCACAGACTTGTCCTGAAGCCACTTCTTCGATATCTTGGCTGTGTGCTTAGGGTTATTGTCCAGCTGAAAGATGAACCATCACCCCAGTCTGAGGTCAAGAGCGCTCTGGAGCAGCTTTTCATCCAGGATGTTTCTGTACGTTGCTGCATTCATATTTCCCTTTATCCTGATTAGTCTCTAAGTTCCTGCCACTGACAAACATCCCCACAGCATGATGTTGCCGCCACCATTGACGTGGTTATGAGCGGTGCCTGGTTTCCTCCAAACATGACGCCTGGTATTCATGCTAAAGAATTCAATCTTTGTCTCACCAGACCAGAGAATTTTGTTTCTCATGGTCTGAGTCCTTCAGGTGCCTTTTGGCAAACTCCAGGTGGCCTGCCATGTGCCTTTTACTAAGGAGTAGCTTCTGTCTGGCAACACGACCATACAGGCCTGATTAGTGGATTGCTGCAGAGATGGTTGTCCTTCTGGAAGGTTCTCCTCTCTCCACAGAGGAACGTTGGACCTCTGACAGAGTGACCATCGGGTTCTTGGTCATCTCCCTGACTAAGGCCCTTCTCCCCCGATCACTCAGTTTAAACAGCCAGCCAGCTCTAGGAAGAGTCCTGGTGGTTCCGAACTTCTTCCATTTACAGATGATGGAGGCCACGCTCATTGGGACATTCAAAGCTGGAGAAATTTTTCTGTACCCTTCCCCAGATTTGTGCCTCGAGACAATCCTGTCTCTGAGGTCTACAGACAGTTTCTTTGACTTCATGCTTGATTTGTGCTCTGACATGCATTGTCAACTGTGGGACCTTATATAGACAGGTGTGTGCCTTTCCAAATCATGTCCAATCAACAGAATTTACCACAGGTGGACTCCAATTAAGCTGTAGAAACATCTCAAGGATGATCAGTGGAAACAGGATGTACCTGAGCTCAGTTTTGAGCTTCATGGCAATGGCTGTGAATACTTATGTACATGTAATTTCTTAGTTTTTTATTTTTAATAAATTTGCAAAAAGCTCAAAAAAAATTTTCACGTTGTCATTATGGGGTATTGTGTGTAGAATTTTGAGGAACAAAATGAATTTAATCCCTTTTGGAATAAGGCTGCAACATAACAAAACATGTAAAAAGTGAAACGCTGTGAATACTTTATGGATGCACTGTAAAAAAAAAAAAAAAGCCTTTTTCAGTGTATGCTACATGCTTTCTAGTGGTGGGTAAATGTGACCCTTCTGTGCATTTTATGAGGGTTGGTAGTTATCACACCCATGTATACTCAAATTGTTTTGGTTTTTTTTTTAATCAGTGTGGGTTTAATTAGTTATTTGAAGATATGAAAATGGGAGTGTGGTCATGACTGTGGTTGTAATTGCTCCTAACTGGAGGGGGTGGGGGGCTTCCCTATGGACTGTTGCTTAGACAGTTAAGAGCGGTGTATAGGTAGGAATTCAACACTGGGCTCTGCTTCATGGTTGTGGTGACTCTGGCACAAGGTGGTTGTTCTTAAAATCCAGGAAGCAGTACTTTTGTACAATAGATGTAAATGGTGACACGTTGTCCATCTTTTATTACAGTCTATCTATGGTTCAAATAAACACATGGAATCACTGTCATAAAATTCTCAGTTTACTTTAACTATTTCTGCCCTGCATGGTGGACACTTGTGCGTTCAGTCCAGGTGGGGAACCAGTGATATTAGATTCTTACAGTACAGTATGTCTTTAATTGCTTGATTATTTTATCCTCAAGCAGCATGAATTATAAAATATGTGTTCATTCAGACAGTTGAGTACCATTTTTCAAAAGTCACTGATGATTACTGGATGACAGCACATGCTGACACATTGCAGTGGCCCCAGCTCATTAACTCCGAGTCATTCTGGGTTAACAGGCCAGTGGTGCAGGTTTGGGCTTGTTTATCCCTCTTTTTCTTACACATATAAAATACATTTTTCTGCTACACTTTTGCTTTTAAAACCATACATTGCTTCTTGTCGTCTTTCTTTAGTCTTCCACCATTGCATCTTTTTTTCCTTTAATCTAAACACACACCAGGCACTTATTTCACTGCTTCAGGGCGTGTCCACAAGTCCACTCGTCCCCCAGTTCAGACTGTTGACCAGATGATCTCCTGCAGCCAGTCATAATGCTGAGGTGGAGCCTGAATTTTCTTTTCCTCCTCTCAAGTCCTGCTTTTTGTCTTTTTTCCTTGCCCCAGCTGAACTCAAAACTTCTGATGACCAAAAAAAAAAAAAAAAAAACCTCTTCCACGTGTCCAAAGCTGGGTTTTGAGAGTGGAGGAGGGGAGGAAAAAACATATGTCTGGTTCTTCTGCTGCTTTAGTGCTAAAACTTTCTGTTTTTCTCTTCTTATCACATTAAGCAAAAAGGCAGAAAAAAGTCCATTGTTAACATGCAGTCTTCATGCAGTGCAGGCTGTTCTCTGATACAGATTTTTCAACACATTTTTTTTTAACGTTCCCAAGCCAGATAAACAAATTCTGCTTTGCACAAGCACTGGGTCTCATTTGCTTCCTTTGCCATTCAGTTTTCCTTCTGTTGGTCCACTATTTTAACTGTCTTTATTAAAATGGCCAACTAGTTAGATGTTTGACGATTACTCTGCAGTCATGACCCCAGTAAACCCAGAAAGGAGGAGAGATTGAAAGCAGTCTGCCTTTTTTTTTTTTTTTTGGTGGTGGTGGTGGTGGTGGGGCTGTGAAGAGAAGCTGAGGTGAAGTGGACAGGCCCCAACTGGTGAGAGAGAGAGAGAGAGAGAGAATGAACTTTTTCACAAAATTATACTTAGAGAGTTGCTTTACTGCAGCACACGTGTAACTCTTACACGAGTACATTTAAGAACAAAAACTATACTTTTACTCAAGTGTATCTGGCCATACTTTAAATTACTTTTAATCTCACTACTGATTTGAACTAAATTCCTCTCAACAGTTTTTCTTCCCATCATTTGCGATCTTTGTTCCTCAGTTTTGGTTCAGAAAATATTTGAATAATTGCTGTTTGTAGCATATAATTATATATATATATTACTTATTTTGAATAGGTGTATGCGTATGCTCATATACATTTGTATCTAAGTTCATGTGTATGTATATATGGTATGTAAGCTGATTCACTCTATATGCGCGCATGCACACACACACACACACACACACACACACACACACACACACACACACACAGTGGCGTGAAGAAGTGTTTGCCCCTTTCCTGATTTCTCATTTTTTTTGTATGTTTGTCACACTTAAATGCTTCAAATCATCAAAGAAATTTAAATATTAGACAAAAATTACACAAGTAAACACAAAATGCAGTTTTTAAATAAAGGTGTTTATTATTAAGGATAAAAAAAAATCCAAACCAACATGGCCCTGTGTGAAAAAGTGATTGCCCCCCCCCAGTTAAAACATAAATTAACTGTGGTTTATCACATCTTTGGAAAGCTGAGTTCAATTTCTCTAGCCACACCCAGGCCTGATTACTGCAACACCTGTTCTCAACCAAGAAATCACTTAAATAGGACCTGCTTGACAAAGTGAAGCGGACCAAAAGATCCTCAAAAACTAGACATCATGCAGCAAGCCAAAGAAATTCAGGAACAAATGAGAAACAAAGTAATTCAGATCTATCAGTCTGGAAAAGGTTATAAAGCCATTTCTAAAGCTTTGGGACTCCAGTGAACCACAGTGAGAGCCATTATCTACAAATGGCAAAAACATGGAACAGTGGTGAACTTCCCCAGGAGCAGCCGGCTGACCAAAATTACCCCAAGAGCACAGTGACAACTCAATCAAGAGGTCACAGAAGACCCCACAACAACATCCAAAGAACTGCAGGCCTCACTTGCTTCAGTTAAGGTCAGTGTTCATGATTCCACTATAAGAAAGAGACTGGGCAAAAATGGCCTGCATGGCAGAGTTCCAAGACGAAAACCTCTGCTGAGCAAAAAGAACATAAAGACTCATCTCAGTTTTGCCATAAAACACCTTGATGATCCCCAAGACTTTTCGGAAAATACTCTGTGGACTGATGAACAAAAGTTGAACTTTTTGGAAGGTGTATGTCCCATTACATCTGACGTAAAAGTAGTACAGCATTTCAAAAAATGAACATCATACCAACAGTGTATATGGTGGTGGTAGTGTGATGGTCTGGAGCTGCTTTACTGCTTCAGGACCTGGAAAACTTGCTGTGGTAAATGGAACCATGAATTCTGCTGTCTACCAAAAAATCCTGAAGAAGAATGTCCGGCCATCTGTTCATGACCTCAAGCTGAAGCGCACTTGGGTTCTGCAGCAGGACAATGATCCAGAACACACCAGCAAGTCCACTTCTGAATGGCTTAAGAAAAACAAAATGAAGACTTTGGAGTGGCCTAGTCAAAGTCCTGACCTGAATCTGATTGAGATGCTATGGCATGACCTTGAAAAGGCAGTTCATGCTCGAAAACCCTCCAGTGTGGCTGAATTACAACAATTCTGCAAAGATGAGTGGGCCAAAATTCCTCCACAGCACTGTAGAAGACTCATTGCCAGTTATCGCAAACACTTGATTGCATTTGTTGCTTCTAAGGGTGGCCCAACCACTTATTAGGTTTAGGGGGCAATCACTTTTTCACACAGGGCCATGTAGGTTTGGATTTTTCCTCCCTTAATAATAATCATCTTCATTTAAAAACTGCATTTTGTGTTTACTTGTGTTATCTTTGTCTAATATTTAAATTAGTTTGATGATCTGAAAGATTTAAGTGTGACAAACATACAAAAAATTGAGAAATCAGGAAACTGCAAACACTTTTTCACACCACTGTATATTGCATGTATTTTGTGTTTGTATGTTGTAACTGTCCTAACACTTTGTTCGCCTAACACTGTATATGTGACCCATACTGGCAAAATGAGTCACTATGAGGAAACTATCAAAACTGAGGTAATGTTTTTCCATATTCTGTATTGAAAGACCTTCAAAATGATATGTAATTTGTAGGAAGTGCACAAAAACGGACACCGGAAAAAGGCGATTTGTTTATGTTTTGGCTAGGTTTAAAACTCGTGTTCGATCGGTCAGCAGTTATGTGTTCCACAAAAACATATCTATTTTTAGAAAGTACATTTTCTAAGCTTTCCAATGGTACCAGGCACTCATGGATAAGTTTTTTTCCTGGGACTTGACGCTAGCAAACAAAGAAAGACTCATGATTTATAATTTCCCCTGCCTGCAGCTCGTCATGACGCCATGCGCTTTCTGACTCATTTTGCCAGCACGGGTCACATATACCAGTATTTTTCAGTTGGGGTTTCTTGAAACAACATTCAGGGTTCTGTGGGAATTTGTTTAATTTCTCTTCTTAATCGGCCCCCAAAAAATTACAAATAATTTGCAGTTGTTGTGCATGGGTTTTGTAGTGGCTCTTCCTTGTCAGTAGGTGGCAATATGAATAAAATATGTTTACCTTCTTCTTCTTCTGTGTTTTATGGAAGTGAATGACCTTGTTAAGATGCACTAGGATGTGGTGACTAGATGAAAAGCAGTGATGGATAAATATCTGAAGAGGAAACATTCAGACTTTGGACAAAATTCTAACCCAAGTGAAAGGCCGAGCAGTTGTCAAAAGAAAGCTAAGACAGTGAAGACAAGCAGTACAGCAAAAGTTTCCTTTCGATTTACTTTCACTGGGAATCCCACTACACCAAGCAGTTATGCTTGCGGTGGTTTTCCTTTCAAAGTGTCAGTTTGCGTTCCGAAAAGGTAAAAAAATCAAAGTAAAGATAGAAGCAAAACCAAGTTTGCGCTGAAACTATAATGTTTTGGCAATTTGATGTGAAAATTTCATGACCAGCATTACAGTAAACACAAATACCCCAACACATAAAAATACAGTACTATGGAGAATACACCGACATTGCAACATGCTTTGAATGTGAACAAAGGTAACAAAAACAACTTTTTAAAGCATCATATTAAGTTTATTCGATAATTAAATTACAAATTTGCGTAAAAGGGGGTGAGTAGGTCAGTCAAGGTACCTGTGTAGTCATCATCCAGTAGTCCATTGATGTCGATAATGACTTGATAATGTTAGCTTTTGTAGGAGTGTTGGTGGGCCGCAAGGCCTGCACATGAGTGGCAGAATTGCTTGCAAAGACTGCACGCCAGTCCAGTAGCTGCTCTGGTGTGTCTTCCCTCATGAACTCGCACATACACAGTATCGCTTTTCCTCAATGGCTGAAATGCTCTTACACACTCTTCAATACTCTCCACTTCTTCCTGTCACTTACTGTCATTTCCCAGGTGTCAGGGTTTACACCCACATTTTTCATATGTCTCTTGATGACATCCTTTTTTCTTAGCTTCTGACCTCCACGCTTTCTGCTGCCGCTATGCAGTTCTCCATAGAACACATTCTTTGGCAACCTGTAGTCTGGTATACGATAGACATGACCAACCCAGCGTAGTTGCAATAATGTAATGAGGACTTCAACACTTACTGCTTTCGCTTTAGCCAGAACCTCCACATCAGGAACTCTATCCTGCCAGGTAATATTAGGTATTTGCCGCAGGTGACAGAGCTGTACTCTGGTCAGTTTCTACATGTGCCTTTTGTACAGGATCATGCTCTCTGTCGAGTAAAGCAGTGCAGGCAGGACAGCTGTGTTGTACACTTTTGCCTTGGTGGCTCTCTTGATGTCACACCTGGACCATAGACGGTTATGGAGAAACCCGAAGACTTTGTTTGCAACTTGAATATGCTGATCCACCTGTGTAGTAATCATTATTGGAACCAGTATTATAGGGGCGACAGAGAATATATTAGTGTTTTTTTTCCCACAATATTTTTATTGAACCTTTTTACAAACAAAACACAAACAATCAAACACTAACACTAAAATAATTAAAAAAAAATACTAAAAACACCAACAACCACTAACAAAGGCAGGTCTTCAACAATGCTCCTCTATTTAGTCTAGGCAATCCATTACGTAAGTATACATACTATACATTCACCAATTTGGAATTTACAAGGTCCACATACATCATTCACCTTCTTCTTCAAAAGTTATGTTTAAATTCTTTACATAATCAATGAAAGGTCTCCATATATTCTCAAACACAATTTCTTTTGATTTCAGTATGTATGTTATTCTTTCTAGTGGAAGGTTTGTTAACATCTGTCTTAACCACTGAGTCACATCTGGTCTATGAGTCTTTTTCCACAATAGTGCAATACATTTTTTGGCGTTAAGCAAACTGAGATCTATGAATGCTCTCTCACTCTTGTTAAAGTTATGCTTTTCTGGATAAAGACCCAACAAAAACAGTTTAGGATTCAATATGATTTGTTTTGAAATTATTTTTTCAATTGTTACCCTCACCTCTTCCCAAAACATTCTAATTTTTCTACATTCCCATAAACAATGAAATAGGGTTCCTTTACTTTCCATACATTTTGTGCACGTATCGGGTATATTTTTGTTATATCTATTTAACTCCACCGGTGTAACATACATCCGCATTAACCATTTAAAATGTATCAATTTAAGACGTACATTTATTGATTTGGTTTGAGCTTCTGCACAAGCCAATTCCCATTGTTCCTCTGAAATTTCAGTTTGCAGGTCTTCTTTCCAATAATTCAGTCTTTTCTGTGAGTTTTCACTTGAGGATAATGTCAATGAGTTATAAAACTCTGAAATAATACCCTTTCTCTTACTATCTTTCGTCAAGATTTTTTCCAAGGATGAATAAGTAGGTCGGATGAGAGCATTATTTTGATTTGATCGAATAAAGTTCCTAAGCTGAAGATATTTAAAAAAATGTCCTATTAAGATTAAATTTGATCCTCAGTTCTTCAAAAGACATTATGTTATCTGAACCTGACAAATATAAGTCTTGAATCTTTTGAATCCCTTTTAAATTCCATACTTTAAATACAGCATCAGCTCTCCCTGGTTTAAAATATTGATTACCCCATATTGGGCTAAATTGTGACAATAAGTGTGGTTCTTTTAGATATTTTTTGGTTTCACACCATATTTTGATCATATGCTTTACAATTGGATTTTTAACTTGTTTCTGTAATTTTTTAGCCGAGTCTGAGTATATGAATAAGGGAAGAGGTAAAGGTAAATTGTATGATTCCATTTCAGTCCAGTGAGGGAGATCATTTGATGAAAAATAATATGTCATAGACCTCAGTTGTGCTGACCAGTAATACAACATAAAGTTTGGACATTTCAGACCTCCACGATCAAATGGTAAATATAGTAAGGACAGACGTAATCTAGCCTTCCTATTGTTCCATATAAATTCCACTAACTTTTTTTTAATTCTTAAGAATAGATCTGAAGGTGGTGGTAAAGGAATGTATTGAAATAAATAAAGCATTTTGGGTAAGATATTACTTTTAAGTATATTAATTCTCCCAATCATCGACATTGGTAGTGACATCCATCTCTGAAGTAACTCATTAATGTCTATCATTAAGGCTTCATAGCTGGCGCTGGTGACTAATTCTAGCTTAGGCAAAATTTGAATTCCTAAATATTTAAACTGATTTACAACTTTGAATTGATTTACCTCAGGACCTGGGTGATTTCTCTGGGTCTCATTTAGCATTAATATTGAAGATTTAGTTTTATTTATTTTATATCCTGATATTTCCCCAAAATTCTTTATTAAATTCAACAAGGTCGGAATTGATTTTTTAAGATTCGACATGAACAAAATTATGTCATCAGCATACAGGGAGATTTTATGTTCTGTTGGTCCTATTTTAATTCCATATATTTGTGGATGTAAACGTACTGCCATCGCTAAAGGTTCAATTGCCATAGTAAACAGTAAAGGTGAAAGTGGACAGCCTTGTCGACATCCTCTATTGATTTTTATTGATTTTGAGATATTGCTGTTTGTTAGGATTTCTGCTGTAGCATTATTGTATATTATCTGAACCCATTTTATGAAATTATTTCCAAATCCAAACCTTTGTAGGACTTCAAAAAGAAAGGGCCATTCGACCCTATCAAAGGCCTTTTCGGCGTCCAATGATAGGAGAGCTGTATCCGGTGCTTCTTTATTAGAATAGATAATATTAAATAGTCTTCTTACATTATGGAAGCCTTGTCTTCCCTTTATAAAGCCATTCTGATCTCAGTTAATAATATTTGGTAATATTTCTTGTAGCCATCTTGCTAAAATTTTACAGATTATCTTAAGGTCAGCATTTAATAGGCTTATTGGTCTCATATTTTCACATTTATTAGAGGGTTTACCTGGTTTTGGCAAGAGTATAATTAAGGCATTATTCATGTATAGTGGTAAATTACTATTTTGAAATGCTTCTAAAACCATTTCCAAAAATGGTTTTATTAATTTATTCTTAAATTTTTTATAGAGGTCAACTGGAAGACCATCTGGTCCTGCACTTTTTCCTGATTTCATATCATCAATGGCTAGCCCAACTTCTTCTTGACTAATTTTAGACTCCAGTATCTCCCTGTTTTCATTTGGAATACAAGGTATAGATAATTCGTCCAAAAACCCATTTAGTTTTGTTAAGTCAGTTTCATTTTTTGTGTCATATAGTTTTTCATAATAATCTCTAAAGGCACTGTTAATTTCTAAAGGATCTACAACTGCCTGTCCATTACTTATAATACTGGTAATTGGTGTTTTAAATTCTAATTGTTTAATCTGCCATGCCAATAATTTCCCTGATTTTTCACCTTGTTCATAAAAAGATTGCTTCAATCTTAGAAGACTCAAGGCAGCTCTATTCGCTGATTTTTTTGTCATATTCAGCTCTCAGAATCAGTAATTCGTTCTCTAACTTTGGGTCACTTCCTGCATACACTTTTTCTTGGAGAATTTTTATTTTATGTTCCAATTGGACTCTCTCCTCTCGAGTCTTCTTAGATTTTGAACCTGTATAACTAATAATATGCCCCCTAATAAAAGCTTTGAAAGCCTCCCACTTTATACATGCTGATGTTTGTGTAGTATTGATATCAAAGAACTCATCTATCTGTTTTTCTATGTACTAAACAAATTCCTCCTCCTGAAGCCATTTATGCTGGAATTGCCACCTACCTGGTTCCTTTGTCAATTTCTTATCTACATATATTAGACAGCAGGGTGCATGATCAGAGATCACAATGTTATCATAGAAACAGTTTTGAATCTTGGACCTTAATTCTGTGGAGATCAAAAAATAGTCAATACGTGAGAATGTCTTGTAGGTATTAGAATAACAAGAGTAGGCTTTAACTTGCGGTTTCATTTCTCTCCATATGTCTAGCAATCTCAATTCTTTCATAAAATGATTAATGATCATCCTGCATCCATTGTGCGTACAGTCCAGTCCTGTTGATCTATCTATGCTGGGATTCAATGTACAATTAAAATCCCCTGCTATTATATGCTGCCCTGTAAGTGATGATAAAATAAGAAATAAATTAGCAAAGAAGTTTTGATCATCTATATTGGGACCGTATAAGTTCACCAGATTTATATTTTCTAATAACAAAGATCCTTGAATGATTAGGTATCTTCCTAATTTGTCTCCAATTACATTTTTCACTTGAAATGGGACTGTTTTGTGTATGAGAGTCATAACTCCCCTGGCTCGAGATGAAAATGATGAGGTGAATACCCTTCCCTGCCATCTTTTTTTAATTATTTTTACATCCTCCTCTATTAGATGAGTTTCTTGTAAAAACACGATTTTTGAACCTATGTCTTTTATTTTATTCATAACTTGTTTAAGTTTTTTTAAATTTTGTAGACCTCTGCAATTCCATGAAGTTAAATTAAGATTAACGCTTTGGTCTATGATCAATAAGGAGTTTGGGATTACCTTGCAATGTAAACATGCTCACACAGAGAAGCAAAAACATGAGTGGTTGAACATTCATCCTACAAACTACACACAAACAAATTCCCCCTTCCCACATTCGTGGTAATCCCCCCAAAATCAAAAAAAAAATTCTGTCTCCCGCTATAGCCATTGACTGCTCCTCACTCACAAGGATCAGGCAAAACCACTCTCACTTTCTCCTCTCAATCACCCTGACTCTCCTGCTTTTAATGACGTAACATTAACTCTCTTCTGTAGTTTTCCAACTTAACTCCAAAATTTTATAGCAACTTTGTACATCATAGGGTTTTTTTTTTGTTTTTTTTAATACAATACAATCTGTATTTTGTGAACTTGCTATTTGCTTCAGATCAGTCAGATGTCTGTGCAAATGCTTAAATATTCTACCTTATATCTTATTCATGCTTCATGCTTAGCTCCCACCAGTCTCTTCTTGGATCTTCTTGATGAGCTCCTGCGCCTCTTCTGGGGTCTTGAAGGTGCGGGTTCTCCCTTTATATGTGACCAGCAGTCTTGCAGGATAAATCACTCCATGACGAATCCCAAGGTTGCATAGCTCTTTATGGGCGGGGTTAAACTGTTTCCTTAATTGTTGGATTCCTGTGGCCAAATTTGGGTAGAACCGCACCTGTTGATCCTGGTATTTAATTTCTCCTTTGGCCCGCGCCGCGTTGGAGATCGTCATCCTGTCTCTGTAGCTGACGAACTTCATAATCAGCGTCCTCGGTGATGCCTTATTATCTCTCAGTGGGCCAATTCGGTGGGCGCTTTCTAGAACGACTGATGACTGCAGCTCCGCGTTGTTCAGCGCTTCTGGGATCCACTTTTCCAAAAAGGAACATGAGTCCCGCCCCTCCGTACCCTCAGGAAGACCCACCAGCCTCAGATTGTTCCGTCTTGACCGGGATTCTAAATCCAGGACATTATCTTCCAGACGTTTATTGTTTAATTCCAATGTGCGCACCTTTAATTGTAGGCTGTTGACGCCATTCTCAGGGCTGGAAATTCGGAGCTCCACCTGCATTACACGTTCCATACAATCGCTTAATTCCTTTCTCAAACCCTCTATCGCTGCTATAATCCCATCAAATTTAGTAGAGAAGTCTGCTCTCATTGAGCCAATGGCAGCAAGCACCGCACCTGTGCCGTCGCCAGCATTCACCGCTCCTCCACTAGCTTGCTCCGCCATATCTGGGGATTCTTCTGCTTCGTCATGGATGTGAAAGTCCGTTAACTTGGACTGTTTCAGCGGTTCAGTTTTAACTCCACCTGATTTCCCAGCCTTAGGCTTTACCGGCATGTCCTCGCCCAAACGCTGGGATAGGTTTTGTTCCAATTGAGAGGGTTATTTGCCGATTTTTTTTTTAATTTTTAAGAGCAGAGTAGAGTGAAGCACGTCCTCCTACGTGGCGGCCATGACCGGAAGTCCCACCTATATTAGTGTTTTGAGAGCTGCGGTTCCTAGTCATAATGAACTGTAATATTTGTATTACAATGGGTCATGACAGCTACTGCACATAAATCATATTAATGGTATTTAAATTTAATTAGCTACTGATTTTTTAGCTATAAAGGTGCATCTCAATAAATTAGAATATCATTGAAAAGTTCATTTGTTGCAATAATTCATTTCAAAAAGTTAAACTCATTCATCAGTGGTATATTTCAAGCATTTATTTTTCAAACATTTTTATTTTTAATTTTGATGATTATGGCTGCAGCTCATGAAAACCCAAAATTCAGTTTCTCTAAAAAATTTGAATATTCTATAAGATCAATTTTTAAAAAGTGATTTTTAATATAAATGTTGGCTGTTTGAAAAGTATGTCCATGTACACAGTACTTGGTCGGGGCTTTTTTCCCCATGAATTAATACTGCATCAAAGCGGTATGGCATAGAGGCGATCAGCCTGTGGTACTACTAAGGTGTTATGGAAGCGGTCAAGAGTGTCGGATCGTCGGATCGTCACTTCCTTGTGGTAACGTATCGTCACTTCCTGTTTTGCTGTCTGCCTGTGTGGTTTGCTTTGTGGTTTGCTCTCTAGCCACTAGCTATGGCTACTAGCTCTCCTTCCTCTCCTCCTCTGGTGTGCTCTCTCTGTCAGATGTTTAGCTACACCTCTGCCTCTTTTAGCGATAACGGTAAATGTAATAAATGTTGTCTTTTTGAGGCGCTCGAGGCGAGGTTGTCTGATTTGGAATCCCGGCTCCGCTGCATTGAAACACCGTCTGCGCCAGTTAATCTTGACGGACGCCCATTAGCTGCAGCGGAGCTAGCTAGCTTAGGTCCCACTGTCAGCGGTCCCCCGGCTCTCCTCAGCAGCGAGGAGACTGGGTGGGTGACGGTGAGAAGGAAGCCTAGTCGCAAAGCCCCGGTTCACCACCAACCTGTTCACATTTCTAATCGTTTTTCCCCGCTCAGCGACACACCCACTGAGGAAAAAACTCTGATCATTGGCGACTCTGTAGTCAGAAACGTGAACCTAGAGACTCCAGCGGCCATAGTCAAATGCATTCCTGGGGCCAGAGCAGGCGACATCGAGTCAAATTTGAAAATGCTGGCTAAAAGTAACTGTAAATATTCCACAATTGTTATTCACGCCGGCATTAATGACATTCGTCTCCGGCAGTCGGAAGTCACGAAACTTGATGTAGAATCGGTGTGTGACTTTGCCAAAACGATGTCTGCCACTGTAGTATTCTCTGGGCCCCTCCCCAATCTGACCAGTGATGACATGTTTAGCCGCTCGTCATCCTTGAACCGCTGGCTGTCTGTGTGGTGTCCTAAAAATGACGTGGGCTACATTGACAATTGGAGCTCTTTTTGGGGAAAACCTGGTCTTATGAGACGAGACAGCATTCATCCCACTTTGGATGGTGCTTCTCATTTATCTAACAATCTGGCATCTTTTTTATCCAAATTTCCAAAACCCTGACTACTCAGAGTTGGGACCAGGAAGCAGAGTCGCAGTCTTACACGCCTCTCTGCAGCTCCTCTTCATCCGCCACCCCTCAGCTTAGCCCCTGACTTCCCCATCAGAGAATCGTTGTCTGCTCCCTCCAAAGTGAATAAAAATATAATGTATAAGCATCCCAAAGTGATAAAGCAAAATATTGGTAAAACTCAAATTAAACATAAAGCCCCTAAATTGAATGATTTGGCCTCTGTTCCTCCTCATAATTTAAAAATTAAATGTGGTTTATTAAATATTAGGTCTCTAACTCCCAAGTCTCTGTTAGTCCATGATTTGTTAATTAATCATCAGATTGATTTAATTTCCCTTACAGAGACTTGGTTAGGACAAGAGGATTATGTTGGTTTAAATGAATCAACTCCCTCTGGTTATTTAAACTGTCAAAATCCTAGAAGCTCTGGTCGTGGAGGAGGAGTAGCAACAATTTACCATTCCAAATTACTAGTTAATGTAAAGCAAAAAACATGTTATAATTCCTTTGAGGGCCTGGTCCTCAGTATTGGGCACTTTAGCAATTTTAGGTTAAACCCAATTTTATTTGCTATAGTTTATCGTCCCCCATCAACCTACTCAGAATTTTTATCTTAATCTTTAATCTTAATCTTTATCTTTTATCTTTTTATAATTTGCTGATTTCTTAGCTGATTTAGTGCTGAAATCTGATAGAATAATTATAGTAGGGGACTTTAATATACATGTGGATGTAGATAGTGACTGCCTTAATGTGGCATTCAATTCAATATTAGATTCGATTGGGTTTTCTCAGAAAGTAGGAAATTCTACTCATTACCTCCACCATACATTGGACCTTGTTTTGACATATGGCATAGAAATAGAAAATCTTGTAGTGTCTCCTCATAACCCTGTACTGTCAGACCATTGTCTGTTAACCTTTGATTTTACTATTTCTGACTATTTGGCTCCTAAAGAAAAATATTATTACAGTAGATGCCTCTCAGATGATGCTGTTTCCAAATTTATGCAGATTGTTTCCTCTATGCCATGTGTCAACACAACGGAAATAAGCTATAGACAGCTTGCTCCTTCTGTAATTGATAACATGGTGGATAGTGTTTCAGCTTCTCTGCATCAGACTCTAGACTTGGTGGCCCCCTTAAAAAAGACAAAGTCTAATCAGAGATTTCTAACTCCTTGGTTCAACACAGAAACTCGTACCTTAAAACAGAAGACTCGTCAATTAGAAAGAAAATGGCGCTCTACTAATTTAGATGAAATCTAAATTAGTAGATCTAAATTTTTTTTTTTTTTTTTTTTTTTTTCTCTCGGCGCCACACGAGTCGGCTGCCTTTTGCAACAGCGGCTCGATTCCGAGTCTTTTTCCCTTCCTCTCTCTTTTGATCCGTCTTTTTTTTTCACCCCACTTATATCACGGACACACAGATCGTCCTAAATGTCTCCTGAGCCGGTGGACGGAGCCACTGTCTATAGCAGGATACGATACAGCAGAGAACAGCTGCTAGCATTCAACCGCCACCCGGTCCCATTGGAAAAACTCGACATACCGAGAGAACTGAGGCGAAAACGCCGCGGCTGCCGGGCTGGAGTAAGGCGGAGGACAAAAAATATAAGGTACAGACCCTCCCTTCCATCTGTTGTCATGGGAAATGTACGGTCGATACTGGGAAAGTTAGATGAGCTAGCGGCTATCTCCCGTTATGATAGCACATACCGGGAGTGCTCTCTCCTTTTGTTTACTGAGACGTGGCTAACTGAACTAGCAGCAGATGCTAACATTGAGCTGGAGGGTTTTCACATGATACGAGCTGACCGAACACCAGACAGTGGCAAGGCTAGGGGCGGTGGAGTGATAATGTATGTTAACAACAACTGGTGCAGACCGGGACATATCACTGTTAAACAACGACACTGCAGCAAAGACATTGAGTTGCTAGCTGTTAGCATGAGGCCTACATATCTCCCGAGAGAACACTCACACGTGATCTGCATTGTTGTTTATGCAAATCCGACGGCGAACGCTGGGACAGCACGTGACGTCATCCATTCAGTAACCAGCAGGCTGCAGACAGAACACCCAGATGCTCTTCTCCTCATCTCAGGCGATTTCAACCATGTTTCACTGTCTCCCATTCTACCCACGTTCACCCAGTATGTCACATGCCACACTAGAGACAATAAAACACTGGACTTATTCTATGCAAACACTAAGGAGGCGTACACCTCATCACAACTCCCCCCACTCGGGAGATCGGATCACAACTTGGTTCATCTCCGGCCGGTGTACAAACCCCTAGTGCACAGACAACCTCCGGCCATGCACACTGTGGAGTTATGGTCTGAGGAGACAATGGACACCCTAAAGGGCTGTTTTGAAGCCACCGCCTGGAAGCAGCTCTGCGATCCACATGGTGAGGACATCGATGGCCTCATTCACACCTTCACGGGCTACCTCAGCTTCTGTGTGGACAAATCCGTTCCCACCAAGACCATACGGCGTCACTCAAACAACAAACCCTGGATCAACCCTGAGATAAAAACACTTCTGAGAGAGAAGAAGAGGATCTTCAGGTCAGGGAACAGGGAGATGCTGAAGTCCGTACAGAGGGAGCTGAGGAGAAAGATCAGAGAAGGCAAGGACAGCTTCAGGAAGAAGATGGAGGACAAGCTGCAACAGAGCGACATCAGCGGGGTCTGGAGAAACCTCAAAACCATCTCGGGGCTCCAGAATACCTCCCCCCAGGCCACAGGGGGCAGGGAGTGGGCGAACAACCTGAATCTGTTTTTCAATAGATTTGACCAACCGCCCTCCCCCCTGACTGCACAACAACCACTGCTGCCTCTAAAGAAATCAAGTCCTGCTGCCCACTCCCCACTCCACCAACACCCCCCCACTCCCAACACACAGCCCCCCATCCTGACCCTGACCAGGACCCAGGTGAGGACGGAGCTGAGGAAGATCAAGGCGAGGAAGGCGCCGGGACCGGACGGCATCAGCGCAAAGCTCCTCAAGTCCTGTGCAGACCAGCTGTGTGGGATTGTGACGTATATCTTCAACATGAGCCTGAAACTGGGGAGGGTACCACAGCTGTGGAAAACATCTTGTGTGGTACCTGTACCAAAAACTTCCCACCCCAAAGACCTGAACAGCTACAGACCGGTGGCCTTGACGTCCCACTTGATGAAGACCCTGGAGAGACTGCTCCTTGCTCACCTCCGCCCCCTGGTGGAACCAGCGATGGATCCACTCCAGTTCGCCTACCAGCATGGCATTGGGGTGGAGGATGCGGTGATCTTCCTCCTTCACCGTTCTCTGTCCCACCTGGAGAAGCCCGGGAATATGGTGAGGATCATGTTCTTTGACTTCTCCAGTGCTTTCAACACCATCCAACCGATGATCCTGAAGGACAAGCTGCTGCGCGCAGGGGTGGACCAGCACCTGTCATCATGGATCCTGGACTACCTCACGAACCGGCCTCAGTTTGTGAGAACCCGGGACTGTGTGTCCGACACGATCATCAGTAGCACGGGGGCCCCCCAGGGAACGGTGCTGGCTCCCTTCCTGTTCACTCTTTATACTGCGGACTTCTCACACAACACAACACACTGCCATCTACAGAAGTTCTCTGATGACTCTGCGATCGTTGGCCTCATCTCCAATGGAGATGAAGCTGAGTACAGAGGGCTTATCCAGGACTTCGTGGACTGGTGCCATCGGAACTGCCTCCAGATCAACGCGAGGAAAACTAAGGAGCTGGTGGTGGACTGCCGCAGGCATGGGCAGCCCCTCACAGTACCAGTAAATATACAGGGAACAGACATCGAGATGGTGACATCCTATAAGTACCTGGGTATTCATCTGAACAATAAACTAGACTGGTCACACAATACTGATGCACTCTACAAGAAGGGACAGCGCAGGCTGTTCCTGCTGAGGAGACTCAGGTCTTTTGGTGTACAAGGGGCGCTGCTGAAGTCATTCTATGACACGGTGGTGGCATCAGCCATCACTTTTGGAGTGGTCTGCTGGGGCAGTGGCATTACTGCAGCCGATAGGAAGAGACTGAACAAACTGATTAAGAAAGCTAGCTCTGTCCTGGGGCAGCGCCTTGATCCGATGGAGGAGATAGGAGAGAGAAGGACGGTGGCTAAACTGTCATCTCTGCTGGAGTCCGAGTTCCACCCTATGCAGGACATACTGAATGCACTGAGGAGCTCCTTTAGCAGCAGACTACATCATCCCAGGTGCACAACCGAGAGGTTTCGTAGGTCCTTCCTACCAACGGCTGTCAGACTGTACAACCTAAGCAGGGCTGCTCGCAGAGATAGCAAAAAGACGTAACAAACTAATAGTTTTTTGAATGCAAAAGATGCAATAGACTTACACAATGGTCCCCTCCGGCATACAACTAGGAACATACCGGTCGCTATGGAGGGTGAGAATATGTATGGGCACATAATCATACCATGTAGGATAACTAAGTAGACGGTTATGCTGTTTCATTCCATCTAGCAACAATGCTCTGCACTGTGTGTGTTTATATATTTGCATATTTATTCCATCTAGCTACAATGCTCAGCACTGGGTGTGTTTATATATTTATATATCTACATATTATTCCATCTAGCTACATTGCTCCGCACTGTGTGTGTTTATATACTTGCATATTTATTCCACCTAGCTGCAATGCTCCGTACTGTGGGTGTTTATATATTTACATATTTATTCCATCTAGCTACAATGCTCTGCACTGTGTGTTCATATATTCATATATTTATTCCATCCAGCTACAATGCTCTGCACTGTGTGTCTGTGTGTGTGTGTATATATATATATTTTATAGTAATACGTACATATGTTTATTAGCTGCTCTTGCTTGCTTGTTTTTTTTTCTTGCCTTCTGATTGTTGCTCTGAGTGTTGCTATCCCTGTGCTGTTGCAATCCTGGAATTTCCCCGTTGTGGGACTAATAAAGGCTTATCTTATCTTATCTTATCTTATCTTATCTATTTAGCTTGGAGAAATCATCTTTTAATTTATAAAAAATCTCTTAGAAAAGCTAGAATGAGTTATTATTCTGCATTAATAGAAGAGAACAAGAATAATCCCAGGTTTCTTTTCAGTACTGTAGCCAGGTTGACAAAGAGTCAGGACTCTGTCAATCCTAGCATTCCCTTAGAGCTTACTAGTCAGGACTTTATGAACTTTTTTAATAATAAAATTTCATCCATCAGAGATAAAATCAATCAGATTCTTCCCACAGTTAACTTAAATACTGTAACTACTACAACTCCTTCTATTGATGTCTGTCTTGATGAGTTTACTCCAATCGACCTTTGTGAGTTAGACAAAATAGTTTCCTCATCCAAACCTTCAACTTGTCTTTTAGACCCTATTCCTACCAGGTTATTTAAAGAAGTCTTCCCACTTATTGGTAGCTTTATTCTTCATATAATCAATTCTTCATTAACTTGAGGCCATGTACCGCAGGCTTTTAAAACGGCTGTAATTAAACCCTTACTCAAAAAGCCAACGCTAGATCCAGGAGCTTTAGCTAACTATAGACCAATCTCTAATCTCCCTTTCATTTCAAAAATCTTAGAAAGAGTTGTTGCTACGCAATTATTTGACCACCTGCAGGGAAATGGTTTACTTGAAGAGTTTCAATCTGGGTTTAGAATCCATCATAGTACTGAAACAGCCTTAGCGAAGGTCACTAACGACCTCCTCATTGCATCTGATAATGGACTAGTTTCTGTACTTGTCCTTTTAGACCTTAGTGCAGCTTTTGATACTATCGATCATAATATTCTACTTGATAGATTAGAACACTATGTTGGACTTAATGGAACTTCGTTGCAATGGTTTAGATCTTATTTATCTGATAGGTTCCAGTTTGTTCATGTAAATAATGAGTTTTCTTTCAACTCAAAGCTTAGTCATGGAGTTCCACAGGGATCTGTGCTAGGCCCTACTCTTTTTAGTTTATATATGCTTCCGTTAGGCAACATTATTAGAAAGCACTGTATACATTTTCATTGTTATGCAGATGACACACAATTATACCTGTCAATGAAGCCAGATGATAGTAATCAATTAGCCAAGTTAGAAGCCTGTCTTAAAGAAATCAAAGCTTGGATGACTTGTAATTTCCTGCTATTAAATTCAGATAAGACTGAAGTCATTCTTGTTGGTCCAAAAAACCTTAGAAATTCCTTTCCAAATCAAACTTTCAGTTTGGATGCGGTTACTCTTTCTCTTAATAGCTCTGTGAGGAACCTTGGAGTTATTTTTGATCAGGATTTGTCCTTCAATTCACATATTAAATTTGTTTCTAAGACTGCCTTCTATCATTTGCGTAATATTGCCAAGATTAGGAGCATCTTGTCTCAGAGTGATGCTGAGAAACTGATCCACGCTTTTGTTAGCTCGAGATTAGATTATTGTAATTCTTTATTATCAGGCTGTCCTAAAACATCTTTAAAAAGTCTTCAGCTGATCCAAAATGCTGCAGCAAGAGTTTTAACAGGTACTAGAAAGAGAGATCATATCTCTCCGGTTCTGGCCTCCCTTCATTGGCTTCCCATAGAGTTTAGAATTAACTTTAAAATCCTTCTTCTTACTTACAAAGCTCTAAACAATCAGGCTCCTTTTTATTTAAAAGATCTGATACTACCGTATTATCCTAACAGAGCACTACGCTCCCAAAATGTAGGATTACTTGTAATACCTAGAATCTCCAAAAGTACAATGGGAGGCAGAGCCTTCAGTTATCAAGCTCCTTTCCTGTGGAATCAGCTGCCAATCTGGATTCGGGAGTCAGACTCGATCTCTGTTTTTAAGAATAGGGCTAAAACCTACCTTTTTGATATAGCCTACAATTAGGGAGGGATCATGTGTTTCTGAACCCTCCCTTAGTTATGCTGCTAATAGGTTTAGTCAGCCGGGGGACCTCTAGTAATGCACTGGGCCTCACTCCTTTCCTCACTCTCTATGAAATATTTTTTTTTGCTGGTCATTAACATTTGTTTGTTCTCTCCCATAGATTGAGTCCCCATCGTGCTGTTTGCTCTCTACATGTCTGTTCTTTTCTTTTTCTCTATCCCCTCACCCCCCAGCCAGTCGCAGCAGATGACTGCCCCTCCCTGAGCCTGGTTCTGCTGGAGGTTTCTTCCTGTTAAAAGGGAGTTTTTCCTCTCCACCGTCGCCAAGTGCTTGCTCACAGGGGATCGCCTGATTGCTGGGGTCTTTCTGCAACTGTGGGGGTTCCCCCCTACAGTTGTTAGTGCTATGAGATGACTGTTGTTGTGAAATGGCGCTATATAAATAAAGTTGAATTGAATTGAATTGAATTGAAGCCCGGGTTGCTTTGATAGTGGCTTTCAGCTTGTCTGTATTGTTGGGTCTGGTGTCTCACGTTTCTCTTGACAATACTCCATAGATTCTCTATGGGGTTTAGGCCAGGAGAGTTTGTTGGCCAGTGAAGCACAGTGATACCATGGTCATTAAAGTTACTGGTATCTTTGGCAGTGTGGGCAGATGCCAGGTCCTGCTGGAAAATAAAATCAGCATCTCCATAAAGCTTGTCAGCAGAAGGAAGCATGAAGTACTTTAAAATTTCCTGGTAGATGACTGTGCTGACTTTGGACTTGATAAAACACAGTGGACCAACACCAGCAGGTGACATGTCTCCCCAAATCAGGTGCCAAGTCCTATCGTTTGGAAATCAAGGTCTCAGAGTTTGGAGGAAGAGTGTAGAGGTACAGAATCCATGTTGCTTGAGGTCCAGTGTGAAGTTTCCACAGTCAGTGATGATTTTCAAGCCTGACTGCTATAGAAACTAAAGCAAGAGAAAGGCTGAGAGCTGTGGAGGAATAGCTTTGTGTCTGCCTTTCTACAGTTCCTGCCAGGATATCAGCTTTGTGTTCCTCTAAACAGGCCAGAGTTTCACACTGAGTGAGTATAAACTAATTACAAGACTAAACCGTCATTACATATGCTGCATTAGGCTACACTGTGTCATTCTGTACCATTTTTTGGTTGGTGAGGTGCCACAATATTTTTTTTCAATATGAAAAGGGTTCCTTGGCTCAAAAAAGGTTGAAAAATACTATATGTTTCACCTGGCATTATTAACAGTTCTCACAAAAATAATAATAATCACAATAGTAGTCACAATAAAGCTCCTTTGATGGAAATAATGGTTTTTATTCAGCAATGGCAGCCCCATGCTGGGCAAGGAGCTGTAATTACAAGCTGAACTGTCAAAATAAATAAATAATTAACTGTTTATATGATTATGATTATTTAAAAGGACACCTGGGATAATATTTTTTTTAAATTTTTCTTAAGCTTAAACACCATAACTAGAAAAAGCTATAAAAGTACAGAACAGGTCCTAAGAGGAAATACCTCACAAACTGTTGAGAGTAAAACTGTAACTTTGCAAGAAAGTTGCAACAATTGTAAATTTATGATGAAAAAAGGTCACAATTTTACAAGAAAAATTATCCAAATTTATGAGACAAGTTCTTATTACTTCTGCCTGTGTTAGCAGGATTATGCAAAAACTACTGGATAGATTTTGATGACATTTTCATCAGATGTGGCCCTTGGACTACAGACGAACCCATTAGAATTTGGAGGTGATCCATGACCACATACCTCCACCAAGGCCCCATCTCACAAGATACAGATGGACATAAGGATGGAAGGACAGACAGACTGAGGTACAGCAGGAGAGTCAGACAGACGGACGGATGAAGGGAGGGACGGAGCCTGTGTGCCCTCTAGTTTGATGTGGGAAAGACTGAAAATTTATCACAAAAGTTTTGTGAAATATAATTAATGTATTTAATAATTTGTCAGAGAAAATGAACAACAAAAAGAGCTGTTATGTGTCTAAAAAAGAAAAACCCAAGGCCATGACATCAAAGAGACATTCAGCATCCTTTAAGAAAGACTTCTGTTATCTATCAAACATTTCATACCTGTCTGTAATCAGAAATCGCCCAGGGCTCTTTTTTGGTTTCTTTTTCCTGTTGAGTTTGAAGTAAGAGTAAATGACTTTGAAGTTTTGATAGTTCAAAATAAAAACACCACAAAGGATGGCACCATTTTTATGGTATTAGTAATACTCAAAATAAACTTGAGTTGATGGTAGATTTTGTCTCTTTTCTGTTGTAGAAGTTCATTCATGCATCTGTTCTGTTGATTGCTTTTTTTTTTTTTGATGCAAGACATCTCACTTAACTTTGCCCCATTTGATAATTTTTCTTACTCTATGAAATATGTTTTATGGATAACATCACATATAGCAAACGTTAGGCTATTCAGCCGGGGTAGATAGAAGGACTCAACTGCTGGGTGACCATTTAACATATTTTATTACAAAATAAAGCAGCTCGTGGGCTGAAAAAAAAACAAACAAATAAAGCCGTGGTGGCAAACAATATAAACAAGTGCCAAATGGTGGCGGGGAGAGGGGTGATGGAATGACTAGAAATGATGAAGACGCCATACTGAGGGTAGGGCATGAGGTGTATAAATAGGAGTAGGGAATAATTAGGACAATAGGGCACAGCTGTGGATAATTAACAACATAAGAACCAACACATGAACAGGAAATAAGGGCGCTGTCAAAATAAGTCAACACAGGATGATAAACAGGACAGGAATAATGATAACTAGAAAAGCACTCGGAGAGCGCAGACCTCCGCCAAGCACCACAGTTCCCCCCATACAGTGTTTGTGTGTACGTTTTCAGATTCCTTGACCATGAAAACATATGACTAGCAATTGGATTCACAATGATAGGATTAGTGGTTCAGTAGTTATTGACGAAAATGGCATTTTCCGTAATGGCGGTTTAGCGCCACAGTTCCCCCCATACAGTGTTTGTGTGTATGTTTTCTGATTCCTTGACCATGAAAACATATGACTAGCAATTGGATTCACAATGATAGGATTAGTGGTTCAGTAGTTATTGACGAAAATGGCATTTTTCGTAATGGCAGTTTAGCGCCACAGTTCCCCCCATACAGTCTTCAGATTCCTTGACCATGAAAACATATGACAAGCAATTGGATTGACCATGATAGGATTAGTGGTTTAGTAGTTATTCACAAAAATGGCATTTTGCGTAATGGCGGTTTTCTTGTGGACGGTGATCCAGATCACCACCAAAATCTAATCATCTGTAGGATACCCCATTTCTGACAATCTGTGAAAATTTCATGAAAATCCGTCCATAACTTTTGAGTTATCTTGTTAACAAACAAACAGACAAACAGACAAACAAACCAACGCCGATGATCACATAACCTCCCCCTTTGGCGGAGGTAACAATAGAGGATAGATTATAACTAAGGGTGAGGAAATGATTAACAACTAGAAAAGCACTCACAGAGCGCATACCTCCGCCAAGGCTCTTTCCGTTTCTCGTGGATCACCTCCATAATGTAATGGGTTTGTGTGTAGGCCTATAGCCACTTGTGGTGAAAATTGCATCAGTCTGTCCATCAGTTTTGGAGTATTGTTGCTAACACACTGTGAGAAGATAAGAGCCTTGGCTGAGGTATGCATTCTCAGATCATCACCAAAATGTAATGGGTTCCTCTCTAGGCCAAGAACCACCTCTGGTGAAAATTTCATCCAAATCCATCCAGTAGTTTTTGTGTAATCCTGCTGCACAAATACAAAGAAAGCCCCTGGTGGAGGTATGCACTCTCAGATCATCACCAAAATCTAATCATCTGTAGGATACCCCATTTCTGACAGTCTCTGAAAATTTCATGAAAATCTGTCCTTAACTTTTTGAGTTATCTTGCTAACAAACAAACAAACAAACAGACAGACAAACCAACGCTGATGAAAACATAACCTCCTTGGCGGAGGTAATAAGGTAAAACACAACTTAAAGATAGGACATGTTTGTGAACATGCCCCCCCACCCCCACCCCCGATACCAGGATCTGCTGAGTGATGTGCTGCAATATGTTACTGATTTTTTTAATCTTGTCTCCTAATAAAGGACAAAAGAACAAAATATATTTCACCCTCCAACGCAGGCAACTGTGTCAAAAGTGTCGGTATATATTGGGAAAAGTCATATGATCACCTATTTTACTTTAAATTTATTCATTTATTTTGTCAGGAAAACAAAGCATACCCGCTCCCCTTTACCCATTTACAAATCAAACAATTAATGGATGATTTTTATGAATGAAACAAGATTTATAAATAAATAATGCACATAGATAACATAGATAAAAAGTATCACCCTTTTTTTTAAAGAAATTAACCTTACTCACATGCACAAAACATGCACACATACACACTCTTGTGAGCGTGTATGTGGATGTGAGGGTGCCGTGTTTCTGTGTTTTCTTAGCCTGTGTCGGACAGGATGGCCGTACTGAGCTGAAATCAGGGGTGTTTCCTGTGACTGCTCCCTGTGGTCCGCTCTGTCAATACACACTTTCCCCCCTCACTCACACTCACACTAATCCATGATCTGGTACGTACTTCAGCAGGCGCCTACACCAAACGGTTGACTGTTGTTTGAATGTTGTCTGTGTACGTGTACAAGCATTTTTTCTTTTTCTTTATTCAGACTTGCGAGTGAGATAAATATGAATAATTCAGTATCTGATTTTTAAGTGATTCTGTGTGAGCTACAGCTTGTTCGGGGGACAGTGACACCTAGTGGTTGTGAAAATATATACATGAAGTGAATTGGTGAATAGTTACGGCTGTAATGTGCAATGTGGAAACTAGAACCTCCCCTATCTGCAGCCCTAACTAGTCCCATAATATTAACTACTCAACACATGTATTTTCTGCTTAATGTAAGTGTATTGGGAAAATGGAAGTAAAGGCAGATAGATGTGCACAAGAACTGCCCCCAGCTGGATTTGAACTCCTGCCTCCCACGTGGAAACATGATTTCTAATGGCTCCATGTACCCACCACCCACTTCTATGAAGTTTTGAGTCCTTTTAAAAATAGTTAGTGATGTCACTATTTAAAAAAAAAAAAAACAACTGTAGTTTTCATGTAAAATTTCATGCATAAATGCTTAAAATGTATTTACATGACAGAAAATCACATTTAAAAGTGCCATGCTACATTAATGCATGCAAACACCTTCTCAACCGTCTGATGGAGAGGAGGGTGGGAATATTGTAACATCAGTGGCACACTTTTCTGGCGAGCACAGCAAGAATTTCATCTGACTAAAAAATGCCACAGTAGAAATGAAAAGATAGTTGACCAGTTTTTCACCATGTAGACTGCAGCCTTCAATCTCACAGATCTGGTCTTCTTCCAGCATGTCTGGAATTCTCTTCCCTCTCTTCATCCTTTTCTCCTTTTCCCCTTTTCTTTCCTTTCCATGTCCGTGGGCCACGCCCCTTGTGGCAGTAATTACATATGAATTAAAAACAATGGCATTTCTTTTTATAAGTCAAAGTTTGACCTCATTATAATTCCATGCCAAAACTAACACACATTCTTCTTTACTTTTCTTTCTCCCCAAATTATTCATTTACATGAAAAAATGGAATAATACATCTTAATGTGGCATTAAAACATCTACGAAAACGTCAAATAATATGTAGCAAATATGCAAAAGGGGATTGATAAAAATCACCCTGGTTAAATGTGAAATATGTTATGGTTGCTTTTGAGAGCCTGTGAGCATGTGTATATATTTTTTCATACTAATGTGATGAGCAGAGCTCGGTCTCATCCATACAGGCTTGCAGATGACGTGGCTGGGTTAGGCTCCAGAGTCTCTGCTGCTCCTGGCACAAACCAACTTCCAAAAGAGAACAAGGGGGGAAAAAATCTTAATGACAAGCCCCAGCAGCCAGACTGAATTGAGAGCTGGCAGCACTGGCTTGTATTTCAATGTTGGTGCCGGCCTATGATGCAGAATAGTGAGTGTTTAGGGAGGGACGTCTGAAGTTTAGAATAACATGGCATTTACTGAAAAGATGACAATTCAGAGTCTCCATTTACCCATTTTATGTCCGACTGTCTTGATCAAACCTGCTTAGACTGTCTCATCTTTTCCTTGGGGGGGGGGGGGGTGGAGGGGGCTGAAAAGCTTCTAGGCTGAAAAGTTCATAATGTTCACATTTGACCAAATGTGGTTTATTTTTCAACCACAGGGATCCAAGCGCTGCAACACTGATGGAAGAAGTGTGTGGACCGAAGGGGAGACTATGCTGAAAAATAAACCACATTTGGTTAAATTTGACCACTATGAACTTTTCAGCTTATGAACTTTTCAGCCCCCCCTCATATATCTCTTTCTTCAAAACATTAAAGTAGCCTACGCTAAAGGTATAGGAGAGCTCATTTTTTCTTAGCATATTTTAAACAGTATTTTCTGCTTTGCTCTTTTCTTTCTTCTTCTTTTCCAGATGTGTTTCTCCTCTGATCTCCCCCTGTGCAGGCCCCAGTGATTCATTTTCCACAGACATCTTAAAAGGTCCAAACCTCTACCCTCCCCCATGCCTGTTTTTTTTCCTCCCTCCCCCTTTTCTCTAATTCTCTGTGCTAAAGCTCCTACTGCTGGATTGTTTCAGCATGCAGAGGAACCAGAGCCTGGAAGGAGTGAAGCACATGTGGAATCTCTGTAGCCCAAGGGCTGGTGTTTGTGGGAAGTCCTCACTGTCATCTCCTCCCCTGGTGATCAGAGGGGAGGTTGGGTCCAGCCTGTCCAGGTGTGTTGGGGGTCCACTCAGGGAGGCGAACACACCTCTAGGAATGTGGGGGTGATTAAGGCTATTTTACTTTCACTTAAAGGAGAAACCTGCAGTTACAGCCACTCCTCATCCTCCTCCCTCATTCCAGCTTCAAACTGCAGTCCTCCACATTCCCACCCTTTCTCACTCCCTCCAACACATCCCGCCCAAACACACTCTATGCTTCCTGAGCTTTATGTGTCTTTTTTAAAATCGTATTCTGCAAACAGTTCAGCTGAAATTATTCTGTAATGGATGGAGGAATACTGTGATTGGATAGTTTTAAAAATACGTTCTCTGGGTGATACTCCATATTTTTAACAAACCTTAAATGAGGCAGTATAATGTTTTTGAATTAATATTTGGAAATAAACTTGTCAAGTCAGTCTTACGCGTATCTATAAATACTGCTTTAAGTCATAGATTTCCCCCCTCTGGACTGATTGAAACCAAATATCTCATGATACTCATTTTGGAGAATGGTGCACTGATATCTGCAATTACTGTATGTCAACAAACAGGAAAAAGATACCTTTTGCAAGTGATGCTGCATAGTCAGTGTGCTGAAATGGATGAAGCAGGAGCTACAGTGAAAAGAAGAAATAAAAACAGTCGTGGCTTCATCTGGATGGTGTAGTCCATGAAGGCATGTATTGTTGCTAGTTAATGAAGGAAAAATATGCATACTGCTCAAATAGGTAGTGGTGCTGCAACAGGAAAAGTTAACTTGAGCATCTTTACAGTCAGCTAGCTTATTATAAAGATGAATGAGTACAAATAATAATAATAATACTCCAAAAATTGAACTTTTTTAAACGTTCAGCACCATACGACAAAAAGTATTCACAGCTGACAGCACTTATGTACTGAAGGTGTTGAGCACATTAAATGGCTGGAATACATAGAAAATGAACAGAAAATAATGAATTAAATCATTTTTATTTTAATATTTACTGAAAAATGGGCACCACTGACATGCCAGCTGCAGCCAAGCGGTCCTTCTGTCACTAATTCAATTGATTACAGTTTCTGAAAGCTTTTAATAACCAAATATTGCAAAATTATAAAGGAATACATTCAAATCAGTCTCACATATTTGTAAAAGGTCCCGTTTGTTGACTTGATGTCCCATTTGGTCTCTTCGGTATGATTTATTGCCTTATTTATGTCAGGGATGCCCCTCCGGGGCGAAGAAGAGAACCCAGTCGCGAGGTGAAGTTCATACATGATTTATTTCCAAAATAACAGAACACAGCACGAGGGCTAGAAAAATAACACAAACTCATGGCAGGATAAAAGAGATTGAACCTAAACCGTGTCTAGCTTGGAAGAATGAACAGTTTGTTGTGCGTGAGAGTATGAGTGATAGTAACAGTAGATTGCTGCACTGAAGGTGAGGCAAGAGCTGTATAAGTAGAGCAGGAGGTGATTAACACAATCGGGTGCAGCCGTGAATAATTAACAAAAGGACCAATAATGAGGAGCAGAAATAAACTGAGAGCGCTGTCACCACAAGTAAACACAAAATGATGAATCAGACAGGAATAAAGAAAATAATAATAATAATAATAATAATAATGATGATGATGATGATGATGATGAGTCCATAAAAGGAACTCAAATCATGGACAGGGTTGCAACCCTGTCCAAATCACTACAGTATCCCCCCTTCAAGGGCAGATCCCAGATGACCTCAGGATGAAGAGTGGGACCCCCTCAGCCAGGTGGGTGGTGGGGGAAAAGGCCAGGTGGGCCAAAACAAACTCCCTCCCCCAGCAAAGGTCTAATACAAAAATCCAGTTTGTCGGGGCAACCCAGAGTCTGAGGCCCCAAAACAAAGCAAGATGGGTTGGGTGGTCTCCCCGAGTCCCAGGACCACCGGACCGGAGCACAAAGCAGGTCAGGGGCTTACCTAGGTTCATGGACTCCCAGACCGAGAACCAGGGTGGATCTACTGGCCTCACAGAATCTCTAGGTCACGAGACCATGGGACAAGCTCTGTTGCAGCTGAGGTTGCCGCTGCTGTTGAACCTGCCACTGGAGAACCAGACAAGTCACTCCGGGTGGCTGCAGTGACCGCCTGGCGAGGAGCTGCAGAGCAGTGGTGAGGAGCTGGTGTTGGAACGGAGGAGAGGTGTGTGTAAATAGTGGAAGCCAGGGGACGTCTCACCATCGGCACAAGCTTCCATGGTGCTGGGACTGGTGAGTGGTGAGGAAGTGTTGAAAACGTCAAGGCCAGGGGACACTGTCTCATCGGCACAGTCTCCGGCGTCTTGGGCAAACACCTCCCCCACCCGTGGTGTGGCTGCGAGGCTGGTGAGCGGCGTTTCCCGGAGCCTTCACTCCAACCAGGGCCCCAAGGCCCAGCAGATCCCGCTGTAATCCTCAGGCTTGGAGGAGTCGGCAGCCGATGACAGCTCGGGCTCCACTGGTGGCAAGGAAGAGGCTGGCAGTGACGGTAAGGCGGGGAGTGGGAGCCCCCGCAGCCAGGAGAGGGAGAGCAGGCTTGGGCAAGCTTCCAAGATGTTGGTGACTGCCTCCAAACAAAATTTAGCATCCTCCAGGGGTATGAGCTGTGGGCCGTGGTAATGAGGTCCCACAGCATGTCGACAGCCTGTTTAGTCAAACCCCCAAAAAACAAGCTCTGTGGATGTGCAGCCTTACACTATGAAGGGGATAAATTTAAACTTTCCATCTAATATAAGCTTAAATGGGTGCACTTACCAGCAGTGTTGGGTAAGTTACTAAAAAAATAGTAACTGGGTACAGTTACTAGTTACTTATTTTCAAAAGTAACTGAGTTACTGTATGATTAAAGAAACTAGTTACTTGGAAAACTAATATTCACGTTACTTTTAAATGCTTACTAAAATCATCTTGCACACATAGCAAGATCAAAGGCTCCTTGTTCTCATCAGAAAAAGAAGAAAAAGAAAACTGACGAGAAAAAAGTCTCATCTTACAGAGAAAAAATGTCTCAGATTTACACAAACTATTGTAATCAGTGGATGTCATGAATCTGGGTTTGGTTGTTCCAAACCCAGTTCTGACTTATTGTTATGTTTTGCCCTATTTTCCACCTGGTGCTTCAGGGAGCTATTGGGCCTCTGCTCCCTGACAGCTTGGGCACGCCCCCTCCTCCTGTCAAGTGCCAACAGCTGTACTGTCATGGGTGTTCACACATGTACACACACACACATGCACACACTCCATTCATTCCCATTCACACGCTCATACACGCTCTCTCACACACCAGGTCCAATCACGTTCAGCCCACGCTTTCTCGCATCGGCGATCTCTTTCCTCGTTAGCATCTCTTTCCTCGTTAGCATATTTCTTCGCTGCATTTGTGGAAAGAGATTGTTGAAGCATTCACCTCCATACGTGGCAGCTAGCTCTCCACGTATGAGTTGTCATTACCTGCTATTATTCAGCCTAGCACTTGAACTTCAGTTTATCCCTTGGTGTAATCGGCTGACCCTGCTCACCCTCTTCATCCTCCAGATTGCACAGATCGCCCTGGGATCGCTCCAGCCCCATAAGTGTCATGTTCGCCTTTCTCTTTGTGCTGACAGCAGTCCTGCGGCACTAGGCTTCCCCTTGACCAGGCTGTAGAACTTCTGGCAGGCGCTCTGTATGTCTGGTGGCCTTAATTTCCTCATTTGCATTTCTCCGTACTTTTGTGGTTTACTGGACTTGTTATTTTGTGACGATTGTCTACTGGACTTGTTATTTTGTGGGTTAATATAATAAAATGGCACTCTCTACTCACGCGATTGGGTTTTTCATTCTCTCCCTCGTGCGCTGTATAATGGCACACGGGGAATTGTGACAATAGAAAGTCAGAAATTCACTAGAAATAAAGCTGTGAATTCACAGAGAAAACTTTGGACCCCTTGGTGGGCCATTTTTGGCCCACGAGCTATATGTTTGACACCCCTGGATCAGCCCATTAAAACACATATTTAAAGGATTTATTTCCATGAAGTAGTTGCATATCACAACAGCATGTAAATTAATAAGCTAAAATAAAACAGAAAGCACAGATACATGAAAGTTTATCACTTAGAAGAAGCTGTTCTTTACTGCAACAAATCACAGTCACTTTTTCTCTGTGCGTAAGAAAACTTTAAATGCATTTAATGCTGACATTAAATGTGAGCTTCTTGCTCAAAAAATACTCATGTTTAAGCACAGAGGTAGGAGCTATTGGTGGATACTCACCTCTGGGACAACAGGTGATCAGGGCTCGATATGAGAAGTCGCCACCGCCACAACATTTCTTCCTACTGGGCTGTGGCGTGAACTGGGGCAGGACAGGAAACGGACTTGCAGAGGAGGCTGACAGCTGCGCCAGGTATGGCAGGGTCAGTTTATTTGCGCTAAAATATCTATCCATATTAGTAAAATGAGTAACGCGAGTAACGCATCTGATCAAATTTCAGTAACTGTAATGCATCACTGAATTTTAAACAGTAATTTCATTACACAGGACGTTACTGCAAAAGTAGTGGCGTTACTCCCAGCACTGCTTACCAGATATGAAATGTTGACTACAAATTCTTGAATGCTCACTTGGCAGCCAGTTCTTATGCTTGACAGCAGAAATCCATAGCTTTCTCCTTTCAACTTCCTTGGGAAAGCAGTAAAAGGAAATTCCCTTGGTACTAGAACGATTAGAGCAACCCACAGCAACACAACAAAACATAACATAAAATCAGTTTAAAGTTTTTTTTTTTTTAATCAAACATTTGGTTTATAGCATGATAACCAATATGGCCACGATGACAGCTTGACCTTTGACCGGGGGCGTTGCTGTACATGGTCCATATGTAGCCACTTTATGGACAAAAAGTCAACAGTCAGCTTGGCATCAAATCAGCTATTTTCAAAGAACTGAAAATCTTGTTTGGTTTTGAAGCACTGGAACTTTAGACGGTGGTTAACTTCACAAACAGCCAATGAAAGTCTGTGCTTCAACTGGGTCCGTATAAAATGAAGATTGTAATTTGTGTTAGTAAGTGCTGATTAGCAGCTTTCTTTTTCTTTGTGATTTTTGCACGCAGTTGCAAAGATGTATGATTGCATCAGAAGGTAGTAAGATTTTAATACAATAGTTGGCAATAGCTTTGTTTGAAATGTTCAGTCACTCCCTACCTATTTAGTAAACTTAATATAACAATAACATTATCAGCTTTCAGACACTACTCGGCTTGTTTTCTTGGCACCGTTAATGCAGTGTTGAGAAGTGTCACTCTTTTGGAGTGATTCTTACTCTTTTGTCCTCTCTCTTACACCACAAACCTTATTTCTCACTCCAAAATAAGGAAATTACTGCCAATATTGCGCTGACTTTCTTCAGATTTTTCCCACAATAAGAGCTCTCAAGGCAGCATAAAGCAGACTGAACACTTTCTAAAATTTATTCTAGGTAAAGAGTTGTATCTGTTGAAAAAAAAAAAAAAGAACGGTTTATGTGACTCCTGTCATGCAGTGATCCTCGCGGATCACCATAAGACGCCAAGGGTCACCGGAGAGTTTTGCAATGATGTTTATTAACAAGACAATACGTGACACAAGACTGTGAGCCGCTAAGGGCAAAAACACCCACTACGAGGTACAGAGGCTCGTAGGGCTAACTCCAGCCACTACGAGCTAAACTATGACATGACAAGAATACAAACAAACCTGACATGAAGGTCTGACGAGGTTAGAGCGCCGACCCAGCTTGACCATGACTTGACAAGGATAAAACGAACATATGACGATACTCCCGCAACTTGACTGCCGTCAGCACCCGCCTAATAAGGGCGAGCGCTAACGAGCAGTAATGACAAACAGCTGACCGTCTTTGACAGCCAGAAGCCCCACCGAGCGCCTTCACAATGAGAGCCCGGTGAAGCCAGAATATAACCCACAGCTGTCAAAGGCGGCAGCGAATATACATAGCCTGAGCGCGGACAAGACCGGCGCTCGGGTCGTAACAGTACCCTCCCTCCGAGGGCGGGCTTCCAGAACGCCCATAGACCACCCTGCCCCCCCCCCCCCCCCTCCAGGGTGGGCGGATGGGGGTAGGTCCGGAGGGAGAAAAAAACAAACAAACACAGAATCAGTACAGGAAAAAGACAAAATCCAGACCAGACAAGGCAAAAAAAAAAAAAAAAAAAAAACTAAACACAGCACAATCACAAAAATTACCAAATACTCAAATCAGATTAAATACACACGGAGGAAAATAAGGCAACTGTAGGACATAAAACACAAATTGCCAAGGATCCCCAAATAACGGTTACAGAAAACAGCACAAGACAGCAAGAGAAAATTAAATCTTTGCCCACATGTCTCACAAGAAAACAGCTTCCCACCCATGTGAATTATCATGTGAATTTTCAAATTACCATGCTGATTAAACCTTTGTCCACTTGTTTCACAAGAAAACGGCTCCCCACCTGTGTGAATTCTCATGTGAATTTTCAAATAACCAAATACAGAAAAACAGAACAACTACTGGGTCAAACCTAACTGCACACAAAACAAAATAAGGCAACTGCAGGACGTAATCACAAATACCCGCAGACACCCAAATGACCATTACACAGAACACACAGGATAGCAAAAAAACAGAACAATTACTGGATCAACCCCCACCAAAAAGGTGACCTCTAACCCCCCCCCCCCCCCCCAAGAGTTCATGCCGAACGGCAGAGACCCAGCGCCCCAGGAACAGTTCGGGCGGTCTCCCCACGTCCAACAGCCGGCGGGTGGTCATGGGAGGCGGAACATGACCGGGCGGCTTGTCAAAGTCCCAGGCCCTGAAAGTCCCCTCCAGTCCCGAAGTCCCGAACCAGGTTGCCCAGAAGAACACGTAACATGTCGGGTGGCCGACCCAAGGCGCCGAACCGGCGAAGCAGTTCCTCAGGCGGCTGACCCGCGTCCCTCAGCCACCAGTACCGGGGGAAAATAGCCCGCGGCGGCCTCCCTGGCGAGGACAAAACTCGGGAGAGCCGGGGCGAGCAAAAAAGGACCCCCACGGCCCCCGGCGATGATGCGCAGGGGCGATAACTCTGTAGAGGGACTAGAAGGCAAGGATGAGCCCGTACTCCGTCCGACGGCAAAGGGTCTGCAGCTCTTCCACCGTCCGCGGACCACACCGGCGCTGCACCTCCGCTGGACCCCGATTGAGTCCCGGCTGCACCCACGTCGGACCCCGATTGGGCCAAAGCAGCTCCCGCGATGGACCCCGATTGGGCCTCGGGCGCACTCACATTGGGCCCCGATTGGGCCAGAACCGCACCTGCGGTGGACCCCGATTGGACCTCTGGCGCACCCACGTCGGACCCCGATTGGGCCAAAGCAGCTCCCGCGATGGACCCCGATTGGGCCTCGGGTGCACTCACGTCGGGCCCCGATTGGGCCACAACAGCCTCCACAACGGACCCTGACTGGGTCGGTGCAGCTCCGCTGACGATCTCCACCCCCGAACCTGGAATCTCCAAATCAGTGACTCCGACTGGCTCCATGCCAGCGACACTGCAGCGAGGCTCACAAAAAACAAGAAAACCGGGATCAATATCACCGGTAGGAACAGAACCCAGCGAGACGAGCTTGGGCGCAGCAGGCGGCTGCTCCTCACTCGCCTCCCCGAGAGGCAGGCACAAATGCTCCAAAATAGGGGATAGGGACACAAGAGGGAGCGCTTGCCTGGACTTGGGTTCTGTTGCCACCCAGGACTCCGACGATCCAGGTTCAGGGCGGAGACTCTCGTCAACAGGCTCCAACTCAGCTGCGTCGAGCTCTGCAGCTGGCAAGATGACATCTGCAGCCTGAGGTTCCTCCTGCACTGATGTCCACGCCAATGACCCATATGGCGTGAGGGCTGGGGACACTCGACCCGCTGGCTCAGACCGTTCTGGTGAGGAGACCCGGGGATGCTTCATCGTCGGCTCAGGCTCCGGGCTGCAGTCCGCTTTTCTCCTCCGTCCACGACGTGGCTGCAGGTCCGGAGCCAGACTTTCCAGCACCGCAGGCCCCCTCTTCATCCGACGACGTAGGCCTGGCGTTGCAGAGTGCTCAACAGGGGGGACACAGAGGCAGCAGGTTTAGTTATTATCACGACAGCAGGTGAAGGGAGCTCGGGGGGCTGCAAACCCTGAACTCCGCCCCAGGAGTCAGACAAGGCAGGTTACAATTATGGTGTAATAAATTAACTTGCACTTGCCTTTCTCCTGGAGGAAAGATGGTGCCTGCTGTAGGGGACGCTGTTCCTCCTTCTCCCCGCTGGATGGCGACAGAGGGCCCCCTGGAAGGACGAGGTGGAGCCGCTCTCAGAGGCTCGCTGATGGGCTTCACCGGCAGCGGGTCCAGCCGGGGATTCTGCCAAGGTTCTCCTTGGCCGTGGCGCTGACGTCGTCGACGACCTTCAGATGGCGCGACCTCCTGGACTGGGTCAGGGACAGGAACGGGATCCCAACACGGGAAGCGAGGATGCCTCCTCCTCTGCTTCCTACTTTCCTCCTCCTCCAGCCCATGGAGTATCTCGCGCTGTGTGGCGAGTTCATTTCTCCTCGTCATCACCTCCGGGTGATCGTCGTAGTGGACAGGAAGGTTGTCCAGGAGAACCTCAGCATAGTCCAGGTACCAGCGCATATAGCTGGACTTGACGTCAAAGGTAGCGGCGAGGAGCGTCCCGTCGACGTACTCCAGCGCGCTCGTTAACTCTTTGCCCAGGCGCTGACCGCGGCCCCTGGATGACGGCATTCTCCCAGCAAATGACACCCAGACAGGGAAGAACAATAGTCCAATTAAAGCAAAAACTCACGGTGAAAAAGGCGTCTCGGTGTGGCGTCTCCGTTTAGACGTCTGGCGGGAGTATACTGTCATGCGGTGATCCTCGCAGATCACCATAAGACGCCAAGAGTCACCGGAGAGTTTTGCAATGATGTTTATTAACAAGACAATACGTGACACAACACTGTGAGCCGCTAAGGGCAAAAACACACACTACGAGGTACAGGGGCTCGTAGGGCTAACTCCAGCCACTACGAGCTAAACTATGACATGACAAGAATACAAACAAACCTGACATGAAGGTCTGACAAGGTTAGAGCGCCGACCCAGCTTGACCATGACTTGACAAGGGTAAAACGAACATACGACGATACTCCCGCAACTTGACTGCCGTCAGCACCCGCCTAATAAGGGCGAGTGCTAACGAGCAGTAATGACAAACAGCTGACCATCTTTGACAGCCGGAAGCCCCACCGAGTGCCTTCACAATAAGAGCCCGGTGAAGCCAGAAAGTAACCCACAGCTGTCAAAGGCGGCAGCGAATATACATAGCCCGAGCGCGGACAGGACCGGTGCTCGGGTCGTAACAACTCCATCCCTATCCCCCATTCTCCCCTGTTTACAGTTCCTTCTAAATCTCACTCCAAACTTTTTGGAAAAGTTGGCAACTCTGGTTAATGATGTCATCATGGTGAGACAGTAAAATGTAACAGATTAATGTGTTAAAAAGTGAATACCTGCATGTATTTTGTAGAAAATATATATTAAATCAAATCATTTTACTTTAATAAATATAAAGCAGTTCACCTAAGGAGGAAATGAGGAAGACCACAGAGAAGATTCGTGGATGTAGTGAAGGAGGATGTGGAGAGGGTTGGTGTTACAGAGGAGGATGCAAGGGATAGGGTGAGTGAAGGCAGATGATCTGCTGTGGTGACCCCTAAAGGGAGCAGCCAGAAGAAGAAGAGGACCTGAGGCAGTTTATGTTGTGACGTGAAGCCTTCCTCTCACTTACTCTGTTGGCTGCCCATTGCATTATGGGAGGCAGTGGCTAATGTAGTGACCATCCATTGTGCACTACTTTTTGAAATGCATTATGGGATATTTTGAGTGTACTATATAGTGAATGAAATTTTCAATTAAGATTTCAAACAGCACTACAAAATGGCTGATTCACTATGTAGTACACTATATGAGAAAAGAGTGAACATTTCAAACACAGCATCTGTGTTAGTGTTTGCATCAGGCTAAGCTAGCATGCTACTAGCTATCAATCTTCATGACTCAAGAGATATTAGATCATTTCTTTTGTTTAAATTTCTCCCTGTTTCCTTAAGTTTTCATACTTTAATAATTTCTCAAATTACTAGAAAAAAAACAAACGCCCAAAAAATTATTATATAATATAATCAAACAAACCATCAAAGGTGTCATAAATCTTAAATAGGCACCTTATAAGCTACTCATTTCTTTTGCATGGAAGTTACAACAACCATACTGGACACAAAAGCTAGAGCTGATTTCTTACTGCCTGTCCAGCAGGTAGAAGGAAAACTCAAATTTTGAGCTACTTGGTTTGAGAGATCATATTTGACTATTAGTGATATTGGTAACACTGGTAAAACTTGAACAGAAACAACAGCAGTTTTATCCTCACCCCTGTAAGTCCTGCACGCCTGGCTCTGTGAAGCGAAGGCTGTGTGAGCCAGCCATACCTTGTTTTTACCAGCACGTGGCCTGTGATTGTTGAGTGAATCCCCTCCATTTCAAAAGCAGTGAAGTGTAAAATTGAAAGGTGGGCTATGAGGTGAAACCTACAATTACATGCAGCCTTCTCTCTCAGTAAAGACACTTCACACAGGGTCACACTGAAAACTGAAAGGACTTTTTTTCCCTTTGCTGAAATTTGGTCAACCAAAAGCAGTCACAATTAGTACTTGAGACTTTAGATCTGGTGTGCAAAGCAATGAATAACTTCAGTCCCTTAAATCCCCACCCCTCCTGATTCTCCGAAAGTGTTACCATCAAGTATTTAATATCAGTCTTTTGTAGTATCCTGTGACCTTTTAGACTCAGTTCATCCCATCTGCGAATCAAACAAGAAGTTCCCATTTGGATAAAACAAGTGGATTAATGTAATTAAGTCTGGGTGCAAGGAGAAAATACAAAAAGAGAGAGAAAGACTAATGCTTTGGAGACATGGTAACTACAGTCAAAGCCCCCTATAATAAACATGCATTAAATTGTATACTATGTTATTAAGATCACCAGTGTTGATTTCTGGCTTAATTTGTAAGAAAATACCCTGTATTAAGGATCCAATAGATAGTGAAAACTAAATTACATGACTCAAAATGGACCCATTAGATTAAGTGCAAACAGCAGTTAAAGGGGTTGGAAAGTTAATGATTGTTTAGTAAGAGCACAGAGCTTTCCACCAGCTCGCTCATCCTCAGATGAACCCAGAGTCGTGTCATCCCATCCAAAGTTTAGACAAAACCTTCTGCCACGTTGTCTCTCCAGTTCTTTTTCCCCTCCCAGTCTCTTCCTCATTCCCTTCTTCATTTTTGTTTCTTGCTTTTTTATTTCATAGCATCTTTTCTCTCTTTCTTTCTTTCTTTCTTGGTTTGTTGCACGGATTAAGTGAGGATCAGTCTCAACATCTTTCTTGCCATGAGCTCGAGCCACTCTAAATGCTGTCCTAGTCACCACACACAGCAGTCTGTGGAGGCTGCAGTGATATTTCATCTGCTATACTTTAGTCAGAGACCATTTTCACTGTGTTGCACTCTTGTATTTTGTCCAGACTCATAGTTTTGCTCAAGGTTTAGATAAGAGCTAATGTCCCTTGAAATCTTCTTACACTGTATTCATTAACTTTCTCTACACTCTGCATGTGTGTGTTTGAGAGTAAACAATGTAATTGTGGTTGCTCTGACTTATACTATTTTGTAATTGCTGTTAGGCCATAGTATTTGGTTACTTTATTAGAAATAAAAAGATATGGAACATGAGAGTAAAAAGCATGTTGGAAACATCTACCGAGTTTGAATCAGATCAGTCTTTTGTTTGTGTCATATTTCATTTAATATCATGACTGCAAAGAACGCCTTTCTGGCCCATGCTTCTCTACATTTCCTCTGTGTAATCCCCCCCCTTTTTCATTATTACTGAGTCACTCCACAGAATTAGATGCTGCAGAATCTGGAGAAATGTCTGCACATAAAAGCCCCTTTACACAGCACGGAGAGTGTTGAGAGATTGGGTCAATTTTTGATCTTTAGGATCATTTGGGAGATCCTTGTGCGTTTTGGACTGAGCCAAAACTTTGAGGAGACCGTGGCAACTGTGGAGATCATTGAAGATCATTCATAGACCAAAAATTGGTGAGAACTCTCAATGAGCTCCACCCCTGTGAAAAGGAGGTATAAGTGGCAAGGTCAAAAGCCAACAATGAGTGCCCGTGACCTTCAATCCATCAGACAACACTGCTTTACAAACCAACATAATTCTGTAAAGGATATTACCACATGGGCTAAGGAACACTTTGGAAAACCATTGCCAGTGTTAGGACTATGCCCACCCTTTATGTTTATTTTTCGGTCTCTCTGTGATTATTTATGATTATTGTCTGTACTAATGCATGCCCGTAGAAAGCAAGTATTCTTGTCTGAAAACAGGTAGCTGAATTAGGCTTTACAGGCTTAAATGTTGGCTGTGTTTGAAAGTGGAATACAAAGAGGTGTAACTTATATTAGATTAGATTCAACTTTATTGTCATTACACATGTATGAATACAAGGTAACGAAACACAGTTTAGCATCCAATCAGAAGTGCAAAGGACAGCAGTGCAGTATATACGGTAAATAACAGTATGTGCAATTTAAGCAAATATATACAAATATATGCAGCAGTGCAGAAAGTTAAGAGTACTGTTATGTGCAAATAATGTACAATAAGTTAGATGGGCAGTTATGTACAGGTGAGGATGGTAAGAGATGATGGTAAGAGAGTCAGCGGGGAACTAAGTTCAATAACGTGACAGCTGTTGGAAAGAAACTGTTCCTAAACCTGCTGGTTCTAGTCCGAAGGCTTCTGAAACGCCTTCTGGAGGGGAGAAGCTGGAACAGTCCATGAGCAGGATGGTTGGAGTCCCAAAGAATGCTGCGTGCCCGGCGCAGGCATCTTTTCCTGTAGACGTCCTCTATAACTGGAAGTGGAGTCCCTGTGATGCGTTGGGCGGTTTTCACCACCCGCTGCAGCGCCTTACGGTCAGCGACAGAGCAGCTCCTATACCAGACTGTGACACAGCTGGTCAGGGTACTCTCTATCATGCAGCGGTAGAAGTTGCCCAGGATGTCAGTTGACAGATGGTTCTTCTTCAGTGTGCTCAAGAAGAAGAGGCGCTGATGGGCCTTCTTGATCAGGCTGGTGGTGTTAACTGACCAGGACAGGTCCTCCGAGATGTGGGTCCCCAGGAATTTGAAGCTGGGGACACGTTCAACAGCTATGCCATTGATATGGATGGGGTCATGTGTCTCTCCCCTCTCCTTCCTGTAGTCCACTATGAGCTCCTTGGTTTTGCTGGTGTTAAGGAGCAGGTTATTATCAGTGCACCAAGTAGCCAAGTGCTCAACCTCTGCCCTGTAATCTGACTCATCGTTGTCCCTGATGAGTCCAATCACCGTGGTGTCATCTGCGAACTTTATGATGGAATTGGATCCATACATAGGCCTGCAGTCATGGGTGAAGAGGGAGTAGAGGAATGGGCTGAGCACACAGCCCTGTGGCACACCAGTGTTGAGTGTGATGACGGAAGAACGGTTGGGGCCTGACCTAACATGCTGGGATCTGTTGGTCAGAAAATCCATGATCCAGTTGCAGGTGGAGGTACTGATTCCCAGGTCCCCAAGTTTAGTGATCAACTTGGAGGGGATAACTGTGTTGAATGCTGAGCTGAAGTCAACAAACAGCATTCTTGCGTAGGTGTTCTTGTCATCCAGGTGTGAGAGTACATAGTGCAGCGCTGTAGAAACCGCATCCTCTGTACTCCTGTTGCTCCGGTAGGCAAACTGGTGAGGGTCCAGTGTAGGGGGCAGGCATTTTTTGAGCTGTGCCAAGACCAGTCGCTCAAAGCACTTCATGACTATGGGCGTCAGTGCCACAGGGCGATAGTCATTTAGGCACGATGGTGTTGAATGTTTTGGCACTGGTGCTACTGAAGTGGTCTTGAAGCACGCTGGTACCATGGCCTGGGCCAGGGACAGGTTGAAGATGTCTGTGAAGACCCCTGCCAGCTGCTCAGCGCATGCCCTCAGCACACGCCCAGGAATGCCGTCAGGGTAAGCAATCCCACATATTAGACTTTGACAAATATGAAAGGGACTGAACACTGAGATTTATTTGATTGTGTGAATATCAATTACAGAATTACTGAAAATGAATGGGACATCCAATACTAGCGACTGTATAAGAACCCTTGTTTATTTGTTTGTCAGACTTATTTGTGTGATCTTTTATGGGTTAAGATAAGATAAGATAAGATAAGCCTTTATTAGTCCCACAATGGGGAAATTCCAGGATTGCAACAGCACAGGGATAGCAACACTCAGAGCAACAACCAGAAGGCAAGAGAAAAACAAGAGCAGCGAGTATACATATGTACATATAAATATAAATATAAATATATATATATAGACACACAGTGCGGAGCATTGTAGCTAGATGGAATAAATATATGAGTATATAAACACAGTGCGGAGTATTGTAGCTAGATGGAATGAATATGTAAATATATAAACACACACAGTGCGGAGCATTGTAGCTAGATGGAATAAATATGTAAATATATAAACACACACAGTGTGGAGCATTGTTGCTAGATGGAATAAATATATAAATATATAAACACACACAGTGCGGAGCATTGTAGCTAGAAGGAATAAATATGTAAATATATAAACACACAGTGCAGAGCATTGTAGCTCGATGGAATAAATATGTAAATATATAAACACACAGCGTGGAGCATTGTTGCTAGATGGAATAAATATATAAATATTTAAACACACACAGTGCGGCGCATTGTAGCTAGATGGAATGAAACAGCATAACCGTCTACTTAGTTATCCTACATGGTATGATTATGTACCCATACATAATCTCACCCTCCATAGCGACCGATATTTTCCTAGTTGTATACTGGAGGGGACCATTGTGTAAGTCTATTGCATCTTTTGCATTCAATACTATTAGGTTGTCACGTCTTTTTCTATCTCTGCGAGCAGCCCAGCTTAGGTTGTACGGTCTGACAGCCGTAGGTAGAAAGGACCTGCGAAACCTCTCGGTTGTGCACCTAGGATGATGTAGTCTGCTGCTAAATGAGCTCCTCAGTGCATTCAGTATGTCCTGCATAGGGTGGAACTCGGACTCCAGCAGAGATGACAGTTTAGCCACCATCCTTCTCTCTCCCATCTCCTCCACTGGGTCAAGGTGCTGCCCCAGGACAGAGCTAGCTTTCTTGATCAGTTTGTTCAGTCTCTTCCTATCGGCTGCTGTAATGCCACTGAACCAGCAGACCACTCCAAAAGTGATGGCTGATGCCACCACCGTGTCATAGAATGACTTCAGCAGCGCCCCTTGTACACCAAAAGACCTGAGTCTCCTCAGTAGGAACAGCCTGCGCTGTCCCTTCTTGTAGAGTGCGTCGGTATTGTGTGACCAGTCTAGTTTATTGTTCAGGTGAACACCCAGGTACCTGTAGGATGTCACCATCTCGATGTCTGTTCCCTGTATATTTACTGGTGCTGTGAGGGGTTGTCCTTGCCTGCGGCAGTCCACCACCAGCTCCTTAGTTTTCCTCGCATTGATCTGGAGGCAGTTCCGATGGCACCAGTCCACAAAGTCCTAGATAAGCCCTCTGTACTCAGCTTCATCTCCGTTGGAGATGAGGCCAACGATCGCAGAGTCGTCAGAAAACTTCTGTAGATGGCAGTGTGTTGTGTTGTGTGAGAAGTCCGCAGTATAAAGGGTGAACAGGAAGGGAGCCAAAACCATTCCCTGGGGGGCCCCCGTGCTACAGATGATCGTGTCGGACACACAGTCCCGGGTTCTCACAAACTGAGGCTGGTTTGTGAGGTAGTCCAGGATCCATGATGACAGGTGCTGGTCCACCCCTGCGCACAGCAGCTTGTCCTTCAGGATCATCGGTTGGATGGTGTTGAAAGCACTGGAGAAATCAAAGAACATGATCCTCACCGCATTCCCGGGCTTCTCCAGGTGGGACAGAGAATGGTGAAGGAGGAAGATCACCGTATCCTCCACCCCAATGCCATGCTGGTAGGTGAACTGGAGTGGATCCATCGCTGGTCCCACCAGGGGGCGGAGGTGAGCAAGTAGCAGTCTCTCCAGGGTCTTCATCATGTGGGACGTCAGGGCCACTGGTCTGTAGCTGTTCAGATCTTTGGGGTGGGAAGTCTTTGGTACAGGTACTACACAAGATGTTTTCCACAGCTGTGGTACCCTCCCCAGCTTCAGGCTCAGATTGAAGATGTACTCCACAATCCCACACAGCTGGTCTGCACAGGACTTGAGGAGCTTTGCGCTGATGCCGTCCGGTCTCAACGCCTTCCTCGCCTTGATCTTCCTCAGCTCCGTCCTCACCTGGGTCTTAGTGAGGGTCAGGTTGGGGGGCTGTGTGTTGGGAGTGGGGGGGGGTGTTGGTGGAGCGGGGAGTGGGCAGCAGGACTTGATGTCTTCAGAGGCAGCAGTGGTTGTTGTGCAGTAAGGGGGGAGGGCGGTGGGTCAAACCTATTGAAAAACAGATTCAGATTGTTCGCCCACTCCCTGCCCCCTGTGGCCTGGGGGGAGGTATTCTGGAGCCCAGAGATGGTTTTAAGGTTTCTCCAGACCCCGCTGATGTCGCTCTGTTGCAGCTTGTCCTCCATCTTCTTCCTGAAGCTGTCCTTGCCTTCTCTGATCTTTCTCCTCAGCAACCTCTGTACGGACTTCAGCATCTCCCTGTTCCCCGACCTGAAGATCCTCTTCTTCTCTCTCAGAAGTGTTTTTATCTCAGGGTTGATCCAGGGTTTGTTGTTTGAGCAACACCGTATGGTCTTGGTGGGAACGGTGTTGTCCACACAGAAGCTGATGTAGTCCGTGATGGTGTGAGTGAGGCCATCGATGTCCTCACCATGTGGATCGCAGAGCTGCTCCCAGGCGGTGGTTTCAAAACAGCCCTTTAGAGCGTCCATTGCCTCCTCAGACCATAACTTCACTGTGTGCATGACCGGAGGTTGTCTGTGCACTAGGGGTTTGTACACCGGCCGGAGATGAACCAAGTTGTGATCCGATCTCCCGAGTGGGGGGAGTTGTGATGAGGTGTCTGCCTCCTTAGTGTTTGCGTAGAATAAGTCCACTGTTTTATTGTCTCTAGTGTGGCATGTGACACCACAGTATCTGCTGCTGGCTAATATATATTTTAACTGTTGACCAGTATCACTTAATCTTATCCTACACTTTATTACATGTATAGTTTATTTCTCTTATCCTATCATGTTTAATGTTGCAGCATTGTACCGAGACAAATTCCTAGTTTGTGTACTACATGAACAATGGCAATAAACCTGATTCTGATTCTGATTCTGATTCTGACATACTGGGTAAACGTGGGTAGAATGGGAGACAGTGAAACATGGTTGAAATCGCCTGAGATGAGGAGAAGAGCATCTGGGTGTTCTGTCTGCAGCCTGCCAGTTACTGAGTGGATGACGTCACGCGCTGTCCCAGCATTCGCCGTCGGATTTGCATAAATAACAATGCAGATCATGTGTGAGTATTCCCTCGGGAGATATGTAGGCCGCATGCTAACAGCTAGCAACTCGATGTCTTTGCTGCAGTGTTGTTGTTTAACAGTGATATGTCCCGGTCTGCACCAGTTGTTGTTAACATACATTATCACTCCACCGCCCCTTGCTTTGCCACTGTCTGGTGTACGGTCTGCCCGTATCGCGTGGAAACCCTCCAGTTCAATGTTAGCATCTGCTGCTAGTCCTGTTAGCCAAGTCTCTGTAAACAGGAACAGGCTACACTCCTGGTATATGCTATTGTAGCAGGAGATAGCTGCTAGCTCATCTACCTTTCCCAGTATCGATCGTACATTCCCCATAACAACGGATGGGAGGGTGGGTCTGTACCTTATATTTCTTGTCCGCCGTCTTACTCCAGAACGACACCCACGTTGTTTTCGCCTCAGTTCTCCCAGTATGTTGAGTTTTTCCGTTTGCACCGAGTGGCGGTTGAGTGCTAGCAGCTCTTCCCTACTGTACCATCTCCTGCTATAAACAGTGGCTCCGTCCACTGGCTCGGGAGACATTTGGGGCGATCTGTGTGTCCGTGATATATATGGAGTGTAAGGTGTCACCGGATCAGAAAGTGAAAGGAAGAAAAAAAACTCAGAATTGAGCCGCTGTTGCAAAAGGCAGCCGACTCGTGTGGCGCCGGAAGACCAGTATTGGGAGTAACACGTTACAAAGTTACAAAGTAATGTGTTACTGTGACGCCACTACTTTTGCAGTAACGTGCTGTGTAACGAAATTACTGTTAAAAATTCATTAATGCGTTACAGTTACTGAAATTTGATCAGATGCATTACTCGCGTTACTCGTTTAATTAATATGGATAGATATTTTTAGTCAAATAGACGATCATATAACTTGCAGTTGCTAGACACCCTCCTCATCAGATGCCAACTGGGGATGAATACACAGTTTTGGTGGCTATTGGTGGGACTGCCATCCCCAGCACCACCAGCGGCCTCAAACCACTGGAGGTTTTCATGCCAAAAGCAAAGGCAAGCAAATAAATAAGCAAATAAATATAAACTGACCCTACTGTAACTGATGCAGCCATCACACAGTCTCCTCTGCGAGTCCGTTTCCTGTCCTGCCCCAGTTTATATCACAACCCGGTGAAGAAATGTCATGGTGGTGGCGACTTTTCATATCGAGCCCTGATCACCTGTTGTCCGAGCGGTGAGTAGGCCCTACAAGCTCCTACCTCTGTGGTTAAACATGAATATTTTTGAGCAAGAAGCTCGCATTTAATGTCAGCATTAAATGCATTTAAAGTTTTCTTATGCACAGAGAAAAAGTGACTGTGATTTGGTGCAATAAAGAACAGCTTCTTCTAAGCGGTGAACTTTTATTTATCTGTGCTTTCTGTTTTATTTTAGCTTATTAATTTACATGCTGTTGTGATATGCAACTATTTCATGGAAATAAATCCTTTAAATATGCGTTTTAATGGGCTGATCCAGGGGTGTCAAACATATAGCTCGTGAGCCAAAAACGGCCCACCAAGGGGTCCAAAATTTTCTCTGTGAATTCATAGCTTTATTTCTAGTAAATTTCTGACTTTCTACTGATTGTGTAAATCTGAGACATTTTTTCTCTGTAAGATAAAACTTTTTTCTCATCAGCTTTCTTTTTCTTCTTTTTTCTGATGAGAACAAGGGGCCCTTCATCTTGCTGTGTGTGCAAAATGATTTGAGTATGCATTTAAAAGTAACGTGGAAGTTACTTTTCCAAGTAACTAGTTACTTTAATCATGCAGTAACTCAAAAGCAACTCAGTCACTTTTGTAAAGAAGTAACTAGTGACTGCAACTAGTTACTATTTTTTAGTAACTTGCCCAACACTGGTTACTGTATATTCATAAGTGTTGTGTCCTGCACTTTGGCGAATGGGAGTTGTACAGTCATCATTAAGGGGTGGCTGCGGCACAGGTGTAGTGTGGATGACTTCTGATTGGAGGGTCAGGGGTTCGATTCCCGGTCTGTCTGTAGTCTGCATGTCAAAGTGTCCTTGAGCAAGACACTGAACCCCCAGTTGCTCCTGGTGGGTCAGGCCAGCGCCTGTGCATGGCAGCTCGGCCGCCATCAGTGTCTGTGAATGGGTGGATAGCAGGATCTGGAAAGTGCTTTGGTCATCCAGAGACAAGAAAAAGCACTATATAATTGAATGCCATTTATAATTGTTTTAGTTTATATATGTACAGTGCATCCGAAAAGTATTCACAGCGCTTCACTTTTTCCACATTTTATTATGTTACAGCCTTATTCCAAAAGGGATTAAATTCATTTTTTTCCTCAAAATTCTACACACAACACCCTATATTGTCAATGTGAAAAAAGTTTTTTTCAATTTTTTGCAAATTTATTAAAAATAAAAAAACTAAGAAATCATATGTACAAAAGAATTCACAGCCTTTGTTCAATACTTTGTTGATGCATCTTTGGCAGCAATTACAGCCTCAAGTCTTTTTGAATATGATGCCACAAGCTTGGCACACCTATCTTTGGGCAGTTTCGCCCATTCCTCTTTGCAGCACCTCTAAAGCTCCATCAGGTTGGATGGGAAGCGTTGGTGCAAAGCCATTTTCAGATCTCTCCAGAGATGTTCAATTGGATTCAAGTCTGGGCTCTGGCTGAGTCACTGAAGGACATTCACAGAATTGTCCTGAAGCCACTTCTTCGATATCTTGGCTGTGTGCTTAGGGTCGTTGTCCTGCTAAAAGATGAACTGTCACCCCAGTCTGAGGTCAAGAGCGCTCTGGAGCAGGTTTTCATTCAGGATGTCTCTGTACATTGCTGCATTCATCTTTCCCTCTATCCTGACTAGTCTCCCAATTACTGGGAGACTTAATAATAAAATTTCATCCATCAGAGATAAAATCAATCAGATTCTTCCCATAGTTAACTTAAATACTGTAACTACTACAACTCCTTCTTTTGATGTCTGTCTTGATGAGTTTACTCCAATCGACCTTTGTGAGTTAGACAAAATAGTTTCCTCATCCAAACCTTCAACTTGTCTTTTAGACCCTATTCCTACCAGGTTATTTAAAGAAGTCTTCCCACTTATTGGTAGCTTTATTCTTCATATAATCAATTCTTCATTAACTTGAGGCCATGTACCGCAGGCTTTTAAAACGGCTGTAATTAAACCCTTACTCAAAAAGCCAATGCTAGATCCAGGAGCTTTAGCTAACTATAGACCAATCTCTAATCTCCCTTTCATTTCAAAAATCTTAGAAAGCGTTGTTGCTACGCAATTATTTGACCACCTGCAGGGAAATGGTTTACTTGAAGAGTTTCAATCTGGGTTTAGAATCCATCATAGTACTGAAACAGCCTTAGCGAAGGTCACTAACGACCTCCTCATTGCATCTGATAATGGACTAGTTTCTGTACTTGTCCTTTTAGACCTTAGTGCAGCTTTTGATACTATCGATCATAATATTCTACTTGATAGATTAGAACACTATGTTGGACTTAATGGAACTTCGTTGCAGTGGTTTAGATCTTATTTATCTGATAGGTTCCAGTTTGTTCATGTAAATAATGAGTTTTCTTTCAACTCAAAGCTTAGTCATGGAGTTCCACAGGGATCTGTGCTAGGCCCTACTCTTTTTAGTTTATATATGCTTCCGTTAGGCAACATTATTAGAAAGCACTGTATACATTTTCATTGTTATGCAGATGACACACAATTATACCTGTCAATGAAGCCAGATGATAGTAATCAATTAGCCAAGTTAGAAGCCTGTCTTAAGGAAATCAAAGCTTGGATGACTTGTAATTTCCTGCTATTAAATTCAGATAAGACTGAAGTCATTCTTGTTGGTCCAAAAAACCTTAGAAATTCCTTTCCAAATCAAACTTTCAGTTTGGATGCAGTTACTCTTTCTCTTAATAGCTCTGTGAGGAACCTTGGAGTTATTTTTGATCAGGATTTGTCCTTCAATTCACATATTAAATTTGTTTCTAAGACTGCCTTCTATCATTTGCGTAATATTGCCAAGATTAGGAGCATCTTGTCTCAGAGTGATGCTGAGAAGCTGATCCACGCTTTTGTTAGCTCGAGATTAGATTATTGTAATTCTTTATTATCAGGCTGTCCTAAAACATCTTTAAAAAGTCTTCAGCTGATCCAAAATGCTGCAGCAAGAGTTTTAACAGGTACTAGAAAGAGAGATCATATCTCTCCGGTTCTGGCCTCCCTTCATTGGGTTCCCATAGAGTTTAGAATTAAGTTTAAAATCCTTCTTCTTACTTACAAAGCTCTAAACAATCAGGCTCCTTTTTATTTAAAAGATCTGATAATACCGTATTATCCTAACAGAGGACTACGCTCCCAAAATGCAGGATTACTTGTAATACCTAGAATCTCCAAAAGTACAATGGGAGGCAGAGCCTTCAGTTATCAAGCTCCTCTCCTGTGGAATCAGCTGCCAATCTGGATTCGGGAGTCAGACTCGATCTCTGTTTTTAAGAATAGGGCTAAAACCTACCTTTTTGATATAGCCTACAATTAGGGAGGGATCCTGTGTTTCTGAACCCTCCCTTAGTTATGCTGCTAATAGGTTTAGTCAGCCGGGGGACCTCCAGTAATGCACTGGGCCTCACTCCTTTCCTCACTCTCTATGAAATATTTTTTTTTGCTGGTCATTAACATTTGTTTGTTCTCTCCCATAGATTGAGTCCCCATCGTGCTGTTTGCTCTCTACATGTCTGTTCTTTTCTTCTTCTCTATCCCCTCACCCCCCAGCCAGTCGCAGCAGATGACTGCCCCTCCCTGAGCCTGGTTCTGCTGGAGGTTTCTTCCTGTTAAAAGGGAGTTTTTCCTCTCCACTGTCGCCAAGTGCTTGCTCACAGGGGATCGCCTGATTGCTGGGGTCTTTCTGCAACTGTGGGGGTTCCCCCCCCTACAGTTGATAGTGCTATGAGATGACTGTTGTTGTGAAATGGCGCTATATAAATAAAGTTGAATTGAATTGAATTGCATTGCATGTTCTCCCCGTGTCTGCGTGGGTTTACTCCGGGATTTTTCCGGTTTCCTCCCACATGCCAAAAACATGCAAGTTAGGTTAATTGGCATCAAAACGGGGGATTCTAAATTGTCCTTAGGTATGACTGTGAGAGTGAATTGTTGTCTGTCTCTCTGTGTTGGCCCTGCGATGGACTGGCGATCTGTCCAGGGTGTACCCTGCCTCTCGCCCAAAGATGCTGGGATAGGCTCCAGCCCCCCCCGCGACCCGAAAAGGATTAAGCGGAAGAAGACGGATGAATTGAATTGAATTGAATTACTGCCACTGAAAAACATCCCTACAGCATGATGCTGCTACCAACATTGGCATAGTCATGAATGGTGTCTGGTTTCCTCCAAACCTGACACCTGGCATTCACCCCAAAGAGTTCAATCTTTGTCTCATCAGACCAGAGAATTTTGTTTCTCATGGACTGAGAGTCCTTCAGATGCCTTTTGGCAAACTCCAGGTGGGTTTCCATGTGCCTTTTACTAAGGAGTGGCTTCCATCTGGCCACTCTACCATACAGTCCTGATTGGTGAATTGCTGCAGAGATGGTTGTCCTTCTGGAAGGTTCTCCTCTCGTCACAGAGCAACGCTGGAGCTCTGACAGAGTGACCATTAGGTTCTTGGTCACCTCCCTGACTAAGGCCCTTCTCCTCCGATGGCTCAGTTTAGATGGCTGGCCAGCTCTAGGAAGAGTCCTGGTGGTTCCGAACTTCTTCCATTTACAGATGATGGAGGCCACTGTGCTCATTGGGACCTTCAAAGCATCAGAAATTTTTCTGTACCCTTCCCCAGATTTATGCCTCGAGACAATCCTGTCTCTGAGGTCTACAGTCAATTCTTTTGACTTCACGCTTGGTTTGTGCTCTGACGTGCACTGTCAACTGTCGGACCTTATATAAACAGGTGCGTGCCTTTCCAAATCATGTCCAATCAACTGAATTTACCACAGGTGGACTCCAATTAAGCTGCAGAAACATCTCAAGGATGATCAGTGGAAACAGGATGGACCTGAGCTCAATTTGAGCTTCATGGCAAAGGCTGTGAATACTTATATACACCACCGTTCAAAAGTTTGGGGCCACCCAGACAATTATATTGTGTTTTCCATGAAAAGTCACACTTATTTACCACCATGAGTTGTAAAATGAATAGAAAATATAGTCAAGACATTGACAAGGTTAGAAATAATGATTTGTATTTGAAATAATAATTTTTTCCTTCAAACTTTGCTTTCGTCAAAGAATCCTCCATTTGCAGTAATTACAGCATTGCAGACCTAACATGATTGCACAAGTGTTTTCTAATCATCCATTAGCCTTTCTGATGCAATGAGCAAACACATTGTACCATTAGAACACTGGAGTGATAGTTGCTGGAAATGGGCCTCTATACACCTATGTAGATATTGCACCAAAAGCCAGACATTTGCAGCTAGAATAGTCATTTACCACATTAGCAATGTATAGAGTGTATTTCTGATTAGTTTAAAGTTATCTTCATTGAAAAAAAGTGCTTTTTTTTTCAAAAATAAGGAAATTTCTAAGTGACCCCAAACTTTTGAACGGTAGTGTACATGGGATTTCTTAGTTTTTTATTTGTAATAAATTTGCAAAAATCTCAAAAAAAAAAAAATCACATTGTCATTATGGGGTGTTGTGTGTAGAACTTTGAGAAAAAAAAATCAATTTAATCCCTTTTGGAATAAGGCTGTAACATTACAAAATGTGGAAAAAGTGAAGTGCTGTGATTACTTTCTGGATGCACTGTAGTTTATAGTATATCATCAATAAACTGATGCAGTACTATAACAGGACATATTTATAAATATTTGAGACCCATTGTAGTGCATCCTTTTGTATTTTAACAATATTAAAAGTACAAAACACTGAACATTATTATACACAGTAGAATGACTCCTTTGGCTGCAACTGTTGCATCAGTATTGGCCATTTGTCAGTTAATAAAAAGTGATTTATTTCATTATTTGGGCATTTTTGTGTGTTTGGTCACATCATCATCATCATGTTTCCCTTTTCTGGGGTATATACCCCTTAGTGTCATAAATTCCCCTCCAGGCAGAAACGAAGACCCAAATGCTGGACTGTGAGTTGCTGACGTTTAATCAAAAACACAAAATACAGATATGAACAAAAACACTTACAGGGCTTGAGGCAAAAGGCAGGATTTGATGAGGAAGAACAGCCAATGGCTAAGGTGTTTGGAAGCGCCAGAATAAACTGAGAGTAGAAGAAGCGTATGACACATGCTAGGATTACAAATAACTAGATGTGGAAATTACGTCTGAATACTGAGAGAAAAGACGTAGAACTAATGTCTAAACTTCGTGAAGGGTGCTGCGCCGAACTGCGGAGCAGTGGCCCTTAAATAGGGCAAAAAGGAATAAATCAAATGATAATCAGGTGTGGGCAACAAAAGCAAGGATAAAGACTTAAATAGTAACAGCTGTGACAGCCTGCGAACTTGAGCTAAACAAGGAAGTAAACACAGGCGGCTGTCAAAATAAAAGTACAGACCGGGATGAATAATAATAAATCATGATACAGAGGATGAGCAAAGAATATTCAAAGACAAGAACGAGATAACAGTAAATGACAATACTAATAAATATGTATTTCAAAAAGGAAACTAAGGTGAGGGCGAAGAAGGCTCATAAACAAACATAGGCAGACATAATATACAGTGGGACAAAAAAGTATTTAGTCAGCCACCAATTGTGCAAGTTCTCCCACTTAAAAGACGAGAGAGGTCTCCAATTTTCATCATAGGTATACCTCAACTATGAGAGACAAAATAAGACAAAAAAAATTCAGAAAATCACATTGTCTTATGTTTAAAGAATTTATTTGCAAATTATGGTGGAAAATAAGTATTTTATCATCTACAAACAAGCAAGATTTCTGGCTCTCACAGACATATAACTTCTTCTTTAAGAGGCTCCTCTGTCCTCCACTCGTTACCTGTATTAATGGCACCTGTTTGAACTCGTTATCAGTATAAAAGACACCTGTCCACAACCTCAAACAGTCAGACTCCAAACTCCACTATGGCCAAGACCAAAGAGCTGTCAAAGGACACCAGAAACAAAATTGTAGACCTGCACCAGGCTGGGAAGACTGAATCTGCAATAGGTAAGCAGCTTGGTGTGAAGAAATCAACTGTGGGAGCAATTATTAGAAAATGGAAGACATACAAGACCACTGATAATCTCCCTCGATCTGGGGCTTCACGCAAGATCTCACCCCATGGGGTCAAAATGATCTCGAGAACAGTGAGCAAAAATCCCAGAACCACACAGGGGGACCTAGTGAATGACCTGCAGAGAGCTGGGACCAAAGTAACAAAGGCTACCATCAGTAAAACACTACGCCGGCAGGGACTCAAATCCTGCAGTGCCAGACGTGTCCCCCTGCTTAAGCCAGTACATGTCCAGGCCCATCTGAAGTTTGCTAGAGAGCATTTGGATGATCCAGAAGAGGATTGGGAGAATATCATATGGTCAGATGAAACCAAAATAGAACTTTTTGATAAAAACTCAACTTGTCATGTTTGGAGGAGAAAGAATGCTGAGTTGCATCCAAAGAGCACCATACCTACTGTGAAGCATGGGGGTGGAAACATCATGCTTTGGGGCTGTTTTTCTGCAAAGGGACCAGGACGACTGATCCGTGTAAAGGAAAGAATGAATGGAGCCATGTATCGTGAGATTTTGAGTGAAAACCTCCTTCCATCAGCAAGAGCATTGAAGATGAAACGTGGCTGGGTCTTTCAGCAAGACAATAATCCCAAACACACCGCCCGGGCAACGAAGGAGTGGCTTTGTAAGAAGCATTTCAAGGTCCTGGAGTGGCCTAGCCAGTCTATAGATCTCAACCCCATAGAAAATCTTTGGACGGAGTTGAAAGTCCGTGTTGCCCAGCGACAACCCCAAAACATCACTGCTCTAGAGGAGATCTGCATGGAGGAATGGGCCAAAATACCAGCAACAGTGTGTGAAAACCTTGTGAAGACTTACAGAAAACGTTTGACCTCTGTCATTGCCAACAAAGGGTCTATAACAAAGTATTGAGATGAACTTTTGTTATTGACCAAATACTTATTTTACACCATAATTTGCAAATAAATTCTTTAAACATCAGACAATGTGATTTTCTGGATTTTTTTTCCTCATTTTGTCTCTCATAGTTGAGGTATACCTATGATGAAAATTGGAGACCTCTCTCATCTTTTAAGTGGGAGAACTTGCACAATTGGTGGCTGACTAAATACTTTTTTGCCCCACTGTATAATACAAAACCGGATGGCCATGGACGCATAATAGAAACAACAAAATAATAGACACTAAACTAAGAAGAGAAACTTTCATATGCCGAAACAAATGGCAAACTCAAATAACATAATACAGCCAAAACCAACCAGAATAAATACTAAATTAAAGTGGGGGAAATTACAGAAAATAATCAGACTAACCAAGGAGCATAAGCATGGTTCCTCAACCATGCTCCACATCATGACAGAGCCTCCCTGTCCAAGGGGTGGCTTCCAGACACCCCAAGGTAACATCAAAAAGAAAAGGACCCCCCCCCCCCCAACAGGAATAGAACAATAACACAACCCAGGAGGGTGGTGTGGGAAACCAAGCTAGGTGTGACCAAACAAAAACACTCGCTCATGACCCACAAAACAGAACAGATCAGGTGGCAACAGAAACTTTAGGACCACTGGGTAAAAAAGTAAAGCAGTTCAGGTGGCCTACAGAAGTCCCAAAACCACCAGATCACATGATGGAATAAATCGGGTGGCCTCCCAGAGCTCCTAAGCCACCCTATCAGAGGGCGTAGTCCGTCAAGTGGTCTCCCAGCGTCCCTGAGCCAATGGACTGCGGGGCACAACGCGCCCCCTCCTGGAGGCGGCAGCTGGAACCCGTGCCTCCTACGGACCGCAGAGACTGCAGCGTGGAACAGATGGAACAGTAGTTGAGGGGAGTAGCCATCCAACAAAGGCTGCTGACCAGCTGCAACCCTAAAAGGTGACGATGGCTGACCAGTGGGGAAACCAGATGGTGAGGGCAGCTGATCGGCAAGAAGACAAGGTGAAGAAGATGACTGATCAGCGGGGAAACCAGACGAAGAGGATGGCTGACCAGCGAGGAAACCAGGCAAAAAAGATGACTGATCAGTGGAAAAACCAGATGAAGAGGATGGCTGACCAGTGAGGAAACCAGGTGAAGAAGATGACTGATCAGCGGGGAAACCAGACGAAGAAGACTACTGATCAGCGAGGACCTCAGGCAAAGGCGGATGACCATCGGCAACCTCAGGCGCAGGTGGATGACCTTCGGCGAGACCGATGACCCTTGGCGACCTCAGGTGAAGGTGGATGACCGTTGGCAACCTCAGGCAAAGTGGACCGAAGACCATCAGTGGAACCAGACGAGGACTCAGACAAGGAAGAAGAAACCAACACCAGGTCACTATCACCGGCAGCAGTGAAGCCCAGTGAGGAAAACTCAGGAGCAGCCGGCAGCTGCAACTGGTTCTCCCCGCCAAGAGCAAAGCAAGATCTCTCTAATGCTGCCATTGTGAAGACAAACAAGAGAACTTGCCTTAACTCAAGCTCCACTGCCATCCAGGACTCCGGCGAATCAGGCTGGGGCGTCTCAAGTCCATCCATCTGGGAATCCCTCCCCGACACAGCCCCCTCAGATGGGGAGGAAGAGAAAAGCACTGGATCACTGTTACTGTCAGCAGTGGAGCCCGGTGAGGAAAACTCAGGAACAGAGGGGAGCTGCAACTGGTTCTCCTCGCCACGAGCAAAACAAAATCTCTCTAAAACTGATAATGTGGAGACAGAATAGAGTACTTGACTTGACTCCAGCTCCACCACCATCCAGGACTCCGGTGACTCTGCTACAGTGGTCCAAGCAGCAGGCATGATGGCAGGCGAAGCTGGCAGAACCCCAGACGTGGCGGCTGACACTGGTGAAACTCCAGACGTGGTGGCCAACGCTGGCGGAACCCCAGATGAGGCAACTGACGCTGGTGGAACTCCAGACATGGTGGCTGATGCTGGCAGACCCCCAGATGTGGTGGTTAAAGCAGGTGGAACCCCAGACAGAGTGGCTGGTGTTGGTGGACCTCCAGACGTGGTGGATGAAGCTGTCAATCATCTCACTGATGGTGTCAGGTCCTGCGATGCCGAAACCAGGGGACACTCTGTTGTCGGCTCAGGCTCTAGGATGCAGGGGCACTCCTCTCCTGTCCAGGATGTAGCTGCGGGACTGGAATAGGACTCTTCAGAACTGTAGGACAGAACGAAGCAGCTGTACTGTATATGCATTCTATGGTTTTTTCTCATATATCATACTGTTTGACAGTCTGGGCTCAAGCAGCCCCTTCCACAATAAGACATATAGGTTCATTATATAATCAAACTCTAAAAATCTTGGACAAAAAGCCCATTAGGTGGCATCACTGTGATATTTCAAAAAAATACAACCTATTGAGTTTTGAGAGTTTCATTGACCTCTGTTTTCTGAAATTAACTTTCAAATGTTTCCATAAATCAGCACCCGAGCCACTTGCTGGTTTCATCCAAAGACAGCACAGCAGCAGAGCCACCAGGAGTTCTGTTAACAATAACTGTAAAATATTCCACCGCAGAACCACATTTGGACAAACAGCTTTCTCTATAAAGTGCAGTCACATCTGGAACACAATGCCAAATGAAATTAAAATAATAACGGACTTTAAAACATTCACTAAAAAGGTTAAAAACTGGCTGAAAAATAAACAAGAATGTACCCATGTATGAAATGACTGTCTGCAGGGTGAGAGTGAATGAAGGGAAGGAATGAATGTGTTTGTTTATAGTGAGTGACGAAGGGAGGGAGGCCTGAAATAGGCAAATGTGAGTCAGGTTGTTATATTGTGTATTTATAATATTTATAATATTTATAATTGTGTATTTATAATGTATTTACAATCTTTTTTGCATTGATGTATGTGGTTATTGTGTATTCTGTTTTCATTTTTTTTATCTTTTCCTTTTTACTTGTTTCTCCTTTCTAAAGCCCATCCAGGGACAAGAGTTGCAAATTAGCTAATAGCTATACACTCTTTGTGCAACACATCAGATTGATTGTCATTGATTAATTGTCTATGTTTATTGCACTGTCCCTGTCAAATAAACAAATAATCTAATCTAATCTAGGCCTCTCCATCATACGGCAGCTCACTCCCAGGGCCTGTGGACATGCAGGTAACTCAGAGGAGGACATAGGAGAAGCAGGTGAGGATAGGAGGTTAAATGCAGCAGCTGGTGGTGAGAGCTCAGTCAATGTGGATGGCTGCTGCTGAGCTCCCCCACCGGGAATAAGGCAAGGCAATTCATCATAAAACATAACAGGATGAAAAGGAACTTGCCTTAATTCCTGTGCTGTGGTGGTTGCTACTGCAAGAGGCCCAGATAAGTCCCTCTCCATGGCTGCAGTGGGCGAGGGCACCCATGGAGACTCTGGTGGAGCCGGCACTGCAGGCATGTCACTGGCCGAAACAGCTGCTGCGGCGGAGGAGTTCCTCTGATGTGATGCAGCTGGGTAGCAATGAGAGGGTGGGAGCATCCGTACCCAGGGACGCTTCTTCGTTGGCACAGGTACAGGTGGAGGAGAGGTTTTCCCCAGCCCACGGAGCATGGGTTGGGGATTAGTGGCTAAGGCGAGGAGACCCATGAGTTCTGGATAGCTCCACAGGCTGGGGTATGCCTCTATTACCTGTGCCACACTGTTCAAACATTGAAGAGCTTCCTCGGGAGTGTGGGAAGTGCGAGTGTCCGAGATGATGTCTTCCAATAACCCCACAGCCAAACACTCCACCTCATCCAATCCAAAAACTGAGTAGTCCATGTTAGCTGACATCTCAGCGGGAAAAATGGACTCTAACAAAAAATAAACGGGAGAGAAAAAACAAAAGAGGAAACTCACAGTCCGCTGGGTCCACACTGGCAGTGCCCTTCTTTCATAAATGCCCCTCCGGGCAGGAACAAAGACCCAAATGCTGGACTGTGAGTTGCTGACGTTTAATCAAAAACACAAAATACAGACACGAACAAAAACACTTATAGGGCTTGAGACAAAAGGCAGGATATAATGAGGAAGAATAGCCATCGGCTAAGGCGTGCAGAAGCGCCGGAATAAACTGAGAGTAGAAGAAGCTTGGGACACACGCTAGGACTATAAATAACTAGACGTGGAGCTTATATCTGAATACTGAGAGAAATGACGTAGAACTAATGTCTAAGCTTCATGAAGGGCACTGCACCGAACTGCAGAGCAGCGGCCCTTAAATAGGGCAAAAAGGAATAAACCAAATGATAATCAGGTGTGGGTAACAGGAGCGAGGATAAAGACTTAAATAGTTACAGCTGTGACAGCCCCTGAACTTGAGCTAAATGAGGAAGTAAACACAGGCGGCTGTCAAAATAAAAGTACAGACCGGGATGAATAATAATAAATCATGATACAGAGGATGAATAAAGAATATTCAAAGACGAGGACCAGATAACAGTAAATGACAATACTAATAAATATGTATTTCAAAAAGGAAACTCAGGTAAGGGCGAAGAAGGCTCATAAAGAAACACAGGCAGATATAATATATAATACAAAACCTGATGGCCATGGATGCATAATATAAACAACAAGACACTAAACTTGTCACGATACTGAGCACAGGTGGAGAGCCATGCTCAGCTTTTTAGTTTGTTGAGATCGTTTTCTGTATTTCTTCATCTCAGTTTATTTTGTATTGAGTATGGTTCTGTTGTATTTTATCTGAGTTTGTCCTTTTGTTTCTGTTTTTAGTTTCCTGTTATTTTATCCTATTTTGCTTATTTTATGTTATTCTGTATTATCGTGTATTCCAATTTATTCCGTGTTTATATTTGTCCTTTTGTAACCCAGTATTCATTAGTACTGTATTCTTAGCACTCCTAGGTTTTGCATTTCTTCTCGTCCTTACCCTCTCCTTAGTTCTCTGCTTAAAGTGCTTATTTAGTCTGTCTCTTGTGCTTAGTTATCATTCCTAGTGTATACTTGTTCACTTATTTGTTTCCTGATTTTCATTCATCCCGGTATGTGCTTTTATTTTGACAGTCACCGTGTTTACTTCCTCCTCTCAAACTCTGTTTCGCAGGCTGTCACACCTGTCATTCATTTGATCTAATGATCCTCGCTCATGCACCCACACCAGTTAATCATTTATGTATTTCCCCTGTCCCTATTTAAGCTCCGCTGCAACACAGCCCCATTGCAGTGGTGTACTGTTTATCTCAGTTTATTCCTGCATGTTTAAACGGGTGTGCTCCGTCTTTCCTCGTTTTTCCTGCCGTGTCCATATGCTTCAGCCTGGTCCCATCCCGGCTATTTTCTCTGTTTTTTCCCCAGTCGTGAGCCCCGTTTTCCATTGGCATTTCCGCATGCCATTCTTCTCAGCTTCAGCCTCTAGTTTTGTAAGTTTGTCTTTGTGTATTTTTGTGTTTGATTATTAAACTTTATGTGTAAACTCACAGCCCGCGTTTGGTGTCTTCTGCCTGTCCTTAAGAGGGTGATTTATGACAGAACGCTGCTGCCAGTGTAGACACCAGCAGTTGTGGGTTTGCCTTTTTCTTTTACTCCTTTTATGTTTTGCTTACCGGAGGGAGAGTGGACAATATGCCATCAGCACACTGGAGCTCCGCTAACAGAGGGAGGTTGGTGGCCGGAGGCCCCAGTGTGGATGAACAATGGGCAGCATTTTTCATCCAGGATTTTGTCTCTGAAGCTCTTGCCTCCCAGTCATCAAAGAAGGTCCTGAAAAACATGGAATCGGTGGCGGTGATAGTGGAGGCGCATCCCAGGCTTAGGAATTAACCAGAGTATGTAGAGCCCCTCACGACCATCTCCATCCTTCACATGATGTTTCAAGGATTGGTGAGAGGCTCACTCCCAGCTGCACCTGAGCCGACGAGGAAGCGTCCCTTGGTGCAGACCCCTCCAACATCTCGCCGTTCGCCAGCCTCGGGATGCCGTCCTCTGGTGCCTACCTCTGTTCCTCCCCATTCACAGCCTGTTCCTGAGCCGACAAGAAAGTGTCAACTGCGACAGGCACGCCCAGCCTCTCGCCACCATTCAGCTGCTTCATACCAGAGGGATCCCTCCGCCGCAGCTGTGAATTCAGCTCCACAGTCATCTCGCGAGAGGAGGTCGGGTGCATCAGCTGCGCCGAAGTCTGTGCCAACAATAGCGCGTCCCCTGATTCTGGCGTTCCACCCATCTTGCCAGACAACTTCCACAATTTCCGGAAGGACATCATCTGGACCCACAGCAGCAGCAACCATCATGCCCCTGGAATTAAGGCAAGTATTTTTTCATTCTCCTTCATGTAAAAATGAAATGTCTTGCCTTATTCCCGGTGGTGAGGCTCAGCAGCAGCCCAATTTAGCTTAGTCCTCACCACCTGCTCCTGTACCTTTTCCCTCACCTGCTTCTCCCGTGTCCTCTCCTGTTTCCCCTGAATGCCTGCCGGTCCTGAGAGAGAGCCGCTGGATGACAGAGGGGCCTGTGGCCCTGGAAGAGTCCGTTCCAGCCCCGCAGCCATGTCTTGGACGGGAGAAGAGTGCCCCCTGTGCCCTGAAGACTGAGCCGACCAGAGAGGGTCCCCTGGCTTCAACTGCATGGGTCTCTGCAGCAGCGGTGAGGCAATCTCCAACGTCGGCCGCTATGCCTGGGGTTTCTTCAGCTGCACCCACCATCCTGCCTGCTGCCAGGGTCGCCGCAGCAGAGTTGCCGGAGTCCTGGACGGCGGTGGATCTCAAGTCTAGGCAAGTACTCTGTTCTGTTTTTCATCAGCAGATCTAGAGAAATTTTGTCTGGCTCGTGGTGGGAAGAATTGGTTGCAAATGTCCTCTGCTCCTGAGCTCTCCTCGCCAGGTTCCACTGCTGCTAGTAATTGTTTTCCAGTGTTTTTTCCTTCTTCTTCATCCGAGGTGGCCATGTCAGGAATGGACACCCAAATGAATGGATCCGAGACGTCCCAGCCTGATTCGCCGGAGTCCTGGATGGCGGTGGAGCTCGAGTCAAGGCAAGTACTCTGTTCTGTTTATATGCCATCAGTTCTAGAGAAATCTTGTCTTGCACATAGTGGGGAGAATCAGTTGCAGACACCCTCTGCTCCTGAGTTCTCCTCGCTGGGCTCCAATGCTGCCAGTGATTCTGACCCGGTGTTTGTCTCTGTCCTTTTGCCTGAGCCATTGTTTGAGGTCACCGAGGATCGTCAGCCTTCGCCGGAGGTCACCGTGGGTCCTCCTTCTCCGCCTGAGGTCACCATGGGTCCTCCTTCTCTGTCTGAGGTCACCGTGGGTCCTCCTTCTCCGCCTGAGGTCACCATGGATCCTCCTTCTCCGTCTGAGGTCACCGTGGGTCCTCCTTCTCTGCCTGAGGTCACTGTGGGTCCCCCTTCTCTGCCTGAGGTCTCCGTGGGTCCGTCTTTGCCTGAGGTCACCGTGGGTCCTCCTTCTCTGCCTGAGGTCACTGTGGGTCCCCCTTCTCTGCCTGAGGTCTCCGTGGGTCCGTCTTTGCCTGAGGTCACCGTGGGTCCATCTTCACCTGAGGTTACTAAAGGTCATCCATTTTCGCCTGGGGTCCCTGCCGGTCAGTCACCCTTTTCACCTGGTTTCCCCATTGATCGGTCATCCTTTTCGCCTGGCTTCCCCACTGATCAGCCATCCTCCTTGTCTGTTTTTTTTGCTGGTCAGCCATCATCATCGGGCATCAACTCCCTGCAGCCACTGACTCATTCCATCCATGCCGCGGTCCCTGTGGTTCACAGGAGGCACAGGTTCCAACTTCTGCCTCCAGGAGGGGGTGCATTGTGCCCCGCTGTCCGTTGGCTCAGGGATGGCGGGAGACCACTCAATGGACTGCGCCGTCTGCTTGGGTGGCTCTGGAACTCTGGGAGGTCACCCAATTTGTTCCGCCATGGGATCGGGTGTTTCTGGGATTCATACAAACCGGTGGCGCAGTGGTTTAGCACTGTGGCAGCACAGTTTTACCCTCGGCTGGGGGATCGCGGAGATCGTGGGTTCGATCCCAGCCCCCGACCAACAGTGAGCTGTGTGGAGTTTGCACGTTCTCCCCGTGTTGCGTGGGTTTACTCTGGGATTTCTCCGGTTTCCTCCCGCATACCAAAAACATGTAGGTTTAGGGCGCTCGCGCACGCAGCGACCGGCAGCCGGTGGCTTGTCACCAGACTGCAAACCAAATCTACCTACGTGTACAAATAAGTAACAAAAGCAAAAAACAAAAAAAACCCAAACACCTGAACTGCCTTAATTTTTTCATTCTGTTTCCCTAGAGTTCTGTTGCCAACCTTATCTGTTCTTGTTGTGGGTCATGAGCGTTGTTTTCATTTCAGTCCCTCCTAGCCTGGGTTCCCCCACCACCCGAATGGGGTTGATTATTTGTTCTATTCCTGTTGGGGGGGGGGGGGGGGGTTGGTGAATTTTCTTTTTTCTTTTGGATGTTACATTGGGTGTCTGGGATCCACCCCTTGAGGGAGCTCTCCACGAGTGGTCTTTGGCTTTTGGATAATTCTTCTGATAATTCTTTTGACTCCTCTGTCAGAAATATTGCGAGGAGCTCCTGGTCGTGGCGAGCTCTTTGCTTCTACCCATCATGAGTTCTTTGTGGTGTGACAATCTGATATTCACAGACCTTTTTAAAGGCTATCAGTCAGGACTTAACCAGCTTAAATTAATTTGCACTGATGGGGGATGGGATGGCTTCCTTAATTCTGATGGATTTCAGCTGGTTTCTTGGCTTTCTATGCCTTTTTGCACCTCTTTTTCTTCATGTGTTCAATACTTATTCTCTGTCTCATTCTACTTTATTAAATATAACTGTTTTGTGAACACAGTTGCCTTGATTTCTTTGTATGGATGGATAACTTGGGTTGTTACTAATATCTGGAGAAAATCTCAGGTCAATGGCTCCATCAGAAATATATTTAATAAGAAAAATGTTGAAGAGTTCAATACTTATTTTCCCCGCTGTATGCTCTAGTTACAAACTATACTGTACATGGCACAATGAATTCAAACACCTAGGTGATAAGTGAACTTCCCAAACCCGACCAACCCTAGTGATTAACAAAGCCATCATCCTTCCTGTATTTAACTAACATCTCTTTCTTGTACCTTTTTTAAAAACTCATAGTGTTTGGACATTGTTTTTACTCCATATTTAATCCATCCATCCATCCATCTTCTTCCGCTTAATCCTTTTTGGGTCACGGGGGGGCTGGAGCCTATCCCAGCATCTTTGGGGGAGAGGCAGGGTACACCCTGGACAGATTGCCAGTCCATTGCAGGGCCAACACAGAGAGACAGACAACCATTCACTCTCACAGTCATACCTAAGGTCAATTTAGAATCCCCAGTTTGATGCCAGTTAACCTAACTTGCATGTTTTTGGCATGTGGGAAGAAACTGGAGAAATCCCGGAGTAAACCCACGCAGACACGGGGAGAACATGCAAACTCCACACAGATCACTGTTGGTCGGGGGTTGGGATCGAACCCAGGCCAAGGGTAAGTTGCTGTGCTGCCACAGTGCTAACCAATCCGCCACCGCGCTGCCCTCCATATTTAATCCATTCCACAATTTGATCCCACAGATCGAAACACAAAATCATCTCCTTGTTGTTCACGCACCCAAAGTCTTTAAAAGTAACTCCCCCCATAATTGATCACCCTTTTGTCTTTCAGAAAACGCGTTTTGGATGTTGACTAGCTGTAAATTGTTCTTTACTTTGTACATTATTGTTGCAATTTTGTATTCCACCAGATAAAATAATTTCAAAATTTTAGACTAAAAATAAATAAAATTGTGTGATCACAGAAGCCAGCATTATGGATCATTCTTATTGCTCGTTTTTGTAAACTAACAAGTGGCTGTAATGAACTTTTATGTTTCCCCAAACTTCTGAACAGTAATTTAAATATGGTAAAACCAATGAACAATACAACGTAAGGAGTGATTTCTGATCCAGTATGTGTTTTGTTCTGCTCATGACCAAAATACTTACATGTTAACTCAATGTAAACACGCGAATAGACATGAATTCACCGTCTGAGCGAGTTGCAGACAGGCAGAGTTGCCTTTATAACTTCTGCAGCTGTGTTCTTCTACCTGCTGTGGAAATCCTCAAAACACTGTCACGTTTAGGTTTAATTATCCGACAGGGCTCTCACCTGGAAAAATTTCCCCTGCCTCCAAAACTTCACCTGGATGACAGTTGTTTACACTGCTAGCCTGCTAGCCCTCATTTAACACATCTGTGGCAAGAGTCCGTGGGTGGATAACTCTTGACACTTGGCTCCCAGTCCATCTGTCTGCAGGTGAGTGGCAGTCTCATTTTCAAACTAGTTTACTCTCAGGTTTTGATCATTTAACTCTGATTATGGCAGAATCTCAAGGCTGATTACTAGCTACCGCTATCAAGTCTCTCAGATGTGCAAATGCTCAAATTTGCATGTGTTCCACATGTTTACATTAATTTTACATGTCGTTGCGTCGCACATTCGCATTTGGTCTGAACGCACCTTTAGTCCTGATTGGCTCAACACTACAGATCTGTTATAATTACGTCACCAACAATGCTCCGTCTAAACCAGTGGTGTCCAATCATGTGCCATGGAAGGCCAAGACCCTGCAGGCTTTACCTCCAGCCAGTGTTGTCAGCAGCAGATTTCACTGAACTTCTTCCCACTGATTGCTGATCAGTGAAAACACCTGCTGAAGAGACTGGGTAAAAGAGAAAACCTTCTGGGTCTTGGCCCTCCGTGACACGTGATTGGACATCCCTGGTCTAAACTCACCTTTTTTTCAAGGGGCTGGACTTAACTGAAATTTCACAGCAAAAAAATACAGACATGACACATTTGAGTGATTTCACTCTTGATGGCTTCTAAGTCATAAAAAAACATGTTACAGACATGCTAACAAGAAAGAAAAATATATTTGGTGGAGTGTCACTTTAAGAAGCACAGTCAGAAGTTGGACATTTCTACATTGTAAATCCTTATTTTGGATAAACCTTAGGAAATATTCAAATAAGTTGAGACACTAGATTTCTGATTTTCATAAGCTCTAAATCATAATCATCAAAATTAAAAAACAAAACAAAAAACAATAAATGGTCTTTTGTCTGACAGCTTGGTTACCCAGCCACAGGGAATGCACAAGACAGTACTGGTCCCAAGCCCAGATAAATGGGGAGGCTTGTATCAGGGAGGGCATCCGGCGTAAAAATCCTTGCCAGATAGACATGCAGATCATTCTGATATCAAGTGATGATACGCTTTGGGACCCCAAAAGTCAGCAGCTGAAAGAAGAAGTGTGACAGGTGGGGGGTATTTTTCAACAAATAAGTGAATGAGAGGACTCTGAGAAAGGTGTTAGGCACAGTTTTCAGGCAAAATAAATGACAAAAATGATAATATTCCCTCGGGCGCCCTCTCCATGCTCACAGTAGCCCAAACACTTCATAATATTGCTTAATATGATTAAAATATAATCAGAATATTGCTGAACCACTTCAAAAATAGCCTCGAGAATCCCTCAGCCAAATAAGTACTGAACATGTCAACATTTTTCTCATTAAACATATTTCTGATGTAGCCATTGACCTGAGATTTTCACCAGATATCAGTAACAACGCAAGTAATCCATCCATACAAAGAAATCAAGGCAACTGTGTTCACAAAACAAGTTATAATTAATAAAGTGGAATGACACAGAGAATAAGTACTGGACACACTTGTTTAAATTCATTTAATATTTAGTAGAAAATCCTTTTTTTAGTAAAAACAGCTTCCAGACACTTTTTTCTCCAAATATGCTGTGTGTTGTGGCATCCAGAAAGTTTAATTTTGGTCTCATCTGACCAGACTATATTCTCCCAGTGTTTTACTGGCTTGCCCAAATGTTGTGCAGCAAACTTTCAACTAGCTTCAACATGCTTTTCCTTCAGCAACGGAGACTTGCAAGGTGAGAGTACATAGAGTTCATGTCAGTTGAGTGCATTACTTATTGTTTTCTTTGAAACAGCAGTACCTGCTAACTCCAGGTCTTTCTGGAGCTCTCCATGAGTGGTCTTTGGCTTTTGGATAACTCTTCTGATAATTCTTTTGACTCCTCTGTCAGAAATCTAGTGAGGAGCTCCTGGTCGTGGCCGGTTTATGGTAAAATGATGTTCTTTCCACTTCTGAATGATGGCTCCAACAATGCTCACTGGAACATTCAGCAGTTTAGAAATGCACCTGTAACCAGTGCATCATTATGTTTTGCAACAATAAGGTTGTAAAGGTCGAGAGCTCTTTGCTTCTACCCATCATGAGTTCTTTGTGGTGTGACAATCTGATATTCACACAGACCTTTTTAAAGACTATGAGTCAGGACTTAACCAGCTTAAATTAATTTGCAATGATGGGGGGGTGGGATGACTTCCTCAATTCTGATGGATTTCAGCTGGTTTCTCTGCTTTCTATGCCTTTTTGCACCTCTTTTTTTCTTCATATGTTCAATACTTATTCCCTGTCTCATTCCACATTATTAAATATAAATTGTTTTGTGAACACAGTTGCCTTGATTTCTTTGTATGTATTTATCACTTGAGTTGTTACTGATATCTGGTGAATCTTAGGTCAATGGCTCTATCAGAAATATGTTTAATGAGAAAAATGTTGATGTGTTCAATACTTATTTTCCCCGCTGTATGCTCTAGTTACAGTGCATCCGGAAAGTATTCACAGTTCTTCACTTTTTTCCACATTTTGTTATGTTCCAGCCTTATTCCAAAAGAGATTAAATTCATTTTTTTCCCTCAAAATTCTACACACAACACCCCATAATGACAACGTGAAAAAAGTTTGGTTTTTTTTAGATTTTTGCAAATTTATTAAAAATAAAAAACTAAGAAATCACATGTACATAAGTATTCACAGCCTTTGCCATGAAGCTCAAAACTGAGCTCAGGTCCATCCTGTTTCCACTGATCATCCTTGACCTGTCTATATAAGGTCCCACAGTTGACAGTGCATGTCAGAGCACAAACCAAGCAAGAAGTCAAAGGAATTGTCTGTCGACCTCCGAGACAGGATTGTCTCGAGGCACAAATCTGGGGAAGGGTACAGAAAAATTTCTGCTGCTTTGAAGGTCCCAATGAGCACGGTGGCCGCCATCATCCGTAAATAGAAGAAGTTCAGAATCACCAGGACTCTCACTAGAGCTGGCCGACCTTCCAAACTGAGTGATCGGGAGAGAAGAGCCTTAGTCAGGGAGGTGACCAAGAACCCAATGATCACTCTGTCAGAGCTCCATTGTTCCTGTGTGGAGAAACTTCCAGAAGGACAACCATCTCTGCAGCAATCCACCAGTGGTGGAGTGGTTAGCACTGTGGCAGCACAGCAACTCACCCTTGGCCAGGGGATCCTGGGTTCGATCCCAACCCCCGACTAACAGTGATCTGTGTGGAGTTTGTATGTTTTGTTTTTTTTTTGTTACTTATTTGTACCCGTAGGTAGATTTGGTTTGCAGTCTGGTGACAAGCCACCGGCTGCTGGTCGCTGCGTGCGCGAGCGCCCTAAACCTACATGTTTTTTAGTATGCGGGAGGAAACCGGAGAAATCCCGGAGTAATCCCGCGCAACACGGGGAGAACATGCAAACTCCACACAGCTCACTGTTGGTCGGGGGCTGGGATTGAACCCACGATCCCCGCGATCCCCCGGCCGAGGGTAAACTGTGCTGCCACAGTGCTAAACCACTGCGCCACCGTGCAGCCCATGTTCTCCCCATGTCTGCATGGGTTTACTCTGGGATTTCTCCGGTTTCCTCCCACATGCCAAAAACATGCAGGTTAGGTTAATTGGCATCAAACTGGGGATTTTAAATTGTCCTTAGGTATGACTGTGAGAGTGAATGCTTGTCTGTCTCCCTGTGTTGGACTGGAGATCTGTCCAGGGTGTACCCTGCCTCTTGCCCTAAGATGCTGGGATAGGCTCCAGTGCCCCCGTGACCCAAAAAAGGATTAAGCGGAAGAAGATGGATGGTAGAGTGGCCAGACGGAAGCCACTCCTTAGTAAAAGGCACATAGCAGCTCACCTGGAATTTGTCAAAAGGCACCTGAAGGACTCACAGACTATATGAAACAAAATTCTCTGATCTGATGAGACAAAGAGGGTTAGGGTGGGGGGCTTTCACGGTCCGAACACGGCAAATGAACTGTTTATCGCGGTGCACGCACTTCGTACTTCGTGCGCCGTACAGTTGTAATTTACCGATTGGTCAAAAGTCATTTTTGATTATAATTTTCAGGGAGAAATAATAATTTAGCTTATAACACCTTACCTCTTCACAGCAGCTGAGTCCTGGCGAACTTCTCTTCCCCATTGTCAGACGAACGCGACGCTGGTCCGCTCGTGGATCCCGGTCAAAACATAATTCCATTATTGCCATTTTGGCGAATGATTTACGACTTTTGTCGTCGGCCTCCGTCGGTCTATGATGACGGAAGAGAATCCTAAACGTCTATTCTGCTGGAATGAGTGCAGGTCCCACTTGTGGGTGTTCTCCATGCTGCTGGATCTGTAGCAGGTTCGTCCAGCGTCCTTTTTTTTTTCATCAGCTGCAACAGTAAATCTCTCTTCACCCAGCCCGAACTTCTGTGCTTCAATTGGCTCCTGCATTCACAGTAGGCGGGTCCTCCTTCCTAGGTTTTCATTCATTGGTTCTTCAAGGTTTCAGAAACCCAATTCAAGGCTCTTATTAGTCGAATGAGAGGTCAATCAGATGAACTAATCTGTTCGCGGCTGTGTCTGCAGCTTTTTTTTTCAGTGGCGCTTGGAGGCCACACCACCTACATCACCACCATCAGTATCTCTATCATGCGTCCGAGCGCGCACGAGTGCGCTCTCGTGCGCCCTCGTGCGCCCTAGGACGCAGAGACTTGCCTGCCCGCGGAACAACGGAGCGCAGGTTTAATGTGACTTATAACCTGTACAACCCAATTGAAAAACAAACTAAATCTTTTAAGGGGGAAATTAAAAAATTAAAATCTTACAATAACCTGGTTACATAAATATGCACACCCTCTTATAACTGGAGATGTGGTTCTGTTCAGAATTAGCCAATCACATTCAATCTCATGTTAAATGGGAATCATCACACACCTGCCACAATTTAAAATGCCTCTGATTAACCCCAAGTAAAGTTCAGCTGTTCTAGTAGGCTTTTCCTGACATTTTTGCAGTCACATCTTACAGCACAAGCCATGGTCCGCAGAGAACTCCCAGAGCATCAGAGGGATCTCATTGTTCAAAGGTATCGGTCAGGAGAAGGGTACAAAAGAATTTCCAAAGCATTTAATATTGTCATAAATCACCCCTTTTAAGGGCTGTTGAAGGACACCAAACGCTCACTGTGCTTTGAACATTTATTAACGTAAAGACGGACAGATAACACACTACACATACAAGTAATGGATGGAAAGGGCACTGGATGAGAGCGGGCACTCAACGTCAACAAGCAGGAAGAAGCCTGGGAATGCCGGGCAAAAAGGGGAAGAAACTGACCTGGACGGAGCTCTTCCGTTCTCCTCAACAGCCGCCCCAAACACTCAGAGTCAGAAACAGCTGACGACATCCAAACGTATGGAAGGACACGACACCGGGAAAAGGTTGTTGTGTCCTTAAATACCATTTCCTTAATAAGAGGCAGGTGTGGATACATGAGCGGTGAACGTAATACAATTAATGACAGCTGCGCAGCCCGCGACCCAGTTTGACAGTCAGAAGCTGTGCAGTGCTGTGAAAATAAAACACTAACCAGAAACCAAAATGACACAAGAACACCACAACCCCAAAATGCAAATAATAACACAATGAACGCAGAATGACAATAATTAATAGGGAACCAAATACAGCAAACAGGAAAACAATGAAACAAACAGACAGAAAAGACTAACTAAAACTGGAGACTGGGCACAGCGCCCACCTGTGCCCTGGATCATGACAGTGCCCCCCCCCCAAAGGGTGGATCGCAGACACCCCAGGGCAACAACAAAAAGAAAAAGACCCCCCACACACACAAAGCAGACTCCCCCAACAAGAAAAACAGCCCACCCCAGTGGGGAGGAGGGGGAACCCAGGCATGGAGGGACCAAGACACAACAAAGAAACAAAAGAAACCAAAAACACTCATTATCCACACCCTGAACCAATATAGTGGCGCGGGGATTACGGACCCCCAGCTGACTGCAGCGGCAGTTCGGGCGGCCCGTCTGCAGTCCGTCTGGCGGTCTTCCTGGGTTGTGGAGCCAGTTGCACAGACGGCATAGCCCCTCGGATGGCCTCCCAGAGTTCATGGGCCACCGGGCCGCTGAGCCCAACACGCCCCCCCCTTCCCGAGGCGGCAGGTTAGCCCCCAATCAAGACTGTTGACCAATGGTAGCACCCAGTGATGATGGTGGTTCACCAGCAGAAGAACCTGGTGAGGGAAGAGGCTGCTCAGTGGGAGCCTTTGATGAGGACAAGGATCCCAGATGACCTCAGACGAAGGTGTGGCACCCGCAGCAGCCTCGGGCAGAAGTGTAACACCTGCGGCGGGCTCAGGCTGAGGTGCAGCACCCACGGAGGTCTCAGGCTGAGAAGCAGCACCCACGGAAGCCTTGGGCTGAGGTGCAGCACCCGCGGAGGCCCCGGACTGGGGCAAAGCACTCACTGAGGCCCCAGACTTGGACAAAGCACCTGCGGAGCCCCCGGACTGGGACGAAGCATCCACGGCGGCCCCGGACTGGGGCGAAACACCTGCAGAGGCCTCAAACAGAGGTGTCACACCCACGGTGGTCTCAGATGGCGGCGTCGCACCCACGGTGGCCTCAGATGGAGGTGCAGCACCCACGGTAGCCTCGGGCAGGGACATTGCACCCATGGTGGCCTCAGGCAGGAAGGAAGGATCCCCGGAGACCTCAGAAAAAGAGTCAGAGAAGAAATAAACAAACACCGGATCAGAGTCAGCGGCAGCAGTGGAGCCCGGTGGAAGAAGCCCAAGTGCGGCTGATGGCAACAGAAAAAGAGGGAAAAAGAAAACAGCAAAACACACAGTGGCTGGTGTCCATGCCCTGGCCGTGTCCTTCTGTCATAAATCGCCCTTTTTAAGGGCTGTTGAAGGAGGACACCAAATGCTCACTTTGGTTTGCACATTTATTAACGTAAAGACAGACAGATAACACACTACACATACAAATAACTGATGGCAAGGATGCTGGAGGAGAGCGGGCTCTCAATATCAACAGGCAGGCAGAAGCCTGGGAACGCCAGGCAAAAAGGGGAAGAAACTGACCTGGATGGAGCTCTCCCATTGTCCTCGACAGCCGCCCAAAACACTCAGAGTCAGAAACAGCTGAGGACATCCAAACGTATGGAAGGACACGACACCGGTAAAAGGTTGTTGTGCCCTTAAAACCATTTCCTTAATAAGAGGTAGGTGTGGATACATGAGCGGCGAATGTAATGCAATCAATGACAGCTGTGCAGCCCGCGACCCAGTTTGACAGCTGGGAGCTGCGCAGTGCTGTCAAAATAAAACACTAACCAAAAACCAAAATGACACAAGAACAACACAACCCCAAAATGTAAAAAAGAACACAACTGATGAAGAATGACAATAATTAACCAGAAGCCAAATACAGCAAACAGGAAAACAATGGAACAGAAAGAAGAGACTAACTAAAACTGGAAACTGTGCATGGCAACTGCCCATGCCCCTGATCATGACAAATATACCATGGAACACAGTGAAGACGGTCATCATCAAGTGGAGAAAATATGGCACAACAGTGACATTTCCAAGGACTGGATGTCCTTCCAAAATTGATGAAAAGACGAGAAGAAAACTGGTCAGAGAGGCTGCCAAGAGGCCAACAGCAACATTGAAGGAGCTGCAGGAATTTCTGGCAAGTACTGGCTGTTTAGTACATGTGACAACAATCTCCCATCTAGGGTGGCAAGATGGAAGCCTTATCTTATGAAGAAAAACATCCAAGCCCGGCTACATTTTGCAAAAACACATTTGAAATCTCCCAAATGCATGTGGGAGATAATGTGTTAGGGTCCGATGAAACCACGGTTGAACTTTTTGGCCATAATTCCAAAAGGTATATTTGGCGCAAACACAACACTTCTCATCAAAAGAACACCATACCTACAGTGAAACATGGTTGTGGCAGCATCATGCTTTGGGGCTGTTTTTCTTCAGCTAGAACTGGGGCTTTAATCAAGGTGGAGGGAATTATCAACAGTTCCAAATACCAGTTAGTGTTAATTCAATTCAATTCAACTTTATTTATATAGCGCCATTTCACAACAACAGTCATCTCATAGCACTATCAACTGTAGGGGGAACCCCCACAGTTGCAGAAAGACCCCAGCAATCAGGCGATCCCCTGTGAGCAAGCACTTGGCGACAGTGGAGAGGAAAAACTCCCTTTTAACAGGAAGAAACCTCCAGCAGAACCAGGCTCAGGGAGGGGCAGTCATCTGCTGCGACTGGCTGGGGGGTGAGGGGACAGAGAAGATGAAAAGAACAGACATGTAGAGAGCAAACAGCATGATGGGGACTCAATCTATGGGAGAGAACAAACAGATGTTAATGACCAGCAAAAAAAAATATATTTCATTAGCACAAAACCTTCAGGCTTCTGCTAGAAAGTTGAAGATAAGAGGAACATCATTTTTCAGCACAACAATGACACAAAGCAGACATTCAAATTAACAAAAGAATTGCTTCACCAGAAGAAGATTAAGGTTTTGGAATGGCCCAGCCAGAGTCCAGACCTGAATCCAATCAAACATCCGTGGAGTGATCTGAAGAGGGCTGTGCACAGGAGATGCCCTCGCAATCTGACAGATTTGGAACATTTTTTGCAAAGAAGAGTGGGCAAATATTGCCACATTAAGATATGCCTTGCTGATAGATTCGTACCCAAAAAGACTGAGTGCTGTAATAAAAGCCAAAGGTGCTGCAACAAAGTATTAGTTTAAGGGTGTGCATATTTATGCAACCAGGATATTGTAAGTTTTTTTTATTTTTCCCCTTAAAAGATTTCAGCTTGTTTTTCAATTGGGTTGTGCAGGTTATAGGTCACATTAATGGTGGAAAAAGTTTGAAATGATTTAGCTTAGTCTCATTTGTTTACATCACAAAAACCTGGCATTTAAACAGGGGTGTGCAGACTTTTATATTCACTGTCTATATTTATCAGTTGACTTATACTTTATGTACTGTACCTGCCTGCCTTTAATACCACTTCTTTTTCCTGCTCATTATAATATATATAAAAAAACTATTTCTGTACAAACACTTCACCCCAAATGTCGCTGGCTACAGTGTTAGAAACATGAGATCTACAGTAAGTACCTCCCACAGTCAGTTACATGCCCACCCTAGCAATCTACAACTTGCAGACAAAGGGGGAAAACATTCAGCTCTCCAGCAGAAAAGCTTAAATAACTGCAAAGAAAACACCAAAACAAGAGTTAAAACATTTAAGTTTTGTTTGCATGATTATTGGAGCAATATGACAACTTTTTTTGACATGTTATTAAATTTAAGCTCACTCTTCATCGTCGGTATGTTCTCTGCAACTTTTCTCTTTCCCCTCTACTGTCTAAAAAGTTGATCCTCAGCTCAACCGTTTCTGTGACTGTGAAACAAAGATATTATAACCACAGACAAGAGGCTCCTCAATGAACCTCATGGGTCAAAATCGTTCCTTCTTTCCCTTTCATGAGTGTGAGAGCAGCATCCTCTACTGGCATAAGTGCTCAATAAGTAAAACGCCAAATTTCTGAATAGTTTCATTGTTTTTACACTGCTCTGCATTTGCCATTAGGACAGACTATTCTCATCTATAAATTATATGAAGTAGTATATAAGTAAGTAAAGATGTAGTTTTCTAAAGTCACTGGACACTAAGCATTTAAGGCCACATTAGTGGCAAGCCAAGTTTTTCCCCTCTTTAATATGCAGAATTTGTGTTTTTGTAACTTATTTTAACTTAACTTATTGTAACTTAACACTGGGGTGGCTGTGTCCCAGGTGTAGTGTGGCTGACTACTGATCGGAGGGTCAAGAGTTCAATTCCCACTGTCTGCAGTCTCCATATTGAAGTGTCCTTGAGCAAGACACAGAACCCCAGTTGCTCCTGGAAGGTCAGGCCAGCGCCTGTGCATGGCAGCTCAGCCACCATCAGTATGTGAATGGGTGGATAGCAGGATCTGTAAAGTGCTTTGGTCACCTAGGGATGAGAAAAAGCACTATATACGTGAATGCCATTTCATAGCACACAAATCTTTTAATTGTAAATGTGCATTTTTTTCTTCTGAATTTATAATTTACTTCCTGTTATTTTGCAGCCTTTTTCAACATTTTTTTTGCATGTTTGTGTATTTCATAAACATAATTTTTGCAAATTATGAGGTTTTATCATAAATTTAAAACTTTTTGTTATAAATCTTCAATTTTTTTAAATCAAATTGTTAACGTGTTCTTCCTCAGAATGTGCTTTTTTGTGCAAAATTTTCATTTAATGGTAAAATTCATACTTTTTTAATCATACATTTATGACTTGTGAGTTTCTGCTCATAAATTGTTGTTTTCTCTCCTTTAGTAACACTATGTAGGATTTTCACCTGCATCACCTGTAGCAGCACTATGTGACTGTCCTGTTCATGGTTGGAACACCAACTAACAAAGCATCTTGTGACTGGCTACTAGGACTCAGGCTGTAACACATGTCACTTGTAGTCTTTTCAGCGTTCCTACCAGGAACGGGACACTTACACAGTGGGGCTTTAAGTTTATGTCTTGCTTATGGTAAATTTGTGACCTTTTCAAATAATTTGGCAGCATTGTCACTAATTTACTACCCTTTTCTTGTAAATGCAATGGCCAGTGTTAAAATTCTACTTTAGCTGGTCAACTGGCGCTAACGTCAAGCCCTCCTCCGTGATCCTGCAGACTCTTGCAGGAGATGTACTATCGCTCCATTGGCTGTAATAACTTGGGGATTCACCAGCATGTTGTCCACTGGGGGGTGCCGCTGCATCATACACATATACTGTACATGCAAGGCACACATGCGCTTCCTCTTTAGTATGCAAAAGGCGTCAACAAATGCTGCCTGATTTGTGAAGTATCCTCTAAAAGCAGGGCTCTAAAGCTGTGTTCATCAAAAAAGACACACATCAGTTGCTGCAACTGTTTGGAAGCTGTGTGCATTGTGAACGTATGATACACACATGCACAGTAACTTTATCTCAATCCATCCGGCGTTGTTGAGAACAGAGGGAAAACAAAATGACTCTCCAAAAAAATCAGTCATATTGTGGTGGTATGGGTGGAGGATTCTCCACCCAGAGATGGCAGCTCGGGGAAAGAGGGAACAATGTGCTGAAGGAGGAAGTGTCACGGGGGGGGGGGGGGGTCTTAGACAGGACAATAAGGACTATTCGCCCCCCCAGGGAGAGGAGGAAGTGCCAGAACTGCTGGAGGACAGAGGGGTGTGAGAATGCGGTACTGGCGTTATGTTAATGTGCCACGCATGTCTTTGTTCCACACAATGATTATGGTCGGGATTCCTGGGTCTCAATGCATGGAATTAAAGATTATAAAAAGAGGATGCACAGAGACCCAGCAGATTTTACTGTACTGAATGTTGGAGAAGGAATAAAGTTCATGTGTAGTCCAGCTCGTTGGCTCACCTGCTTCCTTTCTCCACATTGGTGACCCCAAGACGTGCCATGGAGAGCGAGCCGAGCACCACCCTGGAGGCTACCTGAAAGGAGAGCACCAGCGCCGCGTGCGCTGTCTCAGTCAAGCTCCCAGATTTCTGGCTTCACAGCCCAACCACGTGGTTCCTACACATAGAAGCCCAGTTCGCACTCTGCGGGCTAATAATGGACGACACAAAGTATTACTACATGGTCGCTGCACTGGATGCCTGCGCTACGCAACAAATGACAAGCCTGCTCCAGGAGCCGCTGGCCCAGGGAAAATATGAAGCGCTCAAGAGGATGCTGCTCCAGTGCTATACCCTTTCTGACAGTGAGAGGGCAGAGAGACTCCTAACACGTTCAGAGTTAGATGACAGATCAGCCGTGGAGCTCATGAAGAGCGACAAGTCGACAAGTCTTTCCTGGTCGCTCACTTGTTTCTCAGGAACCTACCAGCTGCAGCGAGGGCGATAAGATAAGATAAGATAAGCCTTTATTAGTATCACAATGGGGAAATTTCAGGATTGCAACAGCACAGGGATAGCAACACTCAGAGCAATAATTAAGAGCAGTGGATATACATACGTACACATAAATATATAAATATATATACAAAGTGCAGAGCATTGTAGCAAGATGGAATAAACAGCATAACCGTCTACTTAGTTATCCTACATAGTATGAATATGTACCCATACATATTGTCACCCTGTGTAGCGACTGATATTGTCCTAGTTGTATACTGGAGGGGACCATTTGTGCAAGTCTGTTGCGTCTTTTGCATTCAATACTACTAGGTCGTCACGTTTTTTTGCTATCTCTGCGAGCAGCCCTGCTTAGGTTATACAGTCTGACAGCCATAGGTAGGAAGGACCTGCAAAACCTCTCGGTTGCGCACCTAGGATGATGTAGTCTAAGGCTAAATGAGCTCCTCAGTGCGTTCAATATGTCCTGCATAGGGTGGGACTCGGACTCCAGCAGAGATGACAGTTTAGCCACCATCCTTCTCTCTCCTATCTCCTCCACTGGGTCAAGGCATTTCCCCAGGACAGAGCTACCTTTCTTGATCAGTTTGTTTAGTCTCTTCCTATCGGCTGCTGTAATGCCGTTGCCCCAGCAGACCACTCCAAAAGTAGTGGCTGATGCCACCACTGTGTTGTAGAATGTCTTCAACAGTGCCCCTTGTACACCAAAAGACCTGAGTCTCCTCAGTAGGAACAGCCTGCGCTGTCCCTTCTTGTAGAGTGCGTCGGTATTGTGTGACCAGTCTAGTTTCTTGTTCAGATGAACACCCAGGTACTTGTAGGATGTCACCATCTCAATGTCTGTTCCCTATATGTTTACTGGTGCTGTGAGGAGTTGTCCTTGCCTGCAGAAGTCCACCACCAGCTCCTTAGTTTTCCTTGCGTTGATCTGGAGGCAGTTCCGATGGCACCATTCCACGAAGTCCTGGATAAGTCCTCTGTACTCAGCTTCATCTCCGTTGGAGATGAGGCCGACGATCGCAGAGTCGTCAGAGAACTTCTATAGATGGCAGTGTGTTGTGTTGTGTGAGAAGTCCGCAGTATAAAGGGTGAACAGGAAGGGAGCCAAAACCGTTCCCTGGGGGGCCCCCGTGCTACCGATGATCGTGTCAGACACACAATCTCGGGTTCTCACAAACTGTGGCCGGTTAGTGAGGTAGTCCAGGATCCATGATGACAGGTGCTGGTCCACCCCTGCGCACAGCAGCTTGTCCTTCAGGATCATTGGTTGAATGGTGTTGAAAGCACTGGAGAAGTCAAAGAACATGATCCTCACCGCATTCCCGGGCTTCTCCAGGTGGGACAGAAAACGGTTAAGGAGGAAGATCACTGCATCCTCCACCCCAATGCCATGCTGGTAGGCGAACTGGAGTGGATCCATCGCTGGTCCCACCAGGGGGTGGAGGTGAACAAGTAGCAGTCTCTCCAGGATCTTCATCATGTGAGATGTCAGGGCCACTGGTCTGTAGCTGTTCAGATCTTTGGGGTGGGAAGTCTTTGGTACAGGTACCACACAAGATGTTTTCCACAACTGTGGTACCCTCCCCAGCTTCAGGCTCAGGTTGAAGATATGCTCCACAATCCCACACAGCTGGTCTGCACAGGACTTGAGGAGCTTCGCGCTGATGCCGTCCGGTCCTGCGGTCTTCCTCGCCTTGATCTTCCTCAGCTCCGTCCTCACCTGGGTCGTAGTGAGGGTCAGGTTTTCTTCCCCCCCTCGCCATGGCCCACCCGCAGTCAGACACACGTCCAGCAGCCCCCCGCCAGCACAGAGACCCCCGTTACAGCAGATATGGGAGGAGACTGAAGCCCAAAAGACGTGCCGACTGAAACTCTGTCTGGGGGGGGGGGGGGATGTAGCAGACACAAAATGCATATTGTGGAGTTGTAGAGACAGCGTCTCAGTCAGGAAGCAGAGGGTAAACAGTGGACGGGGGGTTTAAGGGTGAATGTATTGTGATGTTGGATGCCATGCAGTGTAATGTGGAATGTCACGCAGATGTGAGATGAGCGGTGGAGATATAAAGGAGAACCGTGCCTGAATGCTTTCATGCTTTTCTGTGTATGAATGATGACAGAGTGTTAATAAACTTTGTCTGTTCGTAAACTGGCCTCATCATGTCCCACACTCTCCACACTGTGGATAACTCGCCGCTGCTGGTGACCAAGGACTACCACGCACTGGCGCAGGAAGCGAATCACTTCATTTTAGCGACCAGAAACCTTAGCGTGAATGCAGCGGCATCGGCGTCCAGGAGGGACTCCAACGAGGTCGAGGAGCTGTTGGTGGTAACCGGAGCAGACACCAAGAGACGAAGGAATGGGGTGATCTGTTTCTGTCATCGCCATTTCAGCTCGAATGCCCAATGCTGCCTGTTGCCATGCCAATTCAAGAAGCTGGGAAGTCGGCACGTTCGGCATTCAGTAGCAGCTGCAACCGCTGGAAAGAGGAACACGTTCGGGGAGATGGTTTTTGGTGGACTCCAGCTCTCAAAAGAGCCTCATCCTGCCGGTCAATGCAGACAGGGTGGCAGGAGGCAGCGGTACCGAGCTCACGGCCGCCAATGGATCCACCATCAGGACGTTTGGCGAACGGACACTGATGATATGCTTGCATGGACGCAATTTTCAGTGGGACTTCGTGGTAGCTGCATGTTCTGCCCCCATTTTAGGTGCAGATTTTTTATGTGCTTATGGGTTGCTAGTCGATGTTGCTAATAGGCGATTAGTGGATTGTGTCTCTTTTGCCTCACTGCCCTGCACAGCTCGGGGAGCTGGGTCAACAACACTGGCTAACATTATAGCTCCAGGGGGTAAGTACCAACATTTACTCGGACAGTTCCCAGCACTCACGGTCCCGACTTTTTCGGCTACAAAAATGAAACACGGGGTCGAACATTTCATAACTACAAAAGGCCCGCCAGTGTTCGCTCGACCTCGACGCCTGGACACAGCTAAACTGGCCAGCGCATGCTAGGAGTTTGCCAACTTAGAGCAGTTGGGCATCATCAGACACTCCAACAGCCTGTGGGCATCCCCGCTACACATGGTGCCTAAGGCCGACGGGTCGTGGTGATTGTGCGGTGATTTCCCGTGCTTGAACAACGCCACAGAACACAATCGGTATCCCATCCTGCACATCCAGGATTTTTCTGTGCACCTGGCCGGGGCACGTGTTTTTTTCCAAAGTGGATCTGGTCTGCGGTTACCACCAGTTCCTGGTGTGCGTGGAAGATGTTCTGACAACAGTGGTAATAACTTCTTTTGGCCTTTACGAGTTTTAATGCATGCCGTTTGGATTAAAAGGCATGGCACAGACTTTCCAGAGAATGATGGACGCAGTGCTTCGTGACTTGTCCTTCGTTTTTGTCTACTTAGATGACACTCTGGTAGCTAGCACGTCCGAGGAGGAGCACGTCGCCCATCTCAAGACGATTTTCCAGAGGTTGGAACCACATGGGCTGATAGTTAACCTGGCGAAGTGCCAGTTCGGGGTGCCTGTGATTGATTTTTTTGGGGCCACCACATTTCGCCGGAGGGCACGATTCCATTACCGGATAAGGTGCTCACTGTGTCCGACTTTCCATGTCTGCAGACCGTGAGGGCCCTACAGGAGCTTTTGGGAATGGTTAATTTTTATAACCGTTTCCTTCCCCGGGCAGCCCAGCTGATGCAGCTGTTGTATGCTGCGCTTAATAAAAAGAAGCCCGTGGAAACCATTGACTGGACTCCAGAGCGAGTCCAGGCTTTCACAAACGCCAAAACAGCACTGGCAGATGCCGCGTTGCTAGCCCACCCGGATTCGTCGGCACAGATAGCGCTTACTATGGATGCGTCTGATGTTGCCATGGGGCAGTGGTGGAGCAGTATGTCTCCGGTTTGTGGTAGCCGCTCACATTTTTCAGTCGAACTTTGCGCAACAACGAACGCAAATATAGCACGTTCAACAGAGAATTGCTGGCTCTCCACCTGGCGATGCGCCGTTTCCAGTTTTGGCTAGAGGGGCTCGAGTTCACCGCGTTCGTGGACCATAAGCTGCTGATGTACGCAATGTCCAAGGTCTCGGGACAGTGGTCGGCCCAGCAGCAACAGCATTTGGCCGCGATTTGGGAGTTTACTACTGACATTCAACACGTTGCCAGAAAGCTCAATGCGTGGCCAATTGCCTGTCGCGCGGGTTAGTCTCCCCGGTCTACATAGGAATAGATTTCCCTGCCATGGCCGCAGAACAAACCGGGGACGTGGACATGTGCGTGCTCCAGCTGGCACCTACTGGGTTAAAGCTGGAGAGCAGGGTGGTGCAAGAAGGGTGCCCCCCCCGCTCTATGATGTCTTCGCCGGTGGTTCCGAGCTCTTGGCGCCTCTGCATTTTTGAGTCAGTTCACTCCCTTTCGCATCCAGGCATGCACGCTTCAGTGAAGCTAGTAGGGGTGAAATTCCTCTGGCCACACTTGCGCAAGGACGTGAAAGAATGGGCTGCAGCTTGCATCTCGTGCCAGCAGACCAAAGTGCACAAGAACACCAGAGCCCCCTCGAGCCATTCCAAATCCCAGCTAGGAGGTTCGACCACGACCATGTAGATTTGGTGGGACCCCTCCCACCATTGCAAGGTTTCACACACCTTTTGACAGTTGTGGACCGCACCACGCACTGGCCTGAAGTGGTCCCGCTGGCTTCTACCATGTCCGCGGAAGTGGCTTGCGCTTTTTTGTTGGCTTGGGTTGCACTTTTCGGATCCCCATCGGACATCACTTCCGACAGGGGTCCACAATTCATTTCAGAACTCTGGTCCGCGATGGCCCAGAGCCTTGGGGTCAAAATTCACCGTACTACCATATACAGCCCCTAGGCTAATGGGTTGTGCGAGCCTTTTCATAGGTCGCTTAAGGCAGCGCTCAGAGCTTTGCTCACGGATACAAATTGGGTCAACCGCTTGCCCTGGGTCCTTTTAGGGTTGCACTCCGCGCCTAAGGAGGATCTGGCAGCCTCCCTGGTAGAACTCATTTTTTTCTCAGCTGCTGCGGATCCCTGGAGAGTTTTTACCGGAAAACTCTGTGCCCGGGGCCGAGCCGACCGTGCAATTTTTGCACAGTACGGAGGCTTTTAACATGCTGGGCCCAGCTCACCATTATTTTCCCTGCACTTTCATCCCCAAGAGTTTACAGAATGGCAATTTTGTTTTTGTCAGGCACGATGCGCACCGGACCCCGCTGCGCCCACCGTACGACGGACTGTTAAGGGTGTTGGAACCTGGCACGAAGCATTTTGTGTTAGACTTGGTGGGGCATAGGGAGACCGTGTGCATCAACAGACTGAAGCCCGCTTTTGTGTCGGCAGACAAGCAGGTGGTGTTTGCCCAAGCTCCCTGGCGCGGACGCCCGCCGTTGGGGGTTCCGCAAGTTGGTCTTCCCTCGGTAGGGACCAGCGCTCACAAAGATAATGTGTCCCCCCCCCTTTTCCCTCCACAGACTAACGTGCCCACCTGTACACCTCACCAGCAGGGTGTTCTGACTGGATCGGCGACCCCCCCGCTACAGCCACTATGAGCGCCGGCTCAAGCCCAAAGAACGGAGGGGTTAGTGCCCTTTCTGGGTGTTTGGGGGGGGGGCCTGTGTGGTGATATGGGTGGGGGATTCTCCACCCATAGACGGCAGCTGGGGAAAGAGGGAAAAATGTACTGAAGGAGGAAGTGTCACCAGGGGGTCTTAGACCGGACAGTAAGTACTATTCGCCCCCCGGGGAGAGGAGGACATGCCAGAACTGCTGGAGGAGAGAGGGGTGTGAGAATGTGGTACTGGTGTTATGTTATGTTAATGTGCCACGCATGTCTTTGTTCCACACAATGATTGTGGTCGGGATTCCTGGGTCTCAATGCATGGAATTAAAGATTATAAAAAGAGGATGCACAGAGACCCAGCAGATTTTACTGTACTGAATGTTGGCGAAGGAATAAAATTTGTGTGTTGTCTAGGTCGTTGCCTCGCCTGCTCACTTTCTCCACAATATGAGTATTATGCTGAGGAATCCCATTGTTACCTCCACCAATGAGGTAATGCTTTCATGGTGGGTTCTTAGCAGGATTACATGAAAACTGTGATGATCAGGTGAGCGAGCTCCCCCTCCCCTCCTGTTCCTGTTTTCCAGGCTCCGGAAGATTAGACACACCTGCGTGATTACACACCTGCTGCATCTGATGTGCCAGCGTATTTAAGATCCAGCATGTGGAGAGCTCATCGCTGGGGTCGTGAGGAGGACCTGGTGATTGCAGGAAGTTTGATCAGCTGCTGCCCGGTGCACATTGCGTTACTGATAGAACTGACTTGTTTGTTCGGGTTTACTGATTTTGAATTTGGAGTTCGGTCTGGGTATTGTTTGACTTAAGTGAGTCTTGGTTGACTGGAGTGATAGAATCGGCCGACGGCCTGTATAGGCCCGGTAAGATGGTGATATTGCTCTGCTTTCCCTTGACTAGGGTGTCATGGAGGAAAGGAAGGGGTATGACAGTATGAACTGTAGTGAGGGAGAAGTTGGTGACACGGACAGGAGTGAGTGGCAGGAGGTGGGGAAATGGAGGGCTAGTGAAAGAAAAAGGAAAAAGCAGGGGAGTAGTTCTGGAGGGACAGAGAATGAGGGAGCAGATATGAGAAAGAAGTCTAAGGATGTCTCCCTCAATGTTGTGCGGTTTGAGGAAGGAGGGGTAAAAAAGATGGATCCTTTGAAACTCACAAAGCTCATTTGAGATAAGATTGGTGACGTTAAATATGCCTGGGTGCTTATCGATGGCAATTTGTTGGTTGGATGTAGCTCTGAGTCTCAGGTTAGAAAGGCAAGAGAGTTAAAGGTGGTTGGAAATGCTAAAGTCATAAGTTCTGTGAGTTGGAGATCAAAGGAGGAGCGGGAGTAGGAGAGTGATATCTGGGGTGCCTCTAAGTGTCAGCATGGCAGAGCTGGTGGAAAATCTGAAAAAGAGTAACAGACTGGTGAAGGATGCAAAGAGGTTGTCCAGAGGTCCCCAGAAGATTGAAACTGAGACTGTATTGGTTGAGTTTAATGCTAAAGAAGTTCCTAAGGAGTTGTACCTTGGATTTATTAAGTATACAGTGAGAGAATTTGTCCCAAAACCACTGAGGTGTTTTAATTGTCAGGAATTTGGACATGTCGCAAATACGTGTATTAAAAAAATAAAGTGTGCCAAGTGTGGGGATGAGCATGAGTATGGTAAATGTGGAGCAAGTGTTAAACCCAGGTGCTGCAGTTGTGGTGGGGAACATATGCTGTATTCGAAATGTTCACTCCCTCCCCATGCATGCATTTTGAAAAGTAGTGTACAATGGATGGTTACTACATTAGCCAATATATCCCATAATGCAATGCACAGCTAACAGAGCAGTGAGAGGAGACCTGCACATCACAACATAAACTACCTTAAGGTATTTATATTTATTAATTCAGCAAAAAATGGTAAATGGTAAATGGCATTCACTTATATAGTGCTTTTATTCTCATCTCTTGATGACCAAAGCGCTTTACAGATCCTGCTATCCACCCATTCACACACTGATGGCGGTGATGATGAATGATTGGATGATGATTGGATGAAATGATTGGATTTAATACATATTTACTACAAATTACATGCAGGAAATCATTTTTTACCACCGTTAGTCTGTTATGTTTTACTGTCTCACCATGATGACGGCATTAACTGCGCCACGAAAACAAACCCAGTATTGTCTGAAAGCTGTTATAGGGCATTTAGACAGGTTAAGAGAGCTCATAATTTCCAACATTTAATTTTATACAAGAAGGCACAGGCAACGGTCAGAAGAACCATAAGGTGAGCTACAAGAGCATATTGGAGGGGTTTCTGTGAAACAATAGGAAATACAACACATACAGGTGAAATTCGGGGGATGTTCAGGAAAATGGGAGGAGACAGGAGGGAGATGAGCTACCCTGTCTTGAATAGTGCATGGAAACAGCAGTGACAAATAAGGAAAAGGTTAAAGTAATGGTGGAGACCTTTGTTAGGGTACATAGCCATAACAATTTAGATGAAGAAGGGAAGGCAAGGAGAGAAGCTATGAGAGAGGAAAATAGGGATCTGCTGGGCAGGGAGGGTTGAAGTGGAAGTCTGATGGATTTACCATTCTCTATGGCAGAGTTAAAAAGGGCATTTGCTAAGACTGGGCAGACGGCACCAGGGAAGGATGATGTGTGCTATGTAATGATTAAACATCTAAGTGAAGTAGTGCTGGGAAAAATCAATCAATCAATCATCTTTATTTATGAAGCACTTTAAAAGCAACACTCACTACACAAAGTGCTGTACAGCAAGAAAACACACACGAAAATATAAAAGCAGAAAGCAGGGCACTAACACAAAACAATATAGAACCACAGTTAAAAGAAACAATAAAGTAAAAGGTAAAATAAATAAATAAAAATCCATTTCATTCAGTAAAATCAATGTCTCTCACTGGGTCGAAGGCCAGGGAGTAAAAGTGTGTTTTAAGACTGGTTTTAAAAATGGACAGTGAAGGTGCTTGTCTGATGTCCAGGGGTAAATCATTCCGTAACCTGGGTACCATGATCGAAAATACTAATGTTATATAACAAAGTGTGGGAGGAAGGGGTAATGCCAACCAGCTGGAAAGAAGCAATCATCATTCCAATCCGGAAACCCGGGAAAGACCCTAGTAAGCCTGGTAGTTATAGGCCGATAGTGCTATCATCAAATATATGCAAACTAATGGAAAGGATGGTGAATGAGAGGCTGATGCATTTCCTGGAGTCAAAGGAATTAGTTGCAGAACATCAGAGTGGGTTTAGAAGAGGGAGAGGAACAATGGATTCAGTATTATGTTTAGAAGATGACATCAGGAAAGTGCAGGTTACAAAAGGGATGGTAGCAGCAGTGTTCTTTGATGTGGAAAAGACATATGACATGATGTAGAGACGGGGACTATTGATCAAGTTGCATAGGTTAGGCCTAGATGGAAGCATGTACAATTGGATAGCAGAATTTCTAAATGGAAGGAGTATTCAAGTTAAAATAGGGTCTGATGTTTCAGAAAAGTGTGTGGTGGAAAACGGAACCCCACAGGGAAGTGTGATTAGTCCAACCCTGTTCTCAATTAAGATAAATGATATATTTAAGGGTGTGCCTTTGGGTATGGGGAGGTTGCTTTTTGCGGATGATGGAGTGTTGTGGGTCAAAGGAAGGAATATAGACTATATTACAGCAAAGTTGCAAGAAGGAATAGACAGTGTGCAGAAGTGGGGAAAAGAATGGGGCTTCAAGTTTTCTGTAGAAAAAAAACTAATGTTTTTCACAAGAAACAAAATTGATGAAGGAAAAAAGTTAAAACTTTACAAGAAGGAGTTAGAAAGGGTTGAATGTTTTAAGTTCTTGGGGGTTCTTTTTGATGCCAGGTTAACATGGAGGAGTCATGTAAACAGTATTGTGGAAAAGTGTAGCAAAGTGATTAATGTAACTTCTTCTTCTGGCTTTCAGAGAGAGCAATCGCATTTTCTCCTCCTCTCCTCCTCCACCTCCCTGACTGATCCCAGCTTGCTGCGTCTATGTCTATGTCTCGCTCTCCTTCTCGTGGATCTCAATCCAAACGGAAAAATGGAAAAAATGGAATTTCGGGCTTTAAATGCAATTGACACCACTTTTTCAAACAGAAAATTGGGCCCGGGGGAGCCCAAATGTGTGACTCATGGGGCAATTGGAACTCATGTGTCTGTGTGATTCGATTGAAGATGCGGAAGACATCTATCTGTTTGGCTTATGATCACAGGATTTCTACTGTTTGGCTCCGTGTTTCCTGGTGTATCGGAAATTAAAGAAGTTGGAAGAGCTGGTCAAAATGCGGATCCCGGCGAAGCTCCTTCAACAATTCGACCAGCATGGGAGGGCTCTGATAGCGGCAAATGGTGAACTGATTGTCGAACTGAATCAGGAGGTTGGTAACATCTTGAGCCGCTGGGTGCTCTCCAGGGAATGTTTTTAAGCCTGTGAATTGAATTAATTGTGATGCACAGAATCGCATGAGAGTGGAAATTACTATGCTCTAAGTGACTGTGCTCATCAGGCCTTGATTCGGCGTCCTTGGGAACTCATTCCTCCAGGTGCAGAGATTATGCAGGAAGGGAGTTTTGGCTTCTCTTTAACCCAAACAATTAACAAACAATTGCTGTTGTTCAGCAAACTGATCTCTTCAAGGACAGCGTTATCATGTGTCTAATACAGAACTCTACCATCTGGCATGCACGAAGAGAGATGGACTCTGGACATGCTTATCTATGTTTAGAATACATGAACATAACATCCATTCGTTGCCTAGGAGATGCTCCTTTGTTGTGCACCAGCAAATGATACATCCACACTGCATTCATACTGATTACATGACTGACTACACACACTGGTCTCTCTCTTGCTTTTGTTTTGTTAATGTATTTTGTCTGCTAATTGTGCAACTGAGGGTTTTTTTTCTATGTGATCACAATTTTGCTCATTCGAGCACTATTTTGAAAACTTTGTTTTTTTCTCTCTGCCCAATGTGTCCCCCCCCTTCCCCCTTCCCCTCTTTACCCCCCACTGCTGACAGGCGCCTTGTATGGCTGCCACGTCATTAGGATGCGCTTATCAAGCGCGCCTAATGACAGGTCAAATTCCTCGTGTGTGTAAACATGCTTGGCAATAAAGTTCATTCTGATTCTGATTCTGATTCTGATTCTGAGATGTCTTGCAGGACATAACTGGGGAGCAAATGTAAATTCACTTAAGTGTATTTATGGAGTGCTTGTTAGGTCAAGGATTGATTATGGGAGTGTTGTGTATGGATCTGCAGTAAAGTCTGTCCTAGCTCAGCTGGATGTTATTCAGGCTCGTGCTTTGTAGCTGTGTATAGGGGCAGTGAAGACGGTACCAGTATGTGCATTGCATGTTGAGGCAGGGGAACTGCCCCTATGGTTGAGGAGGAAACAGTTAATGGCAAATTATCTGTTTAACTTGAAAGGGCATAAGTTGACACATCCAACTCAGAGGGTAACAGAAGAGTGTTGGGAAAGAACAAAAGTCTAGCTTAGGGTGGGTAGCTAAAATATTGCAAAAGAGATGAATATAGAGGGAGTGCAGTTTTGCCAAACTGTGTTGTGGCCTAGGCAACCATGTTGGATGTTTGAGAGTATCTATGTTGACATGGAGTTGAATAAGCTTAAGCATGGCAGGAGGTCAGCAAATTTGTGTGAGGAATTCATTTGGCGTATAGAAAGGAAAGATGAACGGTATATCAAGGTGTTTACTGATGGATCCAAGGATTCGCAGACACAGATCACAGTGGCTTCAGTAGTGATGCCCAGCCACAGGGTGGAGTTCTGTAAGAGGCTGACAGATAACCTGAGTGTGTATGGAGTGGAACTAGCTTCTGTATTGCTTGCAGTGCAGTGGTTGGAGGAGCTGCCTGACATTGATGTACTTATTTGCAGTGACTCACTATCAGCATTGTTAAGTCTACAGTCAGGAGAAGCAAAGAATCATCAGGATCTGTTGTATGAGATAATGCTCACATTGATAAAGCTTCGAAATCAGGGGAAAAACATTAAATTCATGTGGGTTCCAGCACACCATGCAATCTGAGGGAATGAGAGAGCAGACAGGCAGGCAAAGATTGCAATCACAAAAGACAATATTGACATGGTAATTAAGTTGTCCAAATCAGAAGGGAAGAGTATTGTGTGGAGGAGTATTATGGCACAGTGGCAACATTACTGGGATGGAGAGGTGAAAGGGAGGCATTTACTGTATATGAAATAAATAAGAATGTTGGAAGAGTAAATAAAAGAAGGGGAAATAGGAGAGAGCAAGTCACAATGAGTCTGTTAAGAGTTGGTCACTGTAATTTAAAATTGACACGTCCAGGGTCACCAATGTGGAGGTTATAGAACAGGCGAGATGCAATGCAATGTAATAGAACAGGCGAGCCCTGACGAGTGTGAGATAATGTCCGTCCGCAGCGTGTGGTGACCCAGCACGCTGCCGTTTTTGTGTGTCGTTTTCTTTAGTTTATGCACATTTATTTTCTGTTGTGTTTTCAATAAACTTGTGAAACTTTTTATCCGAGTCTGAGTGATCGTTCTGGCAGCTCTGCGTTTGAGTCTAACCCTGTTCTGAATCACGACAGAAAACTACAGGATGAATTTTGATGACATTTTCACAAGAGGTGGCCCCTAGACTATGGATGAACCCATTAAATTTTGGAGGTAATCCAGGTCAGGATGCAGATTCTGGATCAATTTTTCATTTTCTTTAACATTGTGAAATGGTGCCTTTGTAGAGGTATACACTCTTTGAAGGCCTGTGCAGAGTCTCCCTGAGGGGAAAGTGTTTGTGTTCTATAGGCTGCGTTTGCGTACACAGCAGTATTCAGAGTGGTTTTTGAGCCGCTGCAGCTGCCGGTCAGCAGCTGTGTTTCATGCATGCGCAGTATGAAAAATAACCTGCATTTCACATGCCCGTACTGTCAGCAGCAGCCAAGAGCCACCAAACTGATTTGAACAGCTGCAATCCAAACACAAAAGAAGAGCATGGTGACAGAAGTTTTAAATGGTGGAAGCGATAGTCTTGAGATTTCATTGTACCCTGCACAGATTCAAGACACCCTGTGCCAGATGCAGCAAAGCAGCCCTAGAACATAACAGAACCTCCTCCATGTTTCACAGTAGGGACAGTGTTCTTTTCTTGGTATGCTTTATTTTTGCATCTGTGAACATAGAGCTGATGTGCCTTGCCAAAAAGTTCCAGTTTTGTCTCGACTGTCCATAGGACATTCTCCCAGAAGCTTTGTGGCTTGTCAACATGCAGTTTGGCAAATTCCAGTCTGGCTTTTTTATTATTTGTTTTCAACAGTGGTGTCCTCCTTGGTCGTCTCCCATGAAGTCCACTTTGGCTCAAAGAACGACAGATGGTGTGATCTGACACTGATGTACCTTGACCTTGGAGTTCACCATGAATGTGTTTAGAGGTTGTTCTGGGCTCTTTTGTTACCATTCGTATTATCCGTCTCCTCCTGAGGCCACCTCCAGGGAGGTTGGCTACAGTCCCGTGGATCTTAAATTTCTGAATAATATGTGCAACTGTAGTCACAGGATCCCTCTTTGGGATTTTCTTGGCTATGCTCCTGAGGCATGCCTTCAGCACAGCAACAGAGGGAATCTACCTGCACACAAGATCTGACGGCAGGCTTTTCAACCTCGCCCGCCTGAAAGCCAGAACCAAAGTACGCGAGGCTCTAATCAGAGACATGCTGTTCGCAGACGACGCTGCATTCGCAACACACACACAGCAGGAGCTTCAGACCCTGATGGACCGCTTCTCCCAGGCATGCAAGGACTTCGGGCTTACCATCAGCCTGAAGAAGACTAACGTCTTGGCGCAAGGCACGGAAGCACCACCAACCATCACCATCGATGACTACGAGCTGGAGGTCGTGAATCAGTTCACATACCTGGGGTCCACGATCAGCAACAACCTCTCCCTTGATACAGAGATCAACAAGAGGATTGGAAAATCAGCCTTCACACTCGCTCGCCTCACCACACAAGTGTGGGAGAATCCCAAACTCTCTGTCAAGACGAAGATGGCAGTGTACAACGCCTGCGTCATCAGCACACTGCTCTATGGGAGTGAGACGTGGACAACATACGCCCGGCAGGAAAAGAGACTGAACTCCTTCCACTTGCGCTGCATTCGCCACATCCTGGACATATCCTGGCAGGACAAAGTGCCCAACACAGAAGTTCTGTCCCGCGCCGGCCTTCCCTCCATGTTCACTCTACTCAGGCAGCGCAGGCTCCGCTGGCTAGGCCACGTTCACCGTATGGAGGATGGCAGAATCCCCAAAGACGTCCTCTACGGAGAACTGGCAACTGGCAGGAGAGACGTTGGCCGCCCACAGCTGCGCTTTAGAGACGTCTGCAAGAGAGACATGAAGGCACTGGAGATCAACACAGAGCGCTGGGAGGACCTTGCAAGGGACCGCTCCAAATGGAGAGGCACCCTGACCAGACAGCTCAAGGCGGGTGAAGAGAGACTGACTGCTGCAGCAGATGAAAAAAGGACCCGCAGGAAGAACCGCCACAGACCCAGCAGCATGGAGACCACCCACAAGTGTGACCTGTGTGACAGGGACTGCCATTCGCGCATCGGCCTGTTCAGCCACAGGCGGTGCTGTTCCAGCAGAGTAGACGTTTAGGATTCTCTTCCATGGTCATCATAGACCGACGGAGGCTGACGACGAGTCACAGGAACATCAAGCTGCTTGGAGGTGGTCTTATAGCCTTTACCTTTAACATGCTTGTCTATAATTTTCTTTCTAATCTCCTAAGACAACTCTCTCCTTTGCTTCCTCTGGTCCATGTTTAGTGTGGTACACACCATGTCACCAAACAGCACAGTGACTACTTGTCACCCTTTAAATAGGCCGACTGACTGATTATAAGTTTGTAGACACCTGTGATGTTAATTAGAGGACACATCTTGGTTGAACATGTCCCTATGGTCACATTATTTTCAGTCTTTTCTAGGGGTACCATCATTTTTGTCCAGGCCTGTTTCATGAGTTTGTTTTTTAAAATAATTCTGTTGAGCCACAATTCAAAAGCATTGTCTGATTTTCATTGTTTTTTTTTGGTTTTTTTTTTAGAATGTTCAAATAAAAATCAATGTCAATGTCTATGTTAATTTTCATAGAATTTTTATTTATTACCACTTTTGTCAGATTCGTTATTTCTGTGACCATTGTGAGTTTTTCTTTCATTAATAGAGGGGTACCAACAATTTTGTCCACCCCTGTATGTTCACCCTGTATTGGCGGATTACTCAGTACTTCCCTCTGGTGGGAGTTTCCGGACACATGCGTAGTTCACTGCAACCATTTGTGTCCTTGTACATGCATTCACTTTTTGGGGGCTGCATGCACTCAGTCAGCGCTCACCCTCTGCGTAGGGTTTGCTCACAAATGCGTCCACTGCACTTATTTGCATACCAATGTGTTTTTGCCACCATGAATTGGGCTTGAGTCCCCTCTAGTTATTTTATGTGAACCATTTCTTGAGGGACATACTGTATGCAGTGGTTCATACAGGAGAACTGGCAGTTTTCATTGCTGAAGTAGCATTTAGGTGGATTATTTTCCTTGTAACCTGTAACTACACTTCAATCCTGTGGTCTATTCCTTTATCTAAATCAGTATTGCCCCACTTTGGGTCAGTTAAATGGTCATATACCTACGCAAAGCTACAGCAGTCTTCAGAAAACTGTCCAACATCAACTTAAGTTCAACAATATAGAGACCAAGACCAAGCTTTACTCCACCATCATAGTGCCCACCACTATTTATACGAGTGAAACATGGAAAAATGCAACCAAAGTGGCACATAAGATTAATGTGTACCATAAGAGAAGCCTTTCAAAAGATAGGGATAATGGACTGATTACGTCACCAACCTTGAGGTGCTTGGACGTGCACAACAAAAACCACGAGATTGCAGAGGAGAGGCAACTGGTTTGTGGGACATGTGCTACTTTTGCCACCAGCATGTCCTGTCCATCATGCTGTCTGGTGGACACCAGTAGGAGGAAAGAGAAAGCAGGGTTGACCAAAGACAACCTGGTATAAGACTTTCGAAGAAGACCTTTCAGAAATGTCAATTTGATCCCACTGAAGCTGAAAAACTAGCCGCCGATAGAGACAAATGGCACAAGCTCATTGCCCATTGTCCTGTAAAGAACGGTACGGACTAAGTCTAAGTCCAATACATACATTAATGGAGTTGTTTTAGACTCTTTAATCAGGTTGTATCCAATAATGTAAATGGCGTTCACTTATATAGTGCATTTTTTTTCTCATCTCTGGATGACCAAAGCGCTTTACAGATCCTGCCATCCACCCATTCACGCACACATTCACACACTGATGGCGGCAGAGCTGCCATACACACACAGGCACTAGCCTGGCCACCAGGAGCAACTGGGGGTTCAGTGTCTTGCTCAAGGACACTTCGACATGCAGACTGCAGACAGAGTGGGAATCAAACCCATGACCCTCTGATCAGTAGTCGGTCACACTACACCTGCGCCACAGCCGCCCCCTGTATGTAAGCAAATGAAATGTAAGCAAAGGAATTTTGCTATTACAATAGTTTCTCATTAAATTGTGAATTATTCTAATCTTTAAAGTGTAAATGTAGAGAAAGTAATCTTTAAATACAATAGGTTTTGGTCAGAGATGTGCTGCTTTTATATGGGATCAGGACCATGACTGACAGAAGCTCCTCATTCATTTTAACAAAGCACATACTTTCTTGCTCCCAAACGCTTTCATTCCAGGTTTCTATTGTGCTCCATGACATCGAATGACACTAGTTTAATGACACCTTCTGCTAAGGAATGCCTCAGTGGGTTCTCTTCAATGGTAGAGTTGGGTCTATACACACGTGGATAAAATTGTTGGTACCCCTCTGTTAATGAAAGAAAAACCCACAATGGTCACAGAAATAATTTGAATCTGACAAAAGTGGTAATAAATAAAAATTCTATGAAAATTAACCAATGAAAATCAGACAATGCTTTTGAATTGTGGTTCAACAGAATTATTTTAAAAAACAAACTCATGAAACAGGCCTGGACAAAAACGATGGTACCTCTAGAAAAGACTGAATATAATGTGACCATAGGGACATGTTCAACCAAGATGTGTCCTCTAATTAACATGACAGGTGTCTACAAACTTGTAATCAGTCAGTCGGCTTATTTAAAGGGTGACAAGTAGTCACTGTGCTGTTTGGTGACATGGTGTGTACCACACTAAACATGGACCAGAGGAAGCAAAGGAGAGAGTTGTCTCAGGAGATTAGAAAGAAAATTATAGACAAGCATGTTAAAGGTAAAGGCTATAAGACCATCTCCAAGCAGCTTGATGTTCCTGTGACTACAGTTGCACATATTATTCAGAAATTTAAGATCCACAGGACTGTAGCCAACTTCCCTGGAGGTGGCCGCAGGAGGAAACTTGATGAAGAATGGTAACAAAAGAGCCCAGAACAACCTCTAAACACATTCATGGTGAACTCCAAGGTCAAGGTAAATCAGTGTCAGATCGCACCATCTGTCGTCATTTGAGCTAAAGTGGATTTCATGGGAGACGACCAAGGAGGACACCACTGTTGAAAACAAATCATAAAAAAGCCAGACTGGAATTTGCCAAACTGCATGCTGACAAGCCACAAAGCTTCTGGGAGAATGTCCTATGGACAGACGAGACAAAACTGGAACTTTTTGGCAAGGCACATCAGCTCTATGTTCACAGATGCAAAAATGAAGCATACCAAGAAAAGAACACTGTCCCTACTGTGAAACATGGAGGAGGTTCTGTTATGTTCTAGGGCTGTTTTGCTGCATCTGGCACAGGGTGTCTTGAATCTGTGCAGGGTACAATGAAATCTCAAGATGATCAAGGTATTCTAGAGAGAAATGTGCTGCCCAGTGTCAGACAGCTTGGTCTCAGTCGCAGGTCATGGGTCTTGCAACAGGATAATGACCCAAAACACACAGCTAAAAACACCCAAGAATGGCTAAGAGCGAAACATTGGACAATTCTAAAGTGGCCTTCTATAAGCCCTGATCTAAATCCTATTGAACATCTGTAGAAAGAGCTGAAACATGCCGTCTGGAGAAGGCACCCTTCAAACCTGAGACAACTGGAGCAGTTTGCTCATGAGGAGTGGGCCAAAATATTTGCTGAGAGGTGCAGAAGTCTCACTGACAGTTACAGAAATCGTTTGATTGAAGTGATTGCCTCAAAAGGTTGTACAAGAAAATATTAAGTTTAGGGTACCATCATTTTTGTCTAGGCCTGTTTGATGACTTTGTTTTTTAAAATAATTCTGTTGAACTACAATTCAAAAGCATTGTCTGATTTTCATTGGTTAATTTTCATAGAATTTTTATTTATTACCACTTTTGTCAGATTCAAGTTATTTCTGTGACCACTGTGAGTTTTTCTTTCATTAACAGAGGGGTACCAACAATTTTGTCCACGGCTGTAAGTTTTCTCAAAAAATATTCCTTGCTGCTTTCTTTTGATTCCAGTAGCACTATGGGAATATACAGGTGTATCACTGCTGCAAAAAAAGAGGAAAAAAGTCACATATATGTCCTCTCAAACCAAAACGAACAATGTCACATCTAATCTGCTTGTGAAAAAGAAACTGTAAATCCAGTCGGACACATGTTGCGATGAGAAAGACCCTGTCATGTTTGAATCCCTCATCTCTGCTTGACTGTGTTTATGAAGAGTCCTGGTCAGCCATTCAGGAGTCATCGGAAGACTTGATAGGGAAAAGAAAGGTTAATCTGCACACATTAGAATTGTAAATGTGGTCATATGCTCACAATGCCAGACATACATAAAGATTAGTTGTTTTTTTTAAAGTGTCAGAGCGTCACAGCCAACCCAAAGAGTGAGAGAGGCACACAGCAGTGGACGCAATGCAAATGAGCTGCCAGGACACCTAGATAATTATGCATTATGATAATTGACTCAGTAGTCTAAAATGTACCCTTCAGGAGAAATAAAGTGTTTTGGGGGCACTCTAAAGATTTAATTTCACCTGTTGAATAATGGCCAGCTTGGTGAGTAGTTTCAATAATTAACAAACTGTAGAGAGGCCAGCGTGGCTTCCTGACAGGATCACATTGTGTTGTTTTAAACACACATAGTTCTATTTTTAGATATGTTATTAAATTATACTAGAATAGTATTATAAATATGATTCCATTATGTGTTGTAGTACTCTGTTGTGATCTCTGATAGCTGTATCAAATTAGAAGAATTGTATCTGGATATGATTTAAAAAATGATGTGAAAGTAGCTTTAACAGCCACGTCCATAATCATAACACAGATTTAAGTTAATATACTGGTTATATTATTGAGTGGAACCTTAGAACACAGGGAAGGTTATAGTGCAATTTTAAATGAGCAGGTCTTTAGTGACCTGCTCTCTCAAAAGCTCAAATATCAAACTCATAGTGATTTTCTGAAATGTAATACCGGCTAAAATAAACCAAGACATAAATACTGTATGTGCTGTTGCTGAGCTCACTGCATACAATAACTATTGTGCTTGGGAGTTACTGCATATACAGTGTGACCCATTCTAAAGGGGTTTCTTGTCAATGCCCTTTACTTAACCATTCTCTGAATGCTTAAATGAAAATGACAATTCTGACTTCTAATAGGTATAATAAAGGTATAAGATAAGATAAGATAAGCCTTTATTAGTCCCACAATGGGGAAATTCCAGGATTGCAACAGCACAGGGACAGCAACACTCAGAGCAACAATCAGAAGGCAAGAAAAAACAACATCTAGCAAACATATGTCCATATTACTATAAATGTATATATATAGACACACAGTGCAGAGCATTATGGCTGGTGGATGTGCAGCAGAAAGTCTAAGCTCTCTCTCCGCGGATGCAGCGGGCCAGCTGGAAGTCTTTGGGCATGATGGTGACCCCCTTAGCGAAGAAGAGACCACCAGGTGGGCCTCGCTGGTCTCCTGCAGAGCCATGACGGCGAAACTCAGGAAACGCAGGACGGTCTTGAAGTCCTGAGCGATCTCCCTCACCAGGCGCTGGACGGGCAGCTTACGGATGAGCAGCTCCGTGGATTTCTGGTAGCGACGGATCTCTCTCAGAGCCACGGACCTGTGACGGCGAGGCCTCTTCACTCTGCCGGTGGCCAGAGCGCCTCTCCGAGCAGCCCTGGTGGCTAGCTGTCTCCTGGGGGGCTTCTTCCTCCAGTAGATTTTACGGGCGGTCTGCTTGGTTCTTGCCATCGCTCTTTATTATTCTGTCTTATATTTCTTTCACGCCGCCTAAACTCCAGCCCGGCACCCGCTTCGTTTTCGCTACAGCTCCCGGTATGTCGAGTTTCCCATTAGCACCGGGCGGCGGCCAAGTGCTAGCTAGCACTAGCTCCTCCCCGCTGTAACGTCTCCCGCTGCAAACCGTGGCTCCGTCCGCCGACCCGGGAGATCCCCGGGGCGATCCGTGCGTCCGTGATATATATACAGAGTGAAAGGTGTAGAAAGAAGAAGGAAGATAAAAAAAAGGCTGTTGCAACAGGCAGCCGACTCGTGTGGCGCCGCCGGTCCGGCAGAGCCGGAACCGGAAATCGTAATATAAAGGTAAAGGTATAATAAAAGGTAAGGTTAATTGGAGATTCTAAAGTGGCCCTAGGTATGAATGTGTGTGCGAATGGTGAAGGGACTGGTGCCGCACCATGGCTACCTCATCCATCCATCCAGGTGGATGCCCTGTAATTTCCCCACTGTGGGATTAATAAAGGATTATAAAATAAAAAAAAAAGTGGTTTTGATGTGAGGATTGTACTCATCACTTGCCTATATATTAATTCCTTTTATTAGAGCAGGGGTCTGCAATCTTTGTCAACCAAAGAGTCATTTTGCCTGTCTCTGACTAAAATAGAAGTGGCTGAGGGCTGCAATGGCAATTTGACCTTTAAAATAAAGATTATGTTGCTTAATAATTTTTTTTTTATACATACATAGTTCTGAATATTATGTGGCATTAATGAATTCATACTACAACAGTGGAAAAAAAACTGTCAAGCTTAATATGTAGTTTCATTTGTGAAATAAAAATATTGGAAATATATTACAAATTGTTTTGTGCTGAAAAATAAATTTCTGAACATTTGACCATAATTTTTTGTATAGATTTTTTAATTATCAGCACATTCATAAATTGTTTAAATCTGAAAAAATATAATCCATGTCCTACGTTCAACAGTGATCACACAGCTTTTTTTTTTTTTGACTTATTTTGTACCCGTAGGTAGATTTGTTTTGCAGTCTGATATTTTAATAAATTAGAGATTAAATTTTTATTTAGAAGAAGCTACTTTTCATTCTTTTTATGTTTCCTCATAATGCTCCTTATTCAGATGTATTATCCATCCATCCATCCATCCATCCATCCATCTTCTACCGCTTTTCCGGAGGTCCGGGTCACGGAGGCAGCAGTTCAAGCAGAGAAGCCCAGACTTCCCTCTCCCCAGCCACCTGCTCCAGCTCTTCAGAGAGGATACCAAGGCTTTCCCAGACCAGCTGGGAGACATAGTCTCTCCACCGAGTCCTGGGTCTGCCCCGGGGTCTCCTCCCAGTGGGACGTGCCCGAAACACCTCAAGTGGGAGGCGTCCAGGAGGCATCCTAATCAGATGCCCATACCACCTCAACTGACTCCTTTCAATGTGGAGGAGCAGCGGTTCTACTCTGAGCCTCTCCCGGATGACTGAGCTCCTCACCCTATCTCTGAGGGTGAGTCCAGCAATCCTACGGAGACCATAGGTGAGAGTAGGAACGTAGATTGACTGGTAAATCGACAGCTTTGCCTTAGAACTCAGCTCCCTCTTCACCACAACAGACCGGTACAATGTCCGCATCACTGTAGATGCTGCTCCGATCCGTCTGTCAATCTCTCGCTCCATTTTCCCCTCACTCATGAATAAGACCCCAAGATACTTAAACTCCTCCACTTGAGGCAGGAGCCTGTCCCCAACCCAGAGAGGACAATCCACCTTTTTCCGGCTGAGGACCATGGACTCGGACTTGGAGGTGCTGATTCTCATCCCAGCTGCTTCACACTCAGCGGCAAACCGTCCCAGCAAGAGCTGTAGGTCATTGCTGGATGAAGCCAACAGGACAACATCATCTGCAAACAACAGAGATGAGATCCTGTGGTCACCAAGCATGACACCCTCCATTCCCTGGCTGTGCCTAGAAATCCTGTCCATAAAAATTATGAACAGGATCGGTGACAAAGGGCAGCCCTGGCGGAGTCCAACTCTCACTGCGAATGAATCCGACCGAGTGCTGGCAATACGAACCAAACTCTCACAACGGTCGTACAGAGACCGAATAGCTCGTAACAACAAGCCCGATACCCCATACTCCCGAAGCACCCCCCACAAAAAACCACAAGGGGCGTGGTCAAATGCCTTCTCCAAGTCCACAAAACACATGTAAACTGGTTGGGCAAACTCCCACGAACCCTCGAGAATTCTCGAGAGGGTAAAGAGCTGGTCCGATGTGCCATGGCCAGGACGAAAACCACATTGCTCCTCCTGAATCTGAGGTTCGACCAACGGCCGGACTCTCCTCTCCAGTACCTTGGCGTAGACCTTCCCAGGGAGGCTGAGGAGTGTGATCCCTCTAAAGTTGGAGCACACCCTCCAGTCCCCTTTTTTGAAGAGAGGAACCACCACCCCGGTTTGCCATGCCAAAGGCACTGCCCCCGACCTCCACGCAATGTTGCAGAGGCGTGTCAACCATGACAGCCCAACAACATCCAGGGCCTTGAGGTACTCAGGGCGAATCTCGTCCACCCCCAGGGCCCGGCCACCAAGGAGATTTTTAACCACCTTGGCGACCTCAGCCCCTGTGATAGGTGAGTCATCCCCCTCGTCCACAAGCCCTGCTTCCTCTGTGGAAGGCGTATCAGTGGGATACGCCAATACGCCGATACGATACGATGTGATACGATGATACGTGGTATCGTATTGGTACGTGGAATGTCAGATGTATTAATATATACATCTGACATATACAGTATATATACATATATAATATGTATTAATATAATATAAATCTGAATCCTTCACCTGTTCTCCAGACTCTCAATTTGACAACTAGTGGATTGGTTGTCTTATAATTGGTTGTCGGATATTCTTCTTTATTTTGGAATAAAACAAAAGAGGTTGGGCCATCTGGTGGGCTGGGGGTTGGTGGTTCGGGGCCTGCTTTTCCCGGCCGTCATGTCATTGTGTCATGGGGTGGAGTGCTTTGCTGCATTGCCTCCAGTGTCCTTGGCACTGGGTGTGGGTGTGTGTGGGTGCTCAGGGGTGGCCGGGGGGGAATGGGAGTGTTGGTGCGGGTTTGTAGCCGTGTTGCTGTCGGTTTGCCCCGGGGCGGCTGTGGCTGTGGGGCAACCTGCCGCTGTCTGTGTGTGTCTGGGGTGGGTGGTTGGTGGGCTTGCGGTGGGCACTCTGGGGTGTCACTTGGCATGTGGGGTGCCGTATGGGTCTGGCCCATTGTTCATTATTGTTATTATTGTTGTTGTGTGTGTTCATGTGTGCAAGATGTGTGGGAGTGGGTGTGGCTGCTCCATCATGCCTGTGGTACTGGGAGCACTGGGCTGCAATGCTGGCGGGTCCTGGGCTGTTCAGCCTGGCGGCCTTTGCCCTGGATTGGGATCTGGGGGCAGTGGATGGCTTCCTGAGCCGGTTTGCAAGCTGGCTTCTGGGGGGGGGGGACGGGCTCCCTTTTGGACCACCTCCCTTCCAGTCTTACCCCCCCCTTCCCGATTCTGAGTGGAGCATACAGTACATCTTATTGGATACACTTAGGGTTTTGGGGTGGGGGTGTGCTGTACTGTGTCAGTGAAGGGGATCCCTCTGTCTGCTGTGCAGTGGGGCTGCCCTCACCTCAGTTTTAACTGCACTATAGACACTAAGGGCTTGGGGGGATGGGAGCCCCACTGCCTATAGCAGTGGCTAGTGGTGCTCCAACCACCATCCCCCCAATTTTAATTGCACTCTGGTAGTTCACACACCTGCACACAATCACACCACACAACTAACACACACCCATCATGATTCATGCATGGGGGAGGGGGGGCAGGGGTCTTCCCCCACCCCTGCTGCCCTCTTTCTGCCAGGGGCCTGGCGGGAGGCCTGGGGCCTGTCATGTTGTCAAAATCCCTGGGTGCTGCCAAATGAATAGGTGCGAGTAAGGGAGTGAAAGAGTGATTGAAAAAGAGAGTGATAGAGTGATGAGTGGGGATGGTGATGGTGGGTTAGTTTTGTGTGGTGCTTTGCATGTCGGGTGGCATCTCGGAGCGCTTGCGGTGGTCCGCTGATCAGTCACTTCGGGTGGGCGTTGGGGGTGGTGGTCTGCTTTTGTGGCTGTGGCCACCCTGAGGCAGGTCGGTGGGGGTGTGGCTGCTGGCCCGTGAAGGTGGTCTCTCCGGCCGATGCCAGGCGCTGGTGCACATTCACGCTCGCTGCATCTGCACCGCGGCTGTCCCAAGTAATAACGGTGAATGAGTGTGGGTGAGTGTGTGGAGGAGAGTACGAGTGGATGTGAGTGGGTCGGCGCGCAAGTGAGAGTGTGTGTATGGGAGACAGTGAGTGGGTGCATTTGACTCTGAGGGTGAGTGGGAGTGGGAGTGAGATTAAGCGGGTACAGGAGTGGGAGTGTGAGTGTGGGATTGTGTGGGGGAGAGGGCGAGTGAGAGTGAGTGAGTGTGTGTGGGTGCAAGTGGGTGCGGATGAGAGCATGAGGATGTGAGTGCATGGGAATGGGTATGTGTTCTGGTCGGGAGGTGCTGGATTGAGGGGGTAGCACCTCCTGGCTGCGTGGGCTCCCCTGGATGGGGGGACAGCCCCCCATGGGGCCCCTGGCCTTGCTGCCACCTTCTTTGGGCATGGGGGCCCCCAGGGTGTGCGGCGGTGGTGCTGGGGTGGGGGTGGGCTTGTTGTGGGGGTGTCTAGGGGGGCTTGCACCAGGGGTGTGGGACAGTCTCCGGCCTGGGGGATGGGGGCGCTGGCCTCCCGGTGCCTGGGGCCCGGTGACTGGTGTTAGCCTCGCTGGGGGGTGGGGGTTGGCCGGTCCGGGGGCGTGGGCCCACCACCCCGGCCTCCCTCGGTCATCCCTCCTGGGGCGGATGCCTGGCTGTCCTGGGGCTTGTTGGCCTTGGGACATTTGTGCTCTGTGGGGGTTGGGGGCGTTGTCCTGCTTGCTTGGGGCTTCCAGGGGGAAGGGGGGGGGCTGCTGTGACCGGCCACCCTCTTTGTATGTTTCCTTGCAAACCACTCACATGCACACACTTATTTTGTGTGTGCTCTCATACACACGCACACGTATGCACACACATATGTCTCTCCTTTAACAGGTGCAGATACCAGACTCATGTTGAGACCTCTTCAGTGGAACGTATTTTTCTGTTTACCAGTATAGTTACCCGACTTTGTTTGGAATTAAAGCAGACTGAGTTCATGTGGGGAAATTCAGGGGAGGTGAATGCATCTACAGACGACTTAGAAATACTGTATGTGTTTCCTGTAATAAGACAAAGTCTGACACCCATGATTTGTTTCTCCTTCATTCTGCCGTGTGCTAATCATGCCTCTCCATTAGCCATGTATTAAATGGGACTGCATAACAATTACAAAGATGACAGACTGCCATTCGCTTATTAACTAAAACTAGGTTATCTCTCATGCTGCGTGATTCAAGTTGAGAATGGTTTCCTTCATTTTCTGGTTTTCTTTTACAATGACGTCAAGTTGCGTGGTCAGCGTATTTACTGACTTTTTCAAGCAATTATTTTCCTTCTAAGAGAGAGATGAGCTGCGCCTGGCTGAATTCCAAACTCTCTTGTACACTCTGGAATGCTTTATGGAGCAACTCAACCAACGCAAGTCTAGCATCCATGCTGGAAAGTTTACTTTCAATAGAGGAATGAAAATCAATAACCTCTGGGTCACCCCGTGATTTCTCAGGTGTTATTTTCAGTGAATCTGCGGGTCTGGCTCTTTTAGACAAGGAAGAAAGAACGGGAGATACATTCGCCTCCTCCATGTCACAGCAGCAATAATAAAACTCATCAATATAATTCTCAAGTTCCTCCAGCTCCGTCGAGAAGATTGCGAAATGATATATGAAAAAAGAAAGATAGGAACAGACAGTCAGTTGGTGGATTAATTACAGAAAAAAATGCTACCTGTGGAAAAGTTTGTTTATGCTCGGTCGAGTCCATTTTGGATTATTTCGCAACAGTCTTGGAACATCTCGCGATCACAGCGTGAGGAGTTTATAAACAATATACAGTACATATACACTACTCACAAAAAGTTAGGATGCTGTGATGCTGTGAACCAAACCCATGCTTTATATTCATTTATGGGTTTGGTTTCATTGTTCATTCATTCATTGGCTCCATCGATCTCGAAAGATCATGGGGGGGGGTTTTGTGCCTTGGGTCATCATTCAGGGAGCTGCACCGTCGGGCGTGGCTGTAGAGGCCGATACGGGATCTGAAGATCCTGCCGCAGCCGCTGCAGATAAATTCTTCACAGTGTAGTGGGGGTCTCGACAGTCTCCTCTGTCTACGGAGTCTCTTCTCCCCCCAGCGAGTGTCTCTTCTCTCCTCTGCTGTTCGGATGACATCCTGGGTGGTGGTCCGCCAATTGGAGCCGACAGAGGCGGCTGACTCCAGGTCGGAGGGGTTGAAGCCTCAAGCCTTGAGGTTGCGCTTGCAAACATCCTTGAATCTGAGAGTTGGGCGTCCCTTTGATCTAGTTCCAGTAGCCAGCTCCCCATACAGTAAGTCTTTGGGGATGCGGCCATCCTCCATTCGGTTGACGTGGCCAAGCCATCGCAAGCGTCTCTTTGTCAGGATGGCAAACATACTGGGCACATCTGCTCTGGCCAGGACGTCGATGTTGGAGACACGGTCCTGCCAAGTGATGCGCAGTAGTCTGCGAAGGCAGCGTTGGTGGAAGGCGTTCAGCCAGCGTTCCTGGCAGGAGTAGAGGGTCCATGCTTCACTGCCGTATAGGAGAGTACTCAGTATGCAGGCCATGTAGACTCTTATCTTGGTGTTGGTGGTTAGCATAGAGTTGTCCCAGACTCGCTTCGCCAGACGGGCCATCACCGTCGATGCCTTGCCGATATGGGCATTCAGTTCGGCGTCTAGGGAGAGATTTCTGGAGATGATCGACCCGAGGTAGGTGAACTTGTCCACCACCGCAAGTGTGTGGTCGCCGATGTTGATACTGGGAGCACTGCTGACATCCTGGCCGATGACCTCGGTCTTTTTAAGGCTGATGGTGAAGCCAAACTCAGAGCAGGCACGAGCAAAGCAGTTGATGAGACGCTGGAGCGCTTCCACGGTGTGGGCAACAAGACCAACATCATCAGCAAAGAGCAGCTCCCTGATTAGAACGCTCCGCACCTTGGTCTTTGATCTGAGGCGTGCCTTGTTGAAGAGGCCTCCGTCACTCCTGGTGTGGAGGAAGACACCGTCTTCAGAGTCCCGGAAGGCGTAGCACAGAAGCAGGGAGAAAAAGATGCCAAATAGGGTAGGAGCCAGAACACAACCCTGCTTCACACCGTTCTTGATCGGGAAAGGGTCTGAGGATAATCTATCAAACTGGACAATGCCGTTCATGTCCTGGTGGAACGACTTGATCGTGCTCAAAAGCTTGGGGGGGACAGCCAATTCGTTGGAGGAGGGCAAACAGTCCATCCCTGCTGACCAAGTCAAAAGCCTTGGTCAGGTAGATGAAGGCCAAAAAGAGGGGTTGTCTCTGCTCCCGGCACTTTTCTTGCAGCTGCCTCATAGAGAAGACCATATCTATGGTTGACCTGGTTGCTCTGAATCCACGCTGCGCCTCTGGATACACACGTTCGGCAAGTAGTTGTAGTCTGTTGAGGACGACACGGGCAAAGGCTTTGCCAACTACGCTTAGGAGTGAGATACCACGATAGTTGTTACAATCGCTCCGGTCCCCCTTGTTCTTGTAGAGAGTGATGATTTTGACATCACGCATATCTTGGGGCACAGCCCCTTCCTCCCAGCACTGCAGCAGGAGCTCATGGAGGTATTTCAAGAGCGAGCTCTCTTTTGCGGTTTTGACGATTTCAGGGGGGATGTTGTCACTGCCTGGAGCCTTGCCGTTTGAGATGGAGTCTATCGCCTTGCTGAGCTCCTCGATGGTGGGTGGAGCGTCAAGCTCATCCATGACTGACAGTAGAGGGGTGTTCTCAAGGGCCGTGTTCGAGACGGTGGTTACTCTCGAGTAGAGCTCTTGGTAGTGCTCAGCCCATCTCTCCATTTGTTTACCGCGATCCTTGATGACATCTCCTGCAGCTGATTTAAGTGGGGCAGTCTTGATGACACTGGGACCGAAAGCCTTCTTCATGCCTTCGTACATTTTGCACATGTTTCCGTGATCTGCAGAGAGCTGTATGTCCTGGCAGAGGTTAAGCCAGTAGTCACTGGCACATCGCCTTGCAATCTTTTGTGCATTGTTCCTCGCAGCGCGCAGTGTAGCAAGCATCCGCACAGAGGGCTCCTTCTTGTGGGCAATTAGGGCTGCACGTTTGGCGGCGATTGCAGGTTCCATCTCAGCGGCTCCAGCTTCAAACCAATCCGCACTCTTCCCCACCTTTTTCCCAAAGGTACCTATGGCGGTCTCAAACACAGCCTCACGGATGTGGTTCCACCTTGCAGAAGCACAGTCGGTGGGACAGTCCGCCAGGGCTTCATTTATGACTTTAGCATAGCGTTCCCGCAGTTCAGGTACTGTTATCATAGCTGTGTTGATGCGGGGTGGGGGTTTCTGCTTGGAGCGGTTAACACGTCTGAAGCAGAGACGTACCTTGGTGACGACCAGGGAATGGTCGGTGTCACAGTCAGCGCTGTGGAAACTGCGCGTGACCAGCACTCGGTTCAGCAGGGATCTCCTGGTGATGACGAAGTCCAGCTGATGCCAGTGGCGAGACCTTGGATGTCTCCAGGACACTCGGTGACAGGGCTTGGTGGAGAAGAATGTGTTGGTCAGACAGAGGTCATGAAAGGAACAGAGTTCAAGAAGGCGTTGACCGTTCTTGTTGAGCTTGCCGATGCCGAAGCGGCCAATGCAGCGGGGCCAGGAGTCATGATCTGCCCCTATCTGTGCGTTAAAGTCACCGAGCAGAAACAGGTGCTCCTTGGCAGGGATCTGCTGGATCCTGGTTTCGAGCGCCTCGTAGAATGCATCTTTCACCTCAGTTGAAGAGCAGAGCGTCGGAGCATAGGCGCTAAGGATATTAGCTGGTCCAGAGGAGGTTATGAGACGGAGAGAGAAGACTCGTGGAGTGCCTGAAGACGGCGGTTCAATAGAGGACAGAAGGGAGTTTCGAACAGCGAATCCAACACCGTACAGGTGATGCTCGTCAGGCTCCTGTCCCTTCCAGAAAAACGTATAGTTCTTCTCCTTCAAGCTGCCGCTGCCCAGGAGTCGTGTCTCTTGCAGTGCTGCAATGTCAATATTGAGCCTCTTCAGCTCGCGGTCGATGATAGCAGTTTTCCTGGCATCGTTGATTTGCTGGAGGTCGTCAGAGAGGCCAGGACACATTGTTCTGACGTTCCAGGTTGCCAGACTCAGCGCTGGCGGCTTTGGTTTCTTGATATTAGCTGGTGCAGTGATTACAGTCCGTGATTCAGCTTTTGGCCTACACTTCAAGCACCCTTTGAAGTAAGCGGACCGTGACGGGCCAGCACCTTACTGACTGGGGGCTGCCCAGCTAAAGGCGGGCGGTAGCTGGCCAGTGGGACACAACGATCCCTCCCACCGTTGGGAGACAGCCCTAGGCACCCGAGCTTACGCCAATTTGCTCTGGACTTTTAACCAGTAACTGCGTCTCCCCGTTTTGAGCTGCCGCAGAAGGCGGCACTGGAGTGACCTCTCCAAGGCACAGGCCAGGGCGAAGTTGTGGAGAAACTGAGATGCCCAGTTGACAGATCCTCCTTCTCGGCCTTGCTGGTAGTGTCCAATGGAAGGGACTAGCCGATACAGTTGGTACCAACTTGGCTACAGGAGTTGCCGGGAGGTCCCGCTATGCGAAGACCAACCACCTTCGGGGCTCCACTCCAGATTTTCTGTAGGTGTTGTCTCCCTTAGCCTTTGTCACTCCCGTGACGACCACAAGGCAGTGGTGCTATTTGCCCATAGCTGGGGGTTGTTTTGTTTCATTGTATTTTATTATTATTATGAGTATGAGGTTGTTTATGATTTAGTCCCTTGTTTATTGTTATCATGTCTTCCCCTGTCGTCTGGTGTTCTGTGTCTTATGTTTGTCCTTTGTATTCTATTATATTTTTGTATGGTGCCCTGCATGTTCTGTTTGTCTGTCTCCCTGTCTGTGAGTGTGTCTTTGTGCTGCCCCTCCCATCCTGTGAGTCCACATGTTGCCCTGATTACCTTCCCAGCTGTTTTGTGTTTCCCCAGTTATGAGTTCCCTATTTATGTATGTCCCCGTTCAGTGTTTGTGCGGGCATTGCACTGTTTCCATGTCAAGTTCTATGTCCATGTCACGTAAGGTTTTGCCATGCCATACTACATATGTTATGTTTCAGCCATGTTTGCCAAGTTTTAGTTCAGTTAAGTTCGGTTAATAAATCTCTGTTTGCACCTGACCCTGTCTGCATCTCTGAGTCCTCCTTATGCACTTTAGTCTGCCCAGAGGGCAGATCGTGACAGAATGCCTGCACCCAAATTGGACTCAGCAGGCAGAAGGAGGCTGGTGGCTGGGGGGACTGAAGCGGACGAGCTGTGGGCAGTTGAGACGATAGAGGGGTTTGCCTCGGATGCCTACTCCTCTCCCACACCGGAGGAGGCTCTGCACAGCTTTAACTCGGCAGCTGCAATTATGGGGCCATTTCCGAGTCTGTGGCATTACCCCGACCTGACAGAGCTGCTACAATACGTCACAACCCTCCAGCAGATGTATCGGGTGATGGTAGGAGACTCACTGGCAGCGCCGCAAAGGAGGAAGCAGTCTCAGGTTCCGGTGTCTTCTCCACCTCACCATATTCCAGCTGCGCCAGCCTCATTCCTGTCTCCCGAGAAGCAGCCTGCCACTTCACGAGCTCCTTGAGAGATGTCCGCCGCCAAGAGGGAACAATACTGGGGGTCCCACCTGGCGTTTGGCAATCCTGGGTGGAGGAAAAGCTCCGGGAGATGTCCTCGTGCTCGGCGCCCCGCCCCCACTCTGGTTTGCCTCTCCCCAGTTCCGCCTGTCACTGAGGCTCCAGGTGCGGCTCCTCCATGGCCCTTAAGGGGGCCCATAACCGCTGAAGCCACGGAGAGGGAGGATACTGGGTCTGCTCTAGCAGACACTATCGTGCCCCGGGAATTCAGGCAAGTGGTTTTTCATTCTCTATTACCCGAACATGAATTATCTTGTCTGATTCCCGGTGGTGAGGCTCAGATTCTGCAGTTGGCTGAGTCCTCACCACCTCCTGCAGATAATTTGTCTTCACCTGTTCCCTCCTTATCTCCTCCAGTGTCTGCTGAGTGCCCGCCGGTCCCGGGAGTGAACCGCTCAACAGTGGAGGAGTCTGAAGTCCTGGAGGACCCAGTCTCAGTGCCAGCAGTGAGCCAACCTCCAGCTGCCATGCCGGACGAGCCACCTGGAGGTTCAGGGACTGCACTTTTCATCATGCCTGCTGCGGGGGCCACCACAGTGGAGCCAGAGTTGGACATCCTGAGGGCCGGGGTTGTGACGCCTCTGCCTGGATTGACGGTGTCCTGGACAGCGGTGGAGCTTGAGCTCAGGCAAGTGTTCTATTTTGTTTTCACTCTGTTTTGGAGAGATCTTGCCTGGCTCTTGGTGAGGAGGGCCACGTGCAGCCGTCAGCTGAACCTGAGCTCACCTTGCCAGGCTCCACTGCCGCTGATGACCCTGACCCTGTTTCCATGTCCCCCTTGTCAGAGCTTTTTCCTAGGGTCACCTTAGAATGTCCAACTTTGCCAGAGGTCCCCGTGGGTCCAGTCCCGTCACCCAAAGCCTCTGTGGGTGTTGAACCTTGGCCTGAGGCCTTCGTGGGTGCTGCTCCTACTCTGGTCGAGGTCCCTGTGGGTGCTGCTCCTCCTCTGTCTGGGCCACTGTGGGTGCTGTGTCCCAACCTGAGGCCATTGTGGGTGCTGCACCCCAGCTTGGGTCCATGGGGGGTGCTGCATTCCACCTTGGAGGCCACCGTGGGTGCGGCGTCTCAGCCCGAGGCCGCTGAGGGGGCTGCTTTCCCCCCATCTCTGGTCCCCAAGGGTGCTGACGACCCACCGTTTATGGTCCCCAAGGGTGCTGCCAACCTGCCATCTATGGTCCCCACGGATGCAGCTGTGCCCCAGGCCGGGGCCGTTGCGGGTGCAGCCATGCTCCAGTCCGTGGCTGCTGCAGGTACAGTCTGAGGTCGCCGCCTGGGAAATCTTGGAACCTTCATCGGTCACGCTGGAGATCTTGGGATCCTCACCAGTCATATTGGAGTTCCAGAAGGTTGGGAGACCCCCACCCATCGATCCACCCTACTCCCCTGTTCAGTGGCCAAGGGACAGGGGTAAGCCACCGAATCGGCCCTGGATTTTGGCCCAGGGATCGTTGGATTGGGGAAGGCCACCTGACCTGCTGGGTGGGTCGATCCAGTGATCCATAGACTTGGATAGACCACCCAACCCATTTTGGTTTGTTTGATTGGGTGTCTTGGACTTTGGGTTGCCCCAGACTGCTGTTTTGGACTCTGTGTGGGGGAGAGGACTTTGTTTCGGCCCGACTGACCTTGGACCCCCACCACCCACCCGGGGTGTGTGTGTGCTTCTTTTGTTTGCTTTTTTGTTTGGATGGTACTTTGGGGTGTCTGGGTTCCACCCCTTGGAGGGGGGATTCTGTCGTGATTGGGGGCACGGTTAGCACTGTGCCCTCACTTTATGTTCATTTGTGGGCTTGGTTTCATTGTATTATTATTGTTATTATTATTATGAGTATGAGATTGTTTATGATTTAGTCCCTTGTTTATTGTTATCATGTCTTCCCCTGTTGTCTGGTGTCTGTGTCTTATGTTTGCCCTTTGTATTCTATTATATTTTTGTATGGTGCCCTGCATGTTCTGTTTGTCTGTCTCCCTGTCTGTGAGTGTGTCTTTGTGCTGCCCCTCCCATCCTGTGAGTCCACCTGTTGCCCTGATTACTTTCCCAGCTGCTCCGTGTTTTCCCAATTATGAATTCCCTATTTATGTCTGTCCCCGTTCAGTGTTCTTTGCGCGGGCATCACGCCGTTTCCATGTCAAGTTCTATGTCCACGCCACGTAAGTTTTTGCCATGCTGTGCCATGTTATGTTTAAGCCATGTTTGCCAAGTTTTAGTTCAGTTAAGATCTGTTAATAAATCTCTGTTTGCACCTGACCCTGCCTGCATCTCTGAGTCCTCCTTCTGCACTTTAGTCTGCCCAGAGGACAGATCGTGACATAGGGATATTCGGCTTTCGGGTGAAATTTCAGGATGCATCTAAAATGCACTATAACTTTTACAGGTGAACTTAATTTGACCTTCTCTAACCTTTTGAATGCACATTTCCAACTGTTCAATGGTTCAGTACTTTTTGCATAACTTGCTGTTCTCTAACATGGTGCTTAATGGCAAATTCACAGCAGGTGTTTGATCCATGAATCAACCAATAAATTTTCTGGTTCAATCAGAATTAATATTTAAACAGTCCTCTTCATCATGCTGTTTACATTTTGACATCATGAGACCAAGACGACACCTGACAATTGATCAACAGTGCCTCACCATTGTGAGGCTTCAAACAGGGTGTTCTCAGAGGGAAGCGGCCACTGAGCTTAGAGTGTCACAGAATGTCATCAGCAGGTTGCAACAGAGATACAGAGAGACTGGAAGAGTCACAGAAAGGTATAGAAATGGACGTCCTTTGGCCACATCTCACGCTGACGACCGCTTCATTGTGAACAGTGCCCTGCGGAACCAGGTGATGAATGCCACTCAACTCCAGGCACATTTAAGGGAGGTGAGAGGCACCCAAGTGTCACGTCAAACCATTCGAAACAGTTTACATCAGCGTGGTCTGCATGCTAGACAACCTGCAATGGTACCTGACCACACCACCAGGCACAGGCATCATCATCTTGCATGGGTCAGGGAGCATTTACGCTGGACAAGGAACCAGTGGGCCTCAGCGCTGTTCTATGATGAAAGCCGATTCACGTTGAGCAGAAATGATGGCCGCCAACAATGTTGGAGATGTCAAGGAGAGCACTATTTACCAGCCACTGTTGTCACCAGACGAGCCTTTGGTGGTGGTGGTGTTACAGTCTGGGCAGGTGTGTCTAGTCAATGCAGAACTGCCCTACACCTTGTGAATGGTACAGTGACAAGCCAATACTACCTGAATAACATCATTAGTCCAGTCATTGTGCCCCTGCATGAACAACATAGGCCTAATTTCATCTTCATGGATGACAATGCTCCAGCTCATCGAGGATGCATCATTAGAGAATGGCTGCTGGAGGCTGGGGTACCTCAAATGGAGTGCCCTGCACCTTATCTAGACCTGAATCCCATAGAAAACCTATGGGATAGCTGATTCGCCGTGTAGAGGCTCATAACCCTGCACCCCATAACCTCAATGACCTGAGGACTGCCCTTCAAGAAGAGTGGAATGTCATGCCTCAGCAGACAATAAGTCAACTGGTGAACAGCATGAGACGTCATTAGCCACAGTTACATGTGCAAAATGTCTTCAATCTGATTACAATTCAGATCAGAACTTTACTGTTTACATGGATCCTGAAAAAGTTGATCTGATTAGGACGTGCGTTTCCATGTGTCACACATTTGAACTGACTAAATCATTTTGCCACACGCACAATTATCGGACATTCCGGAAATAGTAGAAGAAGAAGAAACTTCCAATGTAAACAAACCCTGCTTCATGTCTTTCTCTTTTTGAAATGAACCTGTATTGTGTTATTCAGAATGTACTTTTGCTTCTGCTGGTCTCCGTAATGAAGCTACAAGCCCAGCAGTACATACTTCTGCATATGACGAACAGAGGGAGACAGCAGGACGATACAGACCAGTTCTGTTTTACGCCCACCATGTCTTCCGCTAGCTGCTGTATAGACAGAAATATGTCACACCGACGTGTGGCTGACGTACAGACATGCGCAGTAAACATATTTTCTACCCAAACTTCGGAATAAGTGTTTATATGCACACCAATTGGATTAACAATTGGCATAACCCACCCGTCTGAATCTGAAGGAAATTTTGATGAGTGTGATATAGAATATTCAGATTGACGTGTTTACATGAAGCATTTTTATTCTGATCAGGCTTTTAATCCAGTTACTTGTGTCCATGTAAACATGGCCATTGTCAATTGATGCTCAAGGGCACATGACAAGTTATTGAGACATTGACATTTTTTTGTTGTGGTATACCCACCACTGTTGTTGGCTTTTGTTTCAATAAATTGTTTGAGATGAGGAAATCACCATTGCATGCTTCTATTTAAATGCCCTACTTTCATGATATGAAAGATATCTCATATCAAAAGATATCTCATATCAAAAGATATTTCATGATATGACTGAGCCACCACCGGAGTGGTGGCTCAGTTGGTAGAGCATCCGCCCCACACCCGGGAGGCAGGGGTTCAAATCCTGGCCGGGTCATACCAAAGACCATATAAAAATGGTGCTTTCTGCCTTCTAGCGTGGTGCTCCGCATAATGGAATGGGGAAAGTAAAGTTACGCACAGAGCTACCAGAGGACTGACCCCCCACTGTAGCTTTCACTACTTACAGTAGCTGTGTGGCCTAGGGTCAGAGAAACGGAGATAGGCGCCGCCCATATGCACCAACTTGGTGTGAAGGGATTAACTAACTAACTAACTTTCATGATATTATATCACTGTAGCGTGAACTTTTTACATTTTCCATAAATTTCACCTGAAAGCCAAATATCCCTAACTTTTTGTGAGTAGTACTGTATATATGTACTGTATAAAGCTCCTTTTGGCAAAGTAAATGTGTTTGGCACAATAAGGGAAACAGATTTCTGTTCTGCTCACCTAGCTACATGACAGGACAAGGGGAAAAAAGAATAAAACAAAAAGAATTCTAAACAACTTTCTAAAGAATATAACTTTAAAAATCATTTGGTGCAAATTAAGCCAATTAGAAATAATTACAACAGAGTGTAAACATGTAAAAAAAAAAAATCTTTTTCTGCTGAGCTAAATATTGGTTATAATTAAAAAAAAAAATGTGTGGCACTAATAGACAATCTGCACATATAATTCACTGTCCAGAACCCTACAGATAACAAACTAGCAGTTATCCTACAGACAAAAAGCTGAAAACATTCTTAAGAGAAAAGGCTCACCTCTACATCACTGTTACAGAATCTTCTCTCCCCTCTTTTTTTCTTTTTATTTACAAATTGTGAGGAAAAAACTGTCCGCTGTGATTTCAGACAAGTATATCCGGTTGACGGCATTTCATAATAAAAGCGCATAATAGACACAACCATTCTGAAAACTGGTATGGGCATCTGAGGTGGTATGGGCATCTGATTAGGATGCCTCCTGGACGCCTCCCACTTGAGGTGTTTCAGGTACGTCCCACTGGGAGGAGACCCCGGGGCAGACCCAGGACTCGGTGGAGAGACTATGTCTCCCAGCTGGTCTGGGAACGCCTTGGTATCCCCTCTGAAGAGCTGGAGCAGGTGGCTGGGGAGAGGGAAGTCTGGGCTTCTCTGCTTGAACTGCTGCCTCCGCGACCCGGACCTCCGGAAAAGCGGTAGAAGATGGATGGATGGATGGATGGATTCTGAAAACTGAATCGCTGTAGAGGGCTTTTATTTTTACATCGCTCAAGTATTGAGCTGTGACGGTGAAAATAAATTTACACTAATTCAGACTTCGGTCATGTCTGGTGAATCCAGCATTAATAGTGCAGGCGAATATAAGGTTATTGAGAAAGAATTCAAGGATTGTTTCTCATTTTTAAGGGTAATTAAGGTGTTGAGTTTAGATTATCACAATTAAGACTTTTTATGGACCTGCAGGCACTAATGAGGCGGTGTTTTTGGTTAATTGATGCATCACATTTCACTCTGCACCTGATAGTCCTGCATTGTAAACATACTATTAGCAGTCTGAATGACTATCGACCAGTAGCATTAACACCCATTGTTATGAAGTGCTTTGAGAAAATGGTATTGAAACATCTTTTGCCTAGTCTCCCCCCAGACTTTGATCGGCACCAGTTTGCCTACAGGTGGGGCAGATCCACTGAAGATGCTATTGCTATAGCTCTCCACTCAGCATCCAGCCATTTAGAAGACAAGGGGAGCTATGTAAGAATGTTGTTTGTTGACTGTAGCTCGGCATTTAATACAATTATTCCCAACATTCTCATCACCAAATTGCTTCAGCTTGGTCTGCCTACTCACACTTGCAGCTGGATTAAGGACTTCCTAACAAACAGAACACAGACTGTTAGACTCGGACCCCATTCCTCCTCTACAGTTATGCTTAACACAGGCTCGCCACAGGGCTGTGTGTTGAGCCCCACTTTGTATTCATTGTACACATATGACTGCATACCTGTTCATCCCACAAACATTATAGTGAAGTTTGCAGATGACACAACAGTAGTGGGGCTCATATCAGGAGGAGATGAGTCCGCATACAGAGATGAGGTCCAGAAACTGGTGAGATGGTGCTCAGATAATAATCTGATATTGAATACAAAAAAAACAAAAGAACTCATTATTGATTTTAGGAAGCATAGCAGTGAACCGCCTCCTCTATATGTATTCAAGGAGTGTGTGGAGAGGGTGGAGGCTTTTAAGTTTTTGGGTGTTCATATTTCTCACAACCTTACCTGGGCAGTTAACACCATAGCTATGATAAAAAAGGCTCAACAACGTCTACACTTTCTGAGGCTCCTCAAGAAGAATGGCCTGAATGCACAGTTGCTGGTTTTATTTTATTGCTCTGCTAATGAGAGCATTCTGTCATATGGCATCACGGTTTGGTATGAGGGCTGTTCAGCCGTAGACCACAAAGCCTTCCAGAGAGTGATTGAGACTGCGCAAAAAATCACTGGCTGTTCTTTCCCTTCTCTGGAAGAGATTTCCAGGTCTCGGTACCTCAACAGAGCTACTGCCATCATTAAAGACTGTGCTCATCCAGGCCATGACTTCTTTCACCTGCTCCCCTCGGGAAAGCGGTACAGATCCCATAAAACCCGGACTACCAGGTTTAATCATAGTTTTTTCCCAGCAGCAGTACGTATTTTGAACGGATTTATGTAACACACACAGACTGCTGATATTTTTTGTTACTTTAGGTTATTTTGTAGCAACAACCCTGTGTGCATAAGCTGGTCTTTTGTATTTATCGTTCAGTATGTTTTTCATTATTGCTACGTACATATTGTATTCAACTTTTAGGTAATTTTGTTTCAAGCATTATTTATTGTTGTAATCATAAGAATGTTAAATGCATGAGTGAACTGTGAATGTGATAGTTTGTTTATAGTTTGTTTTTAGGGAGCAGCATCTCAATTTCGTTGCATTGTTCATTAACAATGGAATGACAATAAAGGCACTTTGACTTTGACTTTGACTTTGATTGTACGGTGGGTATGATTCATATATCTATACGGGTCAGCATCTATTCATCTATGATGTATATAAGTTTTTAGCAGTTTTACTTTCCATGGGTAATCCCTTTGTCTATAATGCTGTGTGTGTTTCTGCCATTTGGTTGTCTGCGGTCATGAACTGAGTCGGTTTGTTCTTCGGGCTTGGTTCTGACCTTGTGTATCTCAGGTTCATCTGTGTATTGGTGTATTGTTTCATCTTTTGAGTTTTCTTGTAGTTTCTATGTTTTCCAGTTTTATTTCCCTACCTGTAGCCACTGTTTTCTGGCCGGCAGCTGTGAGGCAGCCTTCTTTGGCTGACACTTGTGTGGGCGCTGTCTGACAGCTTGCTGGTCCGACCACATCCCCTCTCTCTTGACAGTCAGCTGGTTCCACTCCCGGTAATTACTTTTCCCGCTCCTCGCCTAGGTGCAACCAATCTCCCTCTGCCATTAGTGCTGGTACTTAAGCAGCTCTTTGCCAGTCTAGCATGGCCGGATTATTGTCCTTCACTGGATTTTTTCAACTCTGTGTTTTTGCTATGCTGCACATACTGTAACTAGATGCCCTGCCCGTTTATTGGTACCGCATCACTCTGTGTGTGTGTGGTGTTTACCTTTCTCTGCTGATAGCTTTTGTTCTGCTGGGAGTATTGCTTGGACTTACTCGGACTGCTCCAGCCTTGTGAGTACAATCTCCTTCGCCCCTGCCAGCCAGTCCCATCTGGTGGTTTCTTTCCCGGGCTCTCTCATTCCGTTCCCCCTCCGCAGTTCCACTTGCTTGCGCTGTGGAACATTTTCCCTGTTTTTACTCACCAGTGTTCTGTAGAGCATCCTGGAAGTATCCTTGTATGTCCTGAGCTCCCCATCTGTTGTTTGGAACTGTTTATTTTCACCCTGTTAATAAATATGCACAACTATCCCCTGCGAATGGATTTATCTCTTTTCCTCTGTGTGCTACGTAAAAGCACACGGGGAGATCACAGCACATGTTGCAATGACACTGTGATTTCCCAGTTTGGGATCGATCGATCGATCGATCGATCTATCTATCTATCTATCTATCTATCTATCTATCTATCTATCTATCTATCTATCTATCTATCTATCTATCTATCTATCTATCTATCTATCTATCTATCTATCTATCTATCTATCTATCTATCTATCTATCTATCTATCTATCTATCTATCTATCTATCTATCTATCTATCTATCTATCTATCTATCTATCTATCTATCTGTTTTTCTTTTTGTTTCGTGTTCTCGTGGAGAAATTGTCTCCACAACAACCATACATAAATGCAAATTAATCTGTCCACACAGAATTAAACTCTCTATTTTCCTCTGTGATTTTACTTTTTCTGGATCTGTTCATGCCTTACCAAGAGTGACAGGAAGCGGCTGCTATCCGTGCTTCTCCACATGCACTGAGGACGGAGAGGCTGAGCGGCTCTCTGTGCAGCCACCATCAGATGTCACACAGTCACGCATGGTTGGTTGACAACATAATAAATAATTTTAAAAATATATATTTTACGTTCATAAAAATATGTGTTTCCATTGAGAAATATAGGAGGAGGCTCCTCTTGGAGACTCCATTGTCTTTCTGGGGGACTTCATTGCGCACGTGGGCAACAACAGTGAAACCTGGAGGGGGGTGATTGGGAGGAACGGCCTGCCTGATCTGAACCCAAGTGGTGTTCAGTTATTGGACTTCTGTGCTAACCACAGTTTGTCCATAACGAACATCATGTTCAAGCATCAGGGTGTCCATATGTGCACCTGGCACCAGGACACCCTAGGTTGCAGGTCGATGGTCGATTTTGTTATCGTGTCATCAGACCTGCGATCGTATGTCTTGGACACTCGGGTAAAGAGAGGTGCAGAGCTATCAACTGATCACCACCTGGTGGTGAGTTGGATCCGATGGCAGGGGAGGATGCCATTCAGACCTGGTAGACCCAAACGTATAGTGAGGGTGTGCTGGGAACGTCTGGCTGAGGCCCCTGTCCAGGAGGTCTTCAACTCCCACCTCCGGAAGAACTTCAACCACATTCCGAGAGTCTGGAGACATGGAGTCTGAATGGGCCATGTTCTCCACCTCCATCATTGAAGCGGCTGCCCAGAGCTGCGGCCGCAAGGTCGTTGGGGCATCTCGTGGTGGCAACCCCCGAACCAAGTGGTGGACACCAGTGGTGAGGGGGGCCATCAAGCTGAAGAAGGAGTCCTATCAAGCTTGGTTGGCTTGTGGGACTCCCGAAGCAGCTGAGGTGTACCGGCAGTCCAAGCGGAGTGCAGCTCGGGTGGTTGCTGAAGCAAAAACTTGGGTATGGGAGGAGTTCAGTGAGGCCATGGAACATGACTTTCGGTCGGTCTCAACAAGATTCTGGCAAACTGTTCCGCGGCTCAGGAGGGGGAAGCAGCTCCCTGTCCACACTGTGTATGGTGCGGATGGGTCATTACTGATTTCGACTGGGGATATCGTCAGGCGGTGGAAGGAATACTTCGAGGATATCCTCAATCCCACTGATACACCTTCCACAGAGGAAGCAGGGCCTGTGGACAAGGGGGACGACTCGTCTATCACAGGGGCTGAGGCTGCCAAGATGGTTAAAAAACTCTTTGGTGGCCAGGCCCCGGGAGTGGACGAGATTCGCCCTGAGTACCTCAAGGTCCTGGATGTGGTAGGGCTGTCATAGTTGACACGCCTCTACAACATTGTGTGGAGGTCGGGGGCAGTGCCTTTGGCATGGCAAACCAGGGTGGTGGTTCCTCTTTTCAAAAAAGGGGACCGGAGGGTGTGCTCCAACTTTAGAGGGATCACAATCCTCAGCCTCCCTGGGAAGATCTATGCCAAGGTACTGGAGACGACAGTCCGGCTGTTGGTTGAACCTTGGATTCAGGAGGAGCAATGTGCCTTTCGTCCTGGCCATGGCACATTGGACCAGCTCTTTACTCTCTCGAGAATCTTCGAGGCTTCAGGGGAGTTTGCCCAGCCAGTTTACATGTGTTTTGTGGACTTGGAGAAAGCATTCGACCGCGTCCTTTGTGGTTTTTTGTTGGGGGGGGGGTGCTTCAGGAGTATGGAGTATCGGGCTTGTTGTTATGAGCTATTCGGTCTCTGTACAACCGTTGTGAGAGCTTGGTTCGTATTGCCAACACTCGGTCGGATTCATTCCCACTGAGAGTTGGACTCCGCCAGAGCTGCCCTTGTCACCGATCCTGTTCAGAATTTTTAAGGACAGGATTTCTAGGCACAGCCAGAGAATGGAGGATGTCATGCTTGGTGACCACAGGATCTCATTTCTGTTGTTTGCAGATGATGTTGTCCTGTTGGCTTCATCCAGCAATGACCTACAGGTCTTAATGGGATGGTTTGCCGCTGAGTGTGAAGCAGCTGGGATGAGAATCAGTACCTCCAAATCCAAGTCCATGGTCCTCAGCCGGAAAAAGGTGGATTGCCCTCTCCGGGTTGGGGACAAGCTCCTGCCCCAAGTGGAGGAGTTTAAGTATCTTGGGGTCTTACTCACGAGTGAGGGGAGAATGGAGCGAGAGATTGACAGACGGATCAGAGCAGCATCTGGAGTGATGCGGACGTTGTACTGGTCTGTTGTGGTGAAGAAGGAGCTGAGCTCTAAGGCAAAGCTGTTGATTTACCAGTCAGTCTACGTTCCTACCCTCACCTATGGTCATGAGCTTTGGGTAATGACCAAAAGAACGAGATTGCGGATACAAGCGGCTGAAATGTGCTTTCTCCGTAGGATTGCTGGACTCACCCTCAGAGATAGGGTGAGGAGCTCAGTCATCCGGGAGAGGCTCAGAGTAGAACCGCTGCTCCTCCACATTGAAAGGAGCCAGTTGAGGTGGTATGGACATCTGATCAGGATGCCTCCTGGATGCCTCCCACTTGAGGTGTTTCGGGCACGTCCCACTGGGAGGAGACCCCGGGGCAGACCCAGGACTCGGTGGAGAGACTATGTCTCCCAGCTGGTCTGGGAACGCCTTGGTATCCTCTCTGAAGAGCTGGAGCAGGTGGCTGGGGAGAGGGAAGTCTGGGCTTCTCTGCTTTAACTGCTGCCTCCGCGACCCGCACCTCCAGAGAAGTGGTAGAAGATGGATGGACATTGAGAAATGTATCCAATTGCAATAAATGGTAAATGGCGTTCACTTATATAGCTCTTTTTTCTCATTGCTAGATGACCAAAGCGCTTTACAGATCCTGCTATCCACCAATTCACACACTGACAGCAGAGGAGTTGCCATACGCAGGCGCTGGCTTGACCCACCAGGAGCAACTGGGGGTTCAGTGTCTTGCTCAAGGACATTTCGACATGCAGACTGCAGACAGAGTGGGAATCAAACCCCTGATGCTCCAATCAGTAGTCGGCCACACTACACTTGCGCAACAGCTGACCCCAATAAAATAATAATTAAAAAACGAAAATAATTAAAATGAGCTTCATTAATTTCCATATGTTTTGAGATATAACTGCAGGGAGCCACAGCATGGGGGCTGAAGGGCCGCATGTGGCCCCAGGGCCGCCAATTGCCGGCCCCTGTATTAGAGGAAGGTATTCAATTGAAAGCAGATGTTTACATACACTGCATAAAAACATACATAACCTTTTTTCCTCACTGTTTGATATTCAGGCTACATTCACACTAGAATAGTCCGGGGTCTTGGTTCAATTGTGTGGGAATGCCAAGAATTTTCACACCTTCATTTGGTTTGGTTTGCATTCACACTGCACTTTACTAAAGTGGACCAAACTGTCTGGACAACGTCATGCAGTTACAATTACTGCTCATTTGGGGCGCTGTAGCTGAAACCACCACTGATCAGGAAGAAAAAATCTTGGCGAAGAAGAAAAATCCGACTCATCGATTGGCCAGCACCGAAAACGGAAATCTGTTCCCTTCAGCTGGGTTGTTTGTCTGCCACAAACAAATGCTGGAGCAGCACCAAATTTAACTTTTCTCCTCAGCTTTCTCCAGTAAAAGGATTTCTTGGATTCGCGCGATTGTCTTTGTTGTTATTTTCTACCCAAAATGCACTATGATAAAAGTCACTTCCTCTTCTGAGACTACATGTTGCTATGGTTACACAAACGCCGAGGGACATTTCTGCCCTTTGGTCTGCTGGATAGTCCGTTTGCATTCACACTGCAAGCGAAGTGCACCAGGGTTTACTTGCAAGTGAACTGAGACCCTGGTTTTCAAGCGGATCAGAGTTCGCTTGTTTGGTGCACACCAGAGTTCGATTGCGCATTCAGATTGCACCAAATGAACCGAATTATCCACAGAAGTGGACCAGAGTTCCTTTGGTCCAGACCAAACGGTCGCAGTGTGACCGCACCCTAAATCAGACTAAACTTTTCCTGTTTTAGGTCATTCAAGATTACCAAAATTTCTATTTGCTAAATATTTTGTTCAAACAATTATACACAAATATAAACACTATGGGAATGTCCAGCCATCATACTGCTCAAGAAGGAGATGGGGTCTGTGTCCCAGAGATGAAAGTGTTTTGGTGCAAAATGTGCAAATCAGCCCCAGAACAAAAGCAAAAGACCTTATGAAGATGCTTGCTGAAGCTGGTAAAAGAGTATCATTATCCACAGTGAAATAAGTCCTGCACCGACACAGGCTGAAAGGCCACTCAGTGAGGAAGAAGTCATTATTCTAAATCATCATCATCATCATAGCAGTCTGTTGTGGGCGACAATGACTGTTTCATTTAGGTCTGATCAGATTCCTCCACGCAGCTCTGTCCTTAGCCTTCCGCTGCCAGGAACTCCTGTCTATATCCAGCTTCTTCAAGTTTCTTTTTACAGTGTCTTTAAATCTGAGCCTTGCTCTACCCTGATTGCTTTTGCCCTCGCATAACTGTGAGTAGAGTAACTGCCGAGGGAGACGCTGGTAGTCCATCGTCTCAACATGTCCGAGCCATCTCAGGTTTGTCTGTATTAGCATGTCCTCCATTGATGGTTGACCAGCTCGTTTCAACACTTCTATGTTGGTTATCTTGTCTTTCCATGAGATGTTCATTATGGCTCGAAGGTGTCTCATCATGTACGCGTGGAGTTTCTTTACCTGCACTCTGTAGACAGTCCACGTTTCAGCACCGTACAATAGAATAGCCAGTACTGTTGCTTTGTACACTTTGCATTTCACACAGATAGACACATGTCAATTGTTCCACAGTCTCTCCCTCAAGTTTCCAAACACAGCGCTTGCTCTTGCCATTCTGAGAGATAGTTATGCTACATAAAAAAGCCAGATTACAGTTTGCAAATGCACACAAGGGCAAATACCTTAATTTTTGAGACATGTCCTGTGGTCTGATGAAACTAAAAAATCTAAAAAATTATTTAGCAAATATAAAAATTATTGAGCAAATAGAACTAACTTTTGTAATCCTAACTGACCTAAAACCGGAAAAGATTAGTTCGAAAGCATACCTCTGCCAGATAAACGGTCCCTCAAATAAACTCACCTAGTTGTTTTTCATGCCTTCTGTTCCAGTGCCCCCCTTGCCCCTGGAAGTGCATGTCTGGTGACAGATTACAGACCATGGAACCTTAATGGGACTGTAACCTGGGTCAAGTCAAGGTCAAGTTTCAAGATACTCTTGTTCACATGCGTCTGTTGAGATTTTGTTTATAGTTTTGGCTCTGAAACCTTGATATACTAGAAGAGGACAAAGAGTTCCTGTCCTCTGTCAAACCCAATACTCTGTTATGACAGTTTTAAATATAGTGGCTCAGATTTAAACACAGGGGTTCTTTCTTTGCTTTTAAATTTTCAGTTTGGCCAAGGTTCACCCCTGGTTAAAGAAGAAGAAGAAGAAGCCAGCTTTATCATCATTCAGTTCATACAACCAATCATGTACAGTAGAACGAAATTACGTTTCTCCTATCTACAGTGTTAATCACGTCTAGAATCAGAGGGGTTGCTGCAATGCAAGGTGCCGCCACAAACAACTATTCCAGTCATTAAATTTTGAGTTATCCTGCTAACAAACTGAATAACAGTCTGAAATTATCACATAAGTTCATGTGGAGATGCATCTCAATAAATTAGAATGCCATCGAAAAGTTGATTTATTTCAGTAATTCAATTCAAAAAGTGAAACTCATATGGAATCATTACACACAGAGTGATATACTATATTTCAAATGTTTATTTCTTTTGATTTTGATGGTTATAGCTTATAGCTCATTAAAACCCCAAATTCAGTTTCTCAAAAATTAGAATATTACATTAAATTAATAAAAAAAATTGATTTTTAATAGAAATGTTGGCTGATTGAGAAGTCCATCCACACATTCAATACTTGGTTGGGGCTCCTTTTGCATGAATTACTGCATCAATGTGACACAGCATGAAGGCGATCAGCCTGTGGTGCTGCTGAGGTGTTACGGAGGCCCAGGTTGCTTTGATAGCGGCCTTCAGCTCATCTGCATTGTTGAGTCTGGTGTCTATTATCTTCCTCTTGACAATACCATATATATTCTCTATGGGGTTTAAGTCAGTGGACCATCACCAGCAGATGACCTCTTTTGAGATGAAAGTAAATTTTGCATTTCATTTGGAAATCAAGGTCCCAGAGTCTGGAGGAGGAGTGGAAAGGCACAGAATCCAAGTTGCTTGAGGTCCAGCATTAAGTTTCCACAGTCAGTGGGAGACATGTCATCTGCTGGTGTTGGTCCACTGTGTTTTATCAAGTCCAAAGTCAGCACAGCCGTTTACCAGGACATTTTAAAGCACTTCATGCTTCCCTCTGCTGACAAGCTTTATGGAAATGCTGATTTCATTTTCCAGCTGAACTTGGCACCTGTCCACACTGCGAAAAGTACCAAAACCTGGTTTAATGACCATGGTATCTCCTGACCTAAACTTCATAGAGAATCTATGGAGTATTGTCAAGAGGAAGATGAGAGACACCAGACCCAACAATTCAGACCAGCTGAAGGATGCTGTCAAAGCAACCTGGGCCTTCATAACACCTCAGCAGTACCACAGGCTGATCGTGCTCATGCTACACTGCACTGATGCAGTCCTCATCATCATCTCATGCAAAATGAGCCCCAACCAAGTACTGAGTCTGTACAAGGACATATTTTTCAACATTTCTGTTAAAAATCAAATTTTTAAAATTAATTCTATGTAATATTCAAATTTTTTGATAAACTGAATTTGGGGTTTTCAGGAGCTATAAGTCATAAACATCAAAACTAAGAAAAATAAAAACACTTGAAGTATATCGCTTTGTGCATAATGAATCTATATAATATAGGAGTTTAATTTTTTTAATTGAATTACTGAAATAAATCAACTTTTTGATGACATTCTAATTTATTGAGATGCACCTGTAAAAGGGGCTGGAAACCTCTGTTTTGGAAACATCATAAGAAGTGTCTTAAAATTAAGGTAAAACTGATTAATTAATAAAAGAGAATAATAAAAGTGAATAAACATTTGTCAACTTTAGTAACAATAGAGTTTTTCCATAAAACTGTGTGATTTTTCTGACAGGCAGTTGAACATCGTATGTTCAACATGAAGTCACACCTTATTGAAACGAGGATATTTCATGAATTTGTGGATTTGCAATTAATTTTTTAAACCAACAGTGATTAATGCCTGTAGAGTCTGACAACTGCCTATGAGCTGAATCCAACCTGAGTAGTGAAGATAAGGGGCTGGTAAATTAACTTCCAGGTATAGGTGCCAAAAACCTAAACTTACAGTGGTGTGAAAAAGTGTTTGCCCCCTTCCTGATTTTTCATTTTTTTGTATGTTTGTCACACCTAAATGTTTCAAATCATCAAACAAATTTAAATATTAGACAAAGACAACCCAAGTAAACACAAAATGCAGTTTTTAAATGAAGGTGTTTATTATTAAGGGTAAAAAAAATCCAAACTTGAGACTTCCGGTCTGGACACCAAGGTGATAGCAGCTTAACGCTGAAGCTCCCAGACCCGATCCAGGAAAATACCTTGAAAATCAGATTTAATGGATTTTTGGAAGAGTGAAAATCAAAAGACAAAGTCACTATGCCTAAAGGAAAACAGAAGAAATCGACATTTACCAGGCCAGGACACGCATCGGCCGGAGAATCTGATCCGGAGGATATCCTTTCAGAAGACGAGAAGCTGAATGAAGCTAGCAACAAGGTTAGCTTAAAAATGGTACTTAAAGAATTAAGACAATTTCGCCGAGAGTGTTGGGCCGAATTTCGTGAAATTAAAGACGAAATAAAAAGGACAAACAGCAGAGTAGACCAGGCTGAGGACCAAATCATGGAAGCAGAGGAAAGAATAAAAGGACTGGAAGAAACCGTGCTGGAACTACATAAACGACAGTCAAGACTGGAGGCTAAGCTAACCGACCAAGAAGGAAGACTAAGAAGAGACAACATAAGAATTCATGGTCTGAAAGAAGGAGTCGAGGACGGTTTCACCACAATGGCGGCATGCGTGGAATCCTTACTGAGAGAGAAATTGGAAATTCCCCAAACCACCGACTTGAAGATAGAAAGGGCGCACCGCACATTAGCCCCTAGGCTGGCGGCGGAAGCGCCACCAAGATCGGTGGTGGTGAAGTTCTCCAACTCCAGAATAAAAGAAGAGGTTGTAAGACTGGCTTGGCAGAAAAAAGGATTTATGTACCAAGAGAGAAAAGTTTTCATGGAGCACGACTACGCCCTGGAGGTCCTTAAAAAGCATTGGGAATACAAGGACGCTAAAAAGGTACTACGGGAGAAGAAACTGCGCTTTCAGACTCCATTTCCGGTGAAGCTGAGGGTGTTTTACGGAGATGAGACGTGTCTCTACAACTCGGCGGAAGGAGCAACCACGGATATGGCGAGAAGAGGACTCCCGGTAACGGTGTATAAACCCGCAGCGGACCCGATCGAAAGAATCAAGGCTCAAACGTGGTGCACACAGAGACCCTCAAAATCCACGGGCCAGCAGCGGGAAACCCAGCGCCAGAGCTATAAAGAAAAACTGAGCGTTTACAGGAGGGAATAACGATATTTTTAATCTATCTGCGCATCAAACCCTCCTCCTACAAGGTAACAAACATTTAAAGGCCAAATGTCACGTAATTTTTTTTTCTAAATGACAACGAATTTAGATAAAATACACATAGCTTAAACCAAATATTCATACCGGAGACCATATCACCCACCTGTATTTACATAATTGCACAAAATACACCAGGTGAAGGCCCCACCTTGCTTGCTGGCTTGTGACAGCCAGTCCAGACCACGCCCATGTTTTTGACATCACCAGTTGTACCCTGGCTGCCCTGCCTATCCACATTCACACTTATCAACATTGGACAATCATGACGGAAAGTGACAGCGATTGTGAACAAATTAGTTTAGTTTTGTCTTTTTTTTTGTCAGTGGTTCAGACAGTGACAGAGGCATAGAAACTTACCGGTTCGAGCCGTCCGAGACGGAATCAGATGCTTTGTCTGATGACAACAGTTCCAACGATGACCAGAGAGCAGAACCAGTGGAAAATGTCATTGAACTGGACATTAATCGCCTCCAGAATTGCGAAGCCGAAGGGGGTCTGTCGAGGGCGCCCCATAAATATTGATTTTTCGGAAGCCATTATTATTACAGTGGAGGAGAGCCGCTGCTGTCAAGAAATTGACCAGAGCAATATGAAAATGGAGGCGCATACCTGTCAAGTGAGACGTTTTCGCCGTATTTTGGTGCCAAGCGCGGCTGTGGGGGACGGCGGAGTGGTTTGGGACACTTTTCTGGGAAATGTTTTAAATGTAGTTCGTGTTGTTATTGTCAAATATTTTAAGGAAAATACGGGGAAAATGCAATTTTAGCAAAAACGGGCGTATTGCCATTTCTGTACGCCCAAAAGAAAAATATACTGGAAAAAAAATTGAGTGTTTTGCGGAGCACGTCCTGTGTGTGATCACCCACAGCTGGTGCTGGCAGATCGCTCAGCGTCAGCTATTCGCACTACCATGAGAAGTGTGGAGTCACTCATTAGTCTAACTGTCGGGCGGGCTGATCGCTCAGCTTGAGCTATTCTCACTACAATGAGAAGTCATTAGGACAATGGTTTAACACGTTCAGCTGTGCAGCGGTTGCGGAACAGACAGAGATCGCCTGACAAATACAGAATTCTGCTTTTTTTTTTATTTTGCGCCGGACGCTGAGTTGTGTTGTTATTGTCAAATATCCATGAATCCTTAAAATATTTGACAATAACAACACGAGTTGCATTTGGGGCATTTCCCAGAGAGGTGTCCCTTGTTGCTCCGCCGTTCCTTATAGCCGCTTTTTACGGTGTTGAAGTACGGCGAAAACGTCTCACTTGACAGGTATGAAAACATTTCCCAGAGAAGTGTCCCTTATTACCCAGCTGTCCCTGATAGTCCCGTTTTAAGGTATGGGTGAAATATCCAATTTTTTCTTTCTTGTTGCTCACTTCAACCTTCCAGTCTCCATATAAACAATCAATTGAAATACCCCAAGCATCAAACTAGGGTACAATCGATTTCGTCACTTCCGCCTTCTTCCCCAGGCGATTCCAGGGGCCGTGTCAGACCAAGCGCGGCAGTTTTAAATTAACGAATATTCCGTTGTTACTGAAGCATATGCACCAAGACCCGAACGGATCGGTTCCCTTTTATATCTAGTTTCAAGATATTTAAAGTACCCTGTTACGTGACATTTGGCCTTTAAGGAGACGCAGAATCAGCAAGTGGTAAAACATTTCATGGAACAGACATAATATTAGAAACAATAAGTCTTTAAAAAAAAAAAAAAAAACTTGTTAAAATAGAAATGTGACAATGAACCACATGATCTCTCCACACTAACAAATACTGTATTAACGTGACTGTTTGCTGTGATGGTGGTGGGAGGTTGTGCACAATTTCATAGGGTATAGGCATAAAAAAATAAATAAAAAAAATAAAATAAAATCATTACAAGCTCGGATTGGGATCTGAAATTCACGTTAAAAACATGGGACAACTTACAGGGGTAAGAGAGGGCCCTCAGCACGTAACGGAATCTGAGGAATTTCCCTCAGAGCCAACACACCATCAAGGCTCTTCTAAGGTCACTAAAAAGACCTCAGCTCAGGAAGACCTTTTGTCAGTTTTTTGTTTTAAAGTTTTATATACTATGTTCTTAATGTTTTTTATGTTCTTAATGTTCTTTCAGTTTCTGAGTAGCATAAAAGAGGGCCACCACACTGTTATACTAAATAAGACAACACAATGGAGAAACAGGGTGTAACCAAAATAATCTCATATAATGTAAAAGGGATCCTGAATCCAGTTAAAAGATCCAAGATTCTAGGCAAAATGAAAAAAGACAAAGCAGGAATAATATTTTTACAGGAAATCCACCTAACAGACGTGGAGCACACTAAACTCAATAGACAAGGGTTTAAAATGATCTCTTCATCTTCATATAAGTCAGGGAGGAGGAGGGGAGTAGCGACATTGATCTCAACCAAAATTATATTTGAAAAAAAAAATCAGAACACAAAGATAAAGAAGGGAGATTCAGCATGGTACTTGGGCGGCTAGAGGGAGAAGATATCACCCTGCTGAATGAATATGCATCTCCAGGGGCTAACTGGAAATTTTATAAAAATGTATTTGACCTAATGATAACTAAAGCCCAAAGTTTAGTGATATGTGGTTGAGACTTCAATCTAAGACTGAATCCATACTGGGATGCATCAGGTAATTCTCCACATCAAAATAACACTCAAGGTAGAAAAACTCGGATGCTACTAAAAGAAATGGGAATCTGTGACGTGTGGAGGGAATTCAACCCCAGTGTAAAAGATTATACATTTTACTCAGCACCACATTCATCATACTCAAGGATTGACTATTTTTTTATGTTTAATAGAGACATTGGAAGAGTAAAAACATGTAAAATAGGACTGATTGATCTCCCTGACCACAGTCCAATCTATATGGACTTAAGTATCCAAAAATACACAAATAATAAATTTTCTTGGAGGTTAAATTCAAATGTGCTGAAAGGACCACTGAAAGATGAATTGGAATCAGATATTCTCAGATAATTGGAAGAAAATGATAATGGAGAAGTATCCCTTTTAATACTGTGGGACGCATGCAAAGCTGTAATAAGGGGAAAGATTATCGCAAAACTGGCAATCCAAAAGAAACTGAGACAAGAAAAACTAATCACATTAGAGTCAGAACTTAAGAACCTAGAAAAAGAGCACAAAGACAACACTCACTCTAATGACTCACTCAAAATTAAGGAAATTAAAAAACAATTAAATGAGATCTACACAATAGAAATCCAGAAGAAACTTACATTTCTGAAACAAAAATACTATGAAACAGGCAGCAAATCGGCAAAATTACTAGCCTATAAATTGAGGAAACAACAAACGGAGAGAGCAATCTACAAAATCAGAGACCCAGTATCAAAGGAAATAAAATTTAGAATTTAGGATATTCTTAAAAGCTTCGAGAACTACTACAAGAACTTGAAGTCCCTCAATAAACATAAAAATGCATCCGAAGCATTCCTAAACACATTAAACCTTCTCCAACTTACTGAGTCACAAAATAAAACACTACTGTCAGAAATACAACCTTAAGAATTAGAAAAAGCAATTATGAAACTTAAAGCTAACAAATCCCCAGGAGCAGATGGCTATACAGCAGAGTGGTACAAAACCTTTAAACAGCAACTATCTCCTCTCCTCCTGAAAACATTTAACTATGTCCTCCACACAGGGGAAATCCCCCTCTCCTGGAGAGAAGGGGTCATTGCAGTCATACCTAAACCTGAAAAGGATAAACTAGACTGCTCCAACTATAGACCAATCAGTGTGTTAAATCAGGACTATAAGCTTTTTACCACTATCCTTGCCAAAAGGTTAGAAAATATACTGACAGACTTAATTCATTTAGACCAAACAGGTTTTATAAGACAAAGACAGACACAAGACAACATTAGATGCACTTTACACATAATTCATCATATAAAAAAATATAACTTAAATGCAGCCATATTGGGATTAGATGCTGAAAAAGCATTTGATTCGGTTGACTGGTCTTTCCTATATAGAATCTTATCCAGTTTCAATTTTCATAACAACTTCATTAGAACTATCCAGGCATTATATAAAAAACCAACAGCTAAAATAAGGATTAACAGTAAATTATCATCATCTTTTGAACTGGAAAGAGGATGTCGTCAGGGCTGCCCCTTGTCTCCTCTGCTCTTTGCAATCTTCATAGAACTGCTGAGCCAATGGATAAGACAGAATCAAAAAATTCAAGGTATTACACTTGGTCAGAAGGAACATAAAATAGCACTAATTGCTGATGACATTTTAATATACCTGGGGCAGCCGGACACCTCTTTTCCAGAACTAATCTCAGTTTTTTCAGAGTAAGGATATTTATCGGGGTACGAATTAAACATGCATAAAACCCAAGTTTTAACATTCAACTATGACCCAAATCAATATTTACTAAGCAAACTCAAAACTAACTGGGAGATGGAATCTATGAAATATCTGGGGGTCAATATCCCGAAACAACTCAACAAAATTATAACACTAAACTATGATCCACTGATGGCAAAAATAAAATCTGATCTAGCAAGATGGAATATGATACCATTCTTGGGTACCGCACTAAGAATTGAAGCAGTCAAAATGAATATAGTCAATAGTCAAATGAATATACTTCCACGTCTTCTATACCTTTTCCAAACAATACCGGTAGAACCTCCCAAAAAAACATGGCAAGAACTGGACAGAAGGATCTCAAGATTCATATGGCAGGGCAAGAGACCTAGAATCAGATATAGAACCCTACAGCTAAACAAAGACAAAGGTGGGCTCGCGCTGCCAAATATCAGGGACTATTTTAAAGCCGCACAAATTAAAACTTTAATAGAGATATGTAACCCAGTCTACACTGCACAATGGAAGGAGATGGAATGCCAAATAACAAGTGACATCCCCCTACGGGCGATAATAGGGAACAATGCCTTACCTAAACTTTTGAATAACACTAACCCGTGGATAGAGACCCCGCTAAAAATTTGGTTTAAGATAGTCAGAGAGAATCGAACTAAAGAACCCTATCGATTACTGCAATGGGTTGCCCATGATCAAGACTTTACTCTTAATAAAACAGACACTAGATTTAAAAAGTGGAAAGAGAACGGACTGATAAAATATTACAATTTTTTTAAAGGGCAAATTTTAAGAAGTTTTGAAAATTTGAAAAAACAAGGTCTAATAAATCAAGACCTTTACAGGTTCTTTCAGCTTAGACACCACATAAACAAAATACTTAAAAAGGAGGATTTGGAAAGGGCCCAGTCAGGTGTTCTGAAGGTCTTCTTAATGGCATATAAAGGGATCCCAGGGATCAGATACATTTCTAAAATATACCAAGGTCTTCAAGACTTAAAAGGAGACAACACATCATATATAAAAGAAAGATGGAAAAAAGAGGGGAATTTCACTTTACAACTGGAAATATGGGAAAAGCTAAATAAACAGCAATGGAAAAGTACCTCATCCCTGCAGTGGAGAGAATTTGGATGGAAAAAATTGGTAAGATTTTTCAGAACACCTGCACAAAACAAATTTACTCGTAAGGGGTTGAATTGTTGGCGCTTGTGTGATGATGAGACTGCAAATCATTTTCATGTGTTTTGGTCATGTCCAGTTATCCACCAATATTGGACCAATGTACAGACAATATTGTGGAAAATATTCAAAATAACAGTTCCCTTTTCTTTTGTAACTTTGTATTTGGGTTTACTACCGGAATCACTGGAAAGACGAGGAGAAAAATACTTATTCAATGTTTTAATATTGGCAAGTAAAAAAGCTCTAACAAAAAAATGGATGTTGAAGGACTGTCCTACACCTGAAGACTGGATTAACGTGATTCAAGACATTTATTCGATGGAAAAGTTGACATTCGCACTGAGACAGGACATGGATGGGTTCTTGAACTTTTGGCAACCCTGGAACACATATGTGTCTTCCATTAGATCTAATCTTTGACATATACCATTTCAATAATGGCACCTCTCTTTGTTTCAACACTACTCAGATACTCTTTCATTTTTTTTTCTCTTTGTTTTTTTTTCTCTTTTGTTTTTTTTGCTTGTATTTTTGTTCTTTCTTTAATTTCTCTTTTTCTTTCACTTAAAAAAGGGTGTTGTAATAATTATTCTTCCAATGTTGTCAAAAAACAAAAAAAGGGAACATGTGATGAAAATGTAAACAATGCAATTCTATAATGACATTTATACCCTTTGCAAAAACTTAAAAAAAAAAAAATAAATCCACACCTACATGCCCCCCCTTTCCTGTTAAAACATAAATTAACTGTGGTTTATCACATCTTTGGAAAGCTGAGTTCAATTTCTCTAGCTACACCCAGCTCTGATTACTGCCACACCTATTCTCAATCAAGAAATCAATTAAATAGGACCTGCCTGACAAAGTAAAGTAAACCAAAAGATCCTCAAAAGCTAGACATCATGCTGTGAGCCAAAGAAATTCAGGAACAAATGAGAAACAAAGTAATTGAGATCTATCAGTCTGGAAAAGGTTATAAAGCCATTTCTAAAGCTTTGGGACTCCAGCAAACCACGATGAGGGCCATTATCCACAAATGGCGAAAACATAGAACAGTGGCAAACCTTCCCAGGAGTGGCTGGCCAAACAAAATTACCCCAAGAACGCAGCGATGACTCATCCAAAAGGTCACAAAAGACCCCACAACAACATCCAAAGAACTGCAGGCTTCACTTGCTTCAGTCAAGGTCAGTGTTCATGACTCCACCATAAGAAAGAGACTGGGCAAAAATGGCCTGCATGGCAGAGTTTCAAGATGAAAACCACTGCTGAGCAAAAAGAACATAAAGGCTCATCTCAGTTTTGCCAGAAAACATCTTGATGATCCCCAAGACTTTTGAGAAAATACTCTGTGGACTGATGAGACAAAAGTTGAACTTTTTGGAAGGTGCATGTCCCATTACATCCGGCGTAAAAGTAACACAGCATTTCAGAAAAGGAACATCATACCAACAGTAAAATATGGTGGTGGTAATGTGATGGTCTGGAGCTGCTTTGCTGATTCAGGACCTGGAAGACTTGCTGTAGTAAATGGAAGCATGAATTCTGCTGTCTACCAAAAAATCCTGAAGGAGAATGTCTGGCCAGCTGTTCATGACCTCAAGCTGAAGTGCACTTGGGTTCTGCAGCAGGGCAATGATCCAAAACACACCAGCAAGTCCACCTCTGAATGGCTTAAGAAAAACAAAATGAAGACTTTGGAGTGGCCTAGTCAAAGTCCTGACTTGAATCCAACTGAGATGCTGTGGCATGACCTTAAAAAGGCAGCTCATGCTCGAAAACCCTCTAATGTGGCTGAATTACAACAATTCTGCAAAGATGAGTGGGCCAAAATTCCTCCACAGCGCTGTAAAAGACTCATTGCCAGTTATCGCAAATGCTTGATTGCAGTTGTTGCTGCTAAGGGTGGCCCAACCAGTTATTAGGTTTAGGGGGCAATCACTTTTTCACACAGGGCCATCTAGGTTTGGATTTTTTCCTCTTCATAATAAACACCTTCATTTAAAAACTGCATTTTGTGTTTACTTGTGTTTTCTTTGTCTAATATTTAAATTTGTTTGATGATCTGAAACATTTAAGTGTGACAAACATACAAAAAAATGAGAAATCAGGAAGGGGCAAACACTTTTTCACACCACTGTATATCGAAAATCACACACTGAATCCTTTGAAAAGAGCTCAAAATTAAAATGAATACAAATAACCACTATGCTGTCACTATTAGGTCTTAATTTAGATGGAGAGAAAAAATGTTTTCAGAGTGACTGGCGATGTATGAGGGGACAGATTTACACAAACTCACAACAGTGTCACTAATCACTTGAAAATCCAGGTCTCAGTTTCAGTGAGAGCACTCAGTCAACAAGCCTTGATAAGATAAGATAAGATAAGATAAGATAAGATAAGATAAGCCTTTATTAGTCCCACAACGGGGAAATTCCAGGATTGCAACAGCACAGGGATAGCAACACTCAGAGCAACAATCAGAAGGCAAGAAAAAAAAAAAAAAACAAGCAAGCAAGAGCAGCTAATATACATATGTACATATTACTATAAAATATATATATACACACACACACACACAGACACACAGTGCAGAGCATTGTAGCTGGATGGAATAAATATATGAATATATGAACACACAGTGCAGAGCATTGTAGCTAGATGGAATAAATATGTAAATATATAAACACCCACAGTACGGAGCATTGCAGCTAGGTGGAATAAATATGCAAGTATATAAACACACACAGTGCGGAGCAATGTAGCTAGATGGAATAATATGTAGATATATAAAAACACAGTGCGGAGCACTGTAGCTAGATGGAATAAATATATAGATATATAAATATAAACACACCCAGTGCTGAGCATTGTAGCTAGATGGAATAAATATATAGATATATAAATATAAACACACCCAGTGCAGAGCATTGTAGCTAGATGGAATAAATATGTAAATATATAAACACACACAGTGCAGAGCATTGTTGCTAGGTGGGATGAAACAGCATAACCGTCTATTTAGTTATCCTACATGGTATGATTATGTGCCCATACATATTCTCACCCTCCATAGCGACCGGTATGTTCCTAGTTGTATGCCGGAGAGGACCATTGTGTAAGTCTATTGCATCTTTTGCATTCAAAAAAAACTATTAGTTTGTTACGTCTTTTTGCTATCTCTGCGAGCAGCCCTGCTTAGGTTGTACAGTCTGACAGCCGTTGGTAGGAAGGACCTACGAAACCTCTCGGTTGTGCACCTGGGATGATGTAGTCTGCTGCTAAATGAGCTCCTCAGTGCATCCAGTATGTCCTGCATAGGGTGGAACTCGGACTCCAGCAGAGATGACAGTTTAGCCACCGTCCTTCTCTCTCCTATCTCCTCCATCGGATCAAGGCGTTGCCCCAGGACAGAGCTAGCTTTCTTAATCAGTTTGTTCAGTCTCTTCCTATCGGCTGCAGTAATGCCACTGCCCCAGCAGACCACTCCAAAAGTGATGGCTGATGCCACCACCGTGTCATAGAATGACTTCAGCAGCGCCCCTTGTACACCAAAAGACCTGAGTCTCCTCAGCAGGAACAGCCTGCGCTGTCCCTTCTTGTAGAGTGCGTCAGTATTGTGTGACCAGTCTAGTTTATTGTTCAGATGAATACCCAGGTACTTGTAGGATGTCACCATCTCGATGTCTGTTCCCTGTATATTTACTGGTGCTGTGAGGGGCTGCCCATGCCTGCGGCAGTCCACCACCAGCTCCTTAGTTTTCCTCGCGTTGATCTGGAGGCAGTTCCGATGGCACCAGTCCACAAAGTCCTGGATAAGCCCTCTGTACTCAGCTTCATCTCCGCTGGAGATGAGACCAACGATCGCAGAGTCATCAGAGAACTTCTGTAGATGGCAATGTGTTGTGTTGTGTGAGAAGTCCGCAGTATAAAGAGTGAACAGGAAGGGAGCCAGCACCGTTCCCTGGGGGGCCCCCGTGCTACTGATGATCGTGTCGGAAACACAGTCCCGGGTTCTCACAAACTGAGGCCGGTTCGTGAGGTAGTCCAGGATCCATGATGACAGGTGCTGGTCCACCCCTGCGCGCAGCAGCTTGTCCTTCAGGATCATCGGTTGGATGGTGTTGAAAGCACTGGAGAAGTCAAAGAACATGATCCTCACCATATTCCCGGGCTTCTCCAGGTGGGACAGAGAACGGTGAAGGAGGAAGATCACCGCATCCTCCACCCCAATGCCATGCTGGTAGGCGAACTGGAGTGGATCCATCGCTGGTTCCACCAGGGGGCGGAGATGAGCAAGGAGCAGTCTCTCCAGGGTCTTCATCAAGTGGGACGTCAAGGCCACCGGTCTGAAGCTGTTCAGGTCTTTGGGGTGGGAAGTTTTTGGTACAGGTACCACACAAGATGTTTTCCACAGCTGTGGTACCCTCCCCAGTTTCAGGCTCATGTTGAAGATATACGTCACAATCCCACACAGCTGGTCTGCACAGGACTTGAGGAGCTTTGCGCTGATGCCGTCCGGTCCCGACGCCTTCCTCGCCTTGATCTTCCTCAGCTCCGTCCTCACCTGGGTCTTGGTCAGGGTCAGGATGGGGGGCTGTGTGTTGGGAGTGGGGGGGGTGTCGGTGGAGTGGGGAGTGGGTAGCAGGACTTGATTTCTTAGAGGCAGCAGTGGTTGTTGTGCAGACAGGGGGGAGGGCGGTTGGTCAAATCTATTGAAAAACAGATTCAGGTTGTTCGCCCACTCCCTGCCCCCCGTGGCCTGGGGGGAGGTATTCTGGAGCCCCGAGATGGTTTTGAGGTTTCTCCAGACCCCGCTGATGTCGCTCTGTTGCAGCTTGTCCTCCATCTTCTTCCTGAAGCTGTCCTTGCCTTCTCTGATCTTTCTCCTCAGCTCCCTCTGTACGGACTTCAGCATCTCCCTGTTCCCCGACCTGAAGATCCTCTTCTTCTCTCTCAGAAGTGTTTTTATCTCAGGGTTGATCCAGGGTTTGTTGTTTGAGTGACGCCGTATGGTCTTGGTGGGAACGGATTTGTCCACACAGAAGCTGAGGTAGCCCGTGAAGGTGTGAATGAGGCCATCGATGTCCTCACCATGTGGATCGCAGAGCTGCTTCCAGGCAGTGGCTTCAAAACAGTCCTTTAGAGTGTCCATTGTCTCCTCAGACCATAACTCCACAGTGTGCATGGCCGGAGGTTGTCTGTGCACTAGGGGTTTGTACACCGGTCGGAGATGAACCAAGTTGTGATCCGATCTCCCAAGTGGGGGGAGTTGTAATGAGGTGTACGCCTCCTTAGTGTTTGCGTAGAACAAATCCAGTGTTTTATTGTCTCTAGTGTGGCATGTGACATACTGGGTGAAAGTGGGCAGAATGGGAGACAGTGAAACGTGGTTGAAATCGCCTGAGATGAGGAGAAGAGCATCTGGGTGTTCTGTCTGCAGCCTGCTGGTTACTGAATGGATGACGTCACGCGCTGTCCCAGCGTTCGCCGTCGGATTTGCATAAACAACAATGCAGATCACGTGTGAGTGTTCTCTCGGGAGATATGTAGGCCTCATGCTAACAGCTAGCAACTCAATGTCTTTGCTGCAGTGTCGTTGTTTAACAGTGATATGTCCCGGTCTACACCAGTTGTTGTTAACATACATTATCACTCCACCGCCCCTAGTTTTGCCACTCTCTGGTGTTCGGTCAGCTCGTATCATGTGAAAACCCTCCAGCTCAATGTTAGCATCTGCTGCTAGTTCAGTTAGCCACGTCTCAGTAAACAAAAGGAGAGAGCACTCCCGGTAAGTGCTATCATAACGGGAGATAGCCGCTAGCTCATCTAACTTTCCCAGTATCGACCGTACATTTCCCATGACAACAGATGGAAGGGAGGGTCTGTACCTTATATTTTTTGTCCTCCGCCTTACTCCAGCCCGGCAGCCGCGGCGTTTTCGCCTCAGTTCTCTCGGTATGTCGAGTTTTTCCAGTGGGACCGGGTGGCGGTTAAATGCTAGCAGCTCTTCCCTGTTGTATCGAATCCTGCTATAAACAGTGGCTCCGTCCACCGGCTCAGGAGACATTTGGGATGATCTGTGTGTCCGTGATATAAGTGGGGTGAAAAAAAAAAAAAAAAGTGATCAAAAGAGAGAGGAAGGGAAAAAACAAAAAACAAAAAAAAAACTCGGAATCGAGCCGCTGTTGCAAAAGGCAGCCGACTGGTGTGGCGCCGAGAGATCTATATATATCGTCTTATATATATATCGTCTTATATATATTGATGACTCATTTAAAAGCAATTCGAGGGGTGGAGAGAGACTATAATTGAAATAACACTTTGTCTCCAGCTAAAAATATTGACTAAAAGCAACAATCAAATGTGGTATGTAAAAAAAACAGGGATTTTATTTTTAGGCCATATTGTCCAGCCCTAATTGGACGATATATCGGTGTGGGCCAACATTTAACCTTGTTTGCTGTCCAAATCCTATGGACAAATAAAGTAAAGTTCACTGATGGTTTTATTTGGTGTGTCCCAGTTGTGTGGATTATTTTTTTTGCCCTGAAATGGACATTGGTAGCTGCAAATACAGAAAACATCTGGGACTGAACCATCTTAAAGTATTTCAGTTTGGTTATTTTTATAATGCATTTTCTTTATCTCTCTGGCATTAAAGGTTGAACTGATAAAAACAAAGGCAAAAGAAACAATTCATCTGCTACTGACCATCTTATTATTGTAAGTACTAGTATCACTATCAACGCAAAATTGCATTCCATTTTTTTAATCTGATAGTATTTTGTTTATGTTTTAGTGCAAATTGGGGGTTATTCTATAATATACTCTCATCCAGGTCCCAGTCTGATAGCTAACTTTTACAGACTGTGAATATGATGACATTTAACTGTTTAACTGTGACCTTTTATATTTTTAGATAAATGTATTTTGATGTTCAAATCCAGTATCAATAGTGGAAAAATACCTTATTTTACAGAAATCTGCCTCATTTGTAAGACTTTGCTGTGTAATTAGCTCCTTCTGGCAAAGCCAGAAGGAGCTGATGCAATGGCACGGTGTCAATCGTGTGTCTGTCAATCCGTCTGTTCATCCGTCCATCCATATTTCACAAGAACTGCTACTCCCCCTAAGGATTTGCCCCGATATAACTCACACACAATGAGGCGGGTCTGCATCCATGTTATGCACAAAGTTATTATCAAAGGTCAGGAGATCTGGGCATTTATGACTTTACAAAAATAGTTACTTCTCCTTGGCCATTGAGCTAGGCTTTAAGCACATCCTAGATTGGTCTCCATTGAGGCTGTGCTCAAAGTCATAGGTCAGAAGATCTGAGCACTATCAGGGTGATTTCGTCAGCCCAGAATGAGCTACTCTGTCACTGACAGTCTGGTTTTTCATTGTAATCCTTTAACACTGACTAACTTGATCATGTCCCGAAACACCACATATCAAAACCAGGAGGAGACCCCTATAGGTAATAAATAATATTTATTTATATAGCACCTTTCATGACATCAATTGCAGCTCTAGGTGCTTTACATCAAGAAAAATTTAAAAAGTAAAAAATAAAGATAAAAATACACATGAAGAATAATAGGAACACACATTATTATGGTGATTTAAAAGGCTGAAAAAGGTGAGCATTCAGTGGAAGTTAAATTAACTAAAAGCAAGATCACAAAATAGGTTCTGAGTTGATTCTTAAAACTATCTACAGTGGTTGCAGTGGAGGTTGTAGTGTGGAGTTGTATTTCAAATCTTTGGTGCATAACTACAAAACGTAGTCTCACCATACTGTGGCACATTTAACAATCCAGCATTTAAAGACCATAGTGAACAATTTGGGACATAATTAGACAAGAAATCAGAGAAACAGGAAGGCACTGAACCATTTTGTACCTTGAAAACAAGTACATTTTAAAATCTATCCTCAACATAACAGTTAGCCAGTGCAAAGAAGCCAGTCCCGGAGTGATATGCTCTCTCATCTGGGTTTGTTTAAAACTTTTGCAGCTGAATAGCCAGAAATTGTACTACAGTAAAACTAGTGTTACCTTATGATATTAATACTTAAGTATGTACAGTGGATATAAAAAGTCCACACACCCCTGTTCAAATGCGAGGTTTTTGTGATGTAAAAAAATGAGACCAAGATAAATCATTTCAAAAGTTTTTCCATGATTAATGTGACCTATAACCTGTACAACCCAATGGAAAAACAAACTGAAATCTTTTAAGAATAAAAAATAAAAAATAAAAAACTTACAGTAACCTGGTTGCATCAATATGCACACCCTTAAACTAATACTTTATTGCAGCAAATTTGGCTTTTATTACAGCACTCAGTCTTTTTTGGGTAGGAGTCTATGAGCGTGGCACATCTTGATATGGCAATATTTGCCCACTCTTCTTTGCAAAAATGCTCCAAATCTGTCAGACTGCAAGGACATCTCCTGTGCACAGCCCTCTTCAGATCACCCCACAGATGTTCGATCGGATTCAGGTCTGGACTCTGGCTGGGCCATTCCAAAACCTTAATCTTCTGGTAAAGCCATTCTTTTGTTGATTTGGATGTGTGCTTTGGGTCATTGTCGTGCTGAAAGATGGAGTTCCTCTTCATCTTCAGCTTTCTAGCAGAAGCCTGAAGGTTTTGTGCCAACACTGACTGGGATTTGGAACTGTTGATAATTCCCTCCACCTTGACTAAGGCTCCATCTCCAGCTGAAGAAAAACAGCCCCAAAGCATGATGCTGCCACCACCATGCATCACTGTAGGTATGGTGTTCTTCTGGTGATGAGCAGTGTCATGTTTGTGCCAAATATACCTTTTGGATTTATGGCCAAAAAGTTCAACCTTGGCTTCATCAGACTATAACACATTTTCCTACATGTGTTTGGGAGATTTCAAATGTAGCCAGGATTGGATGTTTTTCTTCGTAAGACAAGGCTTCTGTCCTTGCCTCCCTAGACGAGAGATTGTTGTCACATGTAATAAACAGCCAGTACTTGCAGCTCTTTGTGTTGCTGGTGGCCTCTTGGCAGCCTCCCTGACCATTTTTTTTCTCATCTTTTCATAAGTTTTGGAGGGACATCCAGTTCTTGGTGATGTCACTGTTGTGCCATATTTTGTCCACTTGATGATGGCTGTCTTTACTGTGTTCCATGGTATATTTAATGCCTTGGAAATTCTTTTGTCCCCTTGTCCTGACTGATACCTTTGAACAATGAGATCTCTCTGATGCTTTGGAAGCTCTCTGCGGACCATGGCTTGTGCTGTAAGAAGTGACTACAAAAATGTCAGGAAAAGCCTACTAGAAAAAGCTTTTTTTGTGACATGATTGTACGAAAACCCAGAAGCACACACAGACTCGATTATAACTCACAATGATCTTTTATTAATATAGTGAATGCGTGTATGAGTGAGTGGGTGTGAATGCAGAGCGGAAGAGAACTGGCAACCCTGCAGGGGGAGACGAGAAGGGGAATTAATAGCAGTTCCACCCCAGAGACTCAAATGAGCTGAATAGTAGATAATCTTACTGGGCACAGGAGTTGTTGAAGCGCTGAAGAATCAAACAGTCTTCTCCAGGTTGCTGGAGCCCTGCTCTGGAGGTGCAGTGTGTGAGGTGAGGGAGAAGGAACAGGTGCAGCCCCAGCTGAGGGAAGAGGGAGTGAGTGCGTATGGTGCACTGGTCTGGTCCGCCGCCCAGAGGAGGGGTAAGTTCGCCGCCAGGAGGGAAGTCCACCTGTGCACAGGGGAGAGAGGAGGAGAGAAGCTGGAGATGAAGGTGAAGATTCCCAAGGGAACAGTCTTACTGTTAGTTGGGGAGGCGAGGCTCCCAGATGACAGGTGTCGAGATGATGTGAAGAAGGGAGGCGTGACTCCCAGTAGATGCAGCAGGTGAGCTGAGGCAAGGAGAACTTCACCCGAGGAGCGTACATGTCTCCGTGCCAGAGAGCAGCAATCCACTCCTGATAAGGGGTGCCTAATTGGGGAGAGCAGGTGTGAAAGCAAGCGCAGCTGGGAATGGTAATTAGTGAACAGAGGCACCCAGTGCGGATCACTACAATTTGGGGTTAATCAGTGGCACTTTAAATGGTGGCAGGTGTGTGCTGACTCCCATTTAACATGAGTTTGAATGTAATTGGTTAATTCTGAACACAGCCACATCCCCAGTTATAACAGGGTGTGCATATTTATGCAAACAGGTTATTGTAAGTTTCTTATTTTTCCCCTTAAAAGATTACAATTTGTTTTGTTTGTTCAGTTGGGTTGTACAGGTTATAGGTCACATTAATGGTGAAAAAAGTTTTGAAATGTATTTATCTTGGTCTCATTTTTTGACATCACAAAAACCTGGCATTTGAACAGGGGTGTGTAGACTTTTTTTATCCACTGTCTTAAGTCACCAGACAAGCTACTTGAGTTACTTGAGTAGCTCAGAAAAGTCAGATTTATTCTTTCTAATAAAGAAGAATCTATAAAATTTTATTGGAGGCACAAAAAACCATCACATTTACCTGCTAATATAATCCAAATTTTATTATCTAGACACAATAAACAGTATTAAAGTTTTGCTGAGTCAAAATACAAGAAAGACTTTTTCAAGTGTGAGTTCAAAGAAATTATTTTTAAAATTTACTAAAATGACTAAATATGCTACAATATTTGGAAGGCACAAGTTATATACTGTAAGTATTGGACAAGTATAAATATGCTAATTTCTAATCAATTTTTTCATGAATTGCCACATTGAACATAAGTGCTTAATTCTGCTGGTTAAAGTTAAATTTCAGTTCATTTTTAATAATCAGAGAAAACAGGAAAAAGGACCTGAACATTTTATTACTGACTAATAACTATAATCATTGAGACAAGAGCAAGGCTTCCTTTGGTGGCAGAGTGAATAGGGCAGACAGACCTTGGACTGAACTGTTTGATGTTCTGCCTCAGCAGTGTCTGCTACTGCCTTGTTTTCTGGTATTACTATCAACTTTGCTATGACTAATATGACCAAGGATCCACCCCAGCTTTGCCATGCGTCATTTCTATATTCAACCATAATGCTCCCCAGGGCTGTGATCCTATCTTTGAGTCTTAAGATCAGAGGTTTGAACATGTCATGACGGGGACACCTGGATGATGTTGCTGCTCTTCTTTGAATACAGAAATGAGGATGGGTGAAGGAGGGCAAAGTATAAGAAAAATGTGCAGGCGTTGAAGAGACTGCACACCTGAATTCAAAGCTTGTATCTGCAGTTCAGTTTCTAAAGAGAGAGGCAGGAAAAAGTATTTCCATAGTCTCCACATCAGCTCCAAAAAGGAAAAAAATGCTGCTGGTTGCTGATTGATGTTGTTCAACAAGGTGTGCCTCAGATTGTTTTTAAAAACGGATTTCAGAAATTCATATCAAAGCTTCTTGTACTATTGTGAACTACTAAACATCAGTTCACTTTGTCAAGGAATAGAAATTTCTGTGTAATATACAGTGCTGTGAAAAGTATTTGTCCCCTTCCTGATTTCTTATATTTTTGCATATTTGTCACACTTAAATGTTTCAGATCATCAAATTTTAATATTAGACCAAGATAACCTGAGTAAATACAAAATACAGTTTTTATCCCCTGCTGGACGAAGCTCAAAGGGGTTAAAGAGCCCTTTGGGCAAAGGCCAAGGGGGGATTATATTATGGGTCAGTCAGTCCGTCCATCTGTCCGTCCCACTTTTGTGGAATCGAGTCCTCCTACAGTTTAGTTCCGATTGTTTTGAAACTTGGTACCATGGTTTCATATACGCTGATGATATGTATATTGCATTTTCACTCTCATCGGATGACCTTGAGATCAAAGGCCAGAGGTCAGATTTTCACTAAATCTTCTAAATACAATAGATGTTGAGAAGATAGAAGACGATAATAGATAGACACAAAGAAATGATGTAGGCTTTTCAAATCGATACAGTAGTTGTATCTAAGATGCATCTTGGACGATTTACACCCTGATCTAACTATAGGTTTGGGGGCAAGGGGTCAAAGGTCAAAGTTCAAAGTTAACATTGCAGTTGCACTATGGTAAATGTTACATTTACTCTTACTATACAAACGAGTAAAGTTAGGGCCACCAAACCTGGTATACAGGTTTACCTTCGGATCCTGACCTCTGAGAATGTATTTGGGGTCAAAAGGTCAAAGGTTAACATTAACTTTCCCTATGCCTTATTACTGTACAAAGGATAATGCTAGGGCCACCAAACCTGGTCCACAGGTTCACCCTGTGACCCTGAAGTGTGACTACAGTTTTGGGATCGCAAGGTCAAAGGTCAAAATCATATTGGCTTATAAACTATATCTCAACAACAAAGAAAGCTAGGCCCACCAAACTTGCTACACAGGTTCACCTTGGGATCCTGACCTCAGACTATGGGTTTGGAGTCAAGGAGTCAAAGGTCAAAGTTAACATTCCCTATGCCTTATTACTGTATAATGAATAAAGTAAGGGTCACCAAACTTGGTACACAGGTTCACCCTGTGACCCTGAAGTGTGACTATGGTTTTGACATCACAAGGTCAAAGGCCAAAATCATAATGGCTTACAAACTATATTCAAGATTCAAAGATTTTTATTTGTCAATACTTCTATATATACAGGACATACAGGAGAATTGAAATGCTGTTTCTCTCTCTCTTAGTAGTGTGCACAATATATAAGAAAAGAAGGAGTAAAGATGAAAATCAACAACAGCAGTCTATGTACAGTAATGCTACCCGTAGTGCAAATAAAGATACAGTGGGGCAAAAAAGTATTTAGTCAGCCACCAATTGTGCAAGTTCTCCCACTTAAAAGATGAGAGAGATCTCCAATTTTCATCATAGGTCTACTTCAACTATGAGAGACAAAATGAGAAAAAAAAAATTCAGAAAATCACATTGTCTGATTTTTAAAGAATTTATTTGCAAATTATGGTGGAAAATAAGGATTTGGTCACCTACAAACAAGCAATTTATCCTTTTTTTTTTTTTTCTTTTTTTTTTCCCTGTCTTTTTTTTTCCTTGTCTTCTGATGAAGGCTGCAGTGCAGTTGAAACATGTAAAGAAGGTAAAGACATCTTTCTATTTTACTTTTGTCTTTCAAAGGAAAAAAAAAAAAGGATAAATAATTAAAAGAAGACAAAATGAACCTGTTTGACGTATTACAAACAAGCAAGATTTCTGGCTCTCACAGACCTGGAACTTCTTCTTAAAGAGGCTCCTCTGTCCTCCACTCGTTACCTGTATTAATGGCACCTGTTTGAACTCATTATCAGTATAAAAGGCACCTGTCCACAACCTCAAACAGTCAGACTTCAAACTCCACTATGGCCAAGACCAAAGAGCTGTCAAAGGACACCAGAAACAAAATTGTAGACCTGCACCAGGCTGGGAAGACTGAATCTGCAATAGGTAAGCAGCTTGGTGTGAAAAAATCAACTGTGGGAGCAATTATTAGAAAATGGAAGACATACAAGACCACTGATAATCTCCCTCGATCTGGGGCTCCACGCAAGATCTCACCCCGTGGGGTCAAAATGATCACAAGAACGGTGAGCAAAAATCCCAGAACCACACGGGGGGACCTAGTGAATGACCTGCAGAGAGCTGGGACTAAAGTAACAAAGGCTACCATCAGTAACACACTACGCTGCCAGGGACTCAAATCCTGCAGTGCCAGACGTGTCCCCCTGCTTAAGCCAGTACAGGTCCAGGCCTGTCTGAAGTTTGCTAGAGAGCATTTGGATGATCCAGAAGAGGATTGGGAGAATGTCATATGGTCAGATGAAACCAAAATAGAACTTTTTGGTAAAAACTCAACTTGTCGTGTTTGGAGGAGAAAGAACACCATACCTACTGTGAAGCTTGGGAGTGGAAACATCGTGCTTTGGGGCTGTTTTTCTGCAAAGGGACCAGGACAACTGATCCGTGTAAAGGAAAGAATGAATGGGGCCATGTATCGTGAGATTTTGAGTGAAAACCTCCTTCCATCAGCAAGGGCATTGAAGATGAAACGTGGCTGGGTCTTTCAGCATGACAATGATCCCAAACACACTGCCCGGGCAACGAAGGAGTGGCTTCGTAAGAAGCATTTCAAGGTCCTGGAGTGGCCTAGCCAGTCTCCAGATCTCAACCCATAGAAAATCTTTGGAGGGAGTTGAAAGTCCGTGTTGCCCATCGACAGCCCCAAAAGATCACTGCTCTAGAGGAGATCTGCATGGAGGAATGGGCCAAAATACCAGCAACAGTGTGTGAAAACCTTGTGAAGACTTACAGAAAAAGTTTGACCTCTGCCATTGCCAGCAAAAGGTATATAACAAAGTATTGAGATGAACTTTTGTTATTGACCAAATACTTATTTTTCACTATAATTTGCAAATAAATTCTTTAAAAATCAGACAATGTGATTTTCTGGATTTTTTTTTCTCATTTTGTCTCTCATAGTTGAGGTATACCTATGATGAAAACTGGAGACCTTGCTCATCTTTTAAGTGGGAGAACGTGCACAATTGGTGGCTGACTAAATACTTTTTTACCCCACTGTATATAGCAATCCTATATACAGAAAAAGTGGAGCTGCAATACCCGTAATTGAAAGTTCAGTGCAGTAGTGTAGGTGTAGACAGTGACACACTGGACTGCATATGATCAATATTTCAATAACAGACAGCAGCAGGTATGGCATTTGTGCAAATGGCTGCAGTAAGGTGCAGAGACATACAGCAGCAGAGTTACTACTGTTGCTGTGCCAAGTCTTTCTGTGCAAACAGATGAAGTAGTTATTGTGTGGGTGAGTGTGTTACGGTCCAGGGGTGGTGGAGAAGTGGGCAGAGTTCAGGGTCCTGATGACCTGGTGAACAAAACTGTTTAGCAGTCTTGTGGAGTGGAGGTTCCAGTAACTTTTCCCCGATGGCAGACGGCTGAAGGAGTGTGAGGTGTTGCCTGCAATGTTGATGGCTCTGCGGGTGAGGCGGGTGTGGTAGATGTCCGAGAGGGGGAGCAAAGGCGCACCGATGATCTTGCTGGCTGCTTTCACTGTGCGTTGTAGTGTCTTCCGGTAGGAGGCGGTGCAGCTTCCATACCACAGCATGATGCAGCTGGTGAGGATGCTCTCAATGGTGCCCTGGTAGAATGAGCACATGATGGGGGGGGGGGGGGACTCGTGCTCTCCTCAGTTTGTGGAGGAAATAGAGGCAAGTTTGAGCCTCCTTGGCCAGTGATGTGGTGTTGTTGGACCAGGTTCTCAGATGTGCACCCTCAGGAACTTGGTGCTGCTACCCCTCTCCACAGCTGCTCCGTTGATGATCAGAGGGGGATGCTGTGTGTGTCCTCTCCTGAAGTTGACCACAATCTCCTTGGTTTTTCCCACATTCAGGAAGAGATTATTGTCTTTACACCACAGGATCAGCTGGCTCACCTCATTTCTGTAGTTGGCCTCCTTGTTGTTGGTAATGAAGTCCACTGATAGAAAAATTCCATATTATCCATTATTATTATTATTATTATTATTATTATTATTAATAATAATAATAATAATAATAATAATAATATATTAGTATCATGCCTTTTCTATTTCATGTCTGATGTTTATATGTGCATTCCATGTAGAATAAGTTCATATATTCCTTTGTATTATTCTTTCATGTCTGTGAGCAATTATTGTTTAACTGTGGCCTTCAGAGGATGTGTGTGAGACTGAGGGTCAGACGTCTACTCTGATAATGTCTTGTATGCCCTGCTCTTCTGTGTCTGAGGAATGTGCTGGAACTTCAAGTTCATGTAGATTAGGTTTATAGACACTCTGTCTGTCTCTGAAATGTCCCTGGATGGTTCTGCAGATTGCTCTCCCCTTTCTTTCCTCCTCCTCCTCCTCCTCCTCTTCCTCCTTGTTTACCCATAGTTATAAATACTGAGCTTAGAGAATGTTTGTTCAGAGACTTCGGTGACAGTGTGCTGTAGGCCACGCTCTGTAGTCTCTCCCTCAAATGGCCATTGAGGTGAATAAATATGCATAAATCCAACTTTCCGCCTAATTATTTGACTTTGAATAATTTAAGCTCAAAATTATTCTAACATTTTGGCGCTCCGAACAGCGGATCCACATATCTCCGTCTTTCCGACACCTCTGCTTGATTTCAGCAAGTGCACAGCTGATAAAAGACCTTCCCAGGCTGAGTAAAAAAGGCTCAGTGTTACTGCGTTGAAGGCATTTCAGACCGGGGCACTGGAACTGACTGGGTGACGGATCTGAGAATCCTACAGGTGGCTTGGATGTAAGTACATTTGTTGTTGTTGTTTATGGATAAAAGATAGTGAGATTGCCCGGACCAATTGTACAATGCGAAAGCTGAAAGGGTGAAACTAGTGGCCAGATTGTTGGGTTATTTTTACCCACGGTGAGTGATATCGTAATAATCCCTTGGGAGGAACAAGGTTTTTCCTCTGCAAACGGTGACCGTTATCGCAAGATCGGAGTGATTCTTAGAAATCCGCCGCTCTTTAGGCCCCGTTAAAGGGGACCTGTGGTGGTCGTGAAGACGCATTGAACTTGAAAACGTTAGGCAAAGTATTCGTTATTTGGGTAAATAATTGTTGCCAGCCATCTACCACCAGAGATATATGCAAATAGGACCGCGGGCATGGCCAGCCAATGAAAACTATGGGCGCCGCCATGACATATGCAGATGTGACGTCACTACGTTGCCATTGAAAAGTCACTACTCAGCGTTTCCCCGCGACTACGGCGCTGTTGTCCGTGTTTTTGTTCTATTATGGCTGAATTTTCTGTCTCTGAGGAAGAATTCGGGCGACATGGCTACAGGTTTGAGCCAGAAAGGTCTTCTGAGGGTGAAAATGACACTGATTCGTCGGAGTATTTAGATTCCTCGGAGGAAAATGCTGCGATAAACTGGCGGGCTGGCCGAGCGACTATGGACAATGCAGACTGGTGCAAATGTGGCCATTGTGTTTGGCAAAAAACTGATGTTGAATGTTTCTGTTGCAAGGAATACGAACTGACAGTGAATTTAGTGGAAGAAAACTCTGTGGAATGCGTGACACTGATCGACCATTTGCCAAGCTATGTCATTCACAGGCCCTCACTAGAGATGATGTTCATCCACAGCATGATACGACGATTTGTGAGGGGCCCCGCCCCCGATCATCTGTCAATTCAGTAAGCCTACCATTCATGTATCTAATATACAATGAAACCTGTATTTAGGACCCACGCTATAGTAACCACAGTGTGTGTCTTGGTGCTGGGTTACGGTGATACTTTCTGAGTGGCCTTCACGCCAGGGGTTGGGGGCAAAGCTGGGTATTTTGTGGCAAATTCAATATTATCATATAGATCTAGATGTATATTATAAAAAGACTTCTTTAATATACATGTACTTTATAATAGCAGGTTTCACTATGGATAGCAGTGGCACAGTCATGAAGTTTACCATGCACAAGGGGACTATGTGATTAAATGGCCTTAAATGAGAAATATTTATCCATTGAATATTCATTGAATCAGATGATATATGATATATTCAATAGATATATTCCTATTTTTGCAGGCAATACAGGCTAATGGCGTATCGAGCATTCACGTTGTACTTGCACCGTGGACAGACACTTGGGCGACATGTCAGAAAGCCATTACCTTCATGTTGTGTGGCGAACATCCACCAGCAGTTTCCTGATCCTGGTGGAAGATACGTTGGCTTCAAAGAATACAGACGCTCTCCCGAGGCTCAACACTGAAGATGCGCGTTCAACTAACTTGGTGGACGAACATATGTTAACAATTACTGTATTGTCAATTTGTCACTTGGTCCACTATCAATAGAACATGGATACAGTACAATGATAATTTGGGTCAATATATACAGGGTGTCACGACCTGAACGCTATCCTTCTCCGCGTTCAGGTTGTCCAGTGTCGCTCCTGCTCCGTGGTAGTCCATGCTGGGTCTTACAAGGCCCGTACTTTGACAGCGCCCAGCTGATCCCCAGCTGTCTAGTTCAGCTGCTCTGGGACAGCTGTCTCCCATTGTTAATTATCTTCCCCACTTAAGCGAGCAGCCGAGAGTTACTCGTCGCTGCGACCTCACTACGGAAGGACGTGCCCCGTGTTTCCACGACTGGAGTTCCCATGTCCAACTTCAGTTCGCCGTTACCTCGGCGCTACACCCTAAGTAAGTGCTGCGGCTCGGCGTGTGTTTCCCCTCGCCGCCTCTCTAGCCTTTCTTTCTGGGTTGTACATTGTCCTTAGTTCTGTGCGTATTTTAGCCCCACGTGGCTCTTTTCCTTTCTATTTGTTATCTAGTGTTGTGCGTGTCATAGCCCCAGGAGGCTCTTTACTTTGTATTTGTACTTTGTGCGTTAATATTAATAAATTATGCAAACTCACTGGTCGCCCTCGCATCTCCTTTCTGGCTCGTGAGAGCCAGGCATGACACAGGGAGACAGTGCATAAGGTGTTTTCATTATACTTCTACAGTACTGTTCATTTTATAATCATTCATTATTCTCCTCTAATAATATATTACGATTTCATATTCAAACTGATTCGTCATCATCGGTTCATATGAAACCTGGAGTGCATGAAGTGATTTTATTCATGGCATTGTTCATACTCATTTTATTGTTCATATAGTAAAATTCATAGTGATTCACCAACATGGTCATATCATGATGTAGTATTGTTCATATTCATCATATTGTTCATTTAGTAGTGTTTACACATTGTGATATGCCATCATCACTTTATACAACAGTAACTAAAATTGGTCATTTGATTGCTACACATGGACAGAATAAATGTGCATAATGATCTGAATTTTACATTGAAATGTATGTGCTGCATAATGAATTTCCCAGTAAAAATAGCTACCATGTAATAATAAAAATTCTTATATCAATATGATCGAAGTTGCATTTTGATATACAGTATACAATGTATATGCACTACCGCCTATGACAGGCTACGTGTAAGGGACTTGATATACTTTTTCATGCGGACAATATATCATAATATATAGTAGGCCAAAAGGCCAAAAATGTCTATTTTTGACACCTCATGAACATGAATAGTTCCCCTATCTGATCAATATTAAAATTGAGAAAATGTAATATGCATTTTTCTTGAATCAAAACATATTTCTCTTTGGCCCAACATGTTTGGACAACAAAATATGATAAAGTTTTAAAATGAATAATCTATTGTACAATAATGAATTGCTGGAAATTGTTTGCCATAATCAAAAAAGCTTTATTACCTCCGCCAGGCCGAAAAGGCCAGGAGGAGGTTATGTTTTTGCCGGGGTTTGTCTGTGTGTTTGTCTGTTTGTCTGTCTGTCTGTCTGTCTGTCTGTTTGTCTGTTGGTTAGCAAGATAACTCAAAAAGTCTTGGACGGATTTCCGTGAAACTTTCAGGCGTTGTTGGAAATGGTACAAGGAAGAACTGATTAAATTTTGGGGGTGATCCGGTTCACCGTCTGGATACAGGAATTTTTTAAAGCATTTTTTCAACACTGTGACATACAGCCATTTTCAACATGTGCGCAGGCGCAATGGAGGGCGCTGGTCATCGTGTCTGCAACAAACTCCGCGTTCTTCAACGTTTTAGGCACAAAAGCACGCGGAAAACACTGCTGGCCTGGGCCCGCCAGCGTGCCTGTGTTTGCGCGCAACTGCAAAACCTCACACGGGCAGCTGTCCGCCGACGGATTCTTTGGCAGAAATTCCCCGGCCAGCCATAGGAGCTGCGCATTTGGCAGAAATTCACCGGCCAGCCATAGGCGCTGCGCAAAAACAAGCTCTCTGCCGGCGAAGCTTCTAAATTCTCGTTTGCCGCGGAGCGCAACCCCAAAACAAAATAATATAATATAAAACCCACGGCAACCTGTCTACCCAATTTGCATCCGTCAGTGGAGGACATGGACACAACAGCAACACTTCAGTTTATTACCTCCGCCAAGGAGGCAATGCTTTTACTACTGAACCACTAATCCTATCACTATCAGATTGATTGTCATTGATTAATTGTGTGTTTATTGCACTGTCCCTGTCAAATAAACAAATAATCATTGTGAATCCAATTGCTAGTCATATGTTTACATGCTCAAGGAATCTGAAAACGTACACACAAACACTGTATGGGGGGAATTGTGGCGCTTGGCGGAGGTCTGCGCTCTCCGAGTGCTTTTCTAGTTTAGTTTACATTTGCTCTAATGAACTTTATGCAAAACTCCCATGATTATTGTGTACATTATATATATATATACAATTGACAAATGGTCACAATTGTCTAATGTCATTGAATGTTATTCATGAATTATGAATGTTTTCAAAGAAAATAAATCTGTCATATGGCAGACAGTCTACTTGAATCTGGCAACATGTTTTTTGATCAGTTCACATTTTTTAGGTGCTGGCACCTTAGCAATATTTTTCGCCTTGGGCCGCTCCACCTGTGGCAACTTTGTCCCTTTGGCCCTGGCACGCAACACTGCTTCTACCATTTCCTGTATATGTGTGTTTGCTGCCGACTCATAGACAGGCCTGATCCTCCATGCACCAGAATGCTTTTTCCATTCAGGTTTGAACCTTGCTTCACCAGCTGGCGTTGAACCTTGGCGTGGCTTCTTCACAATGGCTTGCTTCCGCCCCACATTACTGTTGTGTTGCAGCACTGCAAGCTGGGTTCTTGCAAGCATGAAAGGATAGTCAAACTCTTGTCTCTTGGGGCAGAAGACCAAGAGAGATGAATAGTAGGACTCCAGACTGCCTGTGTGACAAAACAAATGTAGCTGCCTGATATCCCACAAAAACTTGGGTTCAAACACAATCTCCTTCAATGCCTGAAGTGTGGCTCCCTTTAGCCACTTTTTCTTCTTCTGTTCATGAGCTGAATATGGCTTATGTAGGCACATGTTGACATGAGAAAACCCACTCCATTCATGCTTGCCAGCTACATGAAAGCAGATGCTGGTGAACAGCTCAACCAATTTGTCTGGGTTCTTGTCACAGTTTCTGCTGCTGAACCACACATGATACACGAGACTTTTTACCCAAGGTGCCAGGTCTGCATGCCGCTTCTTTTTGCTCAAATCCAGCACCTTCTTGCGGAAGTTGTTGGCTATATGATACACATCAAATTGATGAGCAGTTCCCTTCTCTGCATATTTCTTTTTCACAATAGATCTAATGCCAGTGTGCCTGTCTGTGGTAACGGTACTGACATTTATTTTATTTTCAAGGAGGCGATCAAGTGTTGCACAAAAGCTGAACTTTTCCATGGCCTGGGAGGAAGTTGTTTGTGTCACTTGCACAAGTTCAAAATCCACAATGCGATTATCTGCTTGATTCATAAATGAATAAGTGCAATATTTGGCAGAAAATCCTGGGCTGTCACAGCGACCATCACCCCCTAGCGTCAAATCTTCTTTCTTTTCTTTCAGTTCATTATGGATTATGGCACGCTGGTGCAACCATGCCTGGTTAACCACTGGTAGAAGCCACTGTTGCTGGACATCATAAAATGTTCTTTCCAAAATAACCTCTGTTCTGCCCTCAGTAGAGTGAGTTTTATAGAGTTAAAAAATAGTTCATAAGTTTATAATAGATATCATAATTCATTTGTAGTAATTCCCGTTAAAAATGGTTATTGTGTTAAAAGTGATTTCTGTATAGTTAGTAGTAATTTGTCCATATTTTATGTTGAAAGCGCAGCCAGTTGCCGCTATGATTTATGGGTAGAAGAAACGAACGTTTGTCAGAGAGAGAAAGGAAAAAAGGCAGACGAGCATAACCTGCCCGCGAATGACTGAGACGTTCCTCCTGTGTGTTAAACCCTTTTTTACACCTTTGAAAGCAATGGCTGTAAGTCAATGAACGTTATGTTGGTTTTATAAGTTTTGTTATATATGAACTTTGTATCATTTTTTAGAGTGTGTTATTCCAGGAATTAGTCTTATCCCAGGGCCCCGCTAGCTTGTTTAATGTATTGTGTTTATTTGTTGCCAGGAATTAGTCCTATCCCAGGGGCCCGCTAGCTTATTGAAACGTATTTATTTTTTCTGTTTTTATTTTTTTCTAGTTTCACTCGGGCTTTTCATTGAGCTTCGAGCCACAGTTATAAACAACTGTAAGCTGTCTGGAAGACCTGAATAAAGGAGCAGGACGCTCGGTTTCCTGGCTCGTGAAAAACGAGTTTGGCTTGCTGTTAATCTGCGTTCACATACACCATGTATATAACACGTAGTGATAACAGTACAGTGAAAAGCCACGTCAGCAGTTGGTGAAGTTAAGACTCACGACACAGTGATGGATGACACTCAAGAGAAGAGGGCAGAAGAAAAGGCGAACTCTGAAGCCAAATCATTATACAACGCTAGCTCCAGCTCCAAACGTTCTAGCTCCAAGTTATCCTCAAAGTCCAACGTAATGGAAGCAGCCATCATAGCGCGAGCCTCTGCTGAAGCTGCGAATGCTAGAGCCTTGTACAGCAAGAAACAATTAGAAATTAAAAAGCAACAAGCGAAGCTAGAACAAGAACAAGCAAAGCTAGAACAAGCAAAGCTAGAACAAGAACAAACAGAGCAACAAGCAAGGCTAGAACAAGCAAAGCAACAAGCAAAGCTAGAACAAGCTAAGCAACAAGCAAAGCTAGAACAAGCGAAGCTAGAACTGGATCTAAAGATGCTGGAGATAGAGAAGGAAACAGCGGCCGCCACAGCAAAAGCAGAAGTTCTAGAAGCTGCTGCAGCTGCCGAGCTAGACAAAGGAGAGAGTGTAAGGAGCGCAATTTCATCACAAGCTGTCAGACAGAGAACTATGGAGTATGTGCACCACCAAATCCAGCTAAAGTCACAGGCGCGACCAGCTGAAGAAGAAACACCTCAAGTCGAACCTGCACAAAGGGCGCAATTATTCACTCCGAGGAGACCCGAACAAACTCTCTCTCCACCAGCATTCAAGAAAATGTACGAGAAAAATGAATCCATCGACATACCGAGAGACTATGTCAGGCCAAACAGCTACCATGCTTCCCACAATGGTGACCCACCTATGGCAGACTTTGCTAGGTTCCTTGCGCGCAGAGAGCTAATCACAACCAGACTCTTTAAGTTTGACGACATCCCCGAAAACTTTAGAGCATGGCAGTCGTCATTCATAAATGCAATTGAAGACGTTGGTCTCACATATACCCAGGAGCTAGATCTCCTAGTCAAGTGGCTTGGTAAAGAGTCCTCAGAGCACGTTAAAAGAATCAGAGCTGTCTATTTTTTTTTTTTTTTTTTTTGTTACTTATTTGTACCCGTAGGTAGACTTGGTTTGCAGTCTGGTGACAAGCCACCGGCTGCTGGTCGCTGCGTGCGCGAGCGCCCTAAACCTACATGTTTTTGGTGTGCGGGAGGAAACCGGAGAAATCCCGGAGTAAACTCGCGCAACACGGGGAGAACATGCAAACTCCACACAGCTCACTGTTGGTCGGGGGCTGGGATCGAACCCACGATCTCATGATCCCCGCGATCCCCCGGCCGAGGGTAAAACTGTGCTGCCACAGTGCTAAACCACTGCGCCACCGTGCAGCCCTATGCCACTAACCCCAAAGCTGCTCTCCAATTGTCATGGGACAGGTTAAAAGAATGTTACGCTATGCCAGAAGTAGTAGAAAACGCCTTGTTTAAAAAACTAGATAACTTCCCTCGCCTTACAAACAGAGACAATGTAAAACTCAGGGAGCTTGGAGATTTACTCTTAGAGCTGCGGGTCGCTAAAGATGAAGCTTATCTCCCAGGCCTCGCTTACCTCGATACACCCTGTGGGGTTAAGCCCATAGTTGAAAAGTTGCCTCCAAGTTTACAAGATAAATGGCTGCACGCGGGCTCAAAATACAAACAAAAATATGATGTAACCTTCCCTCCCTTCTCATATTTTGTAAAGTTTGTCCAAGACGAGGCTAAAGCAAGAAATGACCCAAGTTTTGCTCGCGAGAGTCGCGAGCTCTCGTGCGACTTCGCAGGAGAGGCTCGCGAACGGCGCTGCCTGGCATATTTCTGTCCAATACCAACTCTCTCACTAACAAGGTGGATGAACTGAGACTGCTGATGCGTTTTAAGGACCTCGCCTCCTCAGCTGTCCTCTGCTTTACTGAGACCTGGCTCCGGGAAAATATACCGGACAGCGCGCTGCGCCTCGACGGCTTCCAGCTCTTCCGTGCTGATCGTGACACAGAGCTTTCCGGCAAGACCACAGGAGGCGGAGTCTGCTTCTACATCAACTGCATCTGGTGCTCTGATGTAATGGTAATTTCCAAACACTGTTCTCCTGCCTTGGAATTTCTTGTTATCAATTGCAAGCCCTTCTATTCCCCGCGGGAGTTTGCTTCTTTTATACTGATCGCTGTGTACGCCCCTCCCGACGCGGACACGCGCGAAGCTCAGCGCGTGCTCGCGGATCACATTCAACACACAGAGCGGAGTTTTCCAGACTCGCTGATTATTGTGGCTGGCGACTTTAATCAGTGCAATCTGAGCCACGATCTCCCCCGCTACAAACAGTTTATTAAATGCCCCACCAGAGGATTAAACACACTGGATCACTGTTACACCACAGTGAAAGACGCATATCGCGCTGTCCCTCGAGCTGCGCTGGGATTATCTGATCACGTGATGGTTCACCTCATTCCCACATACAGACAGAGATTGAAGCTCACTAAACCTGTTGTGAGCACTACGAAGATACGGACCAGTGAATCTGAGGAGAAGCTGGAAACGTGCATGGAAATATCTGACTGGGGCATGCTTAAAGGAGCCACGCATGATCTGGATGAGTACACGGACACTGTGAACTCATATATCCACTTTTGTGAAGAGAACATTCTTCCATCACGCACCAGGGTGAGTTACTCTAATGACAAACCCTGGTTCACAGCTAAGCTCAGACAGATCAGGAAGGAGAAGGAAGCAGCGCTGAAAAGTGGAGACAGGGACTGCTACAGGGAGGTTAAATACCGGTTTAACAGAGAGCTGAAGAGGGCTAAATCTGTGTACTCAGAGAGACTCCAGCAGCAGTTCACTGCTAATGATTCGGCTTCCGTGTGGAGAGGACTGAGGCAGATCACCAACTATCGGCCTCAGGCTCCTAAAGGTCAGGATGACAAAGCCCTTTGTCAGAGACTGTCCCAACACTATGCCCGTTTTGACACCTCGTCATCTGTGTCCAACTCCCCCCCTCCCTCCAGCTCCACAGCCTCCACATTCCCTACTTCATTTAAGGCACCCCCCCCCCTCCTCCCCCCCTCCCCTTATCATCAGTGAGCAGGATGTGCTCAAACAGTTCTCCAGACTGAACCCGCGCAAGGCCCCCGGCCCAGACGGCGTGTCTCCCTCCACCCTGAGACTCTGTGCGAAACAGCTGGCTCCTGTATTCACAGACATTTTTAACACCTCCCTTAAGTTATGCCACGTGCCATCCTGCCTCAAATCCTCCACCATCATCCCTGTCCCCAAGAAGCCACGGATCACTGGACTTAATGACTACAGATCTGTAGCGCTCACCTCTGTAGTCATGAAGTCCTTTGAGCGCCTGGTCCTGTCCCACCTCAAGTCCATCACCACCCCTCTCCTGGACCCGCTGCAGTTTGCCTACCGAGCCAACAGGTCTGTAGACGATGCAGTCAACCTGGCCCTCCACTCCATCCTGCAGCACCTGGACTCCCCGGGAACCTACGCCAGGATCCTGTTTGTGGACTTCAGCTCCGCATTCAACACCATCCGCCCCGCTCTGCTCCGGGACAAGCTGTCCCTGCTCAACGTGCCTGACTCCCTCTGCAGGTGGATCATCGACTTCCTGACGGACCGGAGGCAGCATGTGCGGCTGGGAAAGACTGTCTCAGACTATACTAGCATCAGCACCGGATCACCCCAGGGCTGTGTACTTTCCCCCCTACTCTTCTCCCTTTACACCAACTCCTGCACCTCCAGCCACCAGTCTGTCAAGTTCATCAAGTTTGCGGACGACACCACCCTCATCGGGCTCATCTCCAACGGCGACGAGTCCGCCTACAGGAGAGAGGTGGCCCAGCTGGCGTCCTGGTGCAGCAATAACAACCTGCAGCTGAACGCTCTGAAGACAGTGGAGATGATTGTAGACTTCAGGAAAGTCACTACTCCTCTGCCCCCCCTCACCCTCTCAGGCTCTCCCATCACCACTGCTGATTCCTTCCGCTTCCTAGGCACTACCATCACCAGGGACCTCAAATGGGAGCTGACCATCAGCTCACTCATCAAAAAAGCCCAGCAGAGGATGTTCTTCCTGCGGCAGCTGAGGAAGCTCAAGCTACCCACCAAGATGTTAGTGCAGTTCTACACAGCCATCATCGAGCCCATCCTCACCACCTCCATAACCGTGTGGTACGCAGGAGCCACTGCCAGGGACAGACTAAGGCTGCAGCGCGTCGTGCGCACTGCTGAGAAGGTGATCGGCTGCAAGCTCCCATCTCTCCAGGATCTGTACATCTCCAGGACCCGGAGGCGTGCTGGCCGGATCATAGCCGATCCCTCACACCCTGGTCACGTACTGTTTGCCCCCCTCCCCTCTGGTAGAAGACTTCGGTCCATCCAGACTAAAACCTCCCGTCACATGAACAGCTTCTTCCCCTCTGCCATTAGACTGCTGAACACTAAGTGACTCTCGTGCACCATGTACAGCAGCTCAACCAGACTCATGTCAATCATCACTGTTTTCTTCCTGCATTACCGACTGCACTATATAGTTCTCCACAGTATCTGCTGCTGGCTAATATATATTTTAACTGTTGACCAGTATCACTTAATCTTATCCTACACTTTATTACATGTATAGTTTATTTCTCTTATCTTATCATGTTTAATGTTGCAGCATTGTACCGAGACAAATTCCTAGTTTGTGTACTACATGAACAATGGCAATAAACCTGATTCTGATTCTGATTCTGATTCTGATTCTGAAGTTTTGCGGCATGCAGCAGCCAACCCTTCAGCAAAGGTGAGAGACCACCATTCAAACAAACTAGCTACAGAACGCCTCTAACTGTAAACAAAACAGAGGTCGACACAACTGCTCCCGCTAGTACTAAAGAGGATGATTTAACATGCTACTGTCCAGTCCATAAGAAAATGCATCCTCTAGCCAAATGTAGAGCTTTTCAGAATAAACCGCTACAAGAAAGGCGAAGCATACTCAAAGAATACAAACGATGTTTTCGCTGTTGCTCTCCCATGCACGCAATAAAGGACTGTGACATGAAACTCAAGTGCGAGGAGTGCCAAAGTGAAAGACATTGCTCTGCCATGCATCCCGATTCAAGTCAGCAACCCCAGCCAGGAAACACACCTGAACCAGAGCCTCAGCCCCGAGACAACACGCCACCTGAGGTAACGTCACGGTGCACTGAGATCTGCGGCGAAGGTAATCCTCCACGTTCTTGCTCAAAGGTATGTCTAGTTCGAGTTTTCCCTAAAGGCCAACCAGAACGCTCCGTTAAGATGTATGCAATCCTTGACGATCAGAGTAATAAATCGCTGGCCCATTCTGAATTCTTCGAGCTGTTTGGGATCAAGGGTAGTCCTCTGACATACCACATGAGAACATGTGCTGGTTTAACTGAAATGCTTGGCAGGGAAGCAGTGAGGTTCCAGATCAAGCCAGTAGGTGGAGGCCCACACTTAGACCTCCCTCCTCTCCTTGAATGCGACGAGATAATGTTCAGTAGGGATGAAATACATACGCCCGAAGTCACTCTTGCTCACGCCCACTTAAAGCACCTCACTCCTCTCATTCCCAAGTACGACCCAGATGCTCAGATGGCAATTTTACTGGGCAGAGACATCCTACGAGTCCACAAAGCAAGGCAACAAGTCAACGGACCCTACAATGCTCCCTTTGCTCAACGCCTGGACCTAGGCTGGGTAATTGTGGGAGAGGTGTGCCTTAACGCTCATAAGCCAACCGTCAATGTTTATAAAACGTACATGCTCTCCAACGGACGCCCATCTTTCTTCACTCCTTGTCCTAACGGCATCAACATCAAAGAGAAACCATGCTACGGCGGGGAGCACAAGGACGGCCTCTCCAAACGCAGCTCAAAACCCAATGCAGTTGAAGAAAAGCTTGGGGACAAAGTTTTTGAGTGCACAGAGAACGATAACAAGTGTGCCGCATCCTTCGAAGATGAGACCTTCATAAAGATAATGGAGGAAGAAGTCCACCAGGATGGAAATAACAACTGGATCGCTCCTCTGCCATTCAAGTTTCCTCGCTTGCCGCTCCCAAATAACAGGGACCAAGCATTGTCTAGACTCGGCTCACTAAGACGCAACTTAACGAAAACCCCTCAAATGAAAGAACAGTTCTCAGAGTTTATGGACAAGCTGTTCGAGAACAATCACGCAGAGATCACTCCACCCATCACCGATAACACTGAATGCTGGTACCTGCCCATTTTCGGGGTATATCATCCCCAGATGCCCGGTCAGATACGGGTCGTCTTTGATTCAAGTGCCGAGCAATTTGGTGTGTCGCTCAACTCAGTACTGTTAACAGGTCCAGATCTTAATAATACCCTCCTCGGCGTGCTGATTCGGTTTAGGAAAGAGCTCATCGCAGTCACTGCCGATATCCAGCAAATGTTTTATGGGTTCCTAGTCAGACCAGACCATAGAGACTATTTGAGGTTCCTGTGGCACAAGGAAAACAACTTGTCAAAGGAGGTGCAGGAGTACCGCATGCGGGTGCAAGTTTTTGGAAACAGCCCGTCGCCAGCGGTAGCTATCTATTGCCTACACAGGGCTATCCAGAAAGGCGAGCCAAAGTTTGGAGCAGACACAAGACACTTTGTTGAGAGACACTTTTATGTAGATGACGGGTTGATTTCACTCCCCACTGAATCTGCAGCCATAGACTTGCTCAAGCGCACATGTGCATCCTTGGCCGAGTCCAATTTCAAGCTCCACAAAATCGCCTCGAATAGTGTCTCAGTCATGCAAGCCTTCAAGCCAGAAGACCTGGCCACCGGTATCAAAGACTTGAGTCTCGGCGATGACACTCTACCAGCTCAGAGAAGTCTAGGCCTGTGCTGGGACATAAACACTGACTCTTTCACATTCAAGGTTGCCGTTGATGACAAACCCTACACCCGCCGCGGGGTTCTGTCAACAATTAACAGCATCTTCGACCCCTTGGGACTAGCGTCACCAGTGACAATCAAAGGCAGACTCTTGTTACGTGAACTGTCGAATGGTGTCCAAGGTTGGGACGCTCCTCTCCCTCAGGACAAAATGGACGCATGGGAAACATGGAAAATGTCCCTCCAAGATCTTAGCAGCCTCAAGGTGCCACGCTGCTATGTACCAGCTTCCCTCTCCAAGTCCACTTACACCGAACTGTGTATCTTTTCCGACGCTTCAAGCTGGGCTATCGCGGCAGTAGCGTACTTGAAGACAGTCAACGCAGAAGGACAATGCGAAGTCGGATTTGTGCTTGGGAAAGCAAAACTTTCACCACAACCAGAGCCCACGATACCTCGTCTCGAACTTTGTGGAGCAGTTCTAGCGGTTGAGATGGCGGAGCTCATTCTGGACGAACTTGATCACAAACCAAACGCTGTCAAATTCTACTGTGATAGCAAGGTGGTTCTTGGGTACATTTGCAATGATTCAAAGCGCTTCTATGTCTATGTGCATAACCACGTTCATCGTATACGTCAGTCCACATCCCCTGAACAGTGGCACTACGTCACATCAGAGCAAAACCCAGCTGATCTAGCCACCAGGTCAATACCTGCATCACAGCTTATGGGCACTATGTGGTTTAAGGGACCAGACTTCCTTTACAAACCACCTGAATCCGGGACACCTGAATTCTTTGAATTAATCGAGCCTGAAGTAGACTCTGAAATCAGAAAAGTCGCTACCTTTTCTACTCACATTCAGAAGAACGGGCCCTTACCAGCGTGCTTCCAGCGTTTTTCAAGTTGGAACTCATTAGTACGCGCCATTGCATTCCTAATTCACCAGGCTCGTTCTCACTCATCAAGCAACCTGTCAGATCATTCATGCAGGGGCTGGCATCGATGTAGCAAGCCACGCACTCCAGAGGAGCTGGATGCTGCCAGTAACCTCATCCTCCAGTCTGTTCAAAAAGACGCTTTTCCCAACGAGTATGCTGCTCTCCATGCCAACCAAACCATCTGCAGTTCAAGTCCTATCGTAGCTCTTGATCCCTATATGAGTGAAAGCCTCATCAAGGTTGGAGGTCGCCTCAAACATGCTTCATTGAACACAGCATCCAAGAATCCAACCATTCTCCCAAACAAGCATCACGTAACTGTCCGTTACTATCATGCCAAAGTTGTGCATCAAGGAAGGCAGTTCACGGAAAGCGCAATTAGGCAAGCCGGACTGTGGATTGTAGGTTGCAAAAGACTGGTCTCGTCCATTATCCACCATTGTGTAACGTGCAGGAAACTCAGGGGAAAACTAGAGACTCAGAAAATGGCAGATCTCCCACCTGAGAGACTCAAAACATGCCCTCCATTTTCATATGTCGGGTTGGATGTATTCGGTCCATGGTCAGTAGTCACTCGACGCACGCGAGGTGGAGCTGCACAAGGAAAAAGGTGGGCAATACTCTTCACGTGTATGACCACAAGAGGCGTGCATATTGAAGTCATTGAATCTATGGACGCTTGCAGCTGCATAAATGCAATACGCAGATTCTTCGCAATACGAGGCCCAGCAAAGCAAATGCGATCTGACAGAGGCACTAACTTCATTGCAGCGAGTGTGGAGTTAGGCATGGCACAACCAAACAAGAACCCTCCCAACACTGTCAACTATCTTCATGCCAATGGTTGCACATGGGAGTTCAATCCCCCACATGCCTCTCACATGGGAGGCGTCTGGGAAAGACTGATTGGGGTCACTCGCAGAATACTGGACTCTATGCTTTTGCAAAACAAACACACTCGTTTGACGCATGAGGTGCTTTGTACTTTAATGGCTGAGGTAACGTCTATAATCAACACAAGGCCCTTAGTTCCCATCTCAACAGACCCTTCCTCACCATCCCTACTCTGTCCTGCAATGATCTTGACCCAAAAGCAGCATGTTCCCCCTCCACCAGGAGACTTTTGTGGAAAGGACCTGCTCAAAAACCAGTGGAAACAAGTGCAAGCACTCGCCAACGAATTTTGGAGCCGCTGGAGAAACGAATATCTCAACACCCTCTAATCAAGGCGCAAGTGGCATACAACACACCGCAACCTACAGACAGGTGACATAGTGCTGTTGAAACAGGACCAAGCACCCAGAAATGAATGGACAATGGCCATCATCACATCCACCTTTCCAAGCAGCGATGGGATGGTCAGAAAGGTCGAAGTGAGGACATCATCCCAGGGTGTTTCAAAGACTTACCTACGTCCTATCTCAGATGTTGTTATGCTCTTAGAGTGAAATAATAGATAAGAGGAAGTAGTGGCATTAGTAATGCCAGGCGGGGAGTGTTCTGCCCTCAGTAGAGTGAGTTTTATAGAGTTAAAAAATAGTTCATAAGTTTATAATATCATAATTCATTTGTAGTAATTCCCGTTAAAAATGGTTATTGTAGGGAGCTTGGAATGAAGAAGCGATGTGATTTTATAAATCAAGATTTATTATCAGCTTCATCTCCCTAACATGTCTCATCTCGATGCAGAAGCAGAATGAGAGGTCGAGCGCAGTCAGACCTTCATACTTATACCCACACTCAACAAAAGACATTGCATATCAAAGATGACATCCCGCATTAACGTAATCCCCCTCCATTGTCCTCTGTCTCCTCCACCTGACCCTGGGTGGTCAGGAAGTTCGATCCGGTCTCCACCGCTGCGACTCAGTCTGTTCTTTGATCCTCGCCGGTGGTTGAGACCTCTTGTCCTGTTCTGAGGCGTGAGGTCATTCCACATATGTAATCACTAAACATTCTAATATGTCTATACATATGTAGGTATGGAATATATGATTAATATAAGCCACAGTTATTGTGTTAAAAGTGATTTCTGTATAGTTAGTAGTAATTTGTCCGTATTTTATGTTGAAAGCGCAGCCAGTTGCCGCTATGATTTATGGGTAGAAGAAACGAACGTTAGTCAGAGAGAGAAAGGAAAAAAGGCAGACGAGCATAACCTGCCCGCGAATGACTGAGACGTTCCTCCTGTGTGTTAAACCCTTTTTTACACCTTCGAAAGCAATGGCTGTAAGTCAATGAACGTTATGTTGGTTTTATAAGTTTTGTTATATGTGAACTTTGTATCGTTTTTTAGAGTGTGTTATTCCAGGAATTAGTCTTATCCCAGGGCCCCGCTAGCTTGTTTAATGTATTGTGTTTATTTGTTGCCAGGAATTAGTCCTATCCCAGGGGCCCGCTAGCTTATTGAAACATATTTATTTTTTCTGTTTTTATTTTTTTCTAGTTTCACTCGGGCTTTTCATTGAGCTTCGAGCCACAGTTATAAACAACTGTAAGCTGTCTGGAAGACCTGAATAAAGGAGCAGGACGCTCGGTTTCCTGGCTCGTGAAAAACGAGTTTGGCTTGCTGTTAATCTGCGTTCACATACACCGTGTATATAACACGTAGTGATAACAGTACAACCTCCAAGTTCATTACTTGTGCTAGACTAGCAAGTCTGGCATATGTCAATCCAGAAAACAATGTAGATGCACAGAGAAGCATATTTCCAGCAGGCACTTTACATCAACCTTCCCCATTATATGTCTGACCTGACCAGGTTTGTTCTGCATGATTGCACAGGTATTGAATATGGTAGACTATGTTGCTGCCTGTCAATACTTTTCTCACACTACTAACAGGGCTTCGACAGGTACTGCATAATGTAAGGTTAACTAAAGTGTCAAGGCACGTTTCAAACACTATGTATTTCTTGCTTTTTATGATATCAGCATAATGACTAACATTATCATTAGCATTACATTCAGATTCAGTACTCGTATCATGTGGGTCTGCACAACTTTCCTCCCGCCATGAAGTATCCTTATCGTGTGGCTCATATGACACAGAAACTTCCTCCACATATGTGATATCCATTTCCGAGGACACCACATCCACCATAGCTTTGGACTTGGCTTTTGAAGGCGTTGATGTGCATATAGGTACAGGGACATCATTTGGGGTCACTACCGTTACTTCCTGTGACGTACAAGGGTCTACTATGGGGACCACAGCTGGAGTGTTTTCTACAGAACAATGTTCTGTACACATGCCATGCGCAGACTCTACTGGAGACTTTTCTGAAGGACAAAGTTCCATACATATGCAAGATTCTTCTTCCCCACTTTCTGGCGTTGCAGCACAATATGCATGGTCTAGTTTCATGGCGCTTTCATTAGCTGGCTTTTATATATGCACCCTAACTAATGGCGGCACAACAATAACATTTTCTCCTTCATCAAATACTTGCACAGGGTCTGTCTGCACCTCAGCATGGCATACCTGAAAGCACATATTTTGCATTAGAATTACAAAAACTATTAAAATTTTCATGCAGAATCTACACACTGAACACAAACTTGATAATATAAAGAACACTGACAGTTACACGTTTCAGCATCAGACAAAATAGAATAGGTCAGCTCGGTGCAAGAACCGAGCTAAAAATAAAATTATTACATGTATGGTTGTAGTTTATTTTCAAACAGCATGAACAATAGTTGGTACTAATACAATGGAATTTTTCACTATGACCAGGGAATCCCTCAGTTTCTACTGTAGATCTACATGTATACATAAAACTTATGGCAGGGAATTACATGGAACCTACATTGTCTTGATACACTGGATCAGCTGAAGATGTGTTCTGATCTGTGCAATCCATCAGCTCTGTTGAGGGGGGAGGGGAAGATTGGGTTGCTGTAGCGTTCGGCTTGTCCTGGAGTACACTCTGTACCCACTGTAACATAAAATGGCACATGCACTGTTACTCTAATGCATATATAAGGAGCAAAATAACTATGCATTTTTGACAAATTTGGTGACAATGACATTATTATTAAATCATAATCAGTTACATCCAGTTGACTCTTACTCTATCAGGTTTTTCTTATGATCTGTAACAAGGTGTACAATAGTTTCATATAGGCTGCAGAATGGACAGGTTTCACTGTACAGTCCATTTCTCGCAGTGATGCAATCCGTTGCCAGTACAGTGGCAGTACTACATAAAATAATACACTGTAGCCACTCGCGTGACTTATTTAATGCTTTGCATAAGGCCTCACATATTAGATAAGAATAAGGACAGAGTTCCCTTAGAGATAACAGGATACTGTGAAAAAGGTAACCTTTGGTATGCAGAGACTGCTTGGGGGGATTCTTTGTGTGCCAAGAGACGGCTTGGAGATTCCTTTGTAGGCCGAAGACTGTGAGGGGGATGCTATGGGATTTGAGAGGAAAAGCATTGTTACTGGTGATTTTAATGCAATGTGACTTGTGAGCTGTGAGAGTCCGTGGTATATAAGGGACGAGTTGTTTCTGTGATGTTTTCTTTTCTACTTTGCTCATGTTGGAGCGTGTAATAAACTGCCCTGAGATAAAACCTGGCGCAGTGGTTTAGCACTGTGGCAGCACAGTTTTACCCTCGGCTGGGGGATCGCGGGGATCATGAGATCGTGGGTTCGATCCCAGCCCCCGACCAACAGTGAGCTGTGTGGAGTTTGCATGTTCTCCCCGTGTTGCGTGGGTTTACTCCGGGATTTCTCCGGTTTCCTCCCGCACAACAAAAACATGTAGGTTTAGGGCGCTCGCGCACGCAGCGACCAGCAGCCGGTGGCTTGTCACCAGACTGCAAACCAAGTCTACCTACGGGTACAAATAAGTAACAAAAAAAAAAAAAAAAAAAATCATTACACACTCCACACTGGTGACCCAAGACGTAGCATGCAGCAAGAGGCGAATTCCCCGGGGCCAGACTCATCGGGAGCCCATACCTGCCAACCACTCCGGTTTTGCCGTAATGGTTCCGGTTTTCAAGACTCCATTCCGGGTTACGGCTTTATTAATCAAAATTACGGTTTTTCACTAAAAATTCAGTCAAAAATTTTAAATCGTAAAAAAACACGAAAGCAATTCCAAACACGAGATCGCTAGGAATCGTATCTAAATTTAGAACATAGTAGCGTCAGTAGCGTTTCTTTTCGTGGTTCGCTGCTACGCTTTACCTGAAGCGTTTGCTAAGCTAACGCTATCGCTATTGAGGTTTCTATTCTCGCGCGAAATCCCGGAGAGGCGTGCGTACATGGCGAGATGTAAACACGCTGTAAACTGCTGCAGACGTTCGCACGACTGCACTTCAACCCTGGCAAATGGACCATGGATTATACAATTCAACATAAACATCTATCCATCCATCCATCCATCCATCTTCTACCGCTTTTCCGGAGGTCCGGGTCGCGGAGGCAGCAGTTCAAGCAGAGAAGCCCAGACTTCCCTCTCCCCAGCCACCTGCTCCAGCTCTTCAGAGGGGATACCAAGGCGTTCCCAGACTAGCTGGGAGACATAGTCTCTCCACCGAGTCCTGGGTCTGCCCCGGGGTCTCCTCCCAGTGGGACGTGCCTGAAACACCTCAAGTGGGAGGCGTCCAGGAGGCATCCTAATCAGATGCCCATACCACCTCAACTGACTCCTTTCAATGTGGAGGAGCAGCGGTTCTACTCTGAGCCTCTCCCGGATGACTGAGCTCCTCACCCTATCTCTGAGGGTGAGTCCAGCAATCCTACGGAGAAAGCTCATTTCAGCCGCTTGTATCCGCGATCTCGTTCTTTCGGTCATTACCCAAAGCTCGTGACCATAGGTGAGAGTAGGAACGTAGATTGACTGGTAAATCGACAGCTTTGCCTTAGAACTAAGCTCCCTCTTCACCACAACAGACCAGTACAACGTCCGCATCACTGCAGATGCTGCTCCAATCCGTCTGTCGATCTCTCGCTCCATTTTCCCCTCACTCGTGAACAAGACCCCAAGATACTTAAACTCCTCCACTTGGGGCAGGAGCCTGTCCCCAACCCGGAGAGGACAATCCACCTTTTTCCGGCTGAGGACCATGGACTCGGACTTGGAGGTGCTGATTCTCATCCCAGCCGCTTCACACTCAGCGGCAAACCGTCCCAGCAAGAGCTGTAGGTCATTGCTGGATGAAGCCAACAGGACAACATCATCTGCAAACAACAGAGATGAGATCCTGTGGTCACCAAGCATGACACCCTCCATTCCCTGGCTGCGCCTAGAAATCCTGTCCATAAAAATTATGAACAGGACCGGTGACAAAGGGCAGCCCTGGCGGAGTCCAACTCTCACTGGGAATGACTCCGACCGAGTGTTGGCAATGCGAACTAAACTCTCACAACGGTCGTACAGAGACCGAATAGCTCGTAACAACAAGCCCGATACCCCATACTCCCGAAGCACCCCCCACAAAAATCCACGAGGGACGCGGTCAAATGCCTTCTCCAAGTCCACAAAACACATGTAAACTGGTTGGGCAAACTCCCACGAACCCTCAAGAATTCTCGAGAGGGTAAAGAGCTGGTCCGATGTGCCACGGCCAGGACGAAAACCACATTGCTCCTCCTGAATCCGAGGTTCGACCAACGGCCGGACTCTCCTCTCCAGTACCTTGGCATAGACCTTCCCAGGGAGGCTGAGGAGTGTGATCCCTCTAAAGTTGGAGCACACCCTCCGGTCCCCTTTTTTGAAGAGAGGAACCACCACCCCGGTTTGCCATGCCAAAGGCACTGCCCCCGACCTCCACGCAATGTTGCAGAGGCGTGTCAACCATGACAACCCAACAACATCCAGGGCCTTGAGGTACTCGGGGCGAATCTCGTCCACCCCCGGGGCCCGGCCACCAAGGAGATTTTTAACCACCTTGGCGACCTCAGCCCCTGTGATAGGCGAGTCATCCCCCTCGTCCCCAAACCCTGCTTCCTCTGTGGAAGGCGTATCAGTGGGATTGAGGAGATCCTCGAAGTATTCCTTCCACCGCCCGACGATATCCCCAGTTGAAGTCAACAGTGTCCCATCCGCACCATACACAGTGTGGACGGGGAGCTGCTTTCCCCTCCTGAGCCGCCGAACAGTTTGCCAGAATCTCTTTGAAGCCGACCGAAAGTCTTGTTCCATGGCCTCACCGAACTCCTCCCATACCCGGGTTTTTGCTTCAGCAACCACCCGAGCTGCACTCCGCTTGGCCTGCCGGTACACCTCAGCTGCTTCGGGAGTCCCACAAGCCAACCAAGCTTGATAGGACTCCTTCTTCAGCTTAATGGCCCCCCTCACCACTGGTGTCCACCACTTGGTTCGGGGGTTGCCACCACGAGATGCACCGACCACCTTGCGGCCGCAGCTCTGGGCTGCCGCTTCAACAACAGAGGTGGAGAACATGGCCCATTCAGACTCCATGTCTCCAGACTCCCTCGGAATGTGGTTGAAGTTCTTCCGGAGGTGGGAGTTGAAGACCTCCCGGACAGGGGCCTCAGCCAGACGCTCCCAGCACACCCTCACTATACGTTTGGGTCTACCAGGTCTGAATGGCTTCCTCCCCTGCCATCGGATCCAACTCACCACCAGGTGGTGATCAGTTGACAGCTCTGCACCTCTCTTTACTCGGGTGTCCAAGACATACGGTCGCAGGTCTGATGATACGATAACAAAATTGATCATCGACCTGCGGCCTAGGGTGTCCTGGTGCCAGGTGCACATATGGACACCCTTATGCTTGAACATGGTGTTCATTATAGACAGACTGTGGTTAGCACAGAAGTCCAATAACTGAACACCACTCGGGTTCAGATCGGGCAGGCCGTTCCTCCCAATCACCCCCCTCCAGGTTTCACTGTCGTTGCCCACGTGCGCATTGAAGTCCCCCAGTAGGACAATGGAGTCTCCAGGAGGAGCACCCTCCAGCACCCCAGTCACAGACTCCAAAAAGGGTGGGTACTCTGAAACATCATTTGGTGCATAGGCACAAATGATGGTCAGGACCCGTTTCCCAACCCGAAGGCGCAGGGAAGCAACCCTTTCGTCCACCGGGGAAAACTCCAATATAGAGGCAGCAAGGTGGGGCGATACAAGAATACCTACCCCTGCTCATCGCCTCTCGCCCGGGGCAACTCCAGAAAAGGCCAAGCTCCAGCCCCTCTCCAGGAGACTGGTTCCGGAACCGGAGCTGTGTGTTGAGGTGAGGCCGACTATATCTAGCCGGTATCGCTCAATCTCGTACACCAGCTCAGGCTCCTTCCCCACCAGAGAGGTGACATTCCACGTACCAAAAGCCAGTTTAGAAAGCTTGGGATCAGTCCGCCAAGGTCTCCGCCTTTGACTGCCACCTAATCCACATAGCACCGGACTTCCATGATCCCTCCTGCAGGTGGTGAACCTACTGGAGGGCGGACCCATGTAACTCCTTCGGGCTGAGCCCGGCTGGGTCCCATGGGTGGAAACCCGGCCACCAGACGCTAGCCTTCGAGCCCCTCCCCCAGGCCTGGCTCCAGGGTGGGGCCCCGGTAACCCCATACCGGGCGGGGTACACTGAATCCTTGATATACAATTTATCATGAGAGTCTGTTGGATCGTTCTTCGTCTGGCCCTTCACCCAGGACCAGTTTGTCTTGGGAGACCCTATCAGAGGCAAATTGCCCCGGACAACATAGCTCCTGGGATCACTGGGGCACGCAAACCCCCCCACCACGATAAGGTGACGATCCATGAGGGGGAACATAAACATCTAAAGAGACAAAACAAAAGAGAAACATCTAAAGGGGGGAATACATTTTATATAATGCCTAAGATTCTGAAGAACATATGCTGTGTAATTGCAAGCCTTGTCATGCTTGGTGTATCATGTAAACACATAAAATATCAGAGCGATTTTGCCGTCATTACGCACGTGTCTGTTATGCAGTGCTAGTATACCCTGCTGATATTTCTAGTCTTCTAGTTACCTCTGCCAAGGAGGTTATGTGATCACCAGCGTTGGTTTGTCTGTTTGTTTGTTAGCAAGATAACTCAAAAAGTTATGGACGGATTTTCATGAAATTTTCACAGATTGTCAGAAATGGGGTATCCTACAGATGACTAGATTTTGGTGGTGATCCGGATCACCGTCTGGATCCAGGAATTTTTTAAAGGATTCTTTTTTTTTTTATTTAACATTGCAAGATAGGGCCATTTTCACTATTTTATTTATGATGTTAAACACTGTATGGGGGGAACTGTGGCGCTTGGCGGAGGTCTGCGCTCTCCGAGTGCTTTTCTAGTATTCATAATACATCACTTCTGGCCTATTCAAAGTTCTATGCAGTGTTAAGATAGTCTTTTGAATGCAAATTTAATGAATGAATGAATCTTTATTTTGGATAGATTAAAAGTAAAGATTAAAAAGAAACAGAATAATATAACAAAGGCAAAAAAATCCAACAAGGTCAAATTAAACAATAACTCCTCTGATTATACAGTTCAACATAAGTCATCTGAAATGGGTGATGGCTGAAGCCGCAGCTTATATTGCCCACCCATATTCCATCCAAGAATTCAAAAGAAAAACAAAACAAGAGCGATTACAATTCGGAACAAAGCTAAGACAAAATGTGACAAAAAAAAAAAACTAAGTAACAGCACAACACAGACTGGATATGACAATCCTTATGTGCTTTTACATGTCATCTTGGATGTATGTTTGGAGTATTTCTTCCTTTAGTTTTTGTTTAAATTGTCCAAGCGTTGTACATGATTTTAATTCAGGTCCAAAATCGTTCCATAATCTGACTCCTTGCACTGAAACACAGTGTTGCTTGGTGGTAGTTCTCACTGAAGGTTTTTGAAATCTACATGTTCCTCTGAAATGATATTGTTTCTCCCTTATTTGGAACAGCTTTTGGATATTTGCGGGTAGTGATAGATTCTTAGCTTTAAACATTATTACTGCAGTTTTAAAGTCAACCAGATCTTTCAACTTGAGAGCTTTTAATTTAAGAAAAAGTGGGTTTGTTGGTTCCCTGTAAGCAGCTTTGTTTATTATTCTAATAGCTCTCTTCTGAAGCATAAAGACTGGATATATGTTTGTTTTATATGTATTTCCCCATACTTCAGTACAATATGTCATGTATGGGAGTATTAATGAATGATGCAAAGTATATAATGTGGGTTGTTGATTCAGCAAATATTTCGCTCTGTGTAGTATTGCAATTGATTTAGATATTTTACCTTTAATATAATTAATATGTGACTTCTATGTCAAATGCTAATATTTGTTTGACACTGCGGCCCCTGGACCCCGGCTAGCTACTAGGCTTTTCAGGTTTGAAAGTTGAAGAAATATGAGGTTGTTAGCTACATTCTAACTTGATTTAATGCTAATATTTGTTTGGCGTCGGGGGGCTTTGCCCCCCTGAACCCCTCCCACCAGGACTTTGTCCTGGACCTACCGGGGCCTGCGGCCCCTGGACCCTGGCTAGCTACTAGGCTTTTCAGGTTTGAAAGTTGAAGAAATATGAGGTTGTTAGCTACATTTAACTAGATTTAATGCTAATATTTGTTTGGCAAATATTAGCATTATTATTATTAGCATTAGCATTATTAGCATTAGCATTAGCATCGGCCCCTGGACCCCGGCTAGCTACTAGGCTTTTCAGGTTTGAAAAGTTGGCAGGTATGGGAGCCCCCAGCCAAACGTATGCCGTTACAGTCCAGCTACCGGACTTTTGGCAGAACAGAATCAGAATCAGAATCAGAATCAGATTTATTGCCATTGTTCATGTAGTACACAAACTAGGAATTTGTCTCGGTGCAATGCTGCAACATTAAACATGGGAGCACTAAAGATAAAAATAAAAAACTATTCATGCAATAAAATGTAGAATATGAATGAGTAATACTAATCTATGCAATTTAAAATATATTAACAAGCAGCAGATATTGTGGAGTTCCACATAGTGCAGTCAGTAGTGCAAATGAGAACAGTGATAATTATCATGAGTCCGGTTGAGCTGCTGTACGTAGTGCACGAGAGTCTAATAAGTCACTTAGTGTTCAGCAGTCTGATGACAGAGGGGAAGAAGCTGTTCATGTAGCGGGAGGTTTTAGTCTGAATGGACCGAAGTCTTCTACCTGAGGGGAGGGGGGCAAACAGTGCGTGTCCAGGGTGTGAAGGGTCAGCTATGATCCGACCTGCACGCCTCCGGGTCCTGGAGGTGTACAGGTCCTGGAGGGATGGAAGCTCGCAGCCGATCACCTTCTCAGCAGCGCGCACAACGCGCTGCAGTCTTAGTCTGTCCCTGGCGGTGGCTCCTGCGTACCACACGGTGATGGAGGTGGTGAGGATGGACTCGATGATGGCCGTGTAGAACTGCACCAACATCTTGGTGGGTAGCTTGAGCTTCCTCAGCTGCCGCAGGAAGAACATCCTCTGCTGGGCCTTTTTGATGAGGGAGCTGATGGTCGGCGCCCACTTGAGGTCCCAGGTGATGGTGGTGCCCAGGAAGCGGAAGGAATCCGCAGTGGTGATGGGAGAGTCTGTGAGGGTAAGGGGGGGCAGAGGGGCTGTGACTTTTCTGAAGTCCACGATCATCTCCACTGTCTTCAGAGCGTTCAGCTGCAGGTTGTTGTGGCTGCACCAGAACGCCAGCTGGGCCACCTCTCTCCTGTAGATGGACTCGTCGCCGTTGGAGATGAGCCCAATGAGGGTGGTGTCGTCCGCAAACTTGATCAGCTTGACAGACTGATGGCTGGAGGTGCAGGAGTTGGTGTACAGGGAGAAGAGCAGGGGGGAAAGTACACAGCCCTGGGGTGATCCAGTGCTGATGCTAACAGAGTCTGAAACAGTCTTTCCCAGCCGCACATGCTGCCTCCGGCCCGTCAGGAAGTCGGTGATCCACCTGCAGAGGGAGTCAGGCACGTTGAGCAGGGACAGCTTGTCCTGGAGCAGAGCGGGGCGGATGGTATTGAATGCAGCAACAACCCGCGCTCCTGGTTCCACTTGGTGGAGGCACAGTTCACCCTCCGGGGAATATCGGCAGATGACACAAAATTCTACCATGTGGTCGCAAAGCTGGATAACCACACGGCCCAGCATGTGGAGAGCTTTCTGGAGCAGCTGCCAGACAGCAACAAATACGGCACGTTGAAGGCTGCACTCATCCAACACTACACCCTCTCGGTCGAGGAGAGAGCAGAGAGACTCCTGGCGCTGACCGAGTTGGGAGATAGCACACCTATCGACCTGATGGAGAAGATGCTGAGGTTGAAAGGCTCGGACGACGACCACTTCATCTTTACCCACATATTCCTCAGGACCCTACCATCAGCGACGAGGGCGGCCCTGGCCGGTTCGCCGTTGTTGGCCCAGCGGGACTTCCGCGCACTGGCCCGGGAGGCCAATTGGATTCTCAACGCCAGCAGGCAGCTCACGGCCACGGCGGCAGCGACTGAGCTCAGCGCGACGGCCGGAGACAGCAGGGAGCCGGGGTCAGCTGTAGCAGAACCACCGACGGCAGCGGCGGCGGGGGCCAAGGAACGCGGAGGAGACACCCTTTGTTTCTACCATCGCCGCTTTGCAGAGAAGGCACGCAAATGTATACCACCGTGCCAGTTCAAGCGCTCGGGAAACGCCAAGACCGGGGGTCGGTAGCAGCTGCGACCCTCGGGGAGGAGAACAAGCTGCTCTGCTTGACGGACGCACGCTCGGGAAGACATTTCCTCGTGGACACCGGTGCCCAGTTGAGTTCCATCATGCCTTCCTCCGCTGACCGGCTGGCGGGTTCCAGCGGTCCCGAGATGGCAGCAGCGAACGGCTCAAGAATTAAGACCTTTGGTGAGAGGACTCTGCTTCTGTCTCTACATGGCCGTACTTTTGAGTGGACTTTTGTCATAGCAGCATTGAATTTCAATATTTTAGGGCTGATTTTTTGTGCTCACATGGTTTGTTAGTTGATGTCGCTAACAGGCGCCTGGTTAATGCACTTTCTTTTGATTCTATCCCCTGTGCAGCTAGGGCGGCCCGTCCAACAGCACAAGCCAACGTCACAGCTGCAAGCGGTAAGTTCCACACACTGCTCACTCAGTTCCCAGCACTCACGGTCCCCACGTTTTCGGCAACCGTCGCTAAGCACGGGGTGGAGCATTTTATTACCACAACAGGACCGCCTGTTTTTGCAAAAGCTCGGCGCTTGGACACAGCTAAACTGGCCATAGCGCGCGAGGAGTTCGCCAACCTGGAAAGGTTAGGCATCGTCAGGCGTTCGTTCCCCGCGTCACATGGTCCCGAAAGCTGATGGCTCATGGCGACTGTGCGGGGATTTCCGCAGGTTGAACAACGCTACAGCGCATGACCGCTACCCAATCCCACATATCCAGGATTTTTCCGTTCATTTGGCAGGGGCGCACGTTTTTTCTAAAATAGACTTGGTCCGCGGTTACCACCAAGTCCCAGTGCGCGCTGAGGACGTACCCAAAACAGCGGTGATAACTCCATTTGGCCTGTTCGAGTTTTTGCGCATGCCATTCGGGCTTAAAGGGGCTGCACAGACGTTTCAACGCATGATGGACGCAGTGCTGCGCGATCTCCCTTTCGTGTTCGTCTACTTGGACGATATTTTGGTAGCCAGCGCATCCGAAGACGAACACGACAACCACCTCGCGGCAGTTTTCCGGAGGTTGGGAGAGCACGGGTTAATAATCAACCCAGCGAAATGTCAGTTCAGAGTGGCGCAGATCGATTTTTTAGGACACCGAGTCTCCCCCGAAGGAACGGTTCCACTGCCTGACAAAGTGCGTGCGGTGGCGGATTTCCCCCGGCCGCAGACGGTCAGGGCGTTACAGGAGTTTTTGGGAATGGTGAATTTTTATAACCGTTTCCTTCCTGGTGCAGCGCAACTCATGCAACCGCTTTATGCCGCACTCAAAAAACAGAAACCCGCAAATAAGATTGAGTGGTCCCCGGAGCGGGAGCGAGCGTTCTCGGAAGTCAAAACAGCCATGGCAAACGCTGCGTTGTTGGCACATCCGGACCCAACGGCCCGCGTAGCGCTCACCACTGACGCGTCTGACGTTGCCATAGGGGCGGTCGTGGAGCAGCAGGTAGCCGGAGCTTGGCAACCGCTCGCCTTTTTCAGCAGGACCTTGCGCGATAGTGAGCGTAAATACAGCGCGTTTGACAGGGAGTTGCTGGCTCTCCATTTGGCCATTTGCCACTTCCAGTTCTGGCTAGAAGGGCGCTGTTTCACCGCGTTCGTTGACCACAAGCCGCTAACATTCGCGATGGCCAAAGTTTCAGAGCCGTGGTCGGGCCGGCAAGAGAGGCAGTTAGCCGCGATCTCAGAGTTTAAAACAGATATTCAGCACGTGTCGGGTAAACTGAACGTAGTAGCAGACTACGTAGTAGCAGACTGCCTCTCGCGCGCCGTGGCTGCCCCCGTCCGCGTGGGGATAGATTATACAGCCATGGCTGCAGAGCAAGGTAGTGACACGGATGTGCGCGCGCTCCAGTCTGGACCAACAGGGTTAAGGCTGGAGACGACTGCGTCCCGTGGTGCCGGCAGCGTGGCGCCGCCGCGTTTTTGACTCGATTCATTCTTTGGCGCACCCGGGGGTTCGTGCGTCGGTCAAAATGGTAGCAGAAAAATTTGTGTGGCCCGGCCTTCGCAAACAAGTTAAAGAGTGGGCGGCAGCCTGCAGGGCGTGCCAACGAGCCAAGGTACACAGACACACGAAAGCTCCATTGGAGCCATTTCTCATTCCTGCCAAGAGGTTCGACCACGTTCACGTGGACCTCGTGGGCCTCCTCTCGCCATCACAGGGGTACACGCACCTTCTGACAATGGCGGACCGCACCATGCGCTGGCCGGAGGCGGTCCCTTTGGCGTCAACCACAGCCAAGGAGGTGGCGCGCGCGTTTGTAACGACTTGGGTGGCGCGTTTTGGAGTCCCGTCGGACATTACATCCGACAGAGGCCCGCAATTTGTTTCCAAACTTTGGTCAACAATGGCCCGCAGCCTAGGTGTCACGATTCACCGTACAACCGCGTATAATCCGCAGGCTAATGGGTTGTGCGAACGTTTTCACAGGTCCTTGAAAGCAGCTCTTAGAGCGTCATTGACGGATGCAAATTGGGTGGACAAGCTTCCGTGGGTTTTATTAGGGTTGCGTTCTGCACCTAAAGAAGACTTAGAGGCTTCCCCAGCTGAACTCGTTTTTGCGCAGCCACTGCGGCTGCCCGGGGAGTTTCTCCCGGATAATCCTGCGCCAGGCAGCTCCCCGTCCCAGCTGTTGCAGAGTAGCATCGACACAGCTACGCTGCCGGGCCCTGCCCACCACAGTTTTCCGCGCGTTTTTGTGCCTAAAACTTTGAAAAACGCGGAATTTGTTTTTGTCAGACATGATGCTCATCGCCCCCCCACTGCGACCGCCTTATGATGGACCGTTCAGAGTGTTGGAAACAGGGGACAAGCATTTTTTGCTAGATTTGGGGGGTAGGAAGGAAAAGGTTGGCATAAACAGACTCAAACCCGCTTTTGTGGTGGCGGACGAGCAAGTGCTGTTGGCAAGGGCCCCTCGGCGCGGCAGGCCACCACGGGGTGCTTCCCAGAGTAATATTCCCCCAGAACACCCGCAGGGACTGACAAAAGGTTTTCACCCCCAGACAACAGCCCCCCAGCATGACAGTGCCGCTGAGAAGGTGAATCCTGGTTACAGCAGATACGGGAGGAGACTGAAGCCGAAGCAGCATGTGGACTGATGTTTAATGATTCTATCATTGCATGCAGACTGTTATCCTCTTGTTCAATCTACATGTTTGGGGGGGGGGGGCGTGTAGCCACTCGTGTGACTTATTTAATGCTTTGCATAAGGCCTCACATATTAGATAAGAACAAGGACAGAGTTCCCTTAGAGATAACAGGATACTGTGAAAAGGGTAACCTTTGGTATGCAGAGACTGCTTGGGAGGATTTTTTGTGTGCCGAGAGACGGCTTGGAGATTCCTTTGTAGGCCAAAGACTGTGAGGGGAATGCTATGGGATTTGAGAGGAAAAGCATTGTTACTGGTGATTTTAATGCAATGTGACTTGTGAGCTGTGAGAGTCCGTGGTATATAAGGGACGAGTTGTTTCTGTGATGTTTTCTTTTCTACTTTGCTCATGTTGGAGCATGTAATAAACTGCCCTGAGATAAAACCTGTCTCATCATTACACACTCCACAACACCTGTATTTGATTCCACATTATGCCATTAATACACACACACATACAGACACACAGACGGACAGATGCACACACACACAGGCGATCACAATATGCCCTTATATGTCTCCCACTTATATCGACAGTTGAAATTTTAATATATTAATTAATATATAAAATATTAATTAATATACAGGTGAAATACAAAAATATTGTATTTTCATCTATTATCGTTCAGATCACAGCTTACCTTGTGACTGTTTTGCTTTTCCAGCCTGTCTTGCCGTCCACTAGCAGGCTTGCCTGGTCTGTGAGCAAGTAACGAGGGAACAGCATCACTTTTCAGACGAAGTCGACCTTTGTAACCGAGGAGCTTAGCCTGTAAATCTTCCTTGTAACACGAGGCTTCGAAGTGGTCCTCACACACAATGGAATTCCGTCCGAAACGAAATGTCTTCATTGTGTGCCCTGTTCCGAGATTGTTAACCACTTTTCCGCGAGGATCTTACGAAAAGGTGTGCTGGGTTTGGGTACACAAAAGAAGTGTTTATCTTTGTTTTTTCGGTTATTATTGAGACATCCAAAGGCTTTACATTCCGCCATTTTTCGATATCAATATCCCGACAGCCACTGCGCAGCCGGGCACTCCAGGGTCAGCCAATATTGATCCAGATCGCGGTGCCAACGATACTACGTCACAGGAAGCGTCCTTGCAGGCCATGTAGCCTCAAGTATGGCTGCGCGCATGTTTTGCTGGCATACCTGAACCAGCACATTGGCAATGGATTTATATCGCATTGCCTTGAACTTGAATTTGAACTTGAAATTGAACTAGAAAGTGAGACAGGGGCTCAATATAATATCTTTTTTTTCACGACCACCACAGGTCCCCTTTAAGTGCAGTGGAGGTCGCGGAAGTTGCGCGCAAGTAGGGAAGATTCGTGCCCCTAGCCATGACTGCTTTATTGCTTAAAAACTAAGCTCTCAGCAAATCGTTGGGGGGTTACGTAACCCCAAAAAGTAGATTCTCAGGGACAGATTCATGCCTTTTGGCTGCATCTGCTTATTGTCCAGGTGTGTGGACCTTCAGCATTTGTGGGAAGGTTACGTGACCCTGAAGAAAAAAAAAGTTTTTTTCATGGAAGATTCGTGCCCTTACCGGGTCTGCTTATTGTCCATGGGACTTCCCCCATTACTGTGAGCTATTGCAAGATGCCGGGGGAGGAGGTCTTACTTTGGGCTTTCGGCACACCGCGGAGTGGTTAACGTGACCGTTGAAATATTTTATTTTGAGAATTTGTTGAAAGCGCTAGATAAAAGTTACTGCAGTCTGGTTTGTTTTGTCTCTGTGTAATCTGCTATGGTGTAAAAAAAAAAGTTAGTTCTCCGCGGAGGCGGAAAGAGCAGGTTGTAAAATTGTTGTTTGTGATTTTTTCTGGTATTTGTGAATTTTGAGCAAAAGGAGTTGACTAGTGTTGTGTGTGTGTGTCACGGCAGTGTAGAAAAAATGGAAGTACTTTCACGCTGCAGTAACAGTGTATGTGTGTATGTCCGACCTTGTGGAGATAACGGAGAAAGGAGCATTTCTGTGTGGGCCCTGTGTGTGTGTGTGTGTGTGTGTGTGTGTGTGAGAGGGAAAAAAAAGAGAATGAAAAAACACAAGCTGTGTGGGTGCTGACCTGTGTGACAGGGGAGTGAAAGAGAAGTAATCTATATATGGGTATTTTTGCAAAGTTTGGGGGTTTTACTTTTTCAATCTAACTTTGTGGGTTTTTAACTCTAATGTTGCATATGTGATAAACTACATATTTTTTAAAGCCAATTTTTTGATGTATCACTGACTTTTATTGACTCAGTTGCCTTATTTCTCTGACTGAAGCATAACAGTGAACTTTACAGGGAAAAAGGACGCGGGACTAACAATTTCCCCGCTGTCGCCAAAACAACCAGGCTCTGGGACCCGACCTTGCCACTGTCCATGCCTCCCTCGACGTGACCACAGGCGCATAGAACACTAAGTTAAGTACAAATGCTTGGCTCTTAATCAATGCTACCAGCATGACAATGATGAAATTAACTGAATATTACAATATCATGCTGTCACTTAATAATGCCTAATCACTGAAGGCTTTGTGTACACATTATATTACATGATTCAAATAGCTGTGTATAGCTTGTGTCACACTGACCTAGATAAGGTAACGGTAAACAAACAGAATCGGCCTTCAAAGGGAAAAAAAACACACACACACACAGGCCACAGATTGTGGTCCTGTGCCATAAATTCCTGAAAACAAAGATTAGGTCTACTCCTGCAGTTACTAATTCTAAATGCTGCATTGGTTTAAGGCTTCTAATATATGACACTGTTTTGTTTAAACATAATCTTAAACTAGTGATTACCCATGTCAATTGGTAAAACATTTACTGAGTATTTAGCGAATACTTGCTGTGAATAGCAAAAACACATCAAATTGTGGAAGCTTTAGGTGTGATTTAAAGGTTTTTCTGCTATTCTTCATTCTTCGTTTTTCAACAGGAAAGGGAAAGCATTCACAATTTTTTTTTTTAGCTTTCACCAGGAATTAGATTTGCTGAATTAACAAGGAATCATAACCTCACCATTACCTTTCAATTTAATAAATCCTTGGTGACATATGCAATATGTAATAAAATAATAAGAGAACAATAATTCACTTGTGTTTCTTAACATTACATGTTTTAATAAACAACTGGGATAAACATTTAAGGGACACAAAACTAATGATGATCACTGGAACATTAGTAAAATCAATTTATGAGGTGATAAAATTTGCACTCCTGTTGATGTAAATACTGAGGTGCAGACGGGGAAGCCATAAGGCTTTCCCCAAATTTTTCTTTGCAGGATGGCACCGAGATTTGATCTTTGTGGGAGATGGAGGGAGGCTGGACAGTGGGTGTGTGGGTGATGGGCTCATTGGCTGGAAGGGGTGACAGTGACCACAGGAGAAAGGACCTCTCAGTTGACAAGCATTTTTTGAAGCTAAGTAGAACAAATGACATTGCAAATGACATTGCATAACAATTTTAAATGACTCTGACTTTAAAAATGTAGTGTTCATATGACTTCACATTGCAAGATACATCTGATGCCACTCACCACATAATGGTGTAACAGTATCACATAAATAAGGAATACTTGTGCTCCCGGGGTTTAGCCGTGGCCAAGCTGGGCCTCGGGACTACAGTCCACCCCATAATTTACCAAGAAATATATAAAATGAGGCATTCCTTGTACAAAATTAAGCCAAATTCTAATTAGGCAATATGTCCACCTTTCCATTGACTGAAGGAGAGTGACACAACCTTTCACAAGGATTCACTTACACAAATTCAACCTCTCTGTGTTCAACTGGACAGACAGATGTGATCTAAGTGACTAACTCAGAATGGTCACTCTAAATGCTTAATCACATCAAATCTGCACAGACAGCTATATTACTTTTTAGACTAAGTCAAGAGATGACACGCACAGAAGAAGCTATGACTATTGAAACTTCATTTTGAAGGAGCTATACTACTCACAAATTTTCATCTAAATTAACTGTGTGTAATACATAAAAAGTGGTAACACGCTTCCTTCTGGTAAAAAGACACTACCCATCAAGCAAATACCCTGTAACTTTGATGCATGTGTGTCTTCATGCACCAAGGGGGGGGGGGGGGGTACCAAAGAAATTAATTAGAAAAATAATTAGAAAAATCCTCAGAAAAATAGACAATACATAAAAAATTATCAATAAATGATCAATAATGAAGAGAAAAATATAAATGAAACCGTTTGGTAATGAAATCACAACATTCAATAGGAGAAGTTCAAATTTACATCAATAAATTTCCAGATATTTAAGAAAATATCTGCAGATTATTGTTTAAAAAAAGGAATATCATGTTTATAAGAAACAAACTGATACGGAAGAAGGAAACTACGCAAATTTATGAGAAAAGTTCCAAATGTCTAAGAAAGGTCCAAGTTACGCTGAATTTATGTTTACTGTGGGACTTGATTTAGAATCTACTACAAAGACAATACAGATTCTTACTCAATTAAGGGAGCAATGCTCTAAGGGAGCTCAAAGCAAAATAATTTGATCCTCCCTGCATATACTTAGTTTTTTTCAAAACCCTTGCATGAGTCTCATTGAACTAAATAAGAGTGGAGGTAAAAATGTTTAGAAACTATTTACACACTTATTGAATATACAAAGACTTTCCCCTACACTGACTTCAGTAACTTAAATACTCCTATGGTGACACTGAAACCCTTAACTGGAACAATACCAAGATTTAAGACAGCTGGAATGATTTACTTAAATAATGGAGAACATTTAATGGAATACACTTTGTAAATCAAATCATGTCACATTTAAGTGCAGTCCCTAAATTATTAGTACCAAACATTTACCCAGGAAACCATTTAATTTACCATCAACAATCTACAGGATTAGTATAATACACAAATTAGGAAAATAGGGAAATTGTGAATGACAAACCCTATTATTAAAGCCATTTAACTTAGGTGATGAGGAAGGGTTTCTGGGTGATTACATGCAAAGGATGACAACTGACAGTGATGTTATCCATACTGCCCTTCCCAGGAGGGACCATGTGACGAAGGAACTGTGGGAGGTGCACCCATCTTTTGGGCAAACCAGGGAATCTGGTCATCAAAGGAAACTGGACCAAAACTCCCTGGCAAGGACAGCACAAACGTTATCTTGCTGACCTAAACAGCTGCAGAAAACGAAGGATGTGGCACTTGGGTGCATCTAACGTCTACTCCACTTGAAACCCTCAGCAAGAGACTGTTTAATTTAAACTGTATATTTATTAAAAAAAGACAACAAATGACTGTTTAACTGTTTCTCTATGCAAGTGTCAACTGATGGTGTTTGGGTCCAGTAACAACCTCTGCTAATAGAGAAACAGGCTGTTTGTTTATCATGGCAAGAGGAAAAAAACAAGGGAAAGAAAAGTGTGGTTAGTATTGTTACCTTATCATCCTCTAGTAATACTTAATATTAATTAAGTTGTTCCATTGCTTTTACACTGTAGAGAATGTTTAATCCTTAATAACATTAACAGTTGGACAAAATATCTTTTATTGCTAAAATAATGCAGCTACTACAGGCTGTTTGGTTTTTTGAGAGGCCATATACAGAAATAACATAGCAAACTTCATTTTGAATCACACCTGACACAACACATCACTCCACTGATTAGAAACATGATGACACTCCTTACTCTGCGAATGCAAGGCTAATTTCATCAGGGAACTCCTCTTTTTGAAGTGCTGATGTCCCCTTTCCAACAGCTTAACACTCTCTGAGTATGCAAGGGTTACAGTGCGTCTCTCCCCTGTACTGCTACCCTGCTTGACCAGTGAAGCGAGCAAGTGTTATACCAAGGATCTACATTGACAAAGGTCATTGAGTCATTGGGCGTATTCGCATTTGGCCAGGACTGGGCAGATCTGTGTACCCCGTTTTGACAACTGACCGTACTCTCATCATGTCGGCAGGGCAGGTGGGCAGGGTGAAGAGAGATGCTATTCTACCACTTGATGCCATTTATGAAGCATGAATGTAATTTCAGATGGAAAGTACAGGAGCGAGGTTTTTGTTCATTGTTTCTAAACACTTAATTGTAGACTACAATCATTTACAAAATTATAACAGAGGATACACACAGCTTCATTGCTTTGCAGGCAATGATAACCAAACTTATTAAGTTAGTGTTTCTCTTCATGGAGAAGTCTCATCATAAACTTGGTAATGATTTTGTAGTGATAACTTCGGACTTTCCTTGTGTGAGTCCTTAATATGATGATAAGGCTGGTTATTGTAAACTTAGTAATATGTCTTCACACAACTGCTGCAGATGATGAGGATGGTGAAAGGGATCGTACTAAGGAGCGTGAAGGATGCAATATGGTTTAAGGCTGTTTTTGAGTGCTTTCATATTATTTTCTCTCTTCTTATTTGACACTGTCTGAGATTAATTTTGATCACATTGCACATATTCACCCTTAATGATATGTTCTGCACACATTTTTAACTTGTAAAGACACACAACAGCACGTAAATTCTTACACATATCCTTATATTAATTAATTCACTTTATTTTATTACTAGTTTTGTAATTTTTATTTTAATCATGATGCTTTATTAAGCATCAAGGGGGGAATGATAGAAAAATTCCATATTATCCATTATTTATTATTAATATTATATTATTATTATTATTTAGTATCATGCCTTTTCTATTTCATGTCTGATGTTTATATGTGCATTCCATGTAGAATAAGTTCATATATTCCTTTGTATTATTCTTTCATGTCTGTGAGCAATTATTGTCTAACTGTGGCCTTCAGAGGATGTGTGTGCGACTGAGGGTCAGACGTCTACACTAATAATGTCTTTGGCATGCCCTGCTCTTCTGTGTCTGAGGAATGTGCTGGAACTTCAAGTTCATGTAGATTAGGTTTACAGACACTCTGTCTGTCTCTGAAATGTCCCTGGATGGTTCTGCAGATCGCTCTCCCCTTTCTTTCCTCCTCCTCCTCCTCCTTGTTTACCCATAGTTATAAATACTGAGCTTAGAGAATGTTTGTTCAGAGACTTCGGTGACAGTGTGCTGTAGGCCGCGCTCTGTAGTCTCTCCCTCAAATGGCCATTGAGGTGAATAAATGTGCATAAATCCAACTTTCCACCTTTTTTTTTTTACTTTGAATAATTTAAGCTCAAAATTATTCTAACATCCACCATCATTGTGTCATCCACAACTTGATGATGTGGTTGGTGTTGTAGGCTGGTACACAGTCATGGGTAAGCAGGGTGAAGAGTAATGGCCTCCCTGTGAGAAAGTCCAGCACTCAGTTACAGAGAGAGGTTTTGAGTCCCAAGCGTCTGAGTGTTTTTATTAGGTGCTGGGGGATGATTGTGTTGAATGCTGAACTGAAGTCCAAGAACAGCATTTGCATATGAGTTCCTTGAGTCCAGGTGGGTGATGGAGAGCAGCAGCAATGACATTGTCTGTGGATCTGTTTGACCTGTATGCAAACTGAGATGGGTCGTGGGAAGGAGGGAGGGTGGACTTGATGGTCTGCATGACTGGCCACTCGAAGCATTTCATTATGATGGAGGTCAGTGCTACAGGCCAGTAATCATTGTAGCTGGATGGGACAGGCTTCTTTGGGACTGGTATTACGGTGGCAGTTTTGAAACACATGGGGACAACAGCTTGACTCAGGGAGATGTTGAAGATGTCAGCCAGGACATTCTTGAGCTCCTCCACACAGTCCTTCAGAACATGACCTGGTACGTTGTCTGGTCCAGCTGCCTTGGGTTGATCCTGGAGAGGGTCCTCTTTACATTAGCCAGATCCAGACTTATAGGCTGCTGGTCTGGGGAAGGAGTGGTCTTCTGTGCTGATGTGCTGTTTTGTGCTTCAAAGTGGCCAAAGAAGTCATTTAAGCTGTTAAGCAGTATGATGTCACTTGCACAGGTCTGAGGTGAACGTTTGTAGTTGGTGAAGGTCTGTATGACACACCAGAGAAAATGTGCATCTCTGGTGTTGCTGAAGTGGCTGGATATTTTCTTGCTGTACTGTCATTTTGTCTCCTTGATACCATGGGACAGGTTGGCCCTAGCTGTTGTTAGTCCTGCAGTGTCACTGGCCCTGAAGGCTGTGTCCTCAGGAGTCTGTGGACCTCGGCTGTCATCCATGGCTTCTGGTTGGCACAACAGTTTTGCAGTGATTGACATCATCAATGCATTTAGCTATATCTCAACAACAAAGAAAGCTAGGGTCACCAAAGTTGCTACACAGATTCAGCTTGGGATTCTGACTACTGACTATGGGTTTGGGGTCAAAAGCTCAGAGGTCAAGGTTAACAGTCCCTATGCCTTATTATTGTTCAACCAGTAAAGCTAGGGCCACCAAACCTGGTACACAGGTTCATCTTGGGATCCTGACCTCAGACTATGAGTTTGGGGTCAAGAGGTCAAAGGTCAAGGTTAACATTCCCTATGTCTTATTACTGTACAACGAGTAAAGTAAGGGTCACCAAACTTGGTACACCGGTTCACTCTGTGACCCTGAAGTGTGACTGTGGTTTTCAGATTGCAAGGTCAAAGGTCAACATCAAAATGGCTTATAAACTATATCTCAACAACAAAGAAAGCTAGGGTCACCAAACATGGTACACAGGTTCACTCTGAGACCATGACCTCTTACTACAGGTTTGGGGTCAAAAGGTCAAAGGTCAAGGTTGGCACTCTCTATGCTCTTTCACTATAGAACGTGTAACGCTCTCTAGGGTCACCAAACTTGCTACATGGGCTCACCTCAGGATCCTGCCCTACAACTATGGGTTGTATACTTTGTTGTATATTCGTGGATGATGGGTTTATCATAATTAAAAAGTTGAAAACTGCTCACCATCAATAAGTATTGAGCTCTTCAAAGAAAACGAAGGTGGGGGATATTGCACTAGCCTCAGAGTGCTCTTGTTAAATGAGGATTTCCTTTCTTAAGCTTTTTTTTAAAGCTATCCTGGCCGGATGTGAAAAAAAATAATTGCCCCATCATACCAACAGTCAAACATGGTGGTGGTAGTGTGATGGTCTGGGGCTGCTTTGCTGCTTCAGACCTGGAGGATTTGCTGTATCTGATGGAACCATGAATTTTGCTCTCTGCCAGCAAATCCTGAAGGAAGATGTCTGGCCATCAGTTTGTGACTTCAAGCTCAAGCTCTCCAATGTGACTGAATTAAAACAATTCTGCAAAGAAGAATGGACCCAAATTCCTCAACAGCAATGTTGCGGAATGCATTAAACCCAATAACCAGTTATTGGGTTTAGTGGGCGGTTACTTTTTCACATAAGGCAGGTAGGTTTGGATAGCTTTTTTCCCTTGATAAATGAAATCATCAGTTAAAAACTGCATTTTTAAAATCTACTCAGGTTATCTCTGTCTATTAAAATTGGATAATCTGAAACATTTAAGTGTGACAAATATGCAAAAATATAAGAAAAGAAATCAGGAAGGGGCAAATACTTTTTCACAGCACTGTATTCTTCCTTTTGTTTCTTTCTACAAACCAACATTTTACTTATTTTTTACTTGCTCATCACTTATATTATGTAAAAAGGTCTTATATGTTGCATTTGAATGATGATAATAATACATCAGATTTATATAGTGCTTTTCATAGGATACATTATTCATTCACTCCACAGATAATGGTAAGCTACTACTTTTTTTTTTTCAGAATCAGAATCAGAATGAACTTTATTGCCAAGCATGTTAAAAACATACTGTAGCCACAGCTGCCCTGGGGCAGACTGATGGAAACGTGGCTACCAATCCACACCAACGGCCTCTCCGACCATTTATACAAATTCATGCAGAGGCAAGGTGGGTAAAGTGTCTTGCCCAGGGACACAATGGCAGGATGGCTGGGAAGAGCAGGATTCAAACCACCAACTCTCTGGTTATTAGACGGCCCACTCTACCCCCTGAGCCACTGCTGCCCACATTTCCCTCCTCCGTTCCATTTTTGCTGAGCACCATGCTGGACGGCAGGAAGTTCGATTTTTATATGGTCTTTGGCATGACCCGGCTGGGACTTGAACCCCAACCTCCCAGTTGTGGGGCGGATGCTCTACCTCTACGCCACCACTCTGGTAATGAAATGAAAGCTTATTTGTCTTTTATGACCTGATATTTACTCATTCTTATTTAAAATTTGTTGTACCATTGTGTCGTATATCAGTCAGATATTTTACTTGTTTAGAACAGTTTTTTTTTTTTTTAAGTTACTAGACGCCTGAATGTCTTTGGTCATATATTGCTCTCAAATGTGCATAAATGTTCCATTTTCAACACTCTCAAGAAGTGAGTAGGGACAAAATTATCTACAGCATTAAATTGGTTAAAAAGGCATTTTATCAGATGATATGCCCTACTATCCTGGACTAAATACACAAAAGCCCACCAACAAACATAAATGTATTTGTACAGCTTTTTTGATATATTAATAAAGACCAAAATTACTATGCTTTGCTGCATAATGGATATTTGGCTGAGGAATTCTCAAGGCTATTTTTGAAGTGGTTCAGCAATATTCTGATTATTTTTAAATCATATTAAGCAATATTATGAAGTGTTTGGGGTACTGTGAGCGTGGAGAGGGCACCGGAGGTTATATTATCATTTATGTAATTTATTTTGCCTGAAAACTGTGCCTAACACCTTTTTCAGAGTCCTCTCATTCACTTATTTGTTAAAAAACACCCACCACGTCACACTTCTTTGGTTGCTGCCTTTTGGGGTCCCAAAGCATATCATCACCTGATATTACGATGATCTGCATGTCTATCTGGCAAGGATTTTTACGCTGGATGCCCTCCCTGATGCAACCCTCCCCATTTATCTGGGCTTGGGACCGGCACTGTCTTGTGCATCCCCTGTGGCTGGGTAACCAAGCTGTCAGACAAAAGACCATTTATTGTTTTTTGTTTTGTTTTTTAATTTTGATTATTATGATTTAGAGCTTATGAAAATCAGAAATCTTGTGTCTCAACTTATTTGAATATTTCCTAAGGTTAATCCAAAATAAGGATATACAATGCAGAAATGCCCAACTTCTGAATGTGCTTCTTAAAGTGACACTCCACCAAATATCGAGTTTTTTCTTTCTTGTTAACATGTCTGTAGCATGTTTTTTATGACTTAGAATACATCAAGAGTGAAATCACTCAAATGTGTCATGTCTGTATTTTTTTGCTGTGAAATTTCAGTTAAGTCCAGCCCCTTGAAAAAAAGGTGAGTTTAGATGGAACATTTTTGGTGATGTAATTATAACAGATCTGTAGTGTTTAGCCAATCAGGACGAAAGGTGCATTCAGACCAAATGCGAATGCGCGATGCGACTACATGCAAAATTAATGTAAACATGCGGAACACATGCAAATTTCAGCCTTGAGATTCTGCCATAATCAGAGTTAAATGATCAAAACCTGAGAATAAACTAGTTTGAAAATGAGACTGCCACTCACCTGCAGACAGATGGACTGGGAGCCAAGTGTCAAGAGTTATCCACCCACGGACTCTTGCCACAGATGTGTTAAATGAGGGCTAGCAGGCTAGCAGTGTAAACAACCATCATCCAGGTGAAGTTTTGGAGGCAGGGGAAATTTTTCCAGGTGAGAGCCCCGTCGGATAATTAAACCTAAACGTGACAGTGTTTTGAGGATTTCGACAGCAGGTAGAAGAACACAGCTGCAGAAGTTATAAAGGCAACTCCGCCTATCTGCAACTCGCTCAGACGGTGAATTCATGTCTATTCGCGTGTTTACATTGAGTTAACATGTAAGTATTTTGGTCATGAGCAGAACAAAACACATACTGGATCAGAAATCACTCCTTACGTTGTATTGTTCATTGGTTTTACCATATTTAAATTACTGTTCAGAAATTTGGGGAAACACATAAAAGTTCATTACAGCCACTTGTTAGTTTACAAAAATGAGCAATAAGAATTATCCATAATACTGGTTTCTGTATTCACACGATTTTTTTTAAATTTTTACAGTCTAAAATTTAGAAATTATTTTATCTGATGGAATATAAAACTGCAACAATAATGTACAAAGTAAAGAACAATTTACAGCCAGTCAACATCCAAAACGCGTTCTCTGAAAGACAAAAGGGTTATAACTTGAGGGGGGAGTTACTTTTAAAGACTCTGGATGCACGAACAAGGAGATGATTTTGTGTTTCGATCTGTGGGATCAAATTGTGGAATGGATTAAATATGGAGTAAAAACAATGTCCAAACACTATGGGTTTAAAAGAAGCACAAAAAAGAGCTATTAAGGAAAAGGTGCTGTACTTATATAGCGGTTTTTCTAGTCCCAAAGACCACTCAAAGCACTTCACTAGTACTAACCCTCTATTCTAAGGGCTTATAGGAGACAGATATCTAGGGACAATTTAGAGCAACCAGTTAACCTAACGTGCATGTCTTTGGATTGTGGGAGGAAACCGGAGCCCCCAGAGTAAACCCACGCAGCACAGGGAGAACATGCAAACTCCACACAGAAAGGTTCCTACCCCTGCCAGCCTGGGGATTCGAACCAGGAACCTTCTAGCTGTTAGGCAATACAGGAAGGATGATGGCTTTGTTAATCACTAGGGTTGGTAGGGTTTGGGGAGTTCATTTATCACCTAGGTGTTTGAATTCGTTGTACCATGTAGTGGTGGGCGGATTGATCCAAATATTGATAATATCAATACCAACGTTGGTATTGATATTGATCAATACCAGTGTAACGAGATCGATACTCTGTGTTGCCGCTCCCGTCACAGCACGGAGCAGGCACACTCAGTCACACTTTGTTCCTCTTCTTGATCACTGCTGCCATCAGTGTGTGAATGTGTGTGTGAATGGGTGGCTAGCAGGATCTGTAAAGCGTTTTGGTCATCAAGAGATGAGAATAAAAGCACTATATAAGTGAATGCCATTTTACCATTTACCATTTCTTCTTATGGTTTTACCTCCTCCCTCCTCCTCCCTCTTGTACCATCACGTGACTCAGCAGGGCCAGGAAAACAAGTTAGAAAGCAGCAGCCGCTGGCTGCCAGAGTGCCAGTGTTCTATAATTCCATGGTACTTATCGAGATGCGCTACCACAGCACTCACACTCAGCACAGAGATGGAACAGAAGAATGGCAGAGAGGAAGAGGAGCGCTGTGTCGTGTGGCTATATTTCCAGGCTGAAAATGAAACAACAGCAAGCTGTACAATTCGTAAAAAGGCTGTGAAATACAGTGGTAAAACAACTAATTTATACAAGCATATGAAAAATCATCTAAAAGACAACTCTGACCTACAGAAACGGAGCAAGGAGAGAAATGACCCACCACCTGGCCCCGACAAACCCAGACCCTGACCCAGAGGCAGAGATCATTGGCAGAGGCCTTTCAGTATGGCAGAGAATATCCAAGTCATCTTCGGTATTAATTAATATTAATTTTCAAAGTGCAACTGGTCTTCTGTTACTTTAGCCAACTCAAAAAGTATAAATTACGCTCAGACCTTGGTATAATATATTCATCCCATTGAAACATTTATTTAAATGAATACATTTACTGGAATTGACACAAATATACTGAATATAATATGGCTCAGATTTGATTGAATATAATTACCCTTTTGTGTTAACTGTGAAAGTGATACTGTATGTATTTACCTTATGCTGTTTACCTGCCCTCAGGCATCCCCAAGAAAGAGGAAAAAATCAGATTTACTTGCTCTGCTGGCAGGCAATTTCACCCAAAATAGGCACAAAAAAAAAAACCCTCTGGCAATTGATAATGTAAGCTTAAAAAATTAAGATATCTGCCAATAAAGCAACATTAAATTGCTTGACACAAGTAATTATCATAAAGCCAGCAAAAAACCCCACAAGGAAAAAACAAAAGACTAACTAACTAACTAACCTGCACTTATATAGCGCTTTTCTAGTCACAAAGACCACTCAAAGCGCTTTCATTAATACTAACCCTCTATTCTAAGGGCCTATAGGAAACAAATATCTAGGGACAATTTAGAACAGCCAATTAACCTAACATGCATGTTTTTGGCATGTGGGAGGAAACCGGAGAAATCCCGGAGTAAACCCACGCAACACGGGGAGAACATGCAAACTCCACACAGATCACTGTTGGTCGGGGGCTGGGATCAAGACTGCATAACACAAGGATTTACTGCCAAAGCAAGCATCTATGCCCTTCATCTTACCAAAATTCCCCAATTTGGTGTGACTTCATTACAGCTTCAGCCCAAAACAAGTTGGTCTTCCCACACACACAAACGATAGCAAGCTCAAATGAATACACACACAATTAGTAAGCAGTGTCAAAGCCAAATAAGCAGATCTGGCAACCCGTCACCATAAATCTATTGCCCTGAAAGCACATTCATTTTTCTCCTATATTAATTACTGACAAATCTCCCATACACAAATTTACCATTTCCCATGAAACAACAATCATGTTATCGTCCTTTTACACTTCACAATAACAAGAAAAACAACAGCCCTGACTTCTGTCGCACTTTTTGACTTCCGCGTTCCCGGGATCAATTTTTTTTCCTCTTCTCCTCGCCAGAATAAGCCATGAAACATTAAAAAGAGCACGAACAAACACACAAAAGACCGGACAAACGAACTACAGTTATTTATTTATTCTATTTTATTATAATCCGGGCTTATATATATTTTAAAGAATTACTTTTATCTTATTTCAGGGCTTTTTTGGATTATGTCTTAAGGTATTTTAATCCTTACCAGTGCAGTGTGTCAGGTCAGGCATTGGTTTGCTTGCTACCGGATAACCATGAAAATCGGTACTACCTGTCTCATGGGTCGGGCCGTCGGCAACTCAACCGACAACCCCGCTCTTCCGAGGGCGTGGAGGGTGAAACTGGGCATCCTGGCAGAACTAAAAACAGTATCTGTCACAGGTCTGTGATGGACCACTCCTAGTTACACGGGGTGAGACTGGACATCCTGGCAGATAAGCACATCTGTCACAAGGTCTGTGGTGGACTTTTGCCAGTTGGTGCATTGTGACATGCACTACACAAAGAGCAGAGATAAACAAACCTATCATCTGGTCAGTCACTACAACAGATACTGGAGTCAGTTTGTCTTGGCCTGTCCTTGCTACTGATAATACCGCTATCTGCCAAGAATGTGCTGCTAGTCCAGCAAAAGCTAGTGGTACTCAAATACTTTGCAAGCAGTTTCATGAAATGGTCAGTCAGAAAGCAACTCATACCAGCTTAGACGTCGCCCGGGTTTGCAGGGTCGTGAGTTCCTGGTGGCGGAGGGCGGGGGATGGAGCTGCTTGGAGGAATCTGATCGGACTGTAAGTGAGACAGTCATTGCCGCCTGCGGCAGACTGCTATGATGATGATGATGTATTTACCCTCTGAACTTTGCCCAAATTCTGTCCTGGGGTTTAACTAATTAATAGTCCAAAGGAAAAATCATAAAACACTTAAAGGTCATGAAAATTAATTCAAATTTAGTAATTTGATGATGCCATCCACCTTAATGAAGTATTGGTATTGTATTGGTATTGACGATATTGACCCTGCATTTACTTGGTATTAGATCGATACCAAATCTTGCAGTATCGCACACCACTAATGTACAAGTATATAGTTTGTAAGTAGAGACATACAGCGGGGAAAATAAGTATTGAACACGTCAACATTTTTCTCATTAAACATATTTCTGATGGAGCCATTGACCTGAGATTTTCACCAGATATCAGTAACAACCCAAGTAATCCATACATACAAAGAAATCAAGGCAACTGTGTTCACAAAACAAGTTATATTTAATAAAGTGGAATGACACAGGGAATAAGAATTGAACGTGCTTGGTGAAATTCATTTAATATTTAGTAGAAAAGCCTTTGTTGGTAATAACAGCTTCCAGACCCCTCCTGTATTGAGAAACTAGGTGCAGGCATTGCTCAGAAGTAATTTTAGTCCATTCTTCCACACAAACTCTTCAAATCTTGAAGGTTCCGTGGGTGTCTTCTATGAACTCTGATCTTCAGTTCGTTCCAGAGATTTTCAATTGGATTAAGGTCAGGTGACTGACTGGGCCATTCTAGCAGCTTTATTTTCCTTCTCTGGAGCTAGTTGAGAGTTTCGTTGGCTGTGTGTTTGGGATCATTATCTTGCTGAGATGTCCACCCTCGTTTCATCTTGAGCATCTTGGCAGATGGCAACAGGTTCTTATCAAGGATGTCTCTGTACATTTCTCCATTCATCTTTCCTTTAATTATATGAAACCTGCCTGTACCCTGTGCCGAAAAACACCCCGTCACCATGATGGGATGTGCAGTGCCATTTCTTCTCCAAACATGCTGTGTGTTGTGGCATCCAAAAAGTTCAATTTTGGTCTCAACTGACCAGACTATATTTTCCCAGTATTTTACTGGCTTGCCCAAATGTTGTGCAGCAAACATTAAATGAGCTTTAATATGCTTTTTCTTAGGCAATGGAGTCTTGCGAGGTGAGCGGGCATAGAGCCCATGTCAGTTGAGTGCATTACTTATTGTTTTCTTTGAAACAGCAGTACCTGCTAACTCCAGGTCTTTCTGGAACTCTCCATGAGTAGTCTGTGGCTCTTACAGCTGTGGACAAAATTGTTGGTACCCCTCTGTTAATGAAAGAAAAACCCACAATGGTCACAGAAATAACTTGAATCTGACAAAAGTGGTAATAAATAAAAACTCTATGAAAATAAACCAATGAAAATCAGACAATGCTTTTGAATTGTGGTTCAACAGAATTATTTTAAAAAACAAACTCATGAAACAGGCCTGGACAAAAATGATGGTACCCTTAACTTAATATTTTGTTGCACAACCTTTTGAGGCAATCACTGCAATCAAATGATTTCTGTAACTGTCAGTGAGACTTCTGCACCTCTCAGCAGGTATTTTGGCCCACTCCTCATGAGCAAACTGCTCCAGTTGTCTCAGGTTTGAAGGGTGCCTTCTCTAGATGGCATGTTTCAGCTCCTTCCACAGATGTTCAATAGGATTTAGATCAGGGCTCATAGAAGACCACTTTAGAATAGTCCAATGTTTCACTCTTAGCCATTCTTGGGTGTTTTTAGCTGTGTGTTTTGGATCATTATCCTGTTGCAAGACTCATGACCTGCAACTGAGACCAAGCTGTCTGACACTGGGCAGCACATTTCTCTCTAGAATACCTTGATAGTCTTGAGATTTCACTGTACCCTGCACAGATTCAAGACACCCTGTGGCAGATGCAGCAAAGCAGCCCAAGAACATAACAGAACCTCCTCCATGTTTCACAGTAGGGACAATGTTCTTTTCTTGGTATGCTTCATTTTTGTGTCTGTGAACATAGAGCTGATGTGCCTTGCCAAAAAGTTCCAGTTTTATCTCGTCTGTCCATAGGACATTCTCCCAGAAGCTTTGTGGCTTGTCAACATGCAGTTTGGAAAATTCCAGTCTGGCTTTTTTATGATTTGTTTTCAATAGTGGTGTCCTCCTTGGTCGTCTCCCATGAAGTCCACTTTGGCTCAAACAACGACGGATGGTGCAATCTGACACTGATGTACCTTGACCTTGAAGTTCACTATGAATGTGTTTAGAGGTTGTTCTGGGCTCTTTTGTTACCATTCGTATTATCCGTCTCCTCTGGCAGCCATGTCCAGGGAGGTTGGCTACAGTCCCGTGGATCTTAAATTTCTGAATAATATGTGCAACTATAGTCACAGGAACATCAAGCTGCTTGGAGATGGTCTTATAGCCTTTACCTTTAACATGCTTGTCTATAATTTTCTTTCTAATCTCCTGAGACAACTCTCTCCTTTGCTTCCTCTGGTCCATGTTTAATGTGTTACACACCATGTCACCAAACAGCACAGTGACTACTTGTCACCCTTTAAATAGGCCGACTGACTGATTACAAGTTTGTAGACACCTGTGATGTTAACTAGAGGACACATCTTGGTTGAACATGTCCCTATGGTCACATTATTTTCAATCTTTTCTAGGGGTACCATCACTTTTGACCAGGCCTGTTTCATGAGTTTGTTTTTTAAAATAATTCTGTTGAACCACAATTCAAAAGCATTGTCTGATTTTCGTTGGTTAATTTTCATATAATTTTTGTTTATTACCACTTTTGTCAGATTCACGTTATTTCTGTGACCATTATGGGTTTTTCTTTCATTAACAGAGGGGTACCAACAATTTTGTCCACGTGTGTAGATAACTCCAGATAATTCTTTTGACTCCTCTGACAGAAATCTAGTGAGGAGTTCCTGGTCATGGCCAGTTTATGGTAAAATGATGTTCTTTCGACTTCTGAATGATGGCTCCAACAGTGCTCACTGGAACATTCAGCAGTGTAGAAATGCACCTGTAACCAATGCCGTCATTATGTTTTGCAACAATAAGGTTGCGAAGATCTAGAGAGAGCTCTTTGCTTGTACCATCAAGAGTTCTTTGGGGTGTGACAATCTGATATTCACAGACCTTTTTAAAGGCTATCAGTCAGGACTTAACCTGCTGAAATTAATTTGCACTGATGGAGGATGGGATGGCTTCCTAAATTCTGAGGGACTTCAGCTGGTTTCTCTGCTTTCTATGCCATTTTGCACCTCTTTTTCTTCACGTGTTCAATACTTATTCCCTGTATCATTCCATTTAAAAAATAAAACTTGTTTTGTGAACACAGTTGCCTTGATTTCTTTGTATGTATGGATTACTTGGGTTGTTACTGATATCTGGTGAAAATCTCAGGTCAGTGGGTCCATCAGAAATGTTTAATGAGAAAAATGTTGATATGTTTAATACTTATTTTCCCCGCTGTATAATACTGTTACTTGCATTGACAGAACGTGTGCTAATGATGAGAAAAGAGTTATGGGATCACTGGTTGGGATTGTGTATGGGTAGATAACACTGAAATCAACTGTAATAAATTAAGGGGTAGGTTTGGATAAGTATTGACTTCTTCCGACTCCTTTTGCATGAGTATGGTAGAAGTGGGTATTTGTGTATGGAATTGTTCTGCAAATACTTCTCTTTTTCTTTTTTTTATTTCTTTATAATTTTACATGTTCAAAATAAAGGCATCAACATCAAAATATCTAAAGCATTTTAGAAGGTTAAAACCCACTAACAACCCATGAAGGGTGAAGCGGACCTTTATCTAATGCAGTATAATCATGTTGAAAGTGTCCAATTAAATTGTTGCAAGTTGATGCAGCAACACATAAAAAAACAGTGTAATTTTTAACAGAATCACTCTTGTCGTCTTGAATCACAATGACAGGCAAAGAAATGAGGTTGTTTGGTTTTTTTTGTTTTTTTTCAGTTTCACTTTGCTTGCTTTCTCCCCTGGCACGATGACTCATTGTTTGAGACATGCACAGAATCCAAGGAAGCTATCATTTGTGCAGTCTTAGCTAAGGGAATAACAACACTGAAGAGGGTCTTTTGCACTCTTTCCACCAGCAGACTACACTGTGTTTATATGATTTACTACATTTGGCACAGCAGGAGAAAACAGACTGTCAATCTTTTGTTGTGCCAGTCATTCATAACGTGCAGACTATCTAATTATATGCTTTGTCATTAAAGATGAACGTTCCCATGGATGGGGGGGGGGGGGGGGGGTGTCACCCAAAAGCAAACTAGGTGGCACTGTTGCTCTTGTTTTTGTATAAAGCTGTGGTTGCTGATATTTTTGGCATATTTGAAACTCAAAATAAGTAATGACTGTGTGTTAGAAGATCTTAGGTAAAATACTAATGATGTAAGAGTACAGTATAAAACAGTAGTACGACTGAATAATTTAATTGTGGTTTTACACTGTATTGTGGAATATGATGAATGGTGTGTTGTAATGAATATGCACTCGTGAAGACACATGGCCTCAAGTGTGAGATTTCCATTTATAGAACTGTGACAAATTTCAGAGATTCACATTCCTTTTTTTTTTTTTTTTTTGAAAATGCTGCTGCACTAATATGGCATTTATATTCAGATTACCATCCACAGTCAGATTGTATTTTCCAAAGCAGTAAGTGGGTCAGGATCTTATAGAATGATAAAAGCAGCATGGGACATGACTGCTCTTCCTACTCTTATGACGTCTTTTCAATGTGCTGTGCAAGCGATCACAATCATTAGCATCAGTAAAACCAAACCAAACGGTGTCAGTACGGTGTGACTATAGCTGCCACCAGTTCCGTTGATGTGGTTTAGAGAGAAATCTGCCTTCACTGTGAGGGTTTGTCTGCTGATGCTTATATACCTGTCACAAAACTCTTGCAATAGTCTGTGGAAAACTACAGTTAACCTTCACCAAGGAGGTTAATGTGTTCACCTCAGTTTGTGTGTATGGTCTAGCAGCAAAACTCACAAAGGTGTTTAGCAATTATGATGACATTTTTTGAAGTTGGAAACAGATCAGGGACCAATTGGTTTGATTTGGTGGGTGATCTCACTATCAGCCTCCAGGATTTTTTGGTTGTCAGATGTTTTCATAGGTGCCAGCCAAGGCTGTTTTATGCTAACAACTAAAAGCATGTTAGAGGTTAACTAGCAGAAGTCAATAATGAATAAGATTTTATATTTCAAAATGTAAAAATAACAATAATAAAGTTAAATTACAAAAGACTCAGAGGGCAACCTTTTTTTCTCCATCATATTTTAATTTCTCCTAACAGTTTGTTTGAGAATAGCATTATGCCATTATTATTGCTTTTTTACGTTCATCTTTTTCTCTCAATATTTGATGTGGATGTCTATTTTGGGATGATGTTTGGCGTTTACCAGTGTAAGTAGTCCTGTCATGGCTACAGAAATCCTGTTTGTGAGATGCTGTTGGAGTTCTGCTCAGAACAGAAAAAGAAGGAAAAACAGAGAAAGAAAAAAATTACTATGGACATGTTTGTGGCTTTCTGAAAGAGGACAATATGGGCTGTCAATTCTTCAAAAATAATTTAAGGTAAGATGCTAGAACAGTTACACCACATGTTGCCTAAACATATCTCTAACGTCACCAGGTTCACTGCAGGTAAACAGAACAGTAAAATGTTAACATTATTTTACCCCCCCCGCCCCCAGTCATGTTTTTGACCCATCTGTTTGTTCATTTCACATTTTATGTTGTCACCGCTCTAGCTCCTACATTTTTATCAGATTGACTTCAAATTTATACAATAGCTTTAACTCATCAAGACGAGTTTGATTTGCAGACACATCAAACAAGGGGTTTATTTTTTTGCCAGGAGGAGTCCTTCATGATGTCACAGCACTATAGCTTCTACATTTCTGGTTAGACTGACTTCAAATTTATACAGAGGCTTTAACTCAGAAAAACCTTAAATGAGTTCGACTTCAGACACATCTAATGAAGGGTTCCACTGTTGGGGGGAGGGCTCCTTTTATGTTCTGGCCGTCATTGCTTCTATATTTCTAATCAGACTGACTTCCTATTTATACAGAAGCTTTGACTCAAATGAGGGGTTCCATATTGGGGGAGTGGAGCTTATTTAGAACTTTATAATACTTATGCTGCTGGATGTCTCTGCGCATAACCCCAACCATTTGCACAAATGCCATATCTGCTGCTGTCTGTCACTGCAATACTGATCACGTGCAGTCCTATCTGTTACTTTCTGCACCTACACTACCGCATTGAACTGCAACTATGGTTATTACATCTCTAGTTGTCTGTATATAGGATTGCTAGGTTTTATCATCGTTAATCGTTTCTCTATTTGCACTATGGGAGGTCTGGGTCTTTCTTGTCGCCATTTGCACTATGGGTTACATTACTGTACATAGACTGCTGTTGTTTTCTTTTTTCCAGCCTTATTCCTTTTCCTTTCATATTATGCACACCAATGAAGAAAGAGAGAAACACCATTTCAATTCTCCTGTATATCCTGCATATATAGTAGTACTGACAATAAAATCTTTGAATCTTGAATCTTATTTTTTTCCAGTCAATTCTATGCTAATCACAGTTCTCAATGGGGCCCCGATACACAGATGTGTGAGGTATGTGAGCTTGCTCACTAAGGTTCTCTCATTCTTCAGTGAAAGAACCTTAGTGAGATGATCTCAACATCTTTTACACCCACTTCGAGACCATCAGCCACAGCACAGAAAAGAGACCCCCCCCACACACACACACACTAAAGGCCCTTTTCCACTAGCCCAGCTTGGCCCAACACGTTACACCTCGACCCGCATTTGAGCATTTTCCATTCGCCCCAGCACTGGTTAACAGGCGCTATTTTCGTGCCTGATCGAGGGCAGGGTACAACCGTGCTGAGTCGAGCCGAGATGTGACGTCAACAGACTGCGAGCCACTGATTGGTCAGTGCGTAACGTCACAAAAGCGTCCGTCTTCAGTGGAATTTACACGACCGCCATTTGCAATATTTCACGGACTAACTCGGTCATGGAGTAAATACGATATTAATACAGACAGTGTTGTAGGTTTTGCGGAAATCTACACCGTGGTCCAACGAAGAGGTGCGGGGTTTTCTCTGCTTGGTGCCAGATCCACAGTGAGAGGAGCGACCCGGACCGATACAGATGCAGCCTAGCATAGAACCAGACTACGGACAAGCTGAAGACGGATGTGAGAGAACCATCGATGGTGAGTGATTTGTAATATTGTGCATCTGTTCGCTTATTTATCCTGTTGGTGGTACGCTCACTTTTTCTGAGCCATACAGCGCCGTCCTGTGCTGGCTAACGAGTGTTAACTTGTTGCTAGCTAGTAGCCAACTGCTGATTCGTGCTTGTTTTCTCCTAAGTATTCACTTGTGAGAGCAAAACGATGAAATATGTTAATCCTGGTTAAAGCCCTGGTTTGTGTACGTGGTGCACTTTGGTGCTGCGCATTAAATTGTGTGCAATTTAATGCTAGAATGTGTGTCCACATGCCAGGGTTTAGCCTCCCTCAGTGTTTATATTGTGGATGCAGGTCAAGTGGACCGCAGGAGCCGAAATATCAATATATACAGGTGCTTTTTTAAACCAGTGATTTATATAATTTTCTAAAGCGTCAGAATAGACCCACACACCGATTCTGTGGATTTTCCATAAAAGGTGCTGGAAAAGTGTTGTTGTGCTGTTCCACCATAAATCCCTGGATTTATAATGTACTTGTACCTGTACAGAGTGGATCCTGCGGTGCTTGTCAGGGAAACGAAGCATTTTTGTCACATCCCACCACTGACTTTAAGTGTATTTCCCTAATACAGGTACATCTCCAAAAATTAGAATGTCATGAAAAAATTCAATATTTTTTTGTCACTCTTTCAGAAAGTGAAATCCGTATAGATTCATTACACAGACAGTGATATATTTCAAGCGTTTATTTATTTTAATAGAATTGAAGTTTTTAAATAGAAATGTTGGCCGCTGAGGTGTTGGTTAATATGGGCTGTAGCCATAATCATCAAAATTAAAATAAACACTTGCAATATATCACTGTCCGTGTAATGAATCTATATATGGGTTTCACTTTCTGAAATGAGTGACAAAAATATTGAACTTTTTCATGATATTATAATTTCTGAGATGTGCCTGTATATGTGTTGAACTTGCTTGAACTAATCACCATCCATTTCTGTCGTTCGTCTAGGCAAGAGGAAATCAGCCGCCCCACAACGGACCTCGCCACTGTGGAAAGTACTGAAATCCTTTGCTTTTATAGGTAAAGTGTCAAAACCAAAGTAGCACAACCAAAGTAGCACAATTTCCACTTAATATAAAAGGGACTGAACTGAGATTTATTTGATTGTGTGAATATTAATTACAGAATAATTGAAAATGAATGGCACATCAACTGTAAAATAAACCGCTTGTTTATGTATTTATTTTTTTGTCAGCTCACTTGTGATCCTTTGAGAGTTATGTTCATAACTGTATCTTTTGGGGAATGGCAGTTGTTCAGTCATCAATATAATTTAGTTTATATGTGTAGTTTATAGTCTATCATCAATAAACTCATGCAGTAACAGGACACATTACAAATATTTGAGACCCATTGTAGTGCTTCCTTTTATATTTTAGCAATACCAGTACAAAACACCACCCACACATGAAGCCAGGGCAAGAAGAAACACTTTTACAGACAAGACAAACTTTTATTGATAAAAACTCCATATTTTGACTGAGCGACTCCATACTTGGTGATGCACACCTTCAGTTAAAGTACTAGATTCCATTCAAGTGAATGTATTAATTCATTCTGATTGCTGAGGCCACAGTAAAAACAGATGATTTTAAATGTAACCCAACCCTTGTAAAATCGACTTTACTGAAGCGCAGCTACATGAAAATTGTGGTTAAATACAACAACGAAGTACTTTATTGTCACATTCAAATTGTAATCGCTCCTGTTTTGTTTTTCTTTTGAATTCTTGGATGGAATATGGTAGGCAATATAAGCTGCAACTTCAGCCATCACCCATTTCAGATAACCTATGTTGAACTGTATAATCAGAGGAATTATTGTTTAATTCAACCTTGTTAGATTTTTTTCCCCTTTGTTATATTATTCTATTTTCTTTTAATCTTTACTTTTAATCTATCCGAAATAAAGATTCATTCATTCATTCACATTCCACCACTGGCTTTTAGCAACAAGTGTATTTCCCAAATATGTTTTAAACTTCCTTTAATTAACCACCACCCATTTTTGTCTTTTGTCTAGGCCAGAGGGAAACGATCCACCCCAAACTGGACCTTGCGTCACTATTTACAGAGATGCAGGCTTAAGATCTGCTGAACTGGGACCAGTGTGAGCTGCACATCCCAGCTGCTGAGTGACCCTGTCTAAGTTTTTTTTTTTTTTTTTTTTTACAGTTTGAATTTTGCACATTCTGAATAATCTGGAATTTGCTGCTGATTGTAATAAACAATTTAGTGACTTATGTGTTTGCATCATGATTTTCTGTTTTGTCTGTTAACACACTGGTGGGAAAAGAATCAATAGTACAAACCATTAATGGGTGATCTTGAAAATAATGGCTCATTTTTAAGAAAAGTAACCAAAATAATTATTTTATTTACTGAAGACTGTATTGTTGGATGTGCCACCGCAGAAGACCCTGCATACTTTAGTGATAGTACCAGTATATGGAGGAATTCTGGGCCATATTAGCATCTACTCTTCATCATAATGGGTTTGGGCAGGGGTGTCCAATCATGTGCCATGGAGGGCCAAGACCCTGCAGGCTTTACCTCCAAACAGTGTCTTCAACAGCAGATTCCACTGAACTTATTCCACTGACTGCAGATCAGTGAGAACACCTGCTGAAGAGACTGGCTAGAAGAGAGAACCTGCAGGGTCTTGGCCCTCCATGACACATGATTGGACACCTGTGGGTTAGAGTTTAATGGGATTTAACATTTTAACACAAACTGCTTTATGGTTCATAATCCTGTTGACAGACTTACACCAAACCAAAAGTGATTTCTCAAACTGCTGGATTGTTCTTAGACAGCTTTTCCAATCTGTCAGTATTAAATTTATGTCACATGGTGGTAACCTTCACATATAAAAAAAGAGACATCTGCAAAAACTTCACAGGTTTATTGTCAGTGCAATATTACATGAATGCATGTATAGTACATTGTTGATGCAGAGAATATGTATTTCTACAGTACATGTATCTAGTAAAGCAATCATTTTCCATGTAACTTTGTGACTGCATATTTTAATTGCTTTTAATCCTAGATCAAGTTTGTTTGGCCTAAAATGCATCATAATTGTCAAATATATCTTATTATACCTAACTCAGTGCGGTTTACTTTTTGAATATATATTTTGTGGCTAATATAGTTATTAACCTGGCGATCAAGTTGTGTCAGCTGATCATTTTTTGCTATGACACCACCTCAGACTCAGTGCTGGTGGAGTATCTACATCCATGATGTTTCTATGGGTATGCACGGGCATACCCGTGCATGCCCATAGAAAGCAAGTGTAAGAAAAACGTTTCTGCATGCCCATAGAAAGTTACTGTTACCATGGCAACAGCAACCATGGTGAAACCTGCCTTGGATCTTTGACGTCACCACTCCTTTGTTGATGCCTGCCTTTGATAATGTCAAAGTGAATGCTATGATCATGAGTAATGCCTGCTTTTGATTTTTGATGATGTCATAGCGAGTCCTATGATTGGGAGTGAAGCCTGCCTTTGATTTCAGAGCAAGTCCTATGACGTTTAACGAGTCCTATGATCATGACATCATGACATCGTGACATCGTGACAGACAGAGATTTCTTGAATTATATATAGAGTGATATTCCTTGTCTCTAGGGCATGGGCCCCAGCCCACATCCTTGTTTTAAGTTGGCATTTTCTGTATTTCACCTTCTTGTTATTATCCTGGGTTGGTATTATTGTTATTATATCAACATTATTATTATTATTATTATTATAGTCATTATCATTATCATTATTGCCTTGGTCTCCTCTCCCCTCTGGTCCCCTGTGTGTGATTATCTGTGCAGCCCCGCCCATCCCATTTTCTGTAACCATGCCCTGCCTTCTCTGTTTGCCCCTGCTTGTTACTTCTTCTCCTGCTTGTTACCGTTTGATTACCTTTGTCTATATATACAGTGGGGCAAAAAAGTATTTAGTCAGCCACCAATTGTGCAAGTTCTCCCACTTAAAAGATGAGAGAGGTCTCCAATTTTCATCATAGATATACCTCAACTATGAGAGACAAAATGAGAAAAAAAAATCCAGAAAATCACATTGTCTGATTTTTAAAGAATTTATTTGCAAATTAAGATAAGATAAGATAAGCCTTTATTAGTCCCACAACGGGGAAATTCCAGGATTGCAACAGCACAGGGATAGCAACACTCAGAGCAACAATCAGAAGGCAAGAAAAAAAAACAAGCAAGCAAGAGCAGCTAATATACATATGTACATATTACTATAAAATATACTGTATATATACACACACACACAGACACACAGTGCAGAGCATTGTAGCTGGATGGAATAAATATATGAATATATAAACACAGTGCAGAGCATTGTAGCTAGATGGAATAAATATGTAAATATATAAACACCCACAGTACGGAGCATTGCAGCTAGGTGGAATAAATATGTAAGTATATAAACACACACAGTGCGGAGCAATGTAGCTAGGTGGAATAATATGTAGATATATAAAAACACAGTGCGGAGCATTGTAGCTAGATGGAATAAATATATAGATATATAAATATAAACACACCCAGTGCTGAGCATTGTAGCTAGATGGAATAAATATGTAAATATATAAACACACACAGTGCAGAGCATTGTTGCTAGATGGGATGAAACAGCATAACCATCTACTTAGTTATCCTACATGGTATGATTATGTGCCCATACATATTCTCACCCTCCATAGCGACCGGTATTTTCCTAGTTGTATGCCGGAGGGGACCATTGTGTAAGTCTATTGCATCTTTTGCATTCAAAAAACTATTAGTTTGATACGTCTTTTTTCTATCTCTGCGAGCAGCCCTGCTTAGGTTGTACAGTCTGACAGCCGTTGGTAGGAAGGACCTACGAAACCTCTCGGTTGTGCACCTGGGATGATGTAGTCTGCTGCTAAATGAGCTCCTCAGTGCATTCAGTATGTCCTGCATAGGGTGGAACTCGGACTCCAGCAGAGATGACAGTTTAGCCACCACCCTTCTCTCTCCTATCTCCTCCACTGGATCAAGGTGCTGCCCCAGGACAGAGCTAGCTTTCTTAATCAGTTTGTTCAGTCTCTTCCTATCGGCTGCAGTAATGCCACTGCCCCAGCAGACCACTCCAAAAGTGATGGCTGATGCCACCACCGTGTCATAGAATGTCTTCAGCAGCGCCCCTTGTACACCAAAAGACCTGAGTCTCCTCAGCAGGAACAGCCTGCGCTGTCCCTTCTTGTAGAGTGCGTCAGTATTGTGTGACCAGTCTAGTTTATTGTTCAGATGAACACCCAGGTACTTATAGGATGTCACCATCTCGATGTCTGTTCCCTGTATATTTACTGGTGCTGTGAGGGGCTGCCCATGCCTGCGGCAGTCCACCACCAGCTCCTTAGTTTTCCTTGCGTTGATCTGGAGGCAGATCCATTATGGTGGAAAATAAGTATTTGGTCAATAACAAAAGTTCATCTCAATACTTTGTTATATACCCTTTGTTGGCAATGACAGAGGTCAAACGTTTTCTGTAAGTCTTCACAAGGTTTTCACACACTGTTGCTGGTATTTTGGCCCATTCCTCCATGCAGATCTCCTCTACAGCAGAGATGTTTTGGGGCTGTCGCTGGGCAACACGGACTTTCAACTCCCTCCAAAAATTTTCTATGGGGCTGAGATCTGGAGACTGGCTAGGCCACTCCAGGACCTTGAAATGCTTCTTACGAAGCCACTCCTTTGTTGCCCGGGTGGTGTGTTTGGGATCATTGTCATGCTGAAAGACCCAGCCACGTTTCATCTTGAATGCCCTTGCTGATGGAAGGAGGTTTTCACTCAAAATCTCACGATACATTGCCCCATTCATTCTTTCCTTTACACGGATCAGTCGTCCTGGTCCCTTTGCAGAAAAACAGCCCCAAAGCATGATGTTTCCACCCCCATGCTTCACAGTAGGAATGGTGTTCTCTGGATGCAACTCAGCATTCTTTCTCCTCCAAACACGACAAGTTGAGTTTTTACCAAAAAGTTCTATTTTGGTTTCATCTGACCATATGACATTCTCCCAATCCTCTTCTGGATCATCCAAATGCTCTCTAGCAAACTTCAGACGGGCCTGAACATGTACTGGCTTAAGCAGGGGGACACGTCTGGCACTGCAGGATTTGAGTCCCTGGCGGCGTAGTGTGTTACTGATGGTAGCCTTTGTTACTTTGGTCCCAGCTCTCTGCAGGTCATTCACTAGGTCCCTCTGTGTGGTTCTGGGATTTTTGCTCACCATTCTTGTGATCATTTTGACCCCACGGGGTGAGATCTTGCGTGGAGCCCCAGATCGAGGGAGATTATCAGTGGTCTTGTATGTCTTCCATTTTCTAATAATTGCTCCCACAGTTGATTTTTTCACACCAAACTGCTTACCTATTGCAGATTCAGTCTTCCCAGCCTGGTGCAGGTCTACAATTTTGTTTCTGGTGTCCTTTGACAGCTCTTTGGTCTTGGTCATAGTGGAGTTTGGAGTCTGACCGTTTGAGGTTGTGGACAGGTGTCTTTTATACTGATAACGAGTTCAAACAGGTGCCATTAATACAGGTAATGAGTGGAGGACAGAGGAGCCTCTTAAAGAAGAAGTTACAGGTCTGTGAGAGTCAGAAATCTTGCTTGTTTGTAGGTGACAAAATACTTATTTTACCAGGGAATTTACCAATTAATTCATTAAAAATTCTTCAATGTGATTTTCTGGATTTTTTTTTTCTCATTTTGTCTCTCATAGTTGAGGTGTACCTATGATGAAAATTGGAGACCTCTCTCATCTTTTAAGTGGGAGAACTTGCACAATTGGTGGCTGACTAAATACTTTTTTGCCCCACTGTATGTGCCGTCATATAGACATCATATCTTTATGACGGCATCACAGGCCATCCTATTATGTGCTCTGTCTATGTGCCGTCATATAGACATCATATCTTTATGACAGCATCGTATGTCCTATGATGCCTGAGCTCATAGGATCATCATAGGACATCAGACAGACGTCATAGGCTGTCCTATGATGTCCTACAAACGGGACACACAGACAGACACAGAGATTTCTTGAATTATATAGAGTGATTATATGCACACAACTGTTCAGGAACACATCAGGTTAGTCTTGGCAGTCACGGTCTTAATGAAATCCATCTGAAGTGGAAGGAAGCAATCAGTGAGTCCATCCTGAAGCCTGATTGTGCCTCTGATTACCATCAAAATGTATTTGAATGGTCTTGGGTCCATTTCCAACATGTCCCGAAAATTACAAAAACATTTTCTCCCCTTTAGGGAGGTAAAAGTACACATTACAAACCCTAAAAAACACACTTAAAAACAGAGATCAATTGGTGACATGAAAAAAACCCAAACAAACCCCAAAACAATAATATGATTTTTGAGTTCCTTTCTGAAATTATCAACAGAGGTTACTTGTGCTCCAAATCTGTGATGCATAACTGCAAAAAGTTGCCTCATCTGCTGGTTGACCTCCAGTAATGTATCTGGCATCTTACTGTTATGTTCTTTATGTCTGTCCTCTCCATCCTTCCTATCCCCTCACCCCCAGCCAGTCGCAGCAGATGACTGCCCCTCCCTGAGCCTGGTTCTGCTAGAGGTTTCTTCCTGCCAAATGGGAGTTTTTCCTCTCCACTGTCGCTTAGTGCTTGCTCATAGGGGATCGTCTGATGGCTGGGTTTTTCTGAGACTGTGTGGTTTTTTCTGCACTGTGGCGCCACGAGACGGCTTCTGTTGTGATGTGGCGCAGTATAAATACAGACGTGGACAAAATTGTTGGTACCCCTCTGTTAATGAAAGAAAACCCATAATGGTCACAGAAATAACTTGAATCTGACAAAAGTGGTAATAAATAAAAATTATATGAAAATTAACCAATGAAAATCAGACAATGCTTTTGAATTGTGGTTCAACAGAATTATTTTAAAAACAAACTCATAAAACAGGCCTGGACAAAAATGATGGTACCCCTAGAAAAGATTGAAAATAATGTGACCATAGGGACATGTTCAACCAAGACGTGTCCTCTAATTAACATCACAGGTGTCTACAAACTTGTAATCAGTCAGTCGGCCTATTTAAAGGGTGACAAGTAGTCACTGTGCTGTTTGGTGACATGGTGTGTAACACACTAAACATGGACCAGAGGAAGCAAAGGAGAGAGTTGTCTCAGGAGATTAGAAAGAAAATTATAGACAAGCATGTTAAAGGTAAAGACTATAAGACCATCTCCAAGCAGCTTGATGTTCCTGTGACTACAGCTGCACATATTATTCAGAAATTTAAGATCCACGGGACTGTAGCCAACCTCCCTGGACATGGCTGCAGGAGGAGACGGATAATACGAATGGTAACAAAAAGAGCCCAGAACAACCTCAAAACACATTCATGGTGAACTCCAAGGTCAAGGTACATCAGTGTCAGATTGCACCATCTGTCGTTCTTTGAGCCAAAGTGGACTTCATGGGAGACGACCAAGGAGGACACCACTGTTGAAAACAAATCATAAAAAAGCCAGATTGGAATTTGCCAAACTGCATGCTGACAAGCCACAAAGCTTCTGGGAGAATGTCCTATGGACAGACGAGACAAAACTGGAACTTTTTGGCAAGGCACATCAGCTGTATGCTCACAGACGCAAAAATGAAGCATACCAAGAAAAGAACACTGTCCCTACTGTGAAAAATGGAGGAGGTTCTGTTATGTTCTGGGGCTGCTTTGCTGCATCTGGCACAGGGTGTCTTGAATCTGTGCAGGGTACAATGAAATCTCAAGACTGTCAAGGTATTCTAGAGAGAAATGTGCTGCCCAGTGTCAGACAGCTTGGTCTCAGTCGTAGGTCATGGGTCTTGCAACAGGATAATGACCCAAAACACACAGCTAAAAACACCCAAGAATGGCTAAGAGTGAAACATTGGACTATTCTGAAGTGGCCTTCTATGAGCCCTGACCTAAATCCTACTGAACATCTGTGGAAGGAGCTGAAACATGCCATCTGGAGAAGACACCCTTCAAATCTGAGACAACTGGAGCAGTTTGCTCATGAGGAGTGGGCCAAAATACCTGCTGAGAGGTGCAGAAGTCTCACTGACAGTTACAGAAATTGTTTGATTGCAGTGATTGCCTCAAAAGGTTGTGCAACAAAATATTAAGTTAAGGGTACCATCATTTTTGTCCAGGCCTGTTTCATGAGTTTGTTTTTTTTTAAATAATTCTGTTGAACCACAATTCAAAAGCATTGTCTGATTTTCATTGGTTACTTTTCATAGAATATTTATTTATTACCACTTTTGTCAGAATCAAGTTATTTCTGTGACCATTGTGGGTTTTTCTTTCATTAAAAGAGGGGTACCAACAATTTTGTCCACGTCTGTAAAGCTGAATTGAATTGAATTGTCACACTTCTGACGAAGGCTGCAGTGAACAGTCGAAACATGTAAAGAAGGTAAAAACGTCTCCTTTCTATTTTTGTCTTTAATAAGAACAAAAGGTAAATATTTAGATGATGTTGTGGTGCATGGTGCATCGTGGGAGGAGCATGATGGGAGGCTGGAGAGGGTCCTGGTGACACTTCAGGAACACGGGGTCACCCTGAATGACGAGAAGTGCATCTTTGCGGCAGACTCCATAGAGTTTGTGGGGTTCCGGCTGACTGGAAGGAGGCTCCAACCTCTACAGTCGAACGTGGAGGTGGTCCTGTGCATTCCGGACCCTTCCACACCTGCACAGATCTCGTCGTTTCTGGGTAAGGTCAACTTCTATGGACAATTCATTCCCTGCTACTCAGAGACGATTGAACCCCCCCCCCCCCCCGGACCTTGTTGAAACAGGATGCACCGTGGGAGTGGCTCCAGCCTGCTCGGCGGCGGTTGCCAAGTTAAAACAATTTTTTTTTTTTTTTTTTTTTTTACTTATTTGTACCCGTAGGTAGACTTGGTTTGCAGTCTGGTGACAAGCCACCGGCTGCTGGTCGCTGCGTGCGTGAGCGCCCTAAACCTACATGTTTTTGGTGTGCGGGAGGAAACCGGAGAAATCCTGGAGTAAACCCGCGCAACACGGGGAGAACATGCAAACTCCACACAGCTCACTGTTGGTCGGGGGCTGGGATCGAACCCACGATCTCATGATCCCCGCGGTCCCCCGGCCGAGGGTAAAACTGTGCTGCCACAGTGCTAAACCACTGCGCCACCGTGCAGCCCAATAACTCACCTCCCCACCGGTGTTGGCTCATTTTGACCCGAATCAGACAACTATTGTGACCTGTGACACATCTAGTTTGGTGCTGAGGGTGGTCATGTCCCAGGTACAGGGTGGCATGGAGCGCCCAGTGGCGTTTGCATCAAGGTCCCTCTCAGCGGCGGAGCAAAAATACGCTGTGGGTGAGAGGGAGGCGCTCGCCTGTGTATGGGCATGTGAGAGGTGGCACATTTACCTCTACAGACGTCATTTCACCCTGCAGATGGACCACTGGGCACTTACAACCTTGTTGGAGACGTCAGGATCGGGACACAGGCCCCTGAGGATCCACAGGCGGTCCGAATGGCTGAGAGCCTATAATTTCACCACCCAGTTCACCCCAGGTAAGGACATTACATTGTGGCGGACCTCCTGTCCCGCGCCACGGTCAATTCCTCGCTACCAGATGACAGTGACGACGACCCCACGAAGACGGAACTAATCCACACGCTGCACAGGACCCTCCAGAATATGGTGTCTCCTCGGGAACTCCGGTTGGAGTCGGAACAGGAACCTATACTGACGCAGCTGCACTCGACAATAAGGGAGGGTTGGCTAACAAAGGTGCAGGGTGAGCTAGCACCTTACCATTGAGTTAAGGATGAGCTGAGTTGCTGGAACGAGGTGTGCATTGCAAGAGGACACTGCGCCCTGGTCCCGTCATCCTTGAAGGCACGGGTCCTGACGATGCTGCACGAGGGTCATCTGGGTGTGGTCAAGGTGAAGCAGCGCAGTAGGGACTCCATCTGATGGCTGGGCATCGATAAGGACATCAAGGCCATGGTGAAACACTGCGTGCCAAGTTTGGAGAGCGGCAACACTGGTGGACCACCCCACCCCCACCCCTGCGGCCAGTGGCGTATCCGGAAGGACCCTGGAGACATGTTGAGCTGGATATCTGTGGCGAGCTGCACGCAGCACCCTCGAATAGCCGGTTCCTACTCATGGCCTATGACGCGTTCTCAAAGTGGCTGGAGGTGCTGCCAACGAACGTGGTCACGAGTTTCCTGTTGTCCCTGTTTGCCAGGTGGGGGACACCGGGCACGGTTACGATGGACAACGGCCCGCAGTTCACCTCCGGAGCATTTGAGGAGTTCCTGAGTAGTAGGGTGTGGAAAATGTCAAGACAGTGTTCTACTACCCTCAAGCCAACGGAGGTGTTGAGCGGGTTAACAAAACATTGAAGAATGGACTGAGAACGTATTTGGCGGATGGTTTTGCATTCCCGGATGCCCTACAAAGCACGCTGCTGCACTACAGAGCATCTGTCCATGCCACGACAGGCTGCTCTCCTGCGGCTCTCATGCTGGGGTGTGAATTGCTCCTGCCAGTGGATTGATTGAGGCCACCCATGACGTGTCCCATGGAAGGTATGGATGCAGTTCAGAGCTGTGTCACCAGGCAGCAACATAGAATGAAGAGGTGATTCGATAAGAAGCATATGGTGAGGAGTCACAGACTGAAAGTGGCAGACAGGGTGTGGATCAAACATCCTGTCCGTACCCATAAGCTGCAACCACTGTGGACGGGGCCACAGCGGATCACAAGGCAGTAGGGCCGGGATACATTTGAGCTTGAAGACGGTTCATGGTGGCACACCAGTAGACTTAGAAGGTCGCCACTGGAGCAGAGGACTGAAGCTGCAGCGGGACGTTTTGATGTGAGCTGGGACTGGGGGGTCCTGACTTATGAGGGCCCCCAAGCGAGGCCGACGGTGCCAGGTGCAGGGTCCCCTCCTAGGGGACGCCCGGCTAGAATTCGTCAGAGGCCCAGGTACTTGGAGGACTATGTGGCAAGGACTGCCATATTTGACGCCTGTTGGGACTAGCGGCAGAATATTCCGCTCCAACAAGGCGGGGCATTCTGGCAGTCTACCCAGACGCCCGTGTAGTTCACCTGTTTATAGTTATGCATGTAGATACTGTATGTTAAAAAAAAAAAAGGTTGGATAGTGATGTTTATATGATGAGTTTTATGTTCATTGGTTCATTGAAATGGGGGGGGGGGGGGTCTGGAACTTTGTAAGTGGGGGATGTTACATATGGGAATTGTGCCTCGGGGCTTGCCGTAGCTCAGGCGGGGGTTGGGGGTTGATGACGTCAGGCAGGCTCCGGCTGGGATATATATTGTGCTGTTCAGTTCAATAAAGAGAGTTCAGTGTTCAGCAGAGAGAGGCCTCTGTCCCCTATTCTTTAGACACAACATATACTTTATTTAATAACAGTATTAATAGATTACATATATTGTCTGACTCTGTGTCAGTTAATACAGCAGTGAGGCTATAAAGCATTATGTTAAGATAAATTGTTGTAAACAAATTGCGTTTTTTCATTTTTATGATCATAATCATAAAATCATTAGATCATAAGAGCTTTCCTGTCGTTCATGATTTTTGTTTAAACCTCTGCTGTGCTTAGAGTAAGAATTTAGTTTCCATATATTCTACTCATGCTTGAGCATAAATCTATAAACTGTACCTGAACCAGATCATCCTGGACCACAATACATTCAGCAGGCACATAAAAACACTCAGCCTGACATTTTCCAATACCCCGGGGGGTGATTATTGTGTCACACTTCATAGCGCTAGTCAGAAAACGATGAATTACATGTCAAAGCTTGTCATGCAGAGCACCAGGAATTATAGAGGGTGCTGAAATTGAGCCCTGGTGATACTCAATTATAGCAGGACAAAGGCATGTGGTGCCTATTGTAGAGAGAACTGCAGCAAACCACATAGGACACATTACATAAAATTCCGAATCTGTAATGGTGTGTTTATAGCCTTTTGATTGAAATTCATATGAGATCTATGGTATCTTTTAGGAAAATTCTTACTCATGCCGTTTAATAGAAAACTGTCAGGTCCCAGGCAACAGTGAATAAATTAGAGCAGTATAAGAAAATATAGCATCATTAAAAGTAAAAGAAAACAAGGAGAAAAGCAGCTTGCACATTAACACTCTTGTGGATTCTTAAAAAAAGAGTTGGCTTCAAGAATGAAAATAAAAAAGATGGCAGAGATGTTTTCTCAGTACGATCAAAGGCAACACATTCAATCTGTTCCTGGCTGCTGTATGACTCACTTTGTGTTGTCCAGGCCTTAAAAACTTTTCTCTTTAAGTGGACATACCAAAGAATCTAATCAGTGTATTCTATTATTATATGCACACTTTCATTACCACCCTCCATTATTTGTTAGTAGAAGAATAGCCTCAGTCACTCCATGTCCCTGAATAGCAAAAGTATTAATATAAAAACCAAAATCTACAAGGATCACGCTGTCACCTACAGTACTTTATTGGTTTTGCTAAGTGAATTTATTTTAAATGTTCATTTTATAGACTTTGTAAACAAGTCAACCTGAGTTATGAGCACAAGGAGAGTCAGACAGGCAATCACATGTAGCTGTGTAAACACCACATGTGATTGTACAGCCAGAACACACCATTTGCCTTTATTGATGTAGCCCACGCTGTAGCAGAGTTATATACTGTGCTTTGTGTCATGGTTTCAACTGAAATAAATGGGAGCAGCAAAAGAAACAGACAACGATGTAGCAACAACTATGTATTTCTGTTCTAAACTCATAAATTAGGACACTTTCACTGCTGCAATGCAATGCTTCACTGCTGCAATGCTTCCCAACCAGTTATTAATGTAATACTTTATGTATACAGACGTGGATAAATTTGTTAGAACCTTTCCACATAAACCAAAAAAATACAACTATTTCTGAAAAAACTTGAAACTGACAAAAGTTTAATAGCATCCCTTATTGTTGTAGGAATATTTAATAAAATATTGTAATAAGGTACAGGAATTATTTATTTTATTTAATAGTGGGTGTGAAAGGGGGCGGTGTTAAACCATCACTCCTGCACTCACTAAATAAAATAAATAAGCACTCGTAAAAGGGGCACCAGTCCTAATGGACACTTATGTTAAACTTAGTTTTAATTAAATTTGTACCTTCAATTACTTAATGGATCAGTCTCAAAATTTAAGGGAGAATTCTTCTCCTGCCGTGATCTAAAAAACATATATATGCGAAAGGAAAACGCTTCAATTTCTCTCATTCACCCTTTTATTACACTCATTCAGCTTACATGATATAGCATTCAAATGATGGATAAACAGATTCAAATGATAACAGGCGTCCAATATCACATCAACTGTTATTGGATTCCTGAACATAAAATCTAGCGTTAAACCTTTGTAGAACCAAGGAGAAACCAGACTTATGTTTCAACGGTAAATGAAGGCTGAAATGCCTAACAAAACAGAACGCAATTTTATGGGGAAAATTCATAAGCTGATTATCTAAAAATGAACTTCTGAATTAATCTACAAAAATGAAGGGAAGTTACTTAAAAATGACTAAGAGTCTTCCTTCAGTTTATAGCTTTATCCTGTAGCTGAGAGACTAATGCCTCATTTCCACCAGCCCAGATCGACTCGCCTCGTTTCGTTTCGTTACTATTCATTTTGGCTGCGGTTGTGTCTCCATAGCAGCCGGGTAAAGCGGGGTTAAGCTGTGGTGGGCGAGATTTTTTTTACAGCAAGGCGGTGCCACACTCCCGTGACGTAAAACACGCGACTCAAGCCAAACACAACATGGCGGCTTTACAAGGCGACTCCTTGGTCTGTGGCTTTTTTCACCGTAAATGCCAAAAAGGACCACCAGACAAGGGTACAGGCAGTGAGACGAAACACTCTGGAATAGTTCTGCAGCTTCTGGAGAGAGCCGAAGACGTGAGGATACAAACTAGGTCATATGTGATGGTAAGCTAATGTTGCTAATGCTAGTTTGCTATAAGTACGTCGTACTACACTGTAATCTCTGCAAGTTATCGCTGTTAGGTACTAAAATATGTATGCTGTGTGTGTTTCAGATGGCTCTGTTGTGGGAAAATTACCGCTTCAAACGGTCAGTCTGGCGTTCAGCACAGCCTGTCAACTGATGTCAATACAGCCTGTCACTGATGTCAGCACAGCTTCACAAACGATCAGTGGTTGTAGAGCTTAAGAATGTCTGGTTTATTTCCTGTGCAAAAAATTGCTCTGATCTAAGTAAAGGAACCCTATTTCACTGTTTATGGGAATGTAGAAAAATCAGAATGTTTTGGGAAGAGGTGAGGTTAACAATTGAAAAAATAATTTAAAAACAAATCACATTGAACCCTAAACTATTTTTGTTGGGTCTGTATCCAGAAAAACATAACTTTAATAAGAGTGAAAGAACATTCATAGACCTCAGTTTGCTTAATGCCAAAAAATGTATAGCACTACTGTGGAAAAACTCATAGACCAGATGTGACTCAGTGATTAAGACAGATGTTACCAAACTTCCACTAGAAAGAATAACATACATACTGAAATCAAAGGAAAATGTGTTTGAGAATATATGGAGACCTTTCATTGATTATGTAAAGAAATTAAACATAACTTCTGAAGAAGGAGGTGAATGATATGTGTGGACCTTGCAAATTCCAAACTGGTGAATGTATATTATGTATTCTTATGTAATAGATTACCTAGACTAAACAGAGGAGCATTGTTGTTGACTTGTTTTTGTTAATGGTTGTTGTTTTTATTACCCTTTTTTTGTTATTTTGTTATTGTTCTTTTTAGTTTTTAAATTACTTTTGTGTTAGTGTCTGACTGTGTGTGCTGTTTGTAAATAAAAAAAGGTTCAATAAAAATACTGTGGGAAAAAAATTGCTCTGATCTGCGTGAAAATCATGGACTGTTGAGACATCATGGACATACCTGCTTCAGCTGCACTGAGTGTGAGATGTTGTCATAGCAAAAAATGATCAGCTGACACAACTTGATCGCCAGGTTAATAACTATATTAGCCACAAAATGTATATTCAAAAAGTTAACAGTACTGAGTTCGGTATAATAAGATGTATTTGACAGTTATGATGCATTTTAGGCCAAAACAAACTTGATCTAGGATTAAAAGCAATTAAAATAATGCAGTCACAAGGTTACATGGAAAATGCTTGATTTACTAGATACGTATACTGTAGAAATATATATTCTCTGCATCAACAATGTACTATACATGCATTCATGCAGTATTGCACTGACAATAAACCTCTGAAGTTTTTGCAGATGTCTCTTTTTTATATGTGAAGGTTACCACCATGTGACATAAATTTCTTAAAAATGAGCCATTATTTTCAAGGTCACCCATTAATGGTTTGTACTATTGACTCTTTTCCCACCAGTGTATTAACAGACAAAAATAGAAATCATGATGCAAACACATAAGTCACTAAATTGTTTATTACAATCAGCAGCAAATTCCAGATTATTCAGAATGTACAAAACTCAAACTTTAAGACTGGTTCACTCAGCAGCTGGGATGTGCAGCTCACACTGGTCTCAGATCAGCAGATCTTAGGCCTGCATCTCTGTAAATAGTGACGCAAGGTCCAGTTTGGGGTGGATCGATCGTTTACCTCTTGCCTAGACAAAAGACAGAAATGGGTGGTGGTTAAATAAAGGAAGTTTAAAACATATTTGGGAAATACACTTGTTGCTAAAAGCCAGTGGTGGAATGTGAATGAATGAATCTTTATTTCGGATAGATTAAAAGAAAATAAAAATAAAATAACAAAGGGGAAAAAATCTAATAAGGTCGAATTAAACAATAACTCCTCTGATTATACAGTTCAACATAGGTTATCTGAAATGGGTGATGGCTGAAGCTGCAGGTTATATTGCCCACCCATATTCCATCCAAGAATTCAAAAGAAAAACAAAACAGGAGCGATTCCAATTCCAATGTGACAATAAAGTACTTCGTTGTTGTATTTAACCACAATTTTCATGTAGCTGCACTGATGTAAAGTCGGTTTTACAAGGGCTGGGTTACATTTAAAATCATCTGCTTTTACTGTGGCCTCAGCAATCAGAATGAATTAATACATTCACTTGAATGGAATATAGTACTGTAACTGAAAGCGTGCATCACAGAGTATGGAGTCACTCAGTCAAAATATGGAGTTTTTATCAATAAAAGTTTGTCTTGAATGTAAAAGTGTCTCTTCTTGCCCTGGCTTCAAGTGTGGGTGGTGTTTTGTACTTTTATTGCTAAAATATAAAAGGATGCACTACAATGGGTCTCAAATATTTGTAATGTGTCCTGTTACTGCATGAGTTTATTGATGATAGAGTATAAATTACACATATAAACTAAATTATATTGACGACTGAACAACTGCTGTTCCCCAAAAGATACAGTTATGAACATAACTCACAAAGGATCACACAAGTGATCTGACAAAAAAAATAATACTCACACAATCAAATAAATCTCAGTTCAGTCCCTTTTATATTAAGTGGAAATTGTGCTACTGTGGCGGTTTGGGAAAACCCCCACAAACAGACTAAGGACAGACAACTCGCTACTCCTGGTTTTTTCCGCTACACTACTGTGATAATGTCACCTTTCATGCATTGTGTTCATGTGTCCTGTCCTTACTGTGACCTAGAGACTCAGATCAATATGTAGATGTGCCTGTTAACCTCTTTGTTCTGCAGCTGGAGCAAAGTCTAGCAAATCTGCCTATTGTGATGTATGTCTCACAAATGCAAATATCTCATGCCTGTTCTGCAGTCCCTTTGATCAGACAAACTGCTGTGAATCTGCTTTGATGTATTGTTTGAGTTGGGTATAAATACTGCACAGGTTCTGTAACACTTCCTCTCACTCACACACTTCAACCTCTGCTGCAGGACACAGGCTTTGTGTCCCTCCTTCTCTGAGAGCCAGAGGATCCTGCTCCGGCCTGCACACACTTGGGCCGGGGCGGGGATCCCGTGACGGCGGTATGATATAATAAAACTCTACTTAAAACCTCCAACAACGCCGCTTTATTTCATGCCGCCGCACTGGTGACCCGACGCTGAAACGAACACGCTGCCAGCGAACACAACGCCCGGTGGTGATTCTCCGACGACCAGCGAACGCGGCAGCCTGACTGATCTGCCCTCCCTTCTGCTTCAGGGAGACCTCAACGCGGAGTTTCCAGGCGAAACTCGTTGGAGAACACCCACGACTGGGAAAGCTGAGCAACATTTCATGGTGAGATCTGCACGCCTAGATCGGCACATCCACGCTGGACTGGCCGCGCTCACAGCCCCTCCACAAGAGAGCGCATGCACCTCGTCCCCTCTCCACGACGGCGCTCCCCATGGCCGACGGAGCACACGTGGACCTGAACGCACCATGACCGAGCGAGTGACAGAGCGTCTACTTTCCTTCACCGCTCCAACAGACAACAGGGATGATCTCCAGCAAGCTCCCTGACCCTGGTTCTCCTCTCCAGCGGCCCACCCACGCACGGGACCCCGGCACACGCACCGGGGAGTCACGGGCACGGCGCACCACGCACGGGACACATACGGCTCCACAGACTGCTTTCCTCCTTCGCCGCTGCCCTTCAGGACTGCTCGCTCACCTGAGGCACGCATGCAGCATGCTCGAAGGATTAGTTAATGGTCTCAGCCACGGCACACATAGGGAAATTCAGCGGTTTGCGGTTCCCGAGCGCTTTAAGGTTGTGCCCGCACCTAAAGCCAACACGCCAGTCCCTCTGTTCTCATCACAGCCGCCACGCAGCCTCGTCTTTTCTTCATGGCCGCTATTAATCCTTGCAGGACTTAATCGCGGGAGGAGCCAGTGACTAATTTTTCTTCTTGTGAACCTCTGCACGTTCAACGGGACCAGCCCTTCGACATCACGGACCCACAAGCAATTTTTGCGCGGCCCGGACATTTTCATCGTCTCCGGCTGGCTTTTACTACCCCCACCCCCCTCCACCCCCTCCTGCACAGAGCTTTTCCCTGCTCACTGCCCAAGCTGCACTATTGAGGTCTCGACCACCTGCCGAGCCCTCTGGGGGGGAGCTGTGGCGGTTTGGCAAAACCCCCACAAACAGACTAAGGACAGACAACTCGCTACTCCTGGTTTTTTCCGCTACACTACTGTGATAATGTCACCTTTCATGCATTGTGTTCATGCGTCCTGTCCTTACTGTGACCTAGAGACTCAGATCAATATGTAGATGTGCCTGTTAACCTCTTTGTTCTGCAGCTGGAGCAAAGTCTAGCAAATCTGCCTATTGTGATGTATGTCTCACAAATGCAAATATCTCATGCCTGTTCTGCAGTCCCTTTGATCAGACAAACTGCTGTGAATCTGCTTTGATGTATTGTTTGAGTTGGGTATAAATACTGCACAGGTTCTGTAACACTTCCTCTCACTCACACACTTCAACCTCTGCAGCAGGACACAGGCTTTGTGTCCCTCCTTCTCTGAGAGCCAGAGGATCCCGCTCCGGCCTGCACACACTTGGGCCGGGGCGGGGATCCCGTGACAGCGGTATGATATAATAAAACTCTACTTAAAACCTCCAACAACGCCGCTTTATTTCATGCCGCCGCACTACTTTTGGTTTTGACACTTTACCTATAAAAGCAAAGGATTTCAGTACTTTCCACAGTGGCGACGTCCGTTGTTGAGCGGCTGATTCCCTCCTCCCTAGACGAACGACAGAAATGGATGGTGGTTAGTTTCAAGCAAGTTCAACACTTATACAGGCACATCTCAAAAATTAGAATATCATGAAAAAGTTAAATATTTTTGTCACTCATTTCAGAAAGTGAAACACATATATAAATTCATTACAGGGACAGTGATATACTGAAAGTGTTTATTTTAATATTGATGATTATGGCTACAGCCCATATTAACCAACACCTCAGCAGCCAACATTTCTATTTAAAAACTATTTTTTCAAGTTTATGTAATATTCTAATTTTTTGCCAAATTGAATTTGGGGTTTTCAGGGGCTGTAAGCCATAATCATCCAAATTAAAATAAATAAATGCTTGAAATATATCACTGTCTGTGTAATGAATCGATATAATATATGGATTTCTCTTTCTGACGCTTTAGAGAATTATATGAATGACTTTATAAATCACTGGTTTGAAAAAGCACTTTTATATTGTTGAGATTTCGGCTCCTGTGGTCTCACCAGTATCCACTATAAACAGGGAGGCTAACCCTGGCATGTGGAAACACATTCTAGCATTAAATTGCACACAATTTAATGCACAGCACCAAAGTGCAATACAAAACACAAACCAGGACTTTAACCAGGATTAACAGATTTCATCATTTTGCTCTCACAAGCGAATATTTAGGAGAAAACAAGCGCGAATCAGCAGTTGGTACTAGCTAGCTACTAGCCAAAACTCGTTAGCTAACACTCGTTAGCCAGCACAGAACGGCGCTGTATGGCTCAAAAAAAGTGAGCTTACCACCAACAAGATAAATAAGCGAACAGATGCACAATATTACAAATCACTCACCATCGATGGTTCTCTCACGTTCGTCTTCAGCTTGTCAGTAGTACGGTTCTATTCTGCGCAGCCATCTGTAGGGTCCGGATCACTCCTCTGACTGTGTATCTGCCACCAAGCAGAGAAAACCCCGCACCTCTTCGTTGGACCACGGTGTAGATTTCCGCAAAACCTACAACGCTGTCTGTATTAATATCGTATTTACTCCGTGACCGAGTTAGTCCGTGATTGCAAATGGAGGTCGTAAAGATTTCAACGAAGACGGGCGCTTTCGTGACGTTACGCCCTGACCAATCAGCGGCTAGCAGTCTATTGACGTCACATCTCGGTTCGGTTTCGCACAGTTATACCCTGCCTCTTAAGAGGCACGAAAATAGTGTCGGTTAAACCGTGCTGGGTATAGTGGAAATGGCGAGAAAGTGAAACTAGTAGAACTAAGTAAGGCCAAGGCGATACTAATGGAAATGGGCCTTAATTGTACCATGAAACACTGGTAATGTTCAATTGTAATTTGATTATTAGGACATCACGTTTAACCCAGCAGATAGGAAAAGGGGGAGTCTCACTTATGAACAGCTGTAGGTCCACGTTTTCAGCGGGTCGGTACCAGCTGAGTTTGAAGTTGGGACATCAGGAGAAAGCGACTGCTGCTATGCTTCCTCACAGCCGTAAGAAATGCAGACCCAGGCCAGGGGCTCATACAGGACCGTGGCAGCAGTGAAGAATTGTTCCAGAGCGGCGTGAAAAGTCCTTAGGCAATGAGTCCGACCGAATCGGTGAAGTCTCTGCCGCAGGATAGACCAAAAAAACTGAAGAAGAAACTTCTCATTCAGGCGGGTATGAGGCCGGAAAGAGAGTCCAAAACACAATCTCTGTTCACTTTAAATTAGGAAAATTAAAGGTCCACTTTAACGGCGTGGAAAGTCAGAAAATCTGAGAAAAACATTTACTAGGATAAGAATGGCTTCTGAGGTGAAGGGAAAAAAAAGAGTTTGAGAGTTTGACTCTCTAAGGCGAGCTCGTAAGAAAAAGATGGTTTCTCCTCAGTAACCAGAAAAATGAGAAAACTAACGCAGGATTTGACAAACTTAGGGGATAATCACATTTTCACACAGGGGCATGTAGGTTTGGATTTTTTCCCTTTAATAATAAACATAAATATTTAAAAACTGCATTTTGTATTTACTTGTGTTATCTTTGCCTAAAATTTAAATTTGTTTGATGATCTGAAACATTTAAATGTGACAAACATACAAAAAAAAATCAGGAAGGGGGCAAACACTTTTTTAGACCATTGTAATTAAACAAAGTAAAATGACATGGGCAAAAAAGATGGTGCCCTTAATTTAATGTTTTGTCACAATTTTTTATAACAATAATAATAATAATAATAATACTTTAGACTTATAATAGCGCTTTTCAAGACACTCAAAGACGCTTTACATAGGGGAGGGGAAAACAGTGTCAATGACTGAATGCAGTGTTGAATCAATGGGTTTTTAGTGACTTTTTGAATGCTGGGAGCGAGGGGGAGCTTCTGATGGTTATAAGGAGCAATAACTGCATCTCTGTGATCTCTGCGCTTCACAATGAGTTGCCTGCATTTGCCATCAGGTAGTTTGGTCCACTCTTCCTGCACAAGCTGCCCAAGCTGTCTCAGGTTTGAAGGGTGGCGTCTCCACACTGCAATTTTCAGATCTTTATGATCTGGGCTCATGGAGGGCCATTTAAAAATAGTCCACTGTATTTTCTCAGCCATTCTTTAGTGCCTCTAGCTGTGTATAAGATAAGATAAGATAAGATAAGCCTTTATTAGTCCCACAACGGGGAAATTCCAGGATTGCAACAGCACAGGGATAGCAACACTCAGAGCAACAATCAGAAGGCAAGAAAAAACAAGCAAGCAAGAGCAGCTAATATACATATGTACGTATTACTATAAAATATATATATATACACACACACACAGACACACAGTGCAGAGCATTGTAGCTGGATGGAATAAATATATGAATATATGAACACACAGTGCAGAGCATTGTAGCTAGATGGAATAAATATGTAAATATATAAACACCCACAGTACGGAGCATTGCAGCTAGGTGGAATAAATATGCAAGTATATAAACACACACAGTGCGGAGCAATGTAGCTAGATGGAATAATATGTAGATATATAAATATATAAACACACCCAGTGCTGAGCATTGTAGCTAGATGGAATAAATATGTAAATATATAAACACACACAGTGCAGAGCATTGTTGCTAGATGGAATGAAACAGCATAACCGTCTACTTAGTTATCCTACATGGTATGATTATGTGCCCATACATATTCTCACCCTCCATAGCGACCGGTATGTTCCTAGTTGTATGCCGGAGGGGACCATTGTGTAAGTCTATTGCATCTTTTGCATTCAAAAAACTATTAGTTTGTTACGTCTTTTTGCTATCTCTGCGAGCAGCCCTGCTTAGGTTGTACAGTCTGACAGCCGTTGGTAGGAAGGACCTACGAAACCTCTCGGTTGTGCACCTGGGATGATGTAGTCTGCTGCTAAATGAGCTCCTCAGTGCATTCAGTATGTCCTGCATAGGGTGGAACTCGGACTCCAGCAGAGATGACAGTTTAGCCACCGTCCTTCTCTCTCCTATCTCCTCCATCGGATCAAGGCGCTGCCCCAGGACAGAGCTAGCTTTCTTAATCAGTTTGTTCAGTCTCTTCCTATCGGCTGCAGTAATGCCACTGCCCCAGCAGACCACTCCAAAAGTGATGGCTGATGCCACCACCGTGTCATAGAATGACTTCAGCAGCGCCCCTTGTACACCAAAAGACCTGAGTCTCCTCAGCAGGAACAGCCTGCGCTGTCCCTTCTTGTAGAGTGCATCAGTATTGTGTGACCAGTCTAGTTTATTGTTCAGATGAATACCCAGGTACTTATAGGATGTCACCATCTCGATGTCTGTTCCCTGTATATTTACTGGTACTGTGAGGGGCTGCCCATGCCTGCGGCAGTCCACCACCAGCTCCTTAGTTTTCCTCGCGTTGATCTGGAGGCAGTTCCGATGGCACCAGTCCACGAAGTCCTGGATAAGCCCTCTGTACTCAGCTTCATCTCCATTGGAGATGAGGCCAACGATCGCAGAGTCATCAGAGAACTTCTGTAGATGGCAGTGTGTTGTGTTGTGTGAGAAGTCCGCAGTATAAAGAGTGAACAGGAAGGGAGCCAGCACCGTTCCCTGGGGGGCCCCCGTGCTACTGATGATCGTGTCGGACACACAGTCCCGGGTTCTCACAAACTGAGGCCGGTTCGTGAGGTAGTCCAGGATCCATGATGACAGGTGCTGGTCCACCCCTGCGCGCAGCAGCTTGTCCTTCAGGATCATCGGTTGGATGGTGTTGAAAGCACTGGAGAAGTCAAAGAACATGATCCTCACCATATTCCCGGGCTTCTCCAGGTGGGACAGAGAACGGTGAAGGAGGAAGATCACCGCATCCTCCACCCCAATGCCATGCTGGTAGGCGAACTGGAGTGGATCCATCGCTGGTTCCACCAGGGGGCGGAGGTGAGCAAGGAGCAGTCTCTCCAGGGTCTTCATCAAGTGGGACGTCAAGGCCACCGGTCTGTAGCTGTTCAGGTCTTTGGGGTGGGAAGTTTTTGGTACAGGTACCACACAAGATGTTTTCCACAGCTGTGGTACCCTCCCCAGTTTCAGGCTCATGTTGAAGATATACGTCACAATCCCACACAGCTGGTCTGCACAGGACTTGAGGAGCTTTGCGCTGATGCCGTCCGGTCCCGGCGCCTTCCTCGCCTTGATCTTCCTCAGCTCCGTCCTCACCTGGGTCCTGGTCAGGGTCAGGATGGGGGGCTGTGTGTTGGGAGTGGGGGGGTGTTGGTGGAGTGGGGAGTGGGCAGCAGGACTTGATTTCTTTAGAGGCAGCAGTGGTTGTTGTGCAGTCAGGGGGGAGGGCGGTTGGTCAAATCTATTGAAAAACAGATTCAGGTTGTTCGCCCACTCCCTGCCCCCTGTGGCCTGGGGGGAGGTATTCTGGAGCCCCGAGATGGTTTTGAGGTTTCTCCAGACCCCGCTGATGTCGCTCTGTTGCAGCTTGTCCTCCATCTTCTTCCTGAAGCTGTCCTTGCCTTCTCTGATCTTTCTCCTCAGCTCCCTCTGTACGGACTTCAGCATCTCCCTGTTCCCTGACCTGAAGATCCTCTTCTTCTCTCTCAGAAGTGTTTTTATCTCAGGGTTGATCCAGGGTTTGTTGTTTGAGTGACGCCGTATGGTCTTGGTGGGAACGGATTTGTCCACACAGAAGCTGAGGTAGCCCGTGAAGGTGTGAATGAGGCCATCGATGTCCTCACCATGTGGATCGCAGAGCTGCTTCCAGGCGGTGGCTTCAAAACAGCCCTTTAGGGTGTCCATTGTCTCCTCAGACCATAACTCCACAGTGTGCATGGCCGGAGGTTGTCTGTGCACTAGGGGTTTGTACACCGGCCGGAGATGAACCAAGTTGTGATCCGATCTCCCGAGTGGGGGGAGTTGTGATGAGGTGTACGCCTCCTTAGTGTTTGCGTAGAATAAATCCAGTGTTTTATTGTCTCTAGTGTGGCATGTGACATACTGGGTGAACGTGGGTAGAATGGGAGACAGTGAAACATGGTTGAAATCGCCTGAGATGAGGAGAAGAGCATTTGGGTGTTCTGTCTGCAGCCTGCTGGTTACTGAATGGATGACGTCACGTGCTGTCCCAGCGTTGGCCGTCGGATTTGCATAAACAACAATGCAGATCACGTGTGAGTGTTCTCTCGGGAGATATGTAGGCCTCATGCTAACAGCTAGCAACTCAATGTCTTTGCTGCAGTGTCGTTGTTTAACAGTGATATGTCCCGGTCTGCACCAGTTGTTGTTAACATACATTATCACTCCACCGCCCCTAGCCTTGCCACTGTCTGGTGTTCGGTCAGCTCGTATCATGTGAAAACCCTCCAGCTCAATGTTAGCATCTGCTGCTAGTTCAGTTAGCCACGTCTCAGTAAACAAAAGGAGAGAGCACTCCCGGTATGTGCTATCATAACGGGAGATAGCCGCTAGCTCATCTAACTTTCCCAGTATCGACCGTACATTTCCCATGACAACAGATGGAAGGGAGGGTCTGTACCTTATATTTTTTGTCCTCCGCCTTACTCCAGCCCGGCAGCCGCAGCGTTTTCGCCTCAGTTCTCTCGGTATGTCGAGTTTTTCCAATGGGACCGGGTGGCAGTTGAATGCTAGCAGCTGTTCTCTGCTGTATCGTATCCTGCTATAAACAGTGGCTCCGTCCACCGGCTCAGGAGACATTTAGGACGATCTGTGTGTCCGTGATATAAGTGGGGTGAAAAAAAAAGACGGATCAAAAGAGAGAGGAAGGGAAAAAGACTCGGAATCGAGCCGCTGTTGCAAAAGGCAGCCTACTCGTGTGGCGCCGAGAGAAAAAAAAAAACAAAAAAAAAAAACAGGGTCAACAGGGTCATTACCCTGTTGACCTATGAGGACCCATGAGCTGCAACTGACAGTATGTTTCCTTGCAGGATGCCTTAGTAGTCTTGAGACTTCATTGTGTTCTGCACTGATTCAAGGTTCCCCATTCCAGATGCAGCAAAGCAGCCCCAAAACAAAACTGAGCCCCCTCCATGTTTCACAGTAGGTATTATGGTCTTTTCTTTTAAAGCTTCCATTCTAGTACAAGAGGGGGGCTGAAAAGTTCATAGGCTGACTAAGACGGAGCTATGTCTTTGAGGATCAAGAAGCGTGCTTCTATACAGCAGGGATCGAAGCGATGCAACACCAATGGAAGAAGTGTTTGGACTGAAGGAGAGACTATGTTGAAAAATAAACCACATTTGGTCAAATTTGACCACTGGATCATGGTCAGCCTAAGAACTTTTCAGCCCCTCTTGTAAACATAGAGCTGATGTGACTGGCCAAAAAGGTCCAGTTTTGTCTTATCAGTCCAAAGGATATTCTCCCAGAAACTCTGGGGCTTGTCAGCATGTACAGTATTTTGGTATCAACCTGTAGTTTAAAAGACTTCTGTATATTTGGAGTAGCTAGAACTTGAGAATAACATAGAATTGCTTTAGCATCATCAAAAGCATCCTGTCAAGCTGGTGACCAGACATACTTAACTTTGGATTTCAAAAAATTTGCCAAAGGAGCAACAACAGTTTGACAGTTTTCTGCAGAAACATCTGTAACACCCAATTAACCACAGAAAATGCATTAAATCTTTTTGTGGCTGGAAGAGGATACTGCTCAGTTGCATCAGTCTTTACATGTTGGGGGCACGCCATCCCCTGTCCAACCTCCCAACCAAAGTAAGTCACAGTAGCTGAATGAATTCACACTTTGCTAAATTTACTATGAGACAAGCTGCTGACGACAGGTCAAGCAGAGCTTGTATGCATGCAATATGAGATGATCAAGTATGAGAATGTGAGACCACATCATCAAGATACACCACACAACCTTCTAACCCATCAATGACCTTATTCATCAACCTTTGGAAGGTTGCAGGTGCATTCCACAAGCAAAAAAGAATGACTGTATAAGAATACTATCATGGGGGGACATGTGTGCAAGCATGTCCCACTCTTTAAGTTATGCTTTCTTTCAGTTGTCATTATTGTCATTTTGCTCTCACTTTTAGTTACGGGTCATTCTGTGTATTATTATCACCCTTGTTTCTGTCCTGCTCTGCAGCTTGCTACGACAGCGCTCTCAGTTAATTCCTATTCCCTGTGATTGGTCTTTGCTGTGAACCCTTTGAGTGGGTGAATTTGCGTGCCCCTAGTGGCAGAGCACGGCACTGCGCCTGTCATCTCACTCTCACATGATCACCTGCATTGGGGCCTGCATTGGGGATTTGTACTGATTTGCCAGTTTCAAAAGGTAGCAGACATCTGTTGGAGGACTCAGTGGATGACACGTAATACACCAAAGAAGAAGAACAAATTTCCTTTTCCTGTTTTTAGCATTTTAGCCCAGAAAACTAATATGTCCGCAATCGGTCACCGTCACTTTTAGCGGCTTTGTACGTGGAAAATAGCCGCGGGATACAAGCAAAATTTATGTGGGATAATCATAAGACTTTGTAGATGTGGTAGAGACTTTAACATGATCAACAGAACGCAAAATAACAACCATGGTGAAAACGCAGCGGCCACGCCAGCCAGCCCCCCTTTGTCAAAAGCAAGTGAGAATTTTCTGTTTTTTTTGTGTTTTTTTTATATTGTACTGATTTCTTGTTCATATACTTTGAAGATAAGATGATGAGGTACCACTGTACAAAAAACGGTATCAAAAGACTGAACCATTCATTGTGTAAATACGTCCAAAGTCCAGTTTTGACCGAGTTATGGAATTTAAAGAGGTGCCGTGACATTATGCAAATTAGATGCATAAATTTATTCCTGTCTGAAACTTTGGATCATATTTTACATCTTTCTAATTGACAGTAAGTAATTATCTCTTACCACTTTCAAGTTATAGCCTTGGAAATCTGAACTATTTTATTGACAAAAAATATTTACCACTCTTGACCACTAGGGATTATGTCGCAATTCGGTGACAAACACACTCAAAGAGTTAATTGTTCACGGCTGTGCCTCCTCTGTTTATCATTGCCAGCCCTACTTATACACTTCACGCCCTATTGAAAATAGGGCATCTTCATCAATAATCCCCACACATATGGAACATATTATTTTGCCACGTTTATCCAAGTTGTGTCTGTCATTAGGGCTTTATTTTCTTTCTCCCCACAAGCAGGGTTCTTCTTTCATTGTGAATAAAAATGCCTAAATGTCGCCCAGCAGTCGAGTCTGTCCTTAAGCCCCAGAGGGGCAAACATGACAGATACAGCCCAGTTAGCATAATGAATGAGGCAATTTCCTGGGCTCTTTTACAAAAGGGAACTTACCAATACCCCTTTAAAAGGTCAAATTTACTGATGAACTTATTAGCTGTACTAACTTGATCTACACAGTTTTCCATCCGAGGCAGAGGATGAGTCAGGTTTGGTCATGCTGTTCACCTTCCTGAAATCAGAACAAAAACATGGTGTATTATCTGACCAGTAAACAAGATGAAGCCCAGGTAGAGGATGGTAAACTGGCAATTCTGTTCTTCAACATGTAAGCAACTTCAGAATCTAAAAACTGATGCTTTCCTGCGTTTACTTTATAGAAACGTTGCTTTATTGGTCTTCCATCTCTTACATCAATCTCATGTTCACTCATGGTTGTACAAGATGACTAACAGTTGAACAGTGTACACCAGGGGTCACCAACTGGCAGACTCTGATCTGGACCCTGGGAGACCTCCGTCCGGACCCTGAAACCTTTTGATACAATTTGGGGGAAAAGGATACTATTTTGGTTTGGTGGTAAAAAAAAAAAAAGGCAGAACTGAACTGCTGTATCAGCGACCACCTGGACAAATTAGGGTGCAAGCCCTTGGGCACTCTGCTGCTGCAGACTCCCCCCTCTGCTGTCCCACAAATACCACTCTCTACAGAGACTCTGTGGCTCCAACTGCTCCAGAGAGTATGCAGCGGGTCACAAAATCACAGTTTGCACACACACACACACACACACACACACACACACACACACACACACACACACACACACAAGGCTGACAGCCAGGACATCCACCCCAGAGAGACACACTTCATTTCAGGTCTGTATCCACGAAAAGAAGCACTGTTGTGAAGATGAGTTTAGTTACCAGGGCACTTCTTCCTCTGTTCTAAGATAAGATAAGATAAGCCTTTATTAGTCCCACAACGGGGAAATTCCAGGATTGCAACAGCACAGGGATAGCAACACTCAGAGCAACAATCAGAAGGCAAGAAAAAAAAAAAAAAAAAAACAAGCAAGCAAGAGCAGCTAATATACATATGTACATATTACTATAAAATATATATATACACACACACACACACAGACACACAGTGCAGAGCATTGTAGCTGGATGGAATAAATATATGAATATATGAACACACAGTGCAGAGCATTGTAGCTAGATGGAATAAATATGTAAATATACTGTATAAACACCCACAGTACGGAGCATTGCAGCTAGGTGGAATAAATATGCAAGTATATAAACACACACAGTGCGGAGCAATGTAGCTAGATGGAATAATATGTAGATATATAAAAACACAGTGCGGAGCATTGTAGCTAGATGGAATAAATATATAGATATATAAATATAAACAAACCCAGTGCAGAGCATTGTAGCTAGATGGAATAAATATGTAAATATATAAACACACACAGTGCAGAGCATTGTTGCTAGGTGGGATGAAACAGCATAACCGTCTATTTAGTTATCCTACATGGTATGATTATGTGCCCATACATATTCTCACCCTCCATAGCGACCGGTATGTTCCTAGTTGTATGCCGGAGAGGACCATTGTGTAAGTCTATTGCATCTTTTGCATTCAAAAAAAACCTATTAGTTTGTTACGTCTTTTTGCTATCTCTGCGAGCAGCCCTGCTTAGGTTGTACAGTCTGACAGCCATTGGTAGGAAGGACCTACGAAACCTCTCGGTTGTGCACCTGGGATGATGTAGTCTGCTGCTAAATGAGCTCCTCAGTGCATCCAGTATGTCCTGCATAGGGTGGAACTCGGACTCCAGCAGAGATGACAGTTTAGCCACCGTCCTTCTCTCTCCTATCTCCTCCATCGGATCAAGGCGTTGCCCCAGGACAGAGCTAGCTTTCTTAATCAGTTTGTTCAGTCTCTTCCTATCGGCTGCAGTAATGCCACTGCCCCAGCAGACCACTTCAAAAGTGATGGCTGATGCCACCACCGTGTCATAGAATGACTTCAGCAGCGCCCCTTGTACACCAAAAGACCTGAGAGACCTTCTACCCAGAGTAGTCTGTGCTGGGATGCAAGGGTGAGGTTGCTGGTTATGGAGGCCCTTTTTGTTAACTACGATATCACCTAAAAACTCTGTAAAACCTCCATGTGTTACTGAACATGAATAGTTCCGCCTCTCCTTTGCCAGTAACCATGGGGTTACAGCTCTATCCATGCTGTAACGGAATTTACTGTTGAAATTAGAAAAAATAAATAAAAATCGGAGGAATTCTGTAGTATGGAATTACATTTTGTGTGGGGTTTTTTGGCTAACAGTTTGAAACAGTTTTTCTGCACTGAAAATATTGTATAGAGGTGGACTAATCTTTTTTAATGCAATGCATTTTAGTTTGTGCTCTCATGTAGAACATTTTTAGGATCTTAGTTGTAAATTTTAGAAATTTAGACCTATTTATTTGCAGTCAACAAATACATTTTGTGTTCTCGTGTATAATAAAAATTTTATATTGCATGTTGTTTGAAATTGAGAAAATAATTCATTTTTTTTTCCACAATATCTTTATTGAACCTTTTTTTAACAAACATGATACAAACAATCAAACACTAACACTAAAGTACTACAAAAAAAAAAAAAAAAAAGATGCACTAAAAACACCAACAACCACCAGCAAAATCAAATCTTCAACAATGCTCCTCTGTTTAGTCTAGACAATCCAATACATAAGTATACATATTATGTTCACCAGTTTGGAATTTACAAGGTCCACACACATCATTCACCTTCTTCTTCAAAAGTTATGTTTAAATTTTTTACATAATCAATAAAAGGTCTCCATATATTCTCAAACACAATTTCCTTTGATTTCAGTATATATGTTATTCTTTCTAATGGAAGGTTTGTTAACATCTGTCTTAACCACTGAGTCACATCTGGTCTATGAGTCTTTTTCCATAATAGTGCAATACATTTTTTGGCATTAAGCAAACTGAGGTCTATGAATGTTCTTTCACTTTTATTAAAATTATGCTTTTCTGGGTACAGACCCAACAAAAACAGTTTAGGATTCAATATGATTTGTTTTGAGATTATTTTTTCAATTGTTACCCTCACCTCTTCCCAAAACATTCTTATTATGGTCTGAGGAGACAATGGACACTCTAAAGGACTGTTTTGAAGCCACTGCCTGGAAGCAGCTCTGCGATCCACATGGTGAGGACATCGATGGCCTCATTCACACCTTCACGGGCTACCTCAGCTTCTGTGTGGACAAATCCGTTCCCACCAAGACCATACGGCGTCACTCAAACAACAAACCCTGGATCAACCCTGAGATAAAAACACTTCTGAGAGAGAAGAAGAGGATCTTCAGGTCGGGGAACAGGGAGATGCTGAAGTCCGTACAGAGGGAGCTGAGGAGAAAGATCAGAGAAGGCAAGGACAGCTTCAGGAAGAAGATGGAGGACAAGCTGCAACAGAGCGACATCAGCGGGGTCTGGAGAAACCTCAAAACCATCTCGGGGCTCCAGAATACCTCCCCCCAGGCCACGGGGGGCAGGGAGTGGGCGAACAACCTGAATCTGTTTTTCAATAGATTTGACCAACCGCCCTCCCCCCTGTCTGCACAACAACCACTGCTGCCTCTAAGAAATCAAGTCCTGCTACCCACTCCCCACTCCACCGACACCCCCCCCACTCCCAACACACAGCCCCCCATCCTGACCCTGACCAAGACCCAGGTGAGGACGGAGCTGAGGAAGATCAAGGCGAGGAAGGCGTCGGGACCGGACGGCATCAGCGCAAAGCTCCTCAAGTCCTGTGCAGACCAGCTGTGTGGGATTGTGACGTATATCTTCAACATGAGCCTGAAACTGGGGAGGGTACCACAGCTGTGGAAAACATCTTGTGTGGTACCTGTACCAAAAACTTCCCACCCCAAAGACCTGAACAGCTTCAGACCGGTGGCCTTGACGTCCCACTTGATGAAGACCCTGGAGAGACTGCTCCTTGCTCATCTCCGCCCCCTGGTGGAACCAGCGATGGATCCACTCCAGTTCGCCTACCAGCATGGCATTGGGGTGGAGGATGCGGTGATCTTCCTCCTTCACCGTTCTCTGTCCCACCTGGAGAAGCCCGGGAATATGGTGAGGATCATGTTCTTTGACTTCTCCAGTGCTTTCAACACCATCCAACCGATGATCCTGAAGGACAAGCTGCTGCGCGCAGGGGTGGACCAGCACCTGTCATCATGGATCCTGGACTACCTCACGAACCGGCCTCAGTTTGTGAGAACCCGGGACTGTGTTTCCGACACGATCATCAGTAGCACGGGGGCCCCCCAGGGAACGGTGCTGGCTCCCTTCTTGTTCACTCTTTATACTGCGGACTTCTCACACAACACAACACATTGCTATCTACAGAAGTTCTCTGATGACTCTGCGATCGTTGGTCTCATCTCCAGCGGAGATGAAGCTGAGTACAGAGGGCTTATCCAGGACTTCGTGGACTGGTGCCATCGGAACTGCCTCCAGATCAACGCGAGGAAAACTAAGGAGCTGGTGGTGGACTGCCGCAGGCATGGGCAGCCCCTCACAGCACCAGTAAATATACAGGGAACAGACATCGAGATGGTGACATCCTACAAGTACCTGGGTATTCATCTGAACAATAAACTAGACTGGTCACACAATACTGACGCACTCTACAAGAAGGGACAGCGCAGGCTGTTCCTGCTGAGGAGACTCAGGTCTTTTGGTGTACAAGGGGCGCTGCTGAAGTCATTCTATGACACGGTGGTGGCATCAGCCATCACTTTTGGAGTGGTCTGCTGGGGCAGTGGCATTACTGCAGCCGATAGGAAGAGACTGAACAAACTGATTAAGAAAGCTAGCTCTGTCCTGGGGCAACGCCTTGATCCGATGGAGGAGATAGGAGAGAGAAGGACGGTGGCTAAACTGTCATCTCTGCTGGAGTCCGAGTTCCACCCTATGCAGGACATACTGGATGCACTGAGGAGCTCATTTAGCAGCAGACTACATCATCCCAGGTGCACAACCGAGAGGTTTCGTAGGTCCTTCCTACCAACGGCTGTCAGACTGTACAACCTAAGCAGGGCTGCTCGCAGAGATAGCAAAAAGACGTAACAAACTAATAGTTTTTTTTTTTTTTTTTTTTTTTTTTTTTTGAATGCAAAAGATGCAATAGACTTACACAATGGTCCTCTCCGGCATACAACTAGGAACATACCGGTCGCGATGGAGGGTGAGAATATGTATGGGCACATAATCATACCATGTAGGATAACTAAATAGTCGGTTATGCTGTTTCATCCCACCTAGCAACAATGCTCTGCACTGTGTGTGTTTATATATTTACATATTTATTCCATCTAGCTACAATGCTCTGCACTGGGTGTGTTTATATTTATATATCTATATATTTATTCCATCTAGCTACAATGCTCCGCACTGTGTTTTTATATATCTACATATTATTCCATCTAGCTACATTGCTCCGCACTGTGTGTGTTTATATACTTGCATATTTATTCCACCTAGCTGCAATGCTCCATACTGTGGGTGTTTATATATTTACATATTTATTCCATCTAGCTACAATGCTCTGCACTGTGTTCATATATTCATATATTTATTCCATCCAGCTACAATGCTCTGCACTGTGTGTCTGTGTGTGTGTGTGTATATATATATTTTATAGTAATATGTACATATGTATATTAGCTGCTCTTGCTTGCTTGTTTTTTTTTTTTTTTTTTTTTTTTTTTCTTGCCTTCTGATTGTTGCTCTGAGTGTTGCTATCCCTGTGCTGTTGCAATCCTGGAATTTCCCCGTTGTGGGACTAATAAAGGCTTATCTTATCTTATCTTATCTTATCTTATTAATCTACATTTCCATACACAATGAAATAGAGTTCCTTTACTTTCCATGCATTTTGTGCATGTATCTGGTATATTTTTGTTATATTTATTTAACTCCTCCAGTGTAACATACATCCGCATTAACCATTTGAAATGTATCAATTTAAGGCGTACATTTATTGATTTGGTTTGAGCTTCTGTACAAGCCAATTCCCATTGTTCCTCTGAAATTTCAGTTTGCAGATCTTCTTTCCAGTAGTTTAATCTTTTCAGTGAATTTTCACTTGAAGATAGTGTCAATGAGTTATAAAACTCTGAAATAATACCCTTTCTTTTACTATCTTTCATCATCATTTTTTCCAAGGATGAATAAATAGGTCGAGTGAGAGCTTTATTTTGATTTGATCGAATAAAGTTTCTAAGTTGAAGATATTTAAAAAAATGTGTTCTATTGAGATTAAATTTGATCCTCAGCTCTTCAAAAGACATTATGTTATCTGCACATGGCAAATATAAATCCTGAATCTTTTGAATCCCTTTTAAATTCCATACTTTAAATACAGCGTCCGCTCTCCCTGGTTTAAAATATTGATTACCCCATATTGGACTAAATTGTGACAATAACTGTGGTTCTTTTAAATAGTTTTTAGCTTCACACCATATTTTGATCATATGCTTTACAAATGGATTTTTAACTTGTTTTTGTAATTTTTTTGCCGAATCTGAGTATATGAATATGGGAAGAGGTAAAGGTAAATTGTATGATTCCATTTCAGTCCAGTGAGGGAGATCATTTGATGAAAAATAATATGTCATAGACCTCAGTTGTGCCGACCAATAATACAACATAAAATCTGGACATTTCAGACCTCCACGATCAAATGGTAAATATAATAAAGACAGACGTAATCTAGCCCTCCTGTTGTTCCATATAAATTCCACTAACTTTTTTTTTATTCTTGAGAATAAATCTAAAGGTGGTGATAAGGGAATGTATTGAAATAAATAAAGTATTTTAGGTAAAATATTACTTTTAAGTATATTGATTCTCCCGATCATCAACATTGGTAGTGACATCCATCTCTGAGTTAACTCATTGATATCTGACATTAAGGCTTCATAGTTGACACTGGCGACTGATTCTAGCTTAGGCACAATTTGGATTCCTAAATATTTAAACTGATTTACAACATTGAATTGATTTACCTCAGGGGCTGGGTAATTTCTCTGGGTCTCATTTAGCATTAATATTGAAGATTTAGTTTTATTTATTTTATATCCTGATATTTCCCCAAAATTCTTTATTAAATTCAACAAGGTTGGAATTGATTTTTTTAGATTCGACATAAACAAAATTATGTCATCGGCGTACAGGGAGATTTTATGTTCTGTTGGTCCAACTTTAATTCTATATATTTGTGAATGTAAAGGTATCGCTATCGCTAAAGGTTCAATTGCCATAGTAAACAGTAAAGGTGAAAGTGGACAGCCTTGTCGACATCCTCTATTGATTTTTATTGGTTTTGAAATATTGTTATTTGTTAGGATTTCTGCTGTAGCATTATTGTATATTATTTGAACCCATTTTATGAAATTATTTCCAAGTCCAAACCTTTGTAGGACTTCAAAAAGAAAGGGCCATTCAACTCTATCAAAGGCCTTTTCGGCGTCCAATGATAGGAAAGCTGTATCCGGTGCTTCTTTATTAAAATAAATAATATTAAATAGTCTTCTTACATTATGGAAGCCTTGTCTTCCCTTTATAAAGCCATTCTGATCTCGATTAATAATATTTGGTAAAATTTCTTGTATTCGTTTTGCTAAAATTTTACAGATTATCTTAAGGTCGGCGTTTAATAGGCTTATTGGTCTCATATTTTCACATTTATTAGAGGGCTTACCTGGTTTTGGCAGCAGTATAATTAAGGCATTATTTATGTATGATGGTAAATTATTATTTTGAAATGCTTCTAAAACCATTTCCAAAAAAGGTTTTATTAATTTATTCTTAAATTTTTTATAAAGGTCAACTGGAAGACCATCTGGTCCTGCACTTTTTCCTGATTTCATATTATCAATGGCTAGCCCAACTTCTTCTTGACTAATTTTAGACTCCAATATCTCCCTGTTTTCATTTGGAATACACGGTATAGATAGTTCGTTCAAAAACCCATTTAGTTTTGTTAAATCAAATTCATTTTTAGTATCATATAATTTTTCATAGTAATCTCTAAAGGCTCTGTTAATTTCTAAAGGATCTATAACTACCTGTCCGTTACTTATAATACTAGTAATTGGTGTTTTAATTTCTAATTGTTTAATCTGCCATGCCAATAATTTTCCTGATTTTTCACCTTGTTCATAAAAAGATTGTTTCAATCTTAGAAGACTCGAGGCAGCTCTATTCGCTGATTTTTTGTCGTATTCAGCTCTCAAAATCAGTAATTCATTCTCCAACCTTGGATCACTTCCTGCATACACTTTTTCCTGAAGACTTTTCATTTTATGTTCCAATTTAGCTCTCTCCTCTCGAGTCTTCTTAGATTTTGATCCTGTATAACTAATAATATGTCCCCTAATAAAAGCTTTGAAAGCCTCCCACTTTACACATGCTGATGTTTGTGTAGTATTGATGTCAAAGAACTCGTCTATCTGTTTTTCTATATACTTGACAAATTCCTCATCCTGAAGCCATTTATGCTGAAATTGCCATCTACCTGATTCCTTTGTCAATTTTTTATCTACATATATTAGACAACAGGGTGCATGATCAGAGATCACGATGTTATCATAAAAGCAGTTTTGAATCTTGGATCTTAATTCTGTGGAAATCAAAAAATAATCAATACGTGAGAATGTCTTGTAGGTACTGGAATAACAAGAATAGGCTTTAACTTGTGGTTTCATTTCTCTCCATATATCTAACAATCTCAATTCTTTCATAAAATGATTAATAGTCATCCTACATCCATTGTGCGTACAGTCCAGTCCTGTTGATCTATCTATACCTGGATTCAATGTACAATTAAAATCCCCTGCTATTATATGTTGCCCTGTAAGTGATGATAAAATAAGAAATAAATTAGCAAAGAACTTTTGGTCATCTATATTGGGACCATATAAGTTCACAAGATTTATATTTTCTTATAGCAGAAGAACCTTGAATGATTACATATCTTCCAAGTTTGTCTCCAATTACATTTTTCACTTGAAAAGGGACTGATTTATGTATGAGAGTCATAACTCCCCTGGCCCGGGATGAGAATGATGAGGTGAAGACACTTCCTTGCCATCTACTCCTAATTCTTTTTATATCCTCCTCTATTAGATGAGTTTCTTGTAAAAACACAATTTTTGAACCCATGTCTTTTATTTTATTCATAACTTGTTTAAGTTTTTTTTAAATTTTGTAGACCTCTGCAATTCCATGAAGTTAAATTAAGATTAACACTTTGGTTTATGATCAATAGAGAGTTTGGGATTACCTTGCAGTGTAAACATGCTCATACAGAGAAGCAAAGACATGAGTGGTTGAACATTCATCCTACAAACTACACACAAACAAATTCCCCCTTCCCACACTTGTGGCGAACCCCCCAAAATCAAAAGAAAAATTCCGTCTCCCGATATAGCCATCGACCGCTCCACACCCACGGGGAACAGCCTAAGCCACTCCTTCTTCATCCTCCCAATCACCCTAACTCTACTGCTTTTAATGACGTAACATTAACTCTCCTCTGTAGTTTTCCAACTTAACTCCAAAATTTTTAACAACTTTGTACATCATAGTTTTTTTTTTGTTTGTTTTGTTTTTGTTTTTTTTTTAATATATAATACAATCTATATTTTGTAAACTTGCTATTTACTTCAAGTCAGTCAGATGCCTGTGCAAATGCTTAATTATTCTACCTTATATTTTGTTCATGCTTAGCTCCCACCAGTCTCTTCTTCTTCTTTGATCTTCTTGATGAACTCCTGCGCCTCCTCTGGGGTCTTGAAGATGTGGGTTCTGCCCTCATACGTGGTCAGCAGTCTCGCAGGATAGATTACACCATGACGAATCCCAAGGTTGCGCAGCTCCTTACGTATGGGATCAAACTGCTTCTTCAATTGTTGGATTCCTGTGGCCAAATCTGGGTAGAACCGCACCTGCTGATCCTGGTGTTTAATCTCTCCTTTAGCTCGTGCAGCGTTGAAGATCTTCATCCTGTCTCTGTTGCTAAGAAACTTCATAATTAAGGTCCTCGGCGGTCCCTTATCTCTCCGTGGGCCAATACAATGTGCATTTTCCAGAACCACTGCTGATTGCAACTCCTCGCTGCCCAGCACCTCCGGAATCCACTTTTCCAGAAAGGAATATACGTCCCGACCTTCTGATTCCTCTGGAAGACCCACCAGCCTCAAGTTATTCTGTCTCGACCGAGATTCCAAATCCAAAATATTATCTTCTAGACATTTTTTTTTTTTTCCAAAGTGCGCACCTTTAATTGAAGACGGGTGACGTCATCTTCAGCACTAGCGAGACGGAGCTCCATCTGCGCCGTTCGTTCTACACAGTCACCCAATTCCTTTCTTATTCCTTCCAACGCTGTCATAATCCCATCAAATCTAGAGGAAAAGTCCGCTCTCATTGAACTCATGGCAGCCATCAGCGCATCTGCGCCGCTCACCGCAGAAATCGCACCGTTGCCAGCCTCCTCCGCCATATATGGAGTTTTGCTTGCTGCGTCACAGACCTGAAAGTCCGTTAATTTGGACTGTTTCGGTGGCTCGCTTTTTCCTTTACCTGGTTTTCCAGCCTTAGGCTTCGCCGACATATCCTCGCCCAAACGCTGGGATACGTTCTGTCCCAAATGAGAGAGTTATTTGCCGATTTTTTTCTCCAGGAGCAGAGCAGAGTGAGACACGTCCGTCTTACGTGGCAGCCATAACCGGAAGTCAGAAAATAATTCATTTTAATTTTTTGTTTAAAAATTAATACAGAGCTAAACGCAGCTACAACATGAGCTTAATAAAATAATGTGTAAAAGCAAGTTAAATGATACTGGCCTGCCTGTAGACAGCTGTGGTCTTCTGAAAGAATGTCAATGAAATGATGGTAGTTTTTAAAAGCACATTTTGAAATAAATTTTCCATGTGCCACATTTCTCTTCCATTTGTTTTAATAAAAGACGTTGGAAGTAAATTCATCAGCCACTGCAAATACTTTACTTTAAAAGTGCCAAGTTGTCACACAGTGGGAGGAAAAAAATCCTGAATAGGAAATAGGAAATAGGAAAAATGCATCAAGATGCATTGAGAATGGTTTTCAAATCAAATCAGAGTTCTGAATCATAATCGAATCATGAGATGCCTGAAGATTCCCAAATCTAGTTTGGACCTCAGCTGGGGAAGAAGACCGACTTATCGGACCTCTTGCAGTTTTAGTTTATGACCCCTGGTGTACACAAATAAGACTTCCACATAAACCAAACATTTTGACTCAACAAGCAAAGCTATGCACTCTTTATTAAACTGAACCCCCTCTAACTGCTGACCAACACCACCCTAGTCTTCAGGAGATACTAAGCACAGAGCCCAGTAGTATGGTAAAGCAACCAGCAAGCTGGCAGCCCTACCAAAACTATGGAAGCACACCCAGGACAACCCCTCTATCCACTTTCACCCCACATTACTGATGCTGGTACACAAATTTCAAAGTAGTGTCACGATGCTGAGCACGGGTGGATAGCTATGTTCAGTCTTTCAGTTCATTTTGATTATTTTTCTGTATTTCCTCTTCTTAGTGTTATTGTCTTCATGCTTGGGTTTGGACGTATTATGTTATTTGAGGTTGTCACTTGTTTCTGTGTTTGAATGTTTTTGTTCTCAGTTTAGTTACTATTATTTTGTCATTTATATTATGCATCCACAACCATCTGGTTTCATATTATTAATATTACTCACCTGTTTAGATATGAACCTACCCTCACCTTTTACTCTGTCCTCTTGCTATAATTTTGTTATTAGAATTCCAGTAGTTGTATCTCTTGTTTTTTTATTCATCTTGTCCTTGCCTTTATGGTTCATTTTTCCCTGTCAGTTACCTTTTGCCATATTCCTCCTGTACTTTTATTTGACAGCGCCCCGTGTTTACTTCCCCTGTAGCTCAAGTTCGCGGGCTGTCTCACCCGTCATCTGTTTGGCCTGATTGCTTTTGCTCATGTTACCCACACCTGTTATCATTTGTCATGATTCATCTTAGCCCTATCTAAGGTCCGCTGTAATGCAGTTCATTGCAGTGTCGTTCTCAGTGATCAGACGGGAGTCTCCCTGTCACAATCCTCCCCGTGCGCCTTTACGCAGCGCAGGGAGGAGGGGAAGGATAAATGGACTTACGTGCAGGTTACACCACATACACATTTATTAGACAAAAATGCAAACCGCTCCAAAAATAATGTACAAAAAGGTAACAGGGTGCACTAAAGAGCATCACACGATGACGTGCAGCGGGCAGACCACAATGCACGGTGGCCATGAAACAAACAATACAAATAATGTTTAGGCTCAGGTAAACTTGGAGTTCTCTGGGAGGCTCGACTGGCTGGAGACAAACCTGGGCTAAGAGCCAAAGCGTAGCAGTTAACTGCACAGGGAAACACAAACAGATTTACTCACAGTACAGGAGCAGTCTGATAAACCACGATTCCAGCGAGCAATACACATACCGAGGGGAGCAGCGACAGTGTGGAACACAACACTCCTTCGTTGACATAAACATCCATACGGTGATTAACATCTCTGTGACTTGCACAATGGTCCAGCAATGCTTGACTGGCAAAGGCCGCCTAAATACAAGCATTACTGGCACCACAAATTGGGAGCACCTGGGTGAGGTGCGGGAATGACAATTACCAGGGAGGAATCAGCTGGCTGTCAAGAGACAGGGGGCGTGGTCCGACCGGCGAGTGTTAGACAACGCCCACACGAATGTAGGTCAAAGAGGCTGCCTAATAGCCGCCGGCCAGAGCAGTGGCTACAGGCACGGAAAAGAAAAAGAACAAAGACATAAAAACAACAAGAACTCTAAAGATAACACAATACATAAATCACCCGATACCTGAGCCACAGAGAACGGTCAGAACCGAGCCTACAGGACAACACCGGCTCAGTTCGTGAAACTCCCATCTTATTTCTACTCTGTAATCCTACGTGTGCCCCACGCTTTATCTCTCATCGCCCAACGTGCGTTCCATGTCTGAGCCTGTGGCTATTCTCCCCGTTCCCGACCTGTGTTCCACGTCTTAAGTCGTTCGGTTCTTCTACCTCCTTGTAAGTGTTTTTTGTTCTTGTTATATTTTTGTTTTATTAAAATCACCTGCAAACTCATAGTTAGCATTTGGGTCTTCATTCCTGCCCTGAGGGGCGTTTATGACAGAACGAGGCCGCCCCTGTGGACCCAGCTGCTGTGAGTTGCTTTTTTGTTTTTTTTTTCCCTCCCGTAATCTTTGTTTTAGTTCATTTTTGCACTGGAATGTCAGCCTACACGGACTACAGTTATCATGGACTGAACAAGGTGGAGTGCTGGGCTGTCGGAGTGCTGGAGGGCATAATATCGGTGGCTCGTGCCTCCCGCACTCCCGAAGTGACCCGGGATTGCCTGGACGCGGTGGCACAGGTACTGGAGGCATGCCCTAGCCTGTGGAGCCATCCAGAACTCATGGGTCTCCTTGTTTCAGCCACCAACTTACAACTCATGCTCCGCAGGCTGGGGAAAAACTGTTCTTCATCCGTACCTGTGCCGATGAAGAAGCATCCCTGGGTACGGAGGTCTCCAGCTATCGCCGTTGCCCAGTTGCAGCCCCGTCTTCTCATCTCCAACAGTGGCCTGCACCATCTGCTGAGGAGCTGGAGTAACGTCGGCAGGTCTTGTTATTGGAGACGAAGCTTCTGCAGGAGTACAAGCCATGGCTCCTTCCAGACTTTGCAGCCCAGCTGGAGGGAGGCTTACCAGGTGGAATGGAGTCTGAACCAACGATCGAGCATCCCCTGACTTCGACTTTTCATCCACCTCGCCAGACAACATCCGCAGCCCCCGGAAAGGATTCGTCTGGACCTGCAGCAGCAGCAGCCACCATCACGCCCCAGGAATTAAGGCAAGTATCTTTTCATTCTTTAATACCTAAAAATTAATTGTCTTGCCTTATTCCCGGTGGGAGGGCTCTGCAGCAGCTGCACGCTTTGGCTGAGCTCTCACCACTTGCTGCAGCAGTGATTCCTGTTTCCTCACCTGCTTCTTCCATGTTCCCCTCTGCTTTCCCTGGGTGTCCACCGGTCCTGGAAGGAAGCCACCAGATGACAGAGGGGCCTGCAGCCCTGGAAAGTCCTGTTCCAGCCCCGCAGCCATGGCCTGGATGGGAGGAGAGTGCCCCCTGTGTCCTGAAGCCTGAGCCGACAGGAGAGTGTCCCCTGGTTTCAGCATCACAGGACTCAGAGCCATTGGCGAGATGATCTCCAGCATCAGCCACCATGCCGGGAGTTCCACCAGCATCGGTTGCCACGTCTGGGGGTCCGTCAGCTGCACCCACAATCATACCTGTTGCAAAGGCTGCTGCAGCAGAGTCACCGGAGTCCTGGATGGCGGTGGAGCTTGAGTCTAGGCAAGTACTCTGTTCTGTTTTTACACTTTCAGATCTAGAGAAATCTTGTCTTGCTCGTGGTGGGGAGAATCAGTTGCAGATGCCTTCTGCTCCTGAGTTCTCCTTGCTGGGCTCCACTGCTGCCTATAACTGTGTTCTGGTACTTCTCTCGTCCTCCCTGTCTGAGGTGGCCGTGTCAGGGAGGAACCCGCGGGCGAGTGGATTCGAGATGCCCCAGCCTGGATCATCAGAGCTCTGGATGGTGGTGGAGCTCGAGCTAAGGCAAGTCCTCTTTTTTGTCTTCACTATGTTGGTATTAGAGAGGTCTTGTTTTGCTCTTGGGGGAGAGAGCCAGTTGCAGCTGCCATCTGCTTCTGAGCTTTCCTTGCTGGGCTTCACTGCTGCCGGTGATACTGACCCGGTGTCTGTCTCTATTCTCTTGCTCAAATCATTGCCTGAGGTCACCGAGGGTCGCCAGCCTTCCTCTGAGGTCACCGAGGGTCATCAGTCTTCATTTGAAGTCACCGAGGGTCGTCAGCCATCTTTGCCTGTGGTCACCAAATGTTCTCCATCTCCGCCTGAGGTAATCATGGGTCCTCCACCTTCGCCTGAGGTCGCGGAGGGTCCTCCATCTCCGCCTGAGGTCACCCTGGGTCCTCCACCTCTGTCTGTTTCCGAGGGTCTTCCATCTCTGCCTGAGGTCACCGTGGGTCCTCCGCTCTCACCTGAGGTTGCCGAGGGCCCTCCATCTTTGCCTGAGGTCGCCAAGGGTCATCCGTCTTTGCCTGAGGTCGCCGAAGGTCATCCGTCTTTGCCTGAGGCCACCGAGGGTCCTCAATCTTCGCCTATGGTCGCTGAGGGTCATCGGCCCATTTGGTCTGATTTCGCCGATGGTCTTCAGTCCATTCCTCCTGGTTTCGCTGATGGTCATTGGTCCATTTCGTCTGGTTTCACCGATGATCTTCAGTCCGTTCTGCCTGGTTTTGCCAATGGTCTTCAGTCCATTCTGCTTGGTTTCGCTGATGGTCATCGGTCCATTTCGTCTGGGTTCGCCGATGGTCTTCAGTCCATTCTGCCTGGTTTTGCTGTTGGTCATCGGTCCATTTCACCTGGTTTCCTTGCTGGTCAGCCATGCTGGTCAGCAATCTTCTTCACCTGGCTTCTTCGCTGGTCAGCCTTTTTCTTCATCTGGTTTCCTCACTGGTCAGCCGTCATTTCATCTGGTTTCCCCCTCTGATCAGTCATCCTCGTCGTCTGGTTTCCATGCCATAGTCCCTGCGGTCTGTAACAGGCATGAGCTCCAGCTGCCGCCTCCAGGAGGGGGCACATCATGCCCTGCTGCCCGTTGGCTCAGGGATGTGGGAAGACCACCTGACAGACTTCATCACTTGCTTGGGTGGCTCAGAAACCCTTGGAGACCAGTGGACTTATTCCACCGCATGAGCTGGTGGTCTTGGCCTGTAGGCCACCTGAACTGTTTGCCTTTTTGCCCGGTGTCCTAGGTTATCTGCAGGTCACCTATCTGTTCTGTTTTATGGGTCATGAGCGTGTTTTTGTTTCGGTCCCTCCTAGCCTGGGTTCCCCCACCTCCCTCCCGGGGTGGGTTATTTTTCTATTCCTGTGGGGGGATTTTTTGTATTTTTTCTTTTCTCTTTTTTGATGTTACCTTGGGTTGTCTGGACTCCACCCCTTCAGGAAGGGGCTCTGTCACGATGCTGAGCACAGGTGGAGAGCCGTGCTTAGGCTTTAAGTTTATTTTGATTATTTTTCTGTATTTCCTCTTCTTAGTGTTATTGTCTTCGAGTTTGAGTTTGGATGTATTATGTTATTTGAGGTTGTCATTTGTTTCTGTGTTTCAATATTTTTGTTCTTAGTTTAGTTACTATTATTTTGCCATTTATATTATTGCATCAACAACCATCCAGTTTCATATTATTAATATTACTCTAATATTAGCCTACCCTCACCTTTCACTCTCAGTCCTCTTTCTGTAATTTTGTTATTACCATTCCAGTATTTGTATCTCTTGTTTTTGTATTCATCTTGTCCTTGCCTTTATGGTTCATTTTTCCTTGTCAGTTACCTTTTGCCATATTCCTACTGTACTTTTATTTTGACAGCACCCCGTGTTTACTTCTTCTGTAGCTCAAGTTCGCGGGCTGTCTCACCTGTCATCTGTTTGGCCTGATTGCTTTCGCTCATGTTACCCACACCTGGTATCATTTGTCATGATTCATCTTAGCCTTATTTAAGGTCCGCTGTAATGCACTTCATTGTAGCGTCGTTCTCAGTGTTTAGATGGGTGTTCCCCGTCTTATTTCTACTATGTAATCCTGCGTGTGCCCCACACTTTATCTCTCATCTCCCGACGTGCATTCCACGTCTGAGTTGGAGGCTTTTCTCCCCGTTCCCAACCTGTGTTCTACATCTTAGTCATTCGGCTCTTCTACCCTCTTGTGTTTTTTGTTCTTGTTATATTTTTATGTTTTATTAAAATCACCTGCAAACTCACAGTTAGCATTTGGGTCTTCATTCCTGCCCTGAGGGGCATTTTTGACAAGTAGATACCTGCTAGGCCTACAGGGGAATTGATTTAAAGGTGCAGGTTACTTTAAATAGTTAAAACTTACCTTGACAAAATGAAATTATGGAAAGAATACTATAGATGCAATGTCTGCTTTAAATCAAAATCAAATCAGATCAGATCAAACTTTATTGTCATATTGCTGTACATACAACTGTAGTGCAGGCAAGATGAAACTGCGTTTCTCTCGGCATCCATATAAGAAGCAGCATGATTAAGACACACTCCCACATAGCTTCACCACCCCCCATCCATTCACACATCCCTGAGACATACTTGGGGAAAAAGAATAACTAACTATAATATACAAAATGTCCCTAGGTGCAGTAGTGTGTATGAGAGATTCCAGGTCAGCTGTTCAGCATCCTGACAGCTTGTGGGAGGAAGCTGTTGATCAGTCTGGTGGTTCTGCCTCTGATGCTCCGGAATCGTTTACCAGATGGAAGAAGTTCAAAGTGTTTATGCAGAGGGTGAGAACGGTCCTTGACAATGTTCAGTGCCCTGCTCCTACAACGGTTCTGAAAAAGTTCTTGGACAGAGGGGAGGGAGACTCCAATTACCCTCTCCGCCCCCTTGACTATCCTCTGCAGGGCTTTTTTGTCTGACATACTGCAGCTGGAGTACCATGTAGCAATGCAGTACGTCAGAACACTCTCCATCACACCTCTGTAGAAGGTCCTGAGGATGCAGATGGGGAGAGAGGCCTGTTTGAGTTTCCTCAAGAAGTGTAGTCTCTGCTGAGCCCGCTTCCTGATCTCCAAGGAATTCTTGCTCCAGGTCAGGTCCTGCGAGATCTGCACTCCGAGGAACTTGATGTTCTCTACTCTCTCCACTAAACGGCCGCCGATGCTGAGGGGGACGTGCTCAGGCTGTGACCGCCGGAAGTCGATAATCATCTCCTTCGTTTTGTCCACGTTGAGCACCAGATTGTTCTCCCTGCACCAGCCCTCCAGGTCTCTCACTTCTTTCCTGTACATTGATTCCTCATCCCTCTGAATAAGTCCCACCACCGTGGTGTCATCTGCAAACTTAATAATCTGGTTCCCCTCGTGTTTGGATACACAGTTATGTGTTAGAAGTGTAAACAACAGTGGACTGAGTACACAGCCTTGAGGGGTTCCGGTACTCAGCGTGACAGAGTTGTGGAGATGTTGTTTCCAACCCGGACAGACTGAGGTCTCTCAGTCAGGAAATCCAGGATCCAGAGACATGTGGCGGTGTTCAGACCGAGAAGGAGTAATTTCTCCATCAGTCTCTGGGGAATAATGGTGTTGAATGCTGAACTAAAATCAATGTACAGGAGTCTGGCGTAGGTGTCTTTCTGGTCCAGGTGGGTGATGACAGAGTGTAGGGTGGTGACTATAGCATCCTCCGTGGAGCGGTTTGAATGATATGCAAACTGGAGCGGGTCGTGTGATGCAGGGAGGCAGGCTGTAATGTGTGGTTTGACAAGCCATTCAAAACACTTCATCACAAATGGTGTTAGTGCAACAGGACGATAGTCATTCAAACAGGACACCACTGGTTTCTTTGCCACCGGTACAATGATAGAGGTCTTGAAGCATCTGGGAACGATGGTCTGACTCAGGGAGATGTTATAAATGTCAGTCAGGACATCCGCCAACTCGCTTGTGCAGTCTCGGAGCACACGTCCCGGAATGTTGTCTGGACCTGCAGCTTTGCGTGGGTTGACTCTGGATAGGGTCCTCCGTGTGTCCGCTGTGTTGATGGTAAAAGCTGGTCCGACCGATGGTGGGGGTGGGCCGGCCCTCCCTCTGATTGTCGGGTTTGATGCTTCAAAACGTGCAAAGAAGTCGTTAAGCCTGTCTGGAAGTGAAGCGTCGTCATCATCGACCCCCTGCCTAGACTTAAAGCCCGTCAGTGTCCGAACTCCCTGCCACATCTGCTTGGTGTTCCTAGTGTCACAGAGGTGTCCCTGGATTTTCTCCGCATAGGCGCGCTTTGCCGCCTTAATTCCCTTTGAAAGCGCAGACCTGGCTGAGCGGAGAGCGATCCTGTCCTTCGCTCTGAAGGCTGTATCTCTGGCTGTAAGCGAGCGCACCTCTGCAGTCATCCAGGGCTTATGATTACCCCGCATAGTGATGGTCTTCACTGTAGTGAAATCCTCTGTGCACTTCGCGATGTAGCTGGTGACCGTATCAGCATACTCCTCCACATCTGTCTTGTCTTCCTGGGAGGCTGCTATTTTGAAGATCTTCCAGTCTGTGTGCTGAAAACAGTCTTGCAGTGCAGAGGTTGCACTCTCTGGCAAAGTCCTGATTTGTTTCACTGCTGGCCTGCTGCGCTTCAATAAAGGTTTGTAGGCAGGCAGCAGCATCACGGACATGTGATCAGAATGGCCGAGATGGGGGCGGGGTATCGCTTTATATGCATCTGTGTTTGTGTACACTAAGTCCAACATATTCTCTCCTCTGGTCTTAAAGTCTACACATTGTTTAAACTTGGGGAGCACAGTCTTTAAGCTGGTGTGGTTAAAATCCCCTGCAACCACCACAAAACTGTCCGGATGTGAAGTTTGGATTTCACTAATAGCATTGTGCAGTTCCCTGAGTGCCTTCTTAGCATTAGCTTTAGGATTAGGGCTCGGCGCTATGTAAACACCAACTACAAACACGTTGCTGAATTCCCTTGGCAGATAAAATGGCCGACAATTAACAATAAGGAACTCCGCCAACGGAGAGCAGTGTTTAGACACTAACGTGGCATTAACCCACCAGTTCTTGTTAACATAGATGCATAGCCCACCCCCCCCCCCCCGGCTCTTACTGGAGCTCGCCGTTTCCCTGTCGGCACGGAACATCGCCATATCTTCCAGTTGAATGGCCTCGTCAGGAATATTGCTGTGGAGCCATGTCTCGGTGAAAACAAACACACAGCAGTCCCTCCACTCTCTCCGGGTTTCTCTCAGCAGACGCAGTTCGTCCACCTTGTTTTCGAGGGCGCGGACGTTTGAGAGAAGAAGTGACGGTACCGCTGGTCTGGAGGGGTTAGCCTTTAGCCTAGCATAGATCCCGGCCCTTTTTCCTCACTTTTGCTTGCGTTCACTCCGTCTGCGCTTCCTCCTCTCCCGGGTAGCTTCCAGCGGGGACTCCGCCAAAATTCCATGCTGGCGTAGAATGTCCAAATCACAACCGATCGCCGCGATTCTTGCAGCGTGCAGTACCTTGATGTTTAATAAGGTCTCACGGTTGTAAGTTTTACAGAATGTACGTCTGGGATGATTAAAACTCTCACACTCGCTGATGCCAAGAGGGGCCGCTGCGTCTAGGCGCGCCGCCATCTTATCTAAAGATGTTGATGTGTGTTGTGTGTGTTGATGTGTTTATCTTAAGAGTGTTGATGAAGAAGTAAGGTGACAGGAGTATTTGGAATCTAGGCACATGGCAAAGAGAGAGGTGGCAAAGGAAAAGGAAAAGTCATATAGTGAGTTGTATGAGAGGCTAAACACTAAGGAAGGAGAAAAGGACTTGTGTCGATTGGCAAGACAGAGAGATCGAGCTTGAAAAGATATGCATCAGGTTAGGTCAGGGGGGCGCAATGCGATGCCGGGGGGGGGGGGGGGGGCGGGTGACCCCGGGGAACAGGCTTTGCTTTTGCCGTGTAAAGTGTAATTGCACATCCACGGCAGCAGGTGGTGCAGTGGTGCTCTCATTGTCAAAGTCTGTGCGGGAGTTTAAAACTTTTTAAATTGCTGTCAACAAACCCCTCGAGAGACACCATGGAGAAATATTTAACAGTAACGAAAAGAAAGGCGGAGAGAGACACAGGTAAAGAGACAAATGAAAGTCTCCCAAAAGCTAAGACGAGGAAATATGACGAAGCTTATCTAGCGCTTGGCTTCACTCTGACTACGGTGGGAGACGAGGAAAGACCGGTGTGTTCACTGTGTCTGAAAGTGTTGGCAGCGGACAGCATGAAGCCAAATAAATTAAGACGTCACCTACAGACATTACATCCTCAACACGTTGATAAGCCGCTTGATTTTTTTCAGCGAAAACGTGCGGAGTACGGCCAACAATCATCCCGCTTTGTGAACGCTACATCAGTAAACCAGCGAGCACTTTCAGCATCATTTAAAGTGGCGCACCAAATTGCGCAGTGCAAAAAACCCCACACAATTGCAGAGGAGTTGATACTGCCTTTTTCTACCTTTTTCTTCAGACTAAAATGTTAAATATATTGGTACTCCTGTGTTAATGTTCCAGATCAATTTACATTTAATATTATTTATTGATTGAATTATTTTTCTCAGCATCAAATGGTTCAGTTGGTCAAAAATGTTTCTAGTTTAAATAAGGATTGACATATTTTTTATTTCAGGCACTTTGATGCACTTTAAGTTTTTTTTTTCTGTTTTAGACTATAACAGGGTTTCTGTGTGGCAAAATAAAGTTAATATTTGTTGAAAGTTGATTTATATTGCTTTTTTCTTTTGTTAATGTTAAAAAGGATACAATTTTAGGTATACTTATACAATTTTTATAGATAATGATCTTATTTATAGTCACTGCGGCGAGTTGGGGGGGCGCGAAATATTTTCTCTTTCCTAGGGGGGGCTTTGCAAAAAATAATTGAGAAGCACTGGGTTAGGTTGATTAACCTCTGCACTCCGGGATACCGCGGGCGGTCACGTCTCTGCGTCCTAGGGCGCACTGAAAAAAAAAAGCTGCAGACACAGCCGCGAACAGAAAGCCAAAGGAGTGCATTGATTGGTTTAGATTTGATTGACCTCTCATTCGACTAATAAGAGCCTTGAATTGGGTTTCTGAAACCTTGAAGAACCAAAGACTGAAAACCTAGCAAGAAGGACCCGCCTACCAACAGCTGCGAATGCAGCAAGCCAATTGAAGCAGAGAAGTTCCACGATTGAAAACGTGCGTCCCGTGCATAAAATCTGTTTTGTGTAAGCCGCTGGGTGACACACACACGTTCGCCAATCTTTTTTTCTTACTACTGTTCTTATTTGTTTTGAAAAATCGTTGGCCAAAACTGCAATTATGGAATCATGGTTTGAGCGGGTCGCGTGACCAGAACCACGAGTCCGTAACAAGCGGACCAGCGTCATGTTCGTCTGACAATGAGGAAGAGAAGTTCGCCAGCGACACTGCTGTTGTGGACAGGTAAGTGTTATAAGCTAAATTATTCTTTACCCCTGAAAATTGTAATCAAAATAACTTTTGACCGATCGGTAAATTACAACTGTGCGTCATCGCAACATGACAGACCGGTCCGTGCGCCGCGTCCGGACCGTGAACGGTCCGCCCCCCCCCCGCTACTCTTCTGTAGCGGATTGCAGATATTATTGCAGATATTTTAGTACAACTGTGCGAAGTAGGCCGCGGCGCACCGTCCCCGCGGTCCGTCATGTAGCGATGGGCGATGTCCGTCCTCTGTAGCAGGGGGGTGGGGGGTGGGAGTTGTTATCCTGTACATTACAGATATTTTAGTATAATTTTTAGTGCAATGCAGGTTATTTTTTCTTGTAAAAAAAAAAGCCACACATTTTTTATGTGGCATGCTTCTTTGTGTGTGGGGGCTTGTTTGTTCATTCATTCATTCGTGAATGAATAAACAACCCCCCCACCACACACACACACACACAGCCCTGCGTGTCACCTTTCATTAGAGCCCAAGATGAAGCTTCTATATTGAATCATTCAAAAGTTACAGATGTTTTTCCAAACTGTGCCATTTGGCACAATTTGGCACAGTTCAAAAACGCCTGGGAACAACCTAACAAAAAAGCTGTGTAATATATTCATTTTTTGTGGTATTGTTACAAAATTTTGACTTCAGCTGGATAACACTTGGTTCTACATTTCTGTTGCATTTTCCAGCCCGGATCTGACAGCTGTGTGTTATTTGCAAGCATTTGTATCCAAAAAAACACCCGGGCGAAATTTATTTTCTTCAAGTTCAGTATGTTTAGATGACTGTTACTCAGTGGTAGGAGCACTTAGAGAGATTATGACTGTTTTGCCAAAAAATTCAAAGTGTTTTCTTTTAAATGAGACCAACCTCATGAAGATGCAGCAAAGGGTTGAAGAACAGCTTTTGATTTACTTTGGGTACGTTATTTTTAGGCGTTTTTAGGGAAATTGTCCAGAGTGCAAGGGGTTAAGGACAGAAATGTACTAACAAATGACGAGAGTGTTGAGAAGGTGGAAGAAGTACTTTGAAGAGTTGATGAATAAAGAAAATGAGAGCGAGAGGAAGATGGATGAAGAAAAGATGGTGAACAAGGAAGCTATAAGGATTAGCAAGGCAGAAGTGAGGGCACTTTTGAAGAGAATGAAAAATGGAAAGACAGTTGGTCCGGATGACATACCAGTGGAGGTATGGAGATGTTTAGGAGAGATGGCGGAGGACTTTTTAACCAGATTGTTCAACACAACCTTAAAGAATGACAGGATGCCTGAGGAGTGGAGAAGAAGTGTTTTGGTACCAATTTTCAAGAACAAAGGTGATGCTCAGAGCTGTAGTAATTATGGAGGGATAAAGTTGATCAGCCACACTATGAAGATATGGGAATGAGTTGTTAAAGCCAGGTTAAGAGGAGAGGTGACAATCAGTGAGCAGCAATATGGTTTCATGCTAAGAAAGAGTACTACAGATGCAGTGTTTGCTCTAAGAGTGCTGATGGAGAAGTATAGAGAAGGTCAGAAGGAGTTGCACTGTGTCTTTGTGGACCTAGAGAAAGCATATGATAGGGTGCAAAGAGAGGAAGTGTGGTACTGTATCAAAAAGTCAGGAGTGGCAGAGAAGTATGTGAAGGGTGGTGCTGGACATGTATGAGGACAGCGAGACAGTGGCGAGGTGTGCTGTAGCAGTGACAGATGGATTCAAGGTGGGGGTGGAATTGCATCAGGGATCAGCTCTGAGCGCCTTCTTGTTTGCCATGGTGATGAACAGGCTGACAGATGAGGTAAGGCAGGATTCTTCGTGCACCATGTTGTTTGCAGATGACATTGTGATCGCTAGTGAGAATAGGGAGCAGATGGAAGAAAACCTGGAGAGGTGGAAATATGTGTTATGTCTGTATATGGAGCCAAGGACGAGGCCAAGTGTCGAACTGAACACACGTTTATTAGAGAAGCACTCTATAGCACGGGTACAGCCGTCAGGCAGAAGAGGTGGCAAAGAGACTGCCCCTCCTGCCGACTGCCCTCTTATAGCCACGGGTGGTGACGGAACCGGAAGGTGGAGCCACCACCCATACCACACAAATAAGAGTCCAAACTCAAACACAACATCCCCCCCCCTTCACAAAAATCAAAACACACACACAATGCGGACCCACCCCAATTTGGAACCCGAATCACGCACTAAGATTATTGAATATCACAAAACAAATGGCCTAACTCATTCACTCCAAAACAACTAAAACTAGGGGGAACAGGTAGACTGCTGTCCCACCCTACACGGCAAAGCAGATTATTCTGCCACTTAAACTAAATAAAAGTCCATTTATAACTAAAAGTATTGCCGTGTTCCTCAAACTAAAACAAAATACACAAAATAATCCCCAAAATATATACAAACAACAAGCTACTCTGAACACATGTACCACAATTAACCTATATACACTACCGTTCAAAGGTTTGGGGTCACTTAGAAATTTCCTTATTTTTGAAAGAAAAGCACTTTTTTTCAATGAAGATAACTTTAAACTAATCAGAAATACACTCTATACATTGCTAATGTGGTAAATGACTATTCTAGCTGCAAATGTCTGGTTTTTGGTGCAATATCTACATAGGTGTATAGAGGCCCTTTTCCAGCGACTATCACTCCAGTGTTCTAATGGTACAATGTGTTTGCTCACTGCGTCAGAAGGCTAATGGATGATTAGAAAACCCTTGTGCAATCATGTTAGGTCTGCAATGCTGTAATTGCTGCAAATGGAGGATTCTTTGACGAAAGCAAAGTTTGAAGGAAAAAATTATTATTTCAAATACAAATCATTATTTCTAACCTTGTCAATGTCTTGACTATATTTTCTATTCATTTTACAACTCATGGTGGTAAATAAGTGTGACTTTTCATGGAAAACACAAAATAATTGTCTGGGTGACCCCAAACTTTTGAACGATAGTGTACATACGGCTGGAGAACACAAGTCCCTGGGCCCCCCTGGACCACCCTGTCGTCAGTCCGCCCCTGGAGGCAATCAGCCTCCCAGGTCGCAGCAGGTCACTTCAGCACCGGTGCGCCTCCTCTTCATCACCACCGGCCACTCCTTTCATCTAGGGCCACGCACCTCAGTTCCCTCCCGGGCACGCCACAGCTCATTCGGGTGCCCCCACAAACCGTCTAAAAGCTGGAGATGAGCGTCCCCCCATCTGGCCACAACGCGTGACTGTCCCTGGTGCTCCTCTGACCGCTGACCGGTCCGTACCTGCTGTGGTCACCTCTCCCCCCGAATCCAGTCTGTGACTCCCAGAGGAGTCATGCTCGGTTTGGAGGGTCTCTGCTTGGTACATCGTTCTACCATGCCAGACAGTCCGGCCCCGACTTCTTTTAACTTCGCCGCCGCCATCGTCGTCGTGGCCCCCTGCTCACCAGCCAATTTCAGCCGAGATCCGGGAACAGGTGAGAACAGCCTCTGGACATCACCCGTCGTCACAGGCGTCCCACTGTGCCACCCGGTACCCTCATCCAGGGCGGCTTGAGCTCTGGCACAGGTACCCTCCTGCAATGATCACATATTGGTCTTGCTCACTCTCCAGGGTGCCAGGCAGTTCCTCATCCCACACCGCACCGTCTACCACTTCCAGGGTCGGACAGTCCCACGTCTTGGCCAATCTGCACCGAGCTGGTGGTTCCAATGTTCCCACCATGGCCAGCCGTCCTTCTCCACAACCACAAAGCGGCACCAGGTCACTCTCAATCCTGACATACGGGGAAAAACATCTCACGGTTGTCCAGTCCAATACGGAGCCCACCATTCCCACGTCGATCCACAAAACCACTTCCACCCCGTCCAACTCCATCATATAGTATGCGTGTCCGTTGGTGCTCAGAGACACAGCATGAACAACTGTGAGGGCGCGAGAGTCCTCTTTGTGCCACGGACCTCCTCGCTTGGATCTGTGGCATGCCTTGGTGACATAAAACAAGTGGCCACACTTGCTGCAGCACTCCACTCTTGCCGAACAACCTTTGGCTCTGAAGTGGTGCTTTGTGGACTCACAGCCCTCACCTTTGGGCTTTCCCGGGGCAGACCTCACATTCACAGCGCTAGTATCGTCCTCCACGCTTTCCACGCTGACCGGGTCCAGTGCATGCGTGGTTGGCGGTGATCCCAGATGTCGGTGTGATAAGCACTCACTCAGTTCTCGTGGCAGTTTATCCGCAGCTTCCAGCTGTCGAGCTAACTCCTATGGGTATGTGCAGCACCAGCTCGCCAAAAATGCCAGCCGCCTTGGCCCCATCGCAGCAACCATTAGCACACTCCACCAGCTAGTCGCGAATCATGCCCTTCTCCAGTAGCCCAAGCTGGCACCCGCTGACCAACAGCTCCAAGTCTGTCACAAACCACTGAGTAGGCTCCCCTACCCGCTGGCAGCGCTGTCAAAACTGAATCTTGCAAACCATGACGTTTTCTAGGGCGCGAAAATAGCGCACCACCAGCTCAACCACTTCAACAAAGCTATCACAGCCACTCAGTATGCTTATAACACGCCGTTCCTCCATTCCAGGATTGTTCATCAACCACTCACGTGCCCACAACTGCTCCAGCCTCCCAAGGTCCAGTGCCACCATGTACGTCCGGAAAATGGCGCACCACCTCGGCCAGGAGACCAGTGGCTCACTGGAGAGCTCCAAAAATGGCCAAATTTCAAGCCCACACGCTTCCATACCTTGTTTTAATCCACTTTTATCCTCATTGCCAAATGTTATGTCTGTATATGGAGCCAAGGATGAGCCCAAGTGTTGAACTGAACACACGTTTATTAGAAAAGCACTCTACAGCACGGGCACAACCGTCAGGCAGAAGAGGTGGCAAAGAGACCGCCCCTCCTGGCCACTGTCTCTATTTATAGCCACGGGTGGTGGTGGAACCAGAAGGTGGAGCCACCACCCATACCACACAAATAAGAGTCCAAACTCCAACACAACAGTATGCTCTGAAGAGAAGAGGAATGAAAGTCAGTAGAAGCAAGACAGAATACATGAGTGTGAATGAGGGGGAGGCAGGTGTAATGGTGAAGATGCAAGGAGTAGAGGTAGTGAAGGTAGATGAGTTTAAATACCTGGGATCAACCATCCAAAGCAATGGAAAATGCACAAGAGAGGTGAAAAAGAGTGGAGTAGGTGGCGAAGAGTGTGAGGGTTGATTTGTGACAGAAGGATAGTAGCCTTTTTGATCAAGGCACCCAGGATATGGATTTACCTCTGAACATTAAACAAGTAACCTTCACTGTCCATTTTTAAAACCCATCTTAAAACACACTTTTACTCCCTGGCCTTTGACCCAGTGTGAGACATTGATTTTAGTGAATGAAATTGATTTTTATTTATTTATTTACTTCTGTTACCTTTTATTTTATTGATTTTATTGACTGTGGCTTCTACCCGTACTGGGTTTTATATTGTCTTGTTGGTTTTACATTGTTTTTGTGCTAGTGTCCTGCTCCTTGCTTTCATGTTTTTATGTGTTCTTGTTGTACAGCACTTACTGTAGTGAGGGTTGCTTTTTAAAGTGCTTTATAAATAAAGTTGATTGATTGATTGATAGCTAGACTGAAAGGGAAGATTTACAAGACGGTAGTGAGACCTGATATGATGTATGGTTTGGAGATGGTGGCACTGACAAAAAGACAGGAGGCAGAGCTGGATGTGGCAGAGTTGAAGATGCTAAGATTCTCACTGGGAGTCACTAGGAGGGACAGGATTAGAAATTAGTATATCAGAGGGACAGCTCAGGTTGAGCGGTTAGATGAAGGCAGATAATCTGCTGTGGCAACCCCTAAAGGGAGACACCAACAGAAGAAGATGATCATAACAAATAAAGGAAAGCAACTGAGGGATTTCTGCAAAAACAACAGAACAACAACAGAAAATTAACTCAAACATCATCAAAAATTAAAAAGCTGGCAGGATGACATTCTGCCAGAGAGCAAAACCATACGTAAGTAAAGCAGTGTCTAGGCTGAATGATGAAGGAAGGCATTTCAGCTTAATTTCTCTAAGATAAGAAAATGTCCATTTGCATATTCTAAATTGTGCCTTCAAGTAAAAAATGCTTTGAGATTTAATGCCTCAGCATGTAATCCATTTACGAAGCAAGAGAAATCTAGCCTCCTGCAGATATGCAAATTGCGAGCTGCTCATGATTGGATGGTGGTTTTGGTCATGGATGGACTGTTTGGGAATTTCTGGATTCATCCATCATGGTGGCTCAGCAGTAAACTTTCTCTAATCAGTGAAAACTGGTTCTGAAAACATTTGAGGCAAGATATGCAACTCTGCGAAAAAAAATAAGAGACCACTGCAAAATCTTTCTTGAATTAGCATCTCTACATGTATGACAGCTATTCAATTTGAGTATCAGTTGAATTCCAACACAAGGACACCTCTATCTACTTAAGGAGATGCTAATTAGGAGATCATCTAAGTACAGTAAGATGCATGAAAGCTGTGAATAAAAATCAGTTATTACTCAAATACAGATTTTTGAGTGTTTCTTATATTAAAACTTAAGTATTGTATAGTGTTTAAGAATGATCACGAGCTTGTTTTTCTTTGTATTATTTGATCAAAAAGCAACTTTTTGTTTTGTTTTGTTTTGGCCAGTTGTCATTTTCTTTAAATAAATGCTCTAAATGATGATATTTTGACTTGGAATTGGATGAGCTGTTTTCACCAGGTGAGAGAATAAAATAAAAATTGTTCACTTTGCTCAAACACGTGTATAAACAGTAAAACCAGATAAAGTGATAATTTTGCAGTGGTCACTTCGCTCTCTAAATTTTTTCCAGAGCTGTGAAAAAGTAATTCCTCCCTAAACCTAATAAGTGGTTGTGCCACCCTCGGTGGCAACAAATGCAATCAAGTGTTTGTGATAACTGGCCATGAGTCTTTTACATCACTGTTGAGGAATTTTGGCCATTTCCTTTTTTGCAGAATTGTTTTAATTCAGCCACATTGGAGAGCTTGAGCTTGAGGTCACGAACGGATGACCAGACATTCTCCAGGATTTTCTGGTAGACAGCGGAATTCATGGTTCCATCAATTGCAGCAAGTCGTCCAGGTCCTGAAGCAGCAAAGCAGCCCCACACCATTACACTACCGCCACCATCCAATCCATCCATCCATCCATCTTCTTCCGCTTAATCCTTTTCAGGTCGAAAGACATATAAGACAGAAAAATAAATAAAAGACAATAAAATACAGCTAAAAAAGTATGAAACAAGACAGGTAAATATGACAATCTTATAATAAAAGCAATAAAACAAGTAAAATCAATGTTTCATATAGCGATATGTGATTTATAATTATGATCAGGTATAAAGATTGTTTAATTTGTATTAATGTATCGGGACCTGAGATTTACTCCGGGTCCACACACAGAAAAAGTTGATGTAAACACTCGTAGGGGCACCATCTCACCTCTTTCTCGGTGAACGATTAATTAATTTCATTTTATACCTGCTTAATCACTCAATAAATTAATTAATAATCAGTCTCAAAATATTAGTGAATTCGATACTGGGGCTTCGAAACCAGACTCAGAATGGAATAAATTCCCAACAACTTCTCTAATTTTACAGATTTATTTGAATGAAGCTGGTTAAATATCACATTCAGATAACTTGTAAACAGTGAAATGATCAACATTAACCATCACATTAAACTTGTAACTGAGGATAGAGTAACAATGTGAGCATTTGCAGAACCAGGGTGAAGATGTAAGCTGAATTTAGATCAGTTTGAAGTTGATGGATTATGAAAAACTGAATGCAAATATATGGGGAAAATTAAACTAACCATACGGAAAATTCTGGATTACTCTTAAGAAAGTAAAAATGGAATTTTAATAAGAAAAACTACATTATTTCTCTTTTAATTTTGTATCTGATCAGATGCTGAATTATTCTCAAATCCCAGACATTAATTTACTTTCAATAGATGGAACAGAATACAGCTCATGTGACTCCTTGTGTGGTGATCCCTTTCAGTGGCTTCCTCAGCAAAAGATTTTGTGGATTTTAGGGGAAATACCTGCCCGCAGATTTCCAGAGTCCACAGTTCAACCTTTACAGTCAAGCAGTCACAAGGCTGGATTTTGACTGTATAAATCACAATTGGAGCTTAGGTCGAAACAAAGATGGCGATGATGGTTTCTTCAGTGCAGTGGCAACGAGGCTGCTTCTTCTCCTTCTTTGTTGGCAAGCGGCTTTCCCAGGGAATTTGAGAATAATTACAAAATCTGATCCCAATAGCAAAATTAAAAAATATTTTTCTGACTTCGTGGAATTGAAAATAGCTTTCAGTATGGAGATGGTCAGTCCTTGAAAAACACACGGTGGATTTAAAGAAAGTTTAACAATATAAAAAGTCAGAAAAACAGAAACGCCTGTGAAGCATGGCGTTTCACTCCATATCAAGATTTGAGCTCAGGAAAGAAAGAATTAATTCCCAGACATTAAAAGAAAAACATTAAAATACACAGAAGTTTACACACACACAGTATTCCATGTTCTCTGCTCTGAAGTGCTCTGGTCTGCAGTCTGTAGTCTTCTACAGTCCTCTGAAACTTTTGCAGGAGGGCGTCTCCCTCTTTATAACTGCAGACGAGTTTCGTGGGCTTCCGGGGATTGACAGAAACCCAAGCCAATAGTCTTCCTTCGTGGGCGGGTTTTATGAACTTTAGTCCAATGAACAAACAGTCTTTTGTCTGTAACAGCCAATAATATTGAAAGAGCTGTTGCTAAGCAGAGACTGGCGGTGACCAGTCACATGACTTGAGGAAGCTTTCCTCCAGAGTGACATATTTTAATACTAAAGATTCATTAATATACTTATGTATAAAATCTAACCTACTTCAGTGATTCATGCAACTTTATAACTAGTGCTTTTAAATTAACATGCAAGAAAAAACATTCATTTAAACATTTTAACATCATCATCATTCATCATTGGCTCCATCGATCTCGAAGATCATGGGGGGGGGTTTGTGCCTTGGGTCATCATTCAGGGAGCTGCACCATCGGGCGTGGCTGTAGAGGCCGATACGGGATCTGCAGGTCCTGCCGCAGCCGTTGCAGATAAATTCTTCACAGTGTAGTGGGGGTCTCGACAGTCTCCTCTGTCTGCGGAGTCTCTTCTCCCCCCAGCGAGTGTCTCTTCTTTCCTCTGCTGTTCGGATGACATCCTGGGTGATGGTCCGCCAGTTGGAGCGAACGGAGGCGGCTGACTCCAGGTCGGAGGGGTTAAAGCCTCCAGCCTTGAGGTCACGCTTGCAAACATCCTTGAATCTGAGAGTTGGGCGTTTTAACATGCACATATTTAAAATCAAGGATTAATATATTTCAAACCCATTATTGATTGTCCACAGAATATCAGAGTCCCACAGAGGCAGTGATCTTCAACAAATGCGTCCTTAGAATTGTCCTGAGAAATGAAACTTGAAAAGTTAATTTCAGTTAATCACTGTAAGTCAAAAGTGAGCGTCTACTCCAGAGACGTCTACCAGGGGTAGTATCGAGCTGTGGCCAATCCAAGGCCTTAGGGAATGTCTTTAAAGTTTATGGTATGCCTGTTGAATATAAACTTGTCTTAGTTGAGGAAGTTCTCAGTTTATTTATGATGCAAGTTAATCCATTGGAAACATTCCTTAGGTCTGCTTAAAGTAGAACTGAACTCACCTTTTTGCCAAAAAAGTAGAATAGCAGATTAATTCCTTATTACCTATTGTATTTTTCAACACATAAAAGAAATTTTTAGGCCGTGCGATGGCCAAGCTATAAGCCGATAAACTTTTGCCTCTGGCTGGCAGTGCCAAACAAACCGGAAGTAGTGCAGACGACGCTACGTGACGTCACGAGTGTGACCCTTACCAAAACAACAATGGCAGATGACAGCAGTTCCAGCAGTCAAGAACACCAGAGTTTTCAGAGTGAAGAGGCATTCAGGATCGGTGACAAGACAGAGGAGGATGCAGGAGTGTCAAGTGAACAGGAAGAGAGCGAGGGAGGCATCGAACTGTACAGATTTGAGCCAGAATTTCCGGGGGATTCCGGCACCGACTCAGACCGCAGCAGTGATGGGGAGGAGAGTCGCTTATTGAATACAGAATGGTGAGTCTTTACTTTGGCATGTTTGGGGTGTCAGGATAAGGAAAATTAACAATAAAAAAGAAAGGGGAAAAAAAACATCAGCATTTTTCCAACTTATTACAGTGATCCCTCACTTATCACGTTTAATGGGGACCAGAACCGACCGTGAAAAGTGAAAAACCGCGAAGTAGCGTCACCCCCCCCCCAAGGGCGTCACAAGCACTATTTTGCACAAAAAGGCACAAGAGAACAGCGAAAAGTGCCACTAAGCAACACGAGCGATAAAGAACAATGAATGCGGTTTTCCTTCACTGGGTATAGGCGCTCGGCAGGGAGCGAAGCTGGGTAAAACGTCTCGGCCAATCAGCTTGCGAGGTAAAACGTCTTGGCTAATCAGCTTGCGAGATTCCCGAGCGGTGAAGAAGTGGGCGGAGAGGAGTGGAGCGGTGGTTAGAGAGGTAGATTTTCAGTTGTGCGGGCTCTCCGTGTTGATACCTGATGTTCTAATGTAGAAGGCAGGTAGGAGGCAGGGAGACTACATTAGAACATCAGGTATCAACACGGAGAGCCCGCACAACTGAAAATCTACCTCTCTGACCACCGCTCCACTCCTCTCCGCCCACCTCTTCACCGCTCGGGAATCTCGCAAGCTGATTGGCCGAGACGTTTTACCTCGCAAGCTAATTGGCCGAGACGTTTTACCCAGCGAAGGAAGACCGCATTCATTGTTCTTTATCGCTCGTGTTGCTTAGTGGCACTTTTCGCTGTTCTCTTGTGCCTTTTTGTGCAAAATAGTGCTTGTGACGCCCTTGGGGGGGGTGACGCTACTTCGCGGTTTTTCACTTTTTGCGGTCGGTTCTGGTCCCCATTAAACGCGATAAGTGAGGGATCACTGTATATCTAGAAACGCATCGCTTCCCGGTCGCTTTTCCTCCCCCTTTCTTTTCTTTCGTCGCCATGACAGCTTTCCTTGGCCACTGAACAGATCTTCCCAGGTGTTGGAAGTGTTTTGTAGTCGACTATCACGACAAAATGCACCAAAAACAACCAGTGTCGATGTGCTCGCAATGGTAAACATGGAGGACTGTGTCACACTCGTGACGTCACGCGGAACTCCGGCTGCACTTCGGCGGATTTGTCTGATTTTTCAGGGCGGGAAATTCAAAATCGCGATTTTCTCCAAGATTCCGGGATTTGTGGAGGGGGTGCCAATGATAAATTATCTTTATAATTGTATGTACTATCACCCAGTGCCGTTCAATGCCGTTCAGTTCAGTTCTACTTTAACAAAGGAATGATGGTTCAGCTATGGTCCTGGGATGAAAAATCATTTCTTGACTGGCCTTTTCGTGGGTGAAACAATGTCTTTAAGATGAAGAATAATTTTGTTGATGAGCCAAAGCAAGATAATGCTACACTCATGTTGGGTTGAAGGCAAGGGAATAAAAATGCGTTTAAGATAAATTTTAAAAATGAACAGTGAAAGGGCCTGTCTAATGGACAAAGGGGGACTGTTCCACAGTTTAGGAGCAGCAACAGAAAAAGCTCTGTCCCCTCTGAGCTTCTGCTTAAATTTTGGTACATCTAGACGCAACTGATCAGCTGACCTGAGAGGCCGAGCAGGAGTATAAAGAGAGCAGCTCAGAGAGGTAAGGTGGGGCAAGGCCATTTAATGATTTAAAAACAAATAAAAGAATTTTAAAATGAACCCTAAAGTGCACAGGCAGCCAGTGAAGGGAGGCTAAAATGGGTGTAATGTGCTCCCTCTTACGTGGACCAGTTAAAAGATGTACAGCAGCATTCTGAACCAACTGGAGACTGGCTGACTCCAACATAATGTGCATTTGTAAGGGTTCCTGGGCTGCACACCTCTGCCTGTTTGTCAGTCTCCACTAATTGTGTTCCTCCCTGCAGCCGCACACACCACCTGCAGGCAATCTGGGAGGCCCTTTAAATATGACTTACTCCTGCTGCTCTGCCTGGGTACATCATGTCATCTCATGCCAAGTCAAGCCCTACCTACAGCCGTGGGTGAAGCCTGGAGTCCCTAGCCTTCACGCCTTGCCTAACCCTAATTTGGACTTTTCACTTGTTTGTGCTTTCCCCAGGATTCCCAGTTCAGGCCTGGACAGCCTGGCTCACCCCCTCACCGTCCCATCACTGTTCCAGCAATTGGTGCGTCCTGGAGGATCCTTCACCCGAGCCAATGCACTTCCATCTGCAGCCCTGTAAGATAAGCAGAATTAAAATGATTACCAGTCATTTCCCTGCCAACAAACTTACCTTTGTTTCTGCTCTCCCCACACAGGGCTGCCAGATTCTCCTTGCTACTCCAGCTGCTGAACATTAATAAAGTAATTCTTTACATGACTTTGTTGGTCCCAACTTTGTCTGATTTTGGGTGCTAAAAATGTCAACCTTGTTGGCATGTGCCCAGCAGCAGAACCCAGCGGATACAACGTTGAGATCAATAATATCTCATGTCGCAGTTGTTGAGCAACATTTAGATCAAGCTGATTACCAAATTTAGGGAGTCCTTAGTCAACTCTCCAAGATGTCCAACCATATCGATCAGCTCGCAGTAGCCGTGCAGGGTCTGGCTGCCGCCTCCTCTCCCTCTGCTGCTGCCCCCCCCCCCCCAGTCCTGGTTGAGACGGCCCGTTCCACCCTGGTCATCACCTCTGCCCGCTATGGTGGTAAGCTGGGGGAGGCCAGGGTTTTTTTTACTACAGTGCTAGTTGGTGTTTCAGTGCATGCCGGGCAACTTCCCTGTTGACCATAGTCGGATAAGCTTTCTCAACGGCCTGCTCGAGGGGCACGCACTCTCATGGGTGCAGGCTATTATCCAAGAGCCCGATTTTTTCACCTACATCTTTCAACGATTCTCGGAGGAATTTTCTCGCATTTTCGGCCATTCAGACCGAGAGGGGAGCAGTGCTAACTGCCTGCTGAACCTGTGCCAGGGGCTTAAGATCATGGTGGTGCACGCCATTGACTTCCGGGTTCTCACGGTGGAGGCAGGGTGGGATAACACCGCATTATGCCCCGTGTTCATTCACAGTTTAAACTCTAATCTACGCAGTGAGCTGGCATGCCTCGGAGATGAACCCGGATCTCTCGAAGCCCTGGTCTCTTTGGTGATAAAGCTGGATAACTGACTCCGCAAGTGGTCTAGAGAGCATTCCCGTGGCGCTCATTCCTCTCCCGGCATTTCCTTACTCGGTGCTCCTCTCCTTGCACTTCCTCCTACGGCCGCCCCTCCCGACGCGCCCAAACCCATGGTAGGAGGTTGATCTAAGGTCTCCCCTGTGGGAGGCCAGTGGCGCCAAGAGGATGGGTTGTGTTACTACTGAGGTGAGGCAGAGCATGTAGCTTCTCAGTGTCCCGCTAAAGCAAAAGGCACAGCCCGTCAGTTGCAGTAGGAGAACTGGCGGACGGTGCACCTAAATCCTTACGTCCTCACCTTATGCTACCTGTACGTTTGTTGCTCAACACCGCCGAGCATGTCGATTCAGCATTAATTGATTCTGGGGCAGAGCAGAACTTTATATCGGCGAGCCTGGCAACCCATTTAAAGATTCTGTGTTCTAATTTTCCTCCGCCCATATGTTTAGTCGGTCTTTCTGGCCACCCCCTTTGTCAAGTCACCAAGTAAACTGCTCCCATAGCCATGCTAGCTTCTGGCAACCACCATGAACACTTGTCCTTTTGGGTCCTTCCAGCCTCCATGTCACTCATTGTCTTAGGGTATCCCTGGCTAAAGCTCCACTGTCCTACCCTTGATTGGATCATGGAGCTCCTTTTGTTTGTCAGCCTGCCTTCATTCAGCTGCTTGTTCTCCCTCCATTCCTGTTTTGCCTACGACCCCTGAACCTTCTGATTTGTCCAAGGTCCCCTCTATTTATCATGACCTGGCTCCAGTGTTTAGTAAAACTAAGGCCCTATCTCTCCCCCCTCATTGCCCCATGACTGTGCTATTGAGCTCCAGCAGGGGGCGCAGCTACCCACCAGCCGCCTCTATAATTTATCTGCCCCTGAAAGGGAGGCCATGGACAGATATATTAAGGAGTCATTAAATGCTGGCATCATCTGACCCTCTTCATCCACCGTTGGGGCAGGGTTTTATTTTAGTTGGTAAAAAGGATGGTTCTCTACGTCCTTGCATTGACTTCAGGGGGCTTAAAATCATCACAGTTAAGAATAAATATGCCCTTCCACTCATCAACTCGGCCTTCAATCAGCTTCAAGGGTCTACCATACTAAACTACACTGCATTCCAAATTATTATCCATCCATCCATCCATCCATCCATCCATCCATCTTCTACCGCTTTTCCAGAGGTCCGGGTTGCGGAGGCAGCAGTTCAAGCAGAGAAGCCCAGACTTCCCTCTCCCCAGCCACCTGCTCCACCTCTTCAGAGAGGATACCAAGGCGTTTCCAGACCAGCTGGGAGACATGGTCTCTCCACCGAGTCCTGGGTCTGCCCCGGGGTCTCCTCCCAGTGGGACATGCCTGAAACACCTCAAGTGGGAGGCGTTCAGGAGGCATCCTAATCAGATGCCCATACCACCTCAACTGACTCCTTTCAATGTGGAGGAGCAGCGGTTCTACTCTGAGCCTCTCCCGGATGACTGAGCTCCTCA